>CM070784.1:77138584-77738584 GCA_036346955.1 Dipus sagitta
AAAGAAAAAAGAGGTGTCTAAATGTTCATAGAGGGTGTATGTGATGGAACCAAACAAGACAACTGTGACTGGGAATGAAAAAGAAGGAAAATACTTTAAACAAGATCTCTATACCCTTGACATCAAGTCATCCCAAGCCTTATGAGATTGGGGAACATATTCTCCCAAGTCATTAAAGGTCATTTTTGGTGAGACATATACTAAACAGGAATACATGAACAAAGTAACTGCTATAGAATAGGACACTCGATGTTCCTGTCTGGCAAGTACACCCTGCCTCCGACCAGCACAACAGGCACCACATGGGCAAATACATGTGAATACACCACAACCCGCCCCCACAAACACACACAAACCACCACCACCATCAGCACTATCATGTTATATATATTCAAGAGAAAAGAAAAATATGGAACTATAGTCTAAATAATAGAATAGGAAGAATACTTTAAATCAAGGTTTCTCAACCTCAGCAGAATAAACATTTTGGGTCAAATAGTTGTTTATCATGGGAGGTGTTTTGGGTATTGTCTAGCACTGTGCCTAGCCCTGACCCACTAGACACTGTAGGACACTGTGTTTGTGACAGCTCAAAGTGTTTGTAGCCATTACCAAGTGGCCCAGTCAAAGCTACTAGTTCAAAAGAATTCAAGCCATGTAAATCTGTGGATACTGCAGAAGCTGATGATGCACCAGCCAAGGGTTTTCACTTGATTTGTGTGTAGTTTTCCCAAGAGGTATGATAAATATGTCTCCTGAATTGAAATGCTGTAGATCATATGTGCTTTCTTCACAGAGACAAAAGATGCTTAAATTTTTATTATTTTTATAGTCTGTGTTTACACATCCATCAATGTAAAAGAAACCACTTCCCAAATTTTTCTTTATAAATAAATAAATGTAGAGTAAACCTCCTTTATCATCCTGATGGGGGATCCCACTAATACTCATCTTCTATTTTGTTTTATCTGAATTTTAGTCCATTTTTAAAATAGCTTATGATAGGAGAGGGAAGGAAAAGCTGGATTTGCAACACATCAAATCCATGGCATAATATGACTCCACTTCATCAACCTGAAGCACACAGCTTTCTTATACAGTTTTGATAGTTTTTTAATAAAAATAGCTGCATTGTTTTTTTTCTGATGTTAAATACTCAGAGAATACAGGCAAGCATGCAACAGGAAATTAAAAACATCCATAACCCCACAACCAAAGATAACTGTGTATATTACTCTATTATAGATTCATTTACTCTTTTAAGTTATGATCTAGGCACTGTGCTGAGACTGGAATACATGTGAACAAGATGTATGAGTACTTCTATATGTAAATCTGCTTATATATAAATATACTATTGTGTTCATACATATAAGATGTGCATGTTACACATGTTTATATGCACATTTTAGAGATAATGCATATGTATATATGCATATATATTATATACAGGTATTTATGTTACATACATGTATGTATATATTCAGCCTGCCTCTGTTTCTGCCAGATTTACCTGGACATCTGGGTAGTTAAGTAGTGCTTTGGGAACTGTTTTCAAAAGGAAGCCTGAAAAACATTAACTTTAATGTTAAGGCACTGTTGTATTTATATGATAAGATTGAAAGGGTGTTCTGGGGGATAGTTAAATGGTTAAAATGCATGTCTTGAAAGTATGAGCACCTGAACTCAATCTCCAGTGACCACATAAAATGCAGGGTAAGGTAGATTACATCTGTAATTCCAGTTCTGAGGAAGCAAAGACAGGAAGATCCCTGGAGTTCAATGGCAATCTCATCTAATTGGTGAGCTCTACCCCAAAGAGAGACCCTGTCTCAACATGAGGTGGGTGGTGTACCTGAAGAATGACACTCAATGCTGTCGCCTGGCCTCCACATGCAGATACATACGAGGACACACACACACACCCCTTCACCTCCAATTCCACACATTGTCGCAGTCATATGAGTTTGCTTACATACATATGCACAATATGCAAACATTAAAAATATAAAAGACTGGAAGAGAAATGACAAGGGTTGAAGTAATGTGTCTACACTTCTATCAGGACACAGGCTCCTTCCACGTTCCTTTGTGCCCTTTGTTAACAGGGGACCTAAGCTCAAAGCTTAAAAACAACTTCCTCTTCTTCATTATTTCTGGTCCAGGTTAAAGACTGAAGAGGAAGAGCAGAGAATTGAAGAACGAGACAACTTTAATCTGACCCAATGAGCAATCTTTTCAGAGTTTAAGTGTTTCTCCAGGGTTACCTCTTGGCTGTAACTGTGTCACATTGACCCCAAAATACAAAAACTGCATTGAGATGAAAGTGATGGGCATCCTCTCTAAAGTGGAAATCCTCTTTATCCTTTTCCTGAGGTAGTCACTAGCTGTTGGCTATTAGACTTCCAGATCTTTGCCCATGTGCACAGAGATGCACAAATAAGCATATTTTTCTTCCCACTAAAAGAAGAGGATGGGTATTTTCCTCCCTGAGCTAGATACCATTGACAGCGTCTCAGGTCAATACAATTACCTGTATGTCACCTATAAATAATTGTGCAAAAACTAATGCTATGAACATGTATTATTTATTGAACTATCCCATCTCAGTGGATAGACTCCAAACATCTCTCCATATTGTTATTGCAAATAAAATCACAGTACAAATAGTTGTAATGTGTCCTTATACAATTGGGTGTTTTTTTTCCCATAGATAAGTTTGTTAGAAATAGAACTATAAGACCCATGTGAGCTAAAGATTTTTATACATTCTATTCGATGCTATCAAAGTAACTTCCAAACATTTTTACCACTTATACTCCTACCAACAGTCTCACTAACAATGGATACTATGAATCTTTTCATGTTTCCTAACCTCATAAGCAATGATACACCTGTGGGCAGACTTTATTTTAATGGATCTTACACATATAGTAGTTCCCCAAAATCGGGTTTCACTTGTTATTTCAGCTATCTGTGGCCTAAAAATATTATTATGCTGCAATGAATAATTAAGGAAGACAGTGAATGAAATCACATAGTTTATAAATTGAACATTGTCACAAGCATGTGTGTATTGAAAAATCATGGTGTATACTGAGATCAGCCCTATGCGCAGGGTTTGGCACCCACTGGACATCTTGGAGTGTTTACCCCATAAACAAGTGTAAATTGCTATACTCAAAAGTGAGAGGAATACTATAATAAATTTCCACTGTGTACCATCCTTCTTTAACAATTACCCATATACTCCACACTTATTTCATCTGCATAGAGATTAATCCTTTTCTTAGCTTTGCTCTCATCCTCCTATTCTTGTGTGGTTGTTAACCCTTTTCCTTTCATCTTAGCATCAATCTTGATTTCTTTAAAAGTCCTATGTGTTTGGCCTTACAGCATTATAGCCCTGAGTTTGGTTTTCTGTTGAGAGAAGTGATAATGAACACTGTAGCATGAGGCCCATGATGTAACTTTACTCCTGCAGGATCATCTTAATTGATCAATACATCTTTCTGCAGTAAGCCCAGGTGGATCCTTTGAATTCTTGTCAGTACAAGGCTTCAGACAAATGGTTCTCAAACTTTAACAAATGTAAGCATATCTGGAGAACTTGTGAAACAATCTGAGAACCCTCCTATAGATTCTCACTCATTAGTTCTAGGGTAGCAACTAAGGTTCTGCATTTCAAACAAGGTTCTATGTGATGCTGCTGCTGCTGTTGCTGCCTGTTATGTATCATACTCCCTTCACATTGTTCTGGAATAAGTCTTCCAAACTGTAATGTGCAAACAAATCATGTTCAGGTGCCAGTCATGGCTCAAGAGTTCTGCTGCAAGGCCCGAGACTGAGCCTTCTGATCAAGCCTCCAGGCGATTCTGCCAGTTCATAGGCCCAACCTGGGTATCTGGGTCCTCAATGATCACTTCTCATATGAGTTGGCTGCAATGAAATTTACTTCCCATGCCTGACCAGAGGTAAAGCAATCCAGGTTCCTAAATGTTGTTTCATTGGCTAAAATTTACCAGATTTAGAGCCTGATATACAATTTACACTAGAAGGAACCATGATGGGAACCATGGTGGGATGTACTTTATGAAGACTGGGAAGAGGTCCAGATGTCTGTTCTTTATATAGCTCTCTTTTTTTGTTGTTTTTTTGTATTTTATTTTATTTTATTATTAATTAGTTTTGTATTCAGTGAATACAGTCAGTGTGGTACCATTATTAGGCTCATCCGTGACCTACCCCCTCTCCTTGGCCCCACTTTATTGAGGTATATGGGTCATGCATTGTGGAGTTAGCCCACAGTTATGGGTAGGATAAATGTCTCTGCATATCATGACCCAACATGTGGCTCTGACATTCTTTCCGCCCCCTCTTCCACAAAATTTCCCTGATCCATGTTTGGTTCTTTTCAGGTCTGTTTCAAAGATGAGGTGTTGGAGGCCTCTGGGTCTCTGGATCTCTGATTTGGTAGGAGTTGATTTTTCTCTGTGTTGATCTCCTTCACCTTTGTGCTGGTACCCAGTTCACCAGGAAAACAGCACCCTTGCTTCTTTTGCCAATTATTCTTAGTTTCAGCCAGGGCACTTTTGAGGTATGATGGGGTTGCTCTCTCCTTAGGATCTACATTTATCTGAAAAAGAGAAGCAGATTCTCCAATGGAGATTAAGTTAGCACCAGACAAATGAGATAACCCTTACTTTTTTTATAGAGAATTTACCAATGGAGATTAAGTTAGCACCAGACAAATGAGATAACCCTTACTTTTTTATAGAGAATTTAATAGGTGTAGGCCCTCTTGTAGCCCATGATTGATGGTAGCTTGATAAGAGAGAGAGGGCATATGTTTGGATATGGTTCTGACTAGTTTCCCAGATCCAGCTATGGGTCCCATACCACTGAGGGGATCAGTTAGCCAGTTGGTTCCCTACCATGGCTGTGTACCACTATTGCACTTGTGTGGGCATCACAACAGGTTATTTGCTACTAAGTAGGTTAGAACATGAGTTGCTTGGACAGATATTGGTCATTTTCCCCCAGTCGCCCATGTAGCACCATCTGGCACTAGACACGCTGACTGTCTGTGGACTGACTCTCTTCCAGCTTCCAGCCATGCCATTCCATTTTACGTGTCGACCACATAAGGTGTCTTCAGCGGTAGGGTCTTATCACTAACCTTTGGTGGGTCATCAAGTACTCTGACAGAAATCTATCTTTTTTGTAGGAAACGTTGTAGGTCTCTCTGATCAAAGCTCATAGTGGATGATAGCCACCTGCTGGTACTGGGAGTTATAGGTCAGCACCCACTAAGAAAAGGAAGAAAAAGATATCTAATATAAAAGAGTTAGTGAGAAGGGTGGGGGAGAAGCTGTAGAAGATTAAGGTCAGTCTTCATCATACCCTCTCCAGTGTCTTGTGGTTCAGGTGTTCCCTCTAAGGGCCTGGTGAAGGTTCAGCCATTTGATCTGCCTTTTAGGATGTAGAATTTTATGGTACCATTGTCATTTGGGTCTACATTTGTGTTTCCCACCCCCTCCGTTGCCCTCCCCTCCCTCCCCACCCATCCTATTGACTAGTCCACGAGATGCTTGCTGGGTATGTAAGGCATCTTGGGTAGATTCAGGTTAGGTGCTGTAGATGAGTGAGACTATGTGGCAATATTTTTTTTTTCTGTGATTGGGTAAGTTCACTGAGAATGATCTGTTCCAGGTTCAACCATTTTCCTCAAACTTCATTGTGTCATTCTTTTCTTACTGCTGTATAGAATTCCATTGTGTAGATATACCACATCTCTCTTAATAACAAGGGAGCACAGACAGGTAGCCACATCTTTATTTGCTATAGATGTTGCACAGGTATTTATGTTTGGAGTCATCTGCTTACCTTTCACAACCTCAAACCTTGCATTTTATCAAAGACACATGTACTTACATAGATTTTTTTCTACTAGATGCTATGGACCATGCAGAGATGAATCAAGTGTGGATTCCACTTTTCTAGAACTGATAATCTAAGTAACTATATAGACAATAAATACATAGGAACCATTCTAGGAAATGAAGAACAACAACAGCAATAAAGAAAAAAAAAATCCCTTGCTTTACTCTCTCTATCCTCCTTACTGAAAATCAAATTTAAAACATTTACTCAGTAGGAAACATTTCATTTCAAATAGAAATTTCATAAAAGCATAAAAATGCCAAAGAGATGGTTTTCCATGTAACATTAAGTTAGAATAGGAGCTTTTTTTACATGCATTGTACTCCTGGTTAATAGCTATGCTTGTAAGACTAACTAACATGTTCTGCATTACACAGTACATATGGCAATGGGGAGTTGAACAGAACCTACAAAACCATAAATTTTTTCATTTCTTGACTTTGGAGGAATTTCTATTAGTATCTTTAATGATACACAACTGTAACTTTTTTACATTTTAAGTAATATTCCAATGGTTGAGTTGCAGAGCAAATGTCCCCAATTCTCCCATAGAGCTTTCTATACAGGATATGAAATTCTAATAACACTATAACAATGCAAGTGGCATATTTTTCCATCTGTTGGATGATGATATTTGATGTCATTAAAATTAGGAAAGAACCACTTCAGAAAACAGAATCACTGACAAAAAATAAATATAATCAAACAGAAAAGGACTTTTAAAAGGATAGGGTATTGAGACATCTTCCAGCAATGGCCTGCATAACCCTTATATTGGGTTAGGCTGTAATTGTCCATCACTCTTTTCAATGGTCAATACTCTACTCCTCACGATTCTTTCTTTCAATACCATTGAACACTTTAACAACCCTGGCTGGTAATCATTCTTTGTAAGTTACTAAACTGGCGGTACCATCTTTTGTGGTTGTTAGACAGTCTAAATATGACATTTCTTGATGAGAGTGACTTGACAACTGAATTAGGAAAAATTTCAGCTGGTAAAGAATGTTCTTTCAGATAGGACACCATAATAGTATAAACATAAAGCCTCATATTATTACAAAACAACTTAATCTCTAATTTCAAAGGATTTGGCAATGCATTGAACAGACTCTTGATTCTTTTCTTTTACTTTCTACACAGTGGGCTATTTAGAGATATTTTGAAGCAAAGGACAACGCAAATGTTATCACCCTTGTAGATCTGAAATCTGGGTCATGGGCTGTAAATGGTTTGGGGAGGTCTATAACGGTATAGATTCTCAGTGCTTGAGTCTTGTCCAAAGTAGGGATGAAATGGCAATAAGATAAATATATTTATTTTCAGGACAGTACTCAGTTTTTTAAGATACCTTCAGATATTAGCTTCCATCAGCTCGATCTTCTTGTGCAATTAGCTTATCATCTCTAATCCTAGATCTCTTTGCTACCTAATGGTTATATCACTGTGTGCTATTCAGAATGCTCCAAAAATACATATTTAATAAAAATTATGATGACATTTATCAAGATGATAATCTATGTCTTATTCCTATGAAAGGAGAAATCTAAATAATTCCTAATAAAAAGTTATTACTTAGAATTTTTACAGACATTGTCTCTTTGATTCATACCATGTCCATATAAGAAAGGCATGGTAAATGTTTCACATAAGGCTTTATAGATACATAAGCTAAGGCTGTGGAAGGTAAAGGAAAAGATATATATTATTTGGCAACCTTATACATTACAAAATAACTTGAAGTTTCACAAAGAGAATGAATATTGCAAAATTAGAATCCTCATTTTCTGATTCACTGAGATGTACATTATACCATATTACCCTTGAGATTATCTTTATACTATATTAAGATTTTATTTTTAGTATTTTAAAATCAGAAATGCTTAAACATGCTGTGACTTCAACCTCTAGATTCAGTTATTTAAGATGTTTTGCTTTTTTCTGCATGTCAACTTCCATATTAGTTATTCTAGCAAGAATATACTATTGTTCTGAAGGAAGTGTAGGAGACAATTGTGGTACGTAATTCTACTTATAACAGGTGAACTGGAATCAAATGAGTCCATGTTCAGATTCTTTAACAATCTGAGCCTTTGTTCATACTGAATCTATCAACAGTTTTAGAATTCAGTAAAGGCACAAAGTCTTTTTATTTGACATGATCTATCTGTTGGAGTAGATGAATTTCCAAGTTTTCTTCTATGGGAAGATTTAATATTGCTCAGGGCACTTAAATGAGTAGATACATTTATGATGCCATTATTCTACTTCTTTGATTTCCCTTACAATCAATTGCCTGTGTGATTTCTGATCCATAGAAGGGAGTGGAATCACTTTCCTCACCTTGCTCCTATTCCTGATGATGGTAATCATGAAACACAGGTAACTATATCTTACTGTGGGTCAGATGCTGTTCTGAATATATAGTGCAGATTTTTCCCTATGGACCAGTTAGCTACTATCACCATTTCACAGATGAAGCAACTGAGAGTCAGGAGTGCATTGCTGACATTCCCAAGGCTGCTTAAATGGAAAAGCCAGGACTCATAGGTTAGTTACGGAGCTTCACACAGGACAGTTATGAAGCCCAGCTATGGACATCTCCCAGCACATAAATCTCTTCTGACCCTGTGAACTTGTGAGACATTATGACCACATGATTGATATTGCTAGCTTTCTTCTCATTAAAATTATTCCAATAACCCCTCTGTGTGTTGTGATAGTGGAAACTGTTTTAAGGATATTTTAATTCTTAGACTGCCTTTTAAATGCTGAAGGTAGCTCTTTCTAAATGAAATTAGATGGTAGGTTACATCCATATGTCCTTCTGCTGTAATTGATTATGCCCATTCTCCATTCTTTTTATTTTTTATTTTTTTACTAATTGCATTGCATTGAACTGCATGCTAAGTGCTTGGCACATGTGTGTTAGTCCTTACAATGCCTAGTGAAGTAGGTACAACTGTCATCTTCATTTTACAGATAAGGTAAGTGATGGTTGGAATGTTTAAACTATTCAAAATTTGACAGTGGTACAAAACACAGCTTGCATTTAAGCTTAAGAAGTCTGAACCTTAGTCTTTCTCATCTTCGTCTTTCACATTGAAAGTCAACGTGCTGTATCATTGTCAAAAAAGCAATTGCTATATTTTCTAAAGCTAAAAGTTCTCAGTGTTCTGATAAGTTATGGATGTGACATAAGAAATAATTCTAGCAATTTGCAAAGACAGCTGTGTATATGTAGATGCTTCACTTCTTACTATAAAAATAAGAACTTTGAAGGTTCCCAGATAAAATTTTTTACCTGCTTGGTATTCTGATGTGCTCTCTAGAGTGTGAGCAAAGAGGGATGCTTATGGTGTCCCCAACCTGGAGCCTTCTCGGACCCCTGAATAGTGTCAGCTTTTCTGGATATTAGACAAGAGATGTTGTTGTCCTAGAGAAACTTCTTGAGAAGAGCAAATTAATTGATTTCTTTCTCTGGTGAGATAGACATATGCTCACATATGCTGTACTCATTTGTACAATTTTGGAGGGGTACATTTTCATCTTTTATTTCACTGAGGTGATTTGAAATATATCACATTCCAGTTGACCAATTGCCCTAGTTCAGTCAATGGTGGGATGACTGATGGAGATGACCTTCAACCTTCACTTTACAGTTAAATGAACTAGGTCAGTTCCTTGTCCTGGGCTTTGGGAAAGTATTGTCTGTCTCCGTGGATATCATACTGCTGGTACAAACAGAATACAAAGGAGTCAAACTATATGCATACTTACTTTTGGGTTCATTTTGGAAGATGACTTTTCCTTCTTGAAATTGTGATTGCATGATGTTATCAAGTGTTTAGAGGAGCAGTGTACTATGCCTTGTGATTATAGAAGAAATGAGGTAACCCTGTACATAAATAGCAGTTGTAAGGACTATTTGTTTTAATGGCTTCCACTGGAGATTTGATAATATCTTAAACGATAAAGAGGACATTCTTGAATCTAAATATGATTGTTCTAATATGTCTTTTATTCTAAATTGTTGATTTTCAAGCTTTCCTATGCATATATATTCCTCTTTAGTGTTATTTAACTAACTTGGTGGAAATTCAAAAGATTTTTATTTATTTATTTGAGAGATAAAGACAGAGAGAGAGAAAGAGAGGGAGTGAGGGAGAATGGGTGTACCAGGGCCTCCAACTGCTGCAAATGAACTCTAGACACATGTGCCACCTGTGCATCTGGCTTACATGGGTACAGGGAGGTTGAACCTGGGTGCTTTGGCTTTGCAATCAACTGCCTTAACCACTAAGCCATCTCTCTAGCCCTCAAAAGATGTTTTTAAAGAAAAAAATATGCATAATTGCCATGTAATCACTGTATTTGATATATTATTCATCAAGATTGAACTGCATGACACAGTTATACTTTTGGACACATCCTAGACTGTGCACTAGAAGTGAAAAATTCTTGATGTGTCGGAGCCACCATTCTCCTAAGTAAGATGGAGAAAAAAAATCATCCTTGAAGTATTTGAGACATAAGACTATGTTTACAAAAGACATGTTGGCATAATGCCTGGCACATTGTAAGGGCTATTAAAATATTGCTTTCTTTCTTAGCTCACTTTTACCCACCCATAGCCCATCCCTCACCACAATTAAGAGTGGGTGGTCATTCCTACATTACCATATGCTCTCACCTTCTTTTCCTACTCATTGTGGTAAATACTCATTGACTAGTTGGTTCCTCAGGATAAATGGTTGTACAGTTTTGTAGTTCTTTCAAGTGAGACAAATGCCATAAGTAAAATGATATATCAAATAGAACTAGAATTCAAGACCTAAGTTTTTCTATATAGAAGTGCCTATTGCACTCTGTCATCTATAACTGACCAAGGATCATTGGGTTTTGATTTTGAGTGTGCATAGATGTGCTCCTGAGCCAAATAATATTGTGAAGTGAATAATCAAGTAGGACATGAATCTTTTGTGTGTTCTCCATCCTTATTACAGATTTTATTGACATCAGAAAATATCACTTGAAAAACTGCATCCTGAATAGCATCTCAGTGCTTCTGAAAGCTGTTGAGTTATTCTTAAATCTTTTTTGTAGTTTCAGGGATTTAAAAAATGCTAGTGTTCCATGCCTATCAAAATAGTTAACATTTGAAAGACATAATAGTAAGCATCAGTAAGAATAAGGAATAACTAGAACTCTCAATTTTTGCTTGTAGTAAATGATATTCCAAGCATACATACAGTCCTTTAGAAAACTGGCAGTCTTGAATGAAATACATGCCTCTGTTGTGCCCCAGAAATTCTATGAATAAATATATGCACATAAGTGTATATATTTTCAAAAAGATTATGTAAGTATGTGTTAGCACCTTTATTAGTGATAGCCAAAGTCAAAATTTTCCCCAGTGTCTATCAACTGGAGAATGGATCAATTAATTGTGAAATGTTCATAACATAGAAAACCATACTTCAAAGGTTAAAAAGAACTATAAGTACATCCAGCAAGAGAAAAACTTAAAACATTCTGTTGAATAAAAGAAGACATAAAATTTACGCTATATCATTTCATTAACATGAATTATAAGAACAGACAAAACCAATCTACATTGATAGTATTTACCTCTGGACCTCTGGGGGTAGCTATGACTGGTAGTGACACAAGGAAATATCTGGGAGGAAAAAAACATTAGAAAGATGGATCTAGATGATGTTGTTATCACATTACACACACACACACACACACACACACACACACACACACACACACACATATATAGAGAGAGGGGGGGGAATTTTAAAATTTATAGAGCTGGAGACGTGGCTGTTTGGGTAAGAGTACTTGCTATGCAAACATGAGGACCTGAGAGTGCTTGAGGTCAATCCCCAGACCTCATTAAAAGCCAGGCATGGCCACATACACCTGTAACTCCAATCCTCCTCAGGGACGGAGATAGAGGAATCACTAGGGCTCACTGGTCAGGGGTACATGCATCTGCACACACACACATACACACACCACATACAACACTCCTGCCCAAAATCATATATCTGACATTTTAACTCAAAAATTCAAAATCCAAATATATTGTACTAGAAGATACTTATTGATAAATGATAAGATACATTACATGAAATAAGTGACTTGATGTGAAACATATTTTCAAATATATTGCTTCTTTAAGAAGTGTGGAGTGTCAAAAATGCTGAGCAAGAGAAAAGTAAGTAATTATTGTCTAAAAACTATTTGAACTGTATCAGTCAAGTACAATTTATGCAGATTTTATTAGTGTCTTGATTTTGAAGAAAACATGTGAAAACACATTTCTGAGTGATAATGGTATTGAAATGGGGTGAAATTCTAGAGTGCCTGGTACATGCTTGGAATATTTTCACCAACAAAGTGAGAATGAAAAGATGAAACAAAGAGAGATCAGTGTTGAATTCTAGGAATGAAGCTCAGGTTTCTGAATTAGGTGTCTAGGCCCATGTTAGGGTGGGAAAAGGAGCTGAGCAATGAGTGTAAGAGTAGCTTAGAAACAGAACTTTAGGTCCCAGTGGTGCCTCTGGGATGTGGTAAAGGTCTGGAGCTCCTGTTCTTCCCTGAGGAGGTCTGGATTTACAGAGGTGTGAGGATCTTCTGACATTGGAGCCACAGCTTGGAGTTTAAAAGACATCAGATAAGCAAAATATCTGGAGCAAACACTGGTCCAGTTTCAGATTCCAGATACTCAGAGAAGCCAAAGATATCCAAGAGAATGCTAGAGCATTATTAAGAGAGAACTAACAGGAAAATAAAAGAACACCCAAGAAAATTAGGAATAACATGGACCAACTTTTGAATTGCATTCAGCAAATATTTTCTGAACTATTTTTTGTCTAGGTAGTGTAATTTGATTACTGATTGGAATTGAGCTTTGGGGGTCATTGCTGAGGTCTTGCTGGGGCTGTCCCACTGGGCTAACAGAGCATCAGCACCAGGTGTGACTAATACAGAGCAATCAAAATAATGAGATCAATGCCAGAGTGAGAGGGATAAAAAGAACAAACAAAGGGGAGAGAGGCACTGTGCTCTTTGTGCTGATGTGAGGAGAGGAGAGTGGCCACCAGGACAGGAAAGCCAGATCCCTTGGCAGCCTGCTTTGTCCAGGGCCATCCCTGGAGCAGGAGCTCAACAACTGGAATGCAGACTGGTTGCATTTCCAGTGGGGGAAGCTTATCAGGGGAGCCCTATAGTCAGGTGCAGTGCAGAAGAAAAATACCCAGGAACATCCAGTCCTCTGGCCTAGAATTAAAAGTGATCCCCTCTCATATTTCCTTGGGCTCTGCATGCCCAAGTGGAGACCCTTACTTGGCAAATCTTAGTCCACAGTTCATTGACTTTCCTCCTTTTCCTTACTCCTGAATTGAATTAACACCTTGCTGAAAACTGTGTACATAATGGAAAAGCTGACACGAGCCAAAGTGGAATGTAGCAGCCAGAATGAAGCTTATTGTCGCCTTATTACATGAAGCAAAAGCTTGTCTTTGCCCTGCATTCATCACCTGCTAACTATGAAAGCCTCATGGAGCTTGCGTTTCCTTGCCAGCTGGTCTGCCCTGACCTTTGCTCCTCCCCACTATGCTGGTGAGCAAACAGGTGCATTCCAGGTGCATAAGTTACCGTGTGTGAGAATCAGGGGCAGCGATATTTCTTATACACACCTCCATGGAGCAGGAAGCATTAAGCACTGCTCTCTGTCTCTTAAAGTCCAGCACCAACCAGGACCAACCATGGACCAACAGGACACCATAGAAGAGCCATCATAGCACATCTTCAGTCCCAAGGCCTGACCCATCTCTCTTCCTGATGGCTTTAAGGTGCCTCCCAATGTTGCTGTATGTGTTTTAAAAGTACATCCAGGGAAATTTTTCAGTGGATGTTCTCCAGCCTGCATTGCATACTATATAAATTTCCAATTAGAACTATTTACCCCTTCCTCCACTGTGCCCTGAGGCAAGGCCCATTTGTTAAATGTTTAAATTTCTCTGGCTCACTTCTGGTACCTGGAGGACATTTGTTAGGATAAAATTTTGCTTTGTGTTTTTGTCTGAAAAGGGGAAGGGATTGTTGCTTTTTATTTATTTATTTTTTGAGGATGCTAACAAAATGATTGGGACATTTTTAGATAGCATTTTATTTATTTGTTTGTTTATTTATTTATTTATTTAAGAGAGAGATACAGAAATAGGCAGGTAGAGAGAGAGAGAGAGAGATAATGGGCATGCCAGGGCCTCCAGCCACTGTAAACGAACTCCAGATACGTGTGCCCCCTTGTGCATCTGGCTTACGTAGCTCCTGGGGAGTTGAACCTGGGTTTTTTAGCTTTGCAGGCAAGCATCTTAACCACTAAGCCATCTCCACAGCCCTTAGATACCATTTTTCAGTCAGTGTTCACCGACTATTACCAAGCCCTTTTGCTCTGATTCCAAAGCTGCATTTGCTCATCCTATTACCTAGCTCTCTGGTCATGGATAATCTTCTGCTTCCTTGCACAGCTGAGAGTTCACAGGTGTTTCTAATCCAGAATTAGCGGAAATAGAAAAATATGCTTTTGGAGGTAATAGTCTTCTCACATAAAATGTTCCTCACACCACCATGCAAAATGGAACTGACCATGGTTCTGGCTCACATGTGATCCCTGACCTTGTCATAGGCACTAAAGGGACATTTAGTGTTTTGTTTTTGTTTGTTTATTTGTTTGTTTTTGTTCTTTTTTAAAGCACTTTTCTGAGGTATGATTATCCTTGGCTAGTATTTGTGTTGAAGTGAATATAGTAAACATGAGGCAAAGGAAATTCAGGTTAGCTCTGGAAACTTCCATTTCATTGGTTCTGCTACCTGGAGCATTGGACCATGGAAGATGATACTGCCACTTGCACCAAGAGAGAGCTCCTGTTTGTTAAGCTAGACTAGAATTCTTTTTATTTGTATTCTTAGCCCATATTTTTAATGATGTCTATTTACTATTTCTCATCCAGACGTTTTCTCCTCTGCTTTCAATGCTAGTATCTCTCTATACTGTTTTCCAAATTAAACACCATACTTAAAATATTAATATCCATTGCTCTTTGATATTTTGTTTGTTCATTTTATGCAAAATGCAACACTGAGACCTTCATCTGTATTAAATGTTACTTACTATATGGGCTGATTCAATTGCTTATTAATGACTGTTTCATGACATGGGAGAGCAGGGCTTTATATAATTACACAATTCTTATTCAAAAATGCTCTGCCAGTAACTATCCTGTAAGGAAAAGAATGAAATATGCCTATCTTTTCAAAGAAAAAAATAAGTAGTTTTGTGAAGATGATTATAGCAATACCTAAGGACTGAAACTAGGCCATGTTACTTTAGTCTCCAAGGAATTTTCTCTGGTCTTAACATGTTTGAGTATGTAAACTTTTGTGACATTTATTCAAGTGGAGACCATATACCATAAATTTGAGTTCAATGAAATTATCACAGAGTATAAAGCCACTACCATGTTCAAGAAATAAAATTTTTAAGAAGTAGTTCTTGAATAGAAAAGTATTCCATTACATTTTTCCAGCTATTTGTGTTTATTTACAGCTGTGGTGTATATATGTTCTTCACTGATCCTATATCTGAATCTTAGTATTTATGTTACTGAAAGCCTGCCATATAGGTTGCATGCCCATTTATTTTATTTTATTTATTTATTTGCAAGCAGAGAAAGAGAGGGAGAAGAGAGATAGACAGAGAAAGAATGGAAATGCTAGGGTCTCCAGCCACAGCAAAAAACTCCAGACGCATATGTCCCTTGTGTATCTGGCATATGTGGGTCTTGGGGAATCAAACCTGAGTCCTTTGGCTCCACCTTAACCACTAAGCCATCTCTCCAGCCCTGCATGCCCCCCCCCTTTTTTTTTTTTGTTTTTTGAAGTAGGGTCTCACTCTAGCTCAGGCTGACCTGGAATTCACTATGTAGTGTCAGGGCGGCCTTGAACTCACAGCAATCCTCCTACCTCTGCCTCCCAAGTGCTGGGATTAAAGGCATGTGCCACCATGCTTGGCTTCTGCATGCCCATTTTTAATGGAGTTCTTTGATGACTGGAAGTTCTTCATTTTAATGTAGTTCAATTTATAATTTTTTCCCTATTCTTAGTATTTTTGGTGTCATAAGTAAAAAATTCTCCTTATTTCAAGGCCACGAATACAATCTCTACAGTGCTTTCTGGATGCTCTATTGAATGGCCTTCATATACCCATGTGTACTCAAGAAATACTTCTTGCAGTTAAATTAACCCTGTATTTTTAATTATTTTCCCATGAAAGTGTCCTTCAGATAGACCTGTGTATCAGTTACTTTCTCATGGCTGGGACAAAATACTAACCAGAAACAGCTTATGGAGGGAAAAGGGTTTAACTGTTTTGAAAGGAATTTTATCATGGGGCAGGGCTTAGGGAAGGCTCAGCAGGCCTGATATGGAAGTCACATCTCACCAGAGGTAGGAAGCCAGAAGTAAACTGGACTTGGGTTCAGGCTATATTATCACAAGGCTGTCCCCCAATGACCTATTTCCTATAACCAGGCTCTACCTCCTAAAGGTTCCACAGCTTCCCGAGCAGCACCACTAAATGGGTATTAAGTACTGACATACAGGAGCCTATGAGAGGGATTTTACATTCAACCAGCACAGCCTATAACATCCCACAGCACTACTGTTAATGATATATAGGAAAACCTTCTCCGTTCGGTACATACTATTATGTTAACATCAGATATGAGGTATCCCTTCATATACATTGTGCACATTGGAGAACCTGTTGTCTTATTGATACCCCTAAAACATACATGATAAGCATGATTATTCAGATTTGTCCATTTCTAGAATTGTATGCAAGTCGTAAAATGTCTTTTAAGTGCCCTTTCCCAAGGGCAGTTCCCCTGTGTCATAATAATTGAAAATTAAGCAGTTACAGAGTCATAATTAAATTGTCCCCTTTGAACCTTTGTTGACCAAAGCTGCATATTAATGACATCCTATTCAGACCAGGAGTGGCAAGAAATATTCTGAACATAAACTGAGACAAGATAACATAACAGGCTTTGACAGCTTCCTAATTACTTGACTAACCAGTAGTTAAAACCTCTTTGGTGCTATAGTAATTCTCTTCTTTGCACAGAAGTGAAAAGGTATAACTAATTTGCTATTTAATTGATATCTATATTGGTGCTTTATAAAGAACATTCTTCCCTAATACATTTAACTATTAATTTGTAACCTTTGATCTGCATGTAGGAAATACTTTAAAGAAGAAATTACTCATCATCAGCTACAAATAGGTATGTCTGAGAATCACATTTCAAAATGGATTTAACTCTTTATTTTCCAAAATAATCTTTTTTTTCTTAAGATCACTCCCACTTTCTGTTAATAGCTATCCATTCTCACATGATTTAGTTTACTGAATTTGGAGGATTGCTTTTAATGTGATTTTTCATCTATTGAATATATAGCAGTCTTGGGACATTATGCACATTAAGTTAATATAGTGCATATAGAAGGATTATATTGGGATTTGGCCCATAGAAAATTTTAAAGAAATCACAGAGGAAGGTAGAGACAGGAGGTTCCTTAGGGCTCCCTAGTCCACCAAGCTTGCTGAAAACAAGACTCTGCCTAGGGGAAAAATTTGAAAGAGCATAGAAGAAGATGCTAGCTTTCCTCCTCTGGCCTCTGCACAGGGCAAACTCATCTGTACACACATGTGCATACACCACACACATATTACATGCACACAAAAGACCCAAAAATGTAAAAATAAATTTTTAAAGAAATTTTAGCTTTATCTGCATCATTAATAAGTTTTTTTTTAATTTGTAACTATACAGTTCAATATGAAGGTGTTGAATTAAAACAATGATAGCTCACTTGAAGTTTCCCTTGCTGCAATATAACAATGAGATATTTAGAAGCAGGCTCAAGGATGATAAGATGTTGTCTAGCCTGGCCCATCACTGGTAAGTTACTATGAAAAGTTAGTTAGTGGATCTAGAAGGTGCATTTGAGCATAATGGTATAAATTCTATGTATGGAGTACTCTTTACTTGGCTAGTGGTTTATAGCTGTGGTCTTATTCAATCTGCAAAGTAACACTACATGGTGAGCAGTATTGATTATCTTGTTTTACAACAAAAATTCCAAAGACCTGATAGACTTGTGGAGATAAATTTTGACCTAAGTGTGTCTGACTCCAGAAAACACTTTAGTATAAGAGCCAAAATTACATAATATGTGCATTTCCCACAAGAGAAGTATGCATTATGTTTAAATAATGCATAAAGTGTGCTGAGCCCAAATGATGCTGATATCCTCTAAAAACACAAATGCCACTGTAAACACATAATAGAAAATAAATTCATTGTCCTGCCTTAAAGTAACTAACCGTCTAGTAGGGATGTAATATGGTGCCAAGTATATAATATTTTCTTCATAAATATATGGGTGATACTTCCATTCATAACATATTTGTAGACCAACATAGAAAAGAATTGAGCCATTATTGAAGGAGATGAATAAGGGAGCTGAATAGATTTGAAAGGATAAACTAATTGGGTAATATAGTTACATTTCTACACAAGAGGATGAGTATGGTATTTCTGAGAGAGTTCAAGGAAGTAACACTGTCTGGAGTAGAGAAAGGGGCAGGCCCCAAGATCAAGGAATTTATACTTTATGGGAGAAAAGCTCTCTATTATCCTCAAGCGAAGTCATATGATCTCTTGAAATTGTACATTTGTAAGGATACTAACAGTGATTTTAGTGAACTTTCACAGAAATTTACTTTGTAACTTGTGTTCACATAAACAAGATTTCAGCTTTTGTTCAGGATATCGTATCACTGCTGTCTTTCTCTCTTGACCCAAATAAGTGTAGACATCAGTTGTGTTTTCTGAAATTTTTACATCAAATGTTGTACACTGTAACTATTCAGTTACATATATTTGGGGCATATTAGCTTACTTGTGCAATAGAATTGTATATAGCAATCTGGTCTCCCATAGCTCCACCTTTAAAGAAGGGTGACTCCTCATTTCTTCTGCCAGATTCTCTACCGCCTGTTGCTTAGTGAGAACACATCATCCCTGAACTGTTTCAAAGCGCTTGAGTGTCTCATATGCATGTATCTTAGGTCTCATTCATGTAACTTTCTTCATAATCATTTGGGTCTCTCTTCAGTCTCGTTTGTGCTACTCAGAGGAAGAAAATGCCAGTCATTTTCTCATTCTCTTTTGCCGGTTAGAGTAAGAGGCCAGACGCTGCCTTTTACTTTTTCTCATGAATTCCCAAAAGCTATATTCACAATTTTGTACCTTTTTAAAACTGACAGTATAAAAGGATGGCTTTGCCTTGTATTTCATGCCTCAGCTTTATATTATCAGCTACAACCTCAAAGCCAAAAGTGTTCATCAGAAACATTCTGCAAATCCACAATGTGAAACATTTCATAATTGATGGATTAGTTGAATAGAGGAATGAAAGTTATAGGCCCTTTCCACAGGAACACAAAGTCATATGCACAGTAACATCAAGATCTTCATGTACTTCCTGACATTTATCTAAGGTCCAAGATTGAGAACCTCTGTTGTACACAGATATTACTAAAATCAGTTAGATGAGGGCTCAAACCTCATCCTTCTTTCTGGAGATAAGTGTCTTAGGCAAACCATGTCTAGTCCCATGATTAATAATGTTAGCCTCATTTTTGGGACTGCAAAGACTAATAATATATTGCATGTACCAATATAAGTGGTTAATAAATGTGAGTTTTTATCCTTTTTATAAAACACTCATAGTTAGTGCCTTCAGCCTTTCAGTGAGGATGGAAGTTGGGACAAAGGAACTTGTCTTTTAAGAGCTGTGGGGGAAATAGAAATGTAATTTCCAGGTTGAGAATCATGGTGGAATAAAACCTTCTAATTCCATTGTAAGGCTCACCCAGGGACTGTTCTCTTCAGCCTCCTATGAACAAGGTCAAGGAGAAAAACAAACCTTGTCAAAAGACATAAAGTACAGACTCTTTGATCAAAACACAGAGAATATCTCTGTGATGCTATCAATTAAGATTTAACATTTTTGCTCACTTGCAGTGACATATACTCAAAATATTACAAAAACATACTCTCAGAAGCATGAAAATTGCTTCTGATCTAATGCATGTTTGGGTCCTCTTTCTTCAGAATAGATGTTAGCATATTGCTAGTTGTCAACTTGTATAAGAAGAATAATGACATTTCACATTGCAATATTGTGAAGACAGTTCTCCTTGTGGTCAGGAATCGATGGGGCAGTGTACTTCCCAACAGGATTTCCCAAAGATGCAACTGCACACATAGAATTTAAAACTTTTCTCTAGTTACATTTTAAAAAGCTCAAAAATTATTTAAGTATATATCATATTTAATATAATATTTCCCAAATATCATTTCAACTTGTCATTAATGTAAAAAGTATTTAATTAGCTATTTTTTGTGTGTACTATGAGTATGTGTGTACATGTGATTCATGTACATATGTGTGAAAATGCATATGCCCTATGGTTGCGTGTGTAGAGACCACAGAAGTACACTGGTTATCTCCTACTATCCTCTTCTGACGTATTTCCTTGACACAGGGTCTCTAGTTGAGCTTGTGCTATCTTTTGACTAGGCTAGCTGAACAATGAGCCCCAAGTATACTCCTGTCTTTTTTCTTCTCAGGACTGGAATCACAGGCATGTTGTGGTCACACCCTTTTAATGTGGGGCTGAAAATTTGATGTCCTCAAATTTGTATAGCAAGTACTCATACCCACTGAGCCATTTTCCCAGACCTGTAAAATTTGTTAATGAGACATGTTGAGTTCATATAAAGAGTCTTAAAAACTGAACCATAAAACAAAGAAACAAAAAAGACAAACTATTTGAAATCTTGCTTATCTATGAGACTTTCTATATTTCTAAGTACTGACATTAAATTTTTAGCAGTAGAAGTAAAATGCAGTTCTAAAATAACAATAGACTGGGCGCTAAAAATGTTATATTATTTCCATTTTAATTTGTATTTCCATTATGTAAAATTAAGCATGTAGCTCATGAATCATACAGTCATATTTCATGGGTATAGTAGCCACAATATGATTAGTAGTTACTGAACTAGACAACACAGGTTATTAGAAAAAGTCTAAATCTAACATCAGCAGCTCTACTTTTAATTCTTCTTCCATTTATTCACTGTGTGTCTACATCCAGTCATTTACCCTTTTAGAGCCTCAATTTTGTTCTTTTTACGCAGTCCTCTAAACCTGAAACTTTGCTGTGAAAGTTGAGTAGGGCCCAGTGAGCTATAAAATGAAATGTAAACATGTTTTAAATATAATAATATGGAGTTAATTATTTAGAGAACTTAAATCGATTCTATGACATTTGTAGAAGCAGAAGGAAATTGTCTCCTTTACTGTTGATGGTGATTATAAATCCTATAGTTAGGAAGCAGTGGGTTGGTAGCTTTTTAAAGCAACTTTTTCATACTTCCTGATAGAGAAACCCATGCTTTTGCCTTGATTATAAGTTCTAACATGTTGTTTTTTTTTTAAATTAAAAAATAGACTTTTAAGTCTTTTAAGAAAGTTTAAGTGACAACATGGTCACAATGGGATAATATGTATGGATATATGTGTGTGTATATATAAGCAAAGGGGACACATAAAATTGCCAAGTCTGTTTACTCCCACAGAGAGGGATGGAGAGGAAAGACACTTTCCAATTTTACTCTGTGAACTTCTCTTACTGGTTCAGTTTAAACTGAGAAGACATGTATTGTTTTTGCCATGAAAAGCAATGCGGATGAAAAATAAATCATTTTATCCAAGATGAAGGCTTCTGATTCTACTTCGATAAGAAATCAAGTTAGTCTTCTTTGCAGTATGAGCCCTGTTATTGCCCATGGGAATAAATGTGGCCTCTTCAAGGGTTATAGCCACTTCTCATCAGAGGAATCAGCCTCAGAGCAGCCGTTTTGAGTCACAGCTCCCTAGCAACCTGGATTCCATGCCCTCTGGACTTCCTTTTTTTTTTTTTTTGGCTTTTCATGATAGGGTCTCACCTAGCTCAGGCTGACCTGGAATTCACTGTGTAATCTTAGGCTGACCTCAAACTCATGGTCATCCTCCCACCTCTGCCTCCCAAGTGCTGGAATTAAAGGCATGTGCCACCACACCTGGCTTGGATTTTTCTTAGTTTTGCCTATGACAGATGCCCTTGCTTGTTCCTATCTACAGCCCTTTGTTACACGTGACATGTCTCCACGTGTATAATTTTTGAGTTTCAGTTTTAATTTCTCTGGAGAATTGCTGCCTGTGGTTGAATTGTTCCCAAGAGCCCCCCTAAATGAATTTCTGTCACATATGCCTTGAATTCTTTATTTAGATCTTATAATCCCAAACATGTTCTTAGAATTTGATGAAAATCCATCCAACTGTTTTCACGCTAAGCAGCCACAGAAAGACAGAATGTATTCAGATTATCCTTACAAAGAATACAAAGTACCAAGTGAAGGTTTAAGGACCCAAAAGACACTGAAAACATTGCCAGCATGAGATTTTAACCAGTCAGCTCTTAGGTCCTTGCTGAATTGAGTTCTTGTCCAGATGGATGCTCTTACTTTTTTAACATATGAATTTTCCACCTGTGTGCCTTTATGTTTATACATCTAATACTTCCTGAGTGCTTCCCCTGTGCAAACATTGTATAGGTTCTTGGGCGACAATGGAGAACAAACACAGTCCTCGTTGCTCACAGACCAATCTGTGCATCAATAGCCACCATAAAGGTGGGGAAAAGAATGACATTGGAGGATTTGAGAAAGAAATAAACTGAAAAGTCAAGAAGATTGCTCTAATTGAACAGACACTCAAGGAATGAAAACAGTGTCAGCTAAGCCATAGAAGAGATAAGAATGAACAGCAGTGCTCCAGCTCTAAAATAGGACATAGTGTCCATAAGTATACAAGAAAGTCAAAGCAAGCCCAGGTAGCCAGGGCCTGGGAAGCAAGCTGAAGTGTAACCCAGGGTAATATAGAAGGGCTAGAAGGGAAAAGAGCCTGAGAATTGGTAGCTGTATCACAAATAGTGATGTACATGAGTATTAAGTCCAGATTGGTATTTCTCTTTATTGACTAAGGTTGTTGCAACTTCTTAAACCATAACTAGCCTGTCTTTCATCTTAAAAATGAATCAAGAATTATCACAGTGTTCTGGGATGATAGCTCAATGCTGGCCTAGTATGCAGAAGGACTTAGATTTAATCCCTAATTATATATATATATTACATATATATATGATACATATGTTATAAATGAATTATATATATGAATGAATAAAAGAAAGAGAAATTATCATGAATGATTCTTGTTAGACATTCAGAACAGTAATGCTCTATTCCAGACATTATCCTTGGACTCTGGGCAGCTTTTCAATGGATTAGATGTTGTTAGATGATGGAGACCTCCTGCCACACTAATTCCAAGAGTGTCTGATCCACACATCAAGGGTGGGATACAACTATCTCCATGTTTTAAACATTTTACTAGTGATTCTGATGAACAGTACAATCTTGAAACTATTCCATTAAAAGTGAAGTTTGGGGCTGGGGAGATGGCTTAGTGGTTAAGTGCTTGCCTGTGAAGCCTAAGGACCCTGGTTTGAGGCTCGGTTCCCCAGTACCCACGTCAGCCAGATGCACAAGGAGGCGCACACGTCTGGAGTTCATTCACAGTGGCTGGAGGCCCTGGCGCTCCCATTCTCCCTCTCTCTCTCTCTCTCTCTCTCTCTCTCTCTCTCTGCCTCTTTCTCTGTCTGTCTTAAATAAAGAAAAATTTTTTTCAAAAAGTGAAGTTTGTATATTTCCTTCTTATTTATAGAATGTATCAACAGTAATGAGGTAATTGATATTCTCGGTCACCTTCAGAAAGTTTACTGCACAATTTTCCTTTTCTGATTTTAGTGGGCTTTTGTATACACATTTTTTCACATTTCTTGAGTCCTTTTTATTATCAGTATTATGTCTTCTGTATGTTCATATTGTATCTCTTGCTCTCATTTTGACTTAACATTTCTATGTATATATGTATGCATAGATGTCTTGGTATGTGTGATATATACATATGTATGTGCAGTGTGATCATGCTTATGGAAGCAAAAGGTAAACTGAGTATCTTCCACAATTGCTTTCCATATTGTTTTTTGAGTCAGGGCCTCTCACTGAACCCAGCACTCACAAAGTTCTTCTAGAATAGCCAGCTAGCAAGCCCCAGGGATCCTCCTGTCTCTGCCTCCACAGTGCTGGATTGCAGGCACATGCTGCTGTCCCCAGCTTAATACATGGGTACTGGAGATCCAAGTTCAAGTCCTCATGTTTATGTGGCAAGAAATTCTGAGCCATCTTCCCAACCAATATTTTTGTTTATTTAGAATCATAATGGAATCATTCATTGTAATAACCTCAGTAGGCCTACCATTTTCAAATAATGCTGTTTTATTACCATAATTTTTCATATACTTTTACAATAAGTGTTATTTATACTTCCTGAGCACTTCAGAAATAATACAGAAATGTGTTTTTTTCTCAAGCAGAATTAATTATTTGGACTAGGAGAACATTTTATCTACCACACCCACGAGTTGTTTCCCTTGTTTTAGAAAGACAGAGGGGGAATCTATTCTTCCTTTAACCTGCATAGAAAGCCTGAAGCTCTACTACTAATAAACACACAGTAAACCAACAACTCCATGTCTTCCAGTGTGCAGAGGTCGACAACGGTTCCACTGGACTCACTGAGTTCTTTATTGCAGGAAATTCAACCAGAGATCCAACATCTGATTGGGTACTTATCAGAATTGGGAGTAGGGAGGCTGTAAATAACCACTAACAAGTAGTTATAGATATGTTTGCAATGTTCTGAGAAGTCTGGGTAGGAAATCAAGATGATAGAATAATATCAAACAAGAAAGAAGACATCAGAGGGGTTTGAAGCAGTGATAGAAAGTCAGGGGTGGAATAGATAGGAGGACAAAAACACAGATAAGGAGGAAATGTGAGAAAAGGGTAAGGTTCAGAGAAAGAGGAGAGAGATAGACAGTGTGAGAGAGACTCAGGGAGGGATAACTAATGGTAGAGAGAGAAGTGGAAAAGAGAAGAGAGGGAGCCATATTTAAAACTGAGGGTAAAGACAACCTTTTTCATGCTGAAGACTCAGCCCACCAGCAAATCGCTTTGCTTGCTTTTCTGTTCCTAAATTCTCCATTCAATTAATGGGTGGGCTTTTCCAGTAGATATTACTTATGTTATTTTTAATATGCTGCATTGGAAGTTTTCTAATTTCATTTTAATAATGCTGATTTTTTGAAATATTAGTTAAGTTTGTAACTTCTGATCTTAACTTTTTATATTAAAGTAACATTAGACCTCCATAGAAATTGCCAAAATAGAACAAAAACAATATTGTCAATTAAAACACAACTTTTAGTCAAGTTTTTATATTTTTATAAGTGTGTTTTGTTTTCTTGGTCTGTGGAATTTTAATATATATATATATATATATTCACATCCCCACACAGAGAGTCATGCCCCTCTTTATATAGGTATATAATATCTTGTTCACTTTAAATAAGTCTGAGCAACCATTGAATGTATTTCTATGCAAAAATACAATTAAGATGAAATATATCTGACAAAGCTAGAATTTCATCAAAGCTCAAGAATATGAGTCCAAAGTGTAACCAATAAACTCGGGCCATTCTAAAAGATGATGGGCAAAATGTAACAGAAAAGTAAAAAGAAAATAAAAGAACAGTTAAAAGTGGGAAGCATACCTCTGTACAGAAGAGATGGATCTTTTTCTAATCAAAGAGAGCATCCCCTGAGCTATTTACGATAATGGGGTCATAACAGAGAAAAACTAGTTCTGGAGACTCAGCCAACACTGAAAACTGTCAGAAGTCTATGGGATGACTGACAGCTGGTGCTTCTGTTGGAAAGTGAGAAAACATCCTTAACTGCCTGGGCCAAGTTAAAAGGGAGTCTATGTTTCAGAATGATGGCATTGAATAAATGTACATATTTTAGAGACAGACTTCTTATGGTAATTATATTCAGATTCATATTTTTGTTTCACTTCTGTTTGTAACATTAGTTCATTGGCAGGCATAATTAGCTGTGGAATCAGTTGATTTTTATTCTTGGTCATTTTTATCCATTTTTGTTAATTATTGATTTCTATTTTTATAATAAACATTCACAGTTTTCCCATAATTTTTCAGTATGTATTTAACACAAATTCAAATCAATTAAAGACATATTAAATGATCACCAGCAAAAATCAGATGTTTTCTTTAATCCTAATTTAAAGGAAGATCTATTTTATTTTATTTTATTTTATTTTATTTGCAATCAGAGAGAGATAGAAGAGAGACAGAATCAGTGTGTCAGGGCCTCCAGCTGCTGCAAACGAACCACAAATGCCTGTGCCACTTTGTGCGTCTGGCTTTTCATGGGTTCTGGGTAATTGAACTCACGTCATTAGGTTTTGCAGGCAAAACCACTTAACCACTGAGCCATTTCTCCAGCCCTAAGGGAGAAATTATTCTTATATTTTTTAGCTAGACATTGAAAGGCCATAATTACATTATTACATAATTACATTAAGTCTTAACTAATTAATAAAATTTTTATCCATAGAAAGATGTTTATTTTCAGCTATCCCAATTGCTCTGGGGACTCAAAGAATTTTCTATAAAGATAGATTCCGTGAACATTTATCAAGTTGCTCTTATGTGCCAACCCCAATAGAAATGGCCAAGCTGTCCTAGCACTCAGAGAATTAATGGATCTCTCCCATCAGAATTTAGCATGACCTCTTCAAGTTGAGCATTACCAAATGACAGCTAAATGTTCTGAGAAAGTGGGCAGGGTTCATGTGTATGGCTAGTGACAATGACAGTGAGTGTTGCCAACTGCTTATGCACCCTTCTCCTTATTTTCCTATTTTCTTCATAGCTCTTTCCTTTATAAATGTATATATGTGTATATATATTTTTCTCCTTTTATATGTATATATATTCTCTGTTCACTTAATTATTTTCCCACACATTAAAAAGGAAATTCAAGAGAACTGAGTCTTTGTCTTCTTGCTTTGTGACCCAGCATCTAGCATATTCTTTGACACAAGTGAGTAGATACTCAGTGATAGAATAAATTGGACATGTGAACTAGTTTAGTCTATAGGAGACAAAGCGTAGCCACAGGCTTGGAGAAGAAAATTTTCAATCTCACTTGGACATTGCTAGCTTTGCAAACTAGCAAGTTAAAT
The DNA here is from genome assembly GCA_036346955.1 of Dipus sagitta. Classification (NCBI taxonomy): domain Eukaryota; kingdom Metazoa; phylum Chordata; class Mammalia; order Rodentia; family Dipodidae; genus Dipus; species Dipus sagitta. Next base: position 77,165,954 of record CM070784.1, read on the forward strand.
AATGATTGATTAGCCCCAGTTTCTGTATTTGTAAAATAAGTATAGTCATAATAATGTAGTCATAGATGCAGATATAAGCAAGGGTTTTAGAGTCAAAATCCTAAACTCTGTCCGAGCTCTACTCATGATTGTCTGTTTTGATCTTAGAGAAGCTAATGAACTTCTTTACTTTTCTCATTTTTGGAGTGATAGATATATTAGTAATGTAACTCACACAATAGCTGTGATAATTTATAATTCCCTTCAAAGTATATACCAAGGTTCCTAGAATACACGAAGGGTTCAATAAGTAGTCCCTATTTTTCTCATCAGCATTACTGTAAGAATCTGATGGGAAGTCCTAGAGGAAAGCACTTATCTATAAAGAGGCACACAGACAAATATTTCCCGATTATCAACCATCTCAGTCCTTTGGTCCAAGGATAAAGTCCCAATGTCTGATGAAAGGCTTCTGGCATTCTCCCATAGTGAGTAACAGACGTTCCATAGAGCATATGCATGAGAGAAAGGAAAGGGGGGCACCAGATGCCATTCCCATGGTAGCCTACCTGCAATATAATGCCATTAATCCACACAGGAGGTCAAGGCCTTTATGACATTATCACACCATCGTTTCTACAGTTAAGCATTGTTTCACTGATGGTTAAACTTCCAGCATATGAATGGTGAGCCACATATTCAGATCGTAGTAACACATCACCTTTGTCAAGAACATACACTTGTTTCATTGCAAGATTCTAGAACCATGGTGCTTTTAACAGAATTCATAGATTTAATGAAGATACATCCAATGGTTGCATACTAGTGGGGAGTGATTCCAGAAAATAGACTCCTAGCATATGCCATAGATTGGCCATTTATTCTCTAAAGAAAAATGAAGAAAATAAATTTTGTCCTAATTCTCCTTGTGAAAATTCTTAAAGAGGATTCAAAATATGTCACAAAGGAGCAAAATTCTTATAAAAACCCATTGGTTTGTTGACATATATTTGAAGAGCATATAGCATATCTAAAGAATTATAGTCTGTCTTCTCATCCAAAAAAATAAGAGAAAAAATATTTTGTACTAGAAATATACTCACTAGAATTTCAAACATTAGAACACTCCCACAATATAGTTCCTACTTAACAAAAGTAGACATTACATTAGTAGAAAAATTGAAGTGTATGGTAATAATCTTACCCACAAAGAGGAAGGCAGAGGTATTTTGAAGTGATTGGAATCTGAAATTGGATATTTAAAGATGACCAAGTGAAGGTTTCTAAAAGCATGTGGAAGTATTCTAACCATATTTTCATCCTGTTTCATATTAAAATAGAACATATTCAATAGATATGTGATTTAAATGATATATTCCTGTTAAGAGCATACACAAAGAAGAAAGGTGCATTTAAATCAACTATACAAGTTCAAATAATATAGGAGGTTGTTTTTTAAACCCTGACTTAATAAAAGCAAATAGGTAACCACAGTGAGATCCCCTGTTTTGAAATTTTTATCAAAGAACCAAAAATCATATGAATGAAATTGAACAGAATCATCTCCTAGAGTGTTCAGCTTTTGACAGTAGGCTGAACTTGATGGAAGAAAATGTTAGAACCCTCCAAAGAAATATGAATAAATTGAAGGTAAGTCAAGAAATGGGATACCTCAATAACTGGTTGATAAAGCTTAATAAAGACTTGATCAAATGCAAGAAACAACTACAAGAAGCAGCAAGAAAATCAGAATTTGAATTGAAATCATACCTCAAAAAAGAGATGGACGTTATACAAAACAACACTACAGAAAACAAAAATCAAATAGAATTTATGAAAACCTCTCTAGAACCACTCTCCAACAGAGTTACTCAAGACAGAACTTCTGACCTGGAAGATAGGACAGACAAAATTAATCAGGAGGCCAAAAACTTTGCTAAGTTCAAAAATCAAGTGAACAGAATATGAGGGAACTGTGGGACACCATAAAATGACCAAACATCTGGGTCATGGGCATACCAGAAGGAGAGGATATCCAGACCAGAGGTATATTTGAACTGATCAAAAAGATATTTCTGGCTATTTCCTTATCTTTCTCCTATGCTTATTTTTTTCAGTATATACCTCTTTTAATGTAGATGAGGGCTGTGATTTGGATCCACAGTACAACACATGTATCCCTCCAGACACCAGTACTACCATGATGTTTGAGGATAATGCCTAATTCCTGGATTTGTTGTAATTATCAGGTGCTAACCAATCTATGATATCCAGGGAGTGAGATAAGTCATGTATGACACTTTCCAGGTCTTTCTTCTCAATCAGCCACTGAAATGGAATGCACAGAACATAGAGAACTTGAGGACAAACTTGGCTGTGTGAGAGTTCTAACACGAAGAAAGAAGTCATAGCATTCTTTGGGTGCTGATAAATTATTTAGTCAGTTGGTAAGAAATAAAATTTAAGTTGCCAAAGGAAATATTGGCCAAAGAAAGTTTTCTGGGTTATTTGGTTGTGTGTTTTAATTTGCTTTGAGTGATTCGGCTGGCCAAGCAAAAGCGCTAGCACCTCCCAATCAGGAATTCTCCATCTTACATCTTGCATGCAAGCTGCAGGAGGAAGCAAATACGAAATAGTATTGCTTCCTTAGGACGACCGAATAAAGCAGCACAAGTTGTGCAGCTTCGTTCCAAAGGAATTTATGCTCCCAGGGACCTGGAAGCTGGTGTATTGGCCAGGCCGTGTTCCCTCTGAAAGTCTGGTAGAAATCTTCCCTTGTTTCCTTCTAGCTTCTGGTGATGGTCCCCAGTCTCTGATTTTCTTGGCTTGCAGCTGTCTCTGTCACCATGTGTAGGCTTGTCCTGTGGGTCTCTTTCTTATAGTGTTTTCTTCTTCAAAGCAAATCAGCCAATGTTATTGGTTTAGAGCGCCCACCCCACTGACCTCATCTAAATTTGAATATATCTGCACAGATCTTATGTCCAAAAATGAGTCATATTTATAGATTACTGGGGCCTAGGACTTCAGCATGTTTCTATTTTGGGTGGGAGAGGTAGCTAAATTCAAACCATAAGAAAGTCTTATGGCCAAAGAAAATTCTGTGAAAAAATATGAGTATGAATATGAATACTAGGAGGTAGCAGTAGAGTGGTGAATAACCAGATGTAAGAAGCAGTACAGCCCACATGATGCTCTGTAACTTGCTCACTTCGCAGAAAAGACATTATATAGGGCTTCCACCCTCAATCTCTTCACAATAAATGGGAATGAAAACAAGAAAAGGCAGTGTATTAAATGAGTAGACCACCTAGAAAAATGCTTTGTGTGATGAAGAACACATGAAAATGTTTGAAAAGAGTAAATTACTGATTAAATCTGTCATGAAGGAGAGGAGAAAAGAGAAAACCATGTGATTTCATACAAGACCTAGATGTTTGATTTTCATGCAGAAAATATAATCTAGAGAACTTGAGATTCCAAGAAAATACCCAGTAGATGGGAGAAAGCCTCAGTTTATTAAATGGTACGTGATGATTATCTAGGTAAAGACCACTGTGGTCTGTGGTTAGGCATTTTTGTAATGCTTCCATATATCATACATTATACCATTGCTTGTCCTCTTTACTGACCCCCCCCCCCCCGCATGTGGGCTTAGTGCCTAAAGGGAAATAAAAAGTCTCTCTTTGGGTTTGACCTTGCAAAAACTTAATTAAATGACAGTAATCATCAGACTGCTATTAACTTTGAAACATACAAGGCTTGCATATCACCCCAGAGAGATTGTCTGAATTTAGTTTCCACACATGCGTAAACACTTGGTTGAATTCAAACCTCCAATTGTGTGTGTGTGTGTGTGTGTGTGTGTGTGCATGTGTGGGTGTTTGTCTGTGTGTGTGTGATTTTGTATGCTGTTAAAATGTGTTTTGAATTAATGATTTACACTTATTTTCATGAAGTTTTATTGAGTCCTACCCCTGGACTGAGCTAGATATGAAATAATCCAAAGCCTGTCCCTGGAGTTATTTTATGAGAAGATTGCAAGCACAGGGATCTTTTCATTCCAGAGTGTTTGTCTGCTTGAGAGGGGATGCTATCTTTGTTGCTGAATATGTAGCTACTCATCCCTTCTTTTCTCCAACACCAGTTTTGAATTAAATATCACATTTTTAATCATTTTCTGGTAAATATTTTCCTTCTCTATTTCCTACTAAGATTAATTGACTTTAACTGATACATAAAAATAAATATTAATGAGGTACCATGATGTCTTGATGCATGCATACATATTATGCAAATTAGGTTTGACATATACATATGTAAACACATATAAATGCAAACATGCACATAAATTTTCCATCTATCCTCCTTCAAATATTAACCATCTTTCTAAGGTGAAAGGAGTTAAGATCTTCTTTTCACTATCTTTTGAAATATGAGATCTAATTCTGTGACAATTATAAAAACAGTCTTTGGATATATCAAGGACTGTTCAAAATATCATATCTTCCATATGGCTTTAGAAACTTTTGCTTCTTTGGGATCCTCCTTCTTCATTTATAAAATGCTAATGGTAGCAGTATGGTTGAGACAGTGCATTGATAAGAGTTTGCCACACCCTCCACTGCATAGTAATGTGTTCAATCTGCATTGCTAACTATAGCCATTATTTATTATCCTCCATTTCTTAAAACTAAAGTATATTAATAATAGGATGAAACAATAAGAAAGCACATACAATACTTATTTCTACTTCATATTCAAAAGTTGAGAAATCCTTGAATTAGCTTCTATCAGAAACACTTGCCTAATTATAGAATGCAAAATACAAGATAACACAGATGGCTTGGATTATTTTTATAGTATCCTATTGTCAGTCTACAGTGATCTTGTAGGTAAAGCAGTCTCTAAATGTCTAGACATAACAGAGCTCTAAGTGTGACAATTTCAGCCATGTGAAATTTGGATCACTTATGTAGTCACATCCTACAGTTGCCTTCATATATTAAAGACATGACATGTTAATTTTCTAAAATTTATTGCTTGTGGCTTTGTCCAGTTTTCAACTTTAGTTTTTATTAGAATCTTGCCTCTACTTTTCCTTAAAATATTGCTTTTATTTTATTTGAATTGAGCACTTGTTACTTGTTGTTAACTGCCCAAGTAATGCTCTTGAAAGGATTTGAAAGTTGAGTACATCCCACACCTTTTCCTTGATTTAGCTGGAAAAAACAGTCTCATCTGGAAAATGTAGGTATTCACGAGACAAAGTTTCCAAAGACTGGAAAGACACAATGAGGGGTGAGCCCTGTGAAAAGATTAAACTGAAATGACTTGAAGATATGTAAATACGCTTGCTTACAAAATTTGACAGTCCAAGTTCAATCCCTCAGTACCCATATAAAGCCAGATGCACTAGGTGGCTCATGTCTGAAGGTTTTGTTTTGTTTTGTTTTGTTTTGTTTTGTTTTGTTTTGTTGTTGTTTGTTGTTGTTGTTGTTGTTTGTTTTTTGCAATGGCAGGAGGCAGCCATTCTCCCTACCCTACCCCTCTCCCTTCTGTTTCTCTTTCTCTCAAATTAAATAAGTAAATAAAAATTTTAAAAGAAAATATTTATATTTATTCACTGTAAATATAGTGTAAGTACTTTTACTACTATATAATAAACACCTCTTTTCCCAGTGAATTTGCTTTTTCCTGCAAAAGCTTATTAATATTAGTAGAGATGAACTGACAGGAATCTAAAAATGAAAAGCTTTTTTCTGACTAATTTGTTCACATAGAACCTAGTTCCTGCTTTAGAGCCTTTAACCTTGCTCTGAGACATCACATACCTTCATACAGCTTATTCTTACTTATTACTTATATCTAAGTGTAGGAAGTATACCAATTAGGGTTTCTCTTTTTCCACACATTCCGAATCCTCAAATTGTGCTTTATTTTCTTAATAGTGCATATCATTCTTTGAAAGCAGTTTTCTTATTCATGATTCCCCACTAACATGAGGTTGGTGGAAGCAGGGAAATCCCTGTGCTCATCTTGCTCACCTCTGGATAACTGTCCATGACATGCAAAGCATTTTGTTCATGCTTGTGGAATATCTGTTGAATGTACTTTTTAAGGTAAAATCCAAAGTGAAATACTAGTGTCCAAAATGATACCTACTATTTTGAGGGTAAAAAGAGGAAATAAGCTCTGATAATGATTGTTCCTTATTGACCATTTATTAAAACCTAACTATTATACCTATATTATCTCATTTACTTCTCATATGGGCTCTGCCACAGAAGTTGTAAGTGGTCAAGAGGGATTTGAATCCTTATGTATCTTATGACAAAACCATATCCTGAGCCATTATGTGCAAGTATGGAAAGAGATTCAGAATATTTAAATTGTAGACCTAAAGACAACATATTGCTTTTTTCATTATGAATTCTCTCCTTAGGGTTTGTTTCATTTGGGTTTCTTTTCTTAGCACAAATAGAAATGTAAGGAAATTTATTAGCCCTCAAAACTGAAACACATCAGGAGGTGCTTTCTTTAAAGAAGGTTCAATATAGTCCTCAAATCATGTCGCTGGAACACAGTTTTTCTCTTAATTTTCATACTTCCCTCCCTTGGCTCTAACCTGGCAGGTCGGGGTTTCCAGCAGCTCGACACATTACAGATTCTCTCTCATGTTAGTGGGAAGAGGGAAGACTGCTTCCCTGGAAGCCAAGGCTACTGCCAGCCCATCTGGCACATTTGTGTAAATTAGAAAAAGATACCCTTTCTCTAGGAAATCTTCAAAGTCACTGTCTGATTATTAATTGATAACAATTACTGAAACAAATATAACACATTGTGTATACTTACGTTAGTCATATTAATAAAAAATAGTATATACATTTTAATAAATTTAGAATTCAAAGACATTATTTTACGTTAATTGCAATGAAACAATTAAATCTTCCTTTCAGGAAAACAAAGTATAATGGTTTCAATGCTCATCTATAACAAAAGTAAATAACAGACATAATTATATTTCTAGCATGCCTGGGGACTTTAAGAATTTTTTCCTGTTAATTTTGAGAAACCAAGCTCTTAACTAGTGATCAGTACCAATTAAATGATATATGTTCTAACTATATCGAGTTGAGAATTTTGAGATGGATGTGTTGATGCATGCCTATAATACTTAGCTCTCAGAAGGCTGTGGTGGAGGATTTTTAAGTTCTAGGCCAGGTTGGGCTACATACTGAGGCTTTGTCTCAACAGACGTGCCAAAATGGAAGTTTTGTGGTGATTTATTACCATGAGTGTTTGACTGCTTTACCAAAAGACACATTGAATGTGTAAACTACCTGTGTGATTTACTTCATCACATAGTCTCCCTCCATATCACACCACTGTGGTACTTGGCAAATTTCTGGATTATAGTTTATATTGTTAAAATAATTTGTGTTCATAACAATGTTTCAAATCTCATTTTAGAATTTCTTTTTGGATCATAGTATAATTGTGGGATTCATATTTGAAGTCAAATGTTTCCTGTTCCAGAGAAGTTGGTATGATACGGACAAATACGTACTTCTTGGAAACCCAAGTATTAAGTTCATGTCTGTAATTAACTAAAGAACTGGCAATTCAGACTGAGAGTGATGTTTATACCAGCACACTTTATTCAGACATGAAAGGAGATTGGAGAGGGAGATGGGTGAAAGGTTCAAGGGCCAAAGAGGAAGGGAAATTGACCCGAGTGAGCAGAGAAATTTACCATGTGGCCCAGAAGCCCATGTAAAGAGCCATGGATGTTAGATCCAAGAAGCTGTGAGAAGGGGTTAAAAAAGAAGTGTGTGCTTCCAAAGAGATTAAAAGACAGTAGGGTGGGAAAGAGAGACTCTTACCTGCTGGAAGACCCAGGCACAGAGTCGGCAACAGCTCAGGGCAGGTGAAGAGAGAAGAAACCTCTTCTGTGAGCCCAAATAAGATCTATTGTAGAGTGCTAGATCACATGCCTGTGATCAGGGGCAGAATCCACATACACTTGGGGGCAGGGTGTGCCCTTGAGAGAAATCTGACTAGGTGAGTTGAGTTCGATCACTGAAGCAGACAGGGCAAGCTGAGATAGGTGGCCTAGGCACAGCAAGGGTATGATGTTAAGATTCTTCCCTTAAGGGCCTTCCTGCCTACCTGTAGCTAACTAGCCTCTCACAAATGTTAATTCGAAAAGATTTTGACATTTATTGTAGTTTAAACATTATTTCATTTTTCTTCAACTATTTTTTTTTTCCTTTAGTGGTTTTAAGTGTTGTATGTGTGAGAAATTTCCACCTGCCAGCATGTTGCATGAACGAAATTATTGTTCCTTCAAGTGTCGTGCCAAACTAGTACATTAATGCATGTGAAAGCAAACAGTTTTGAAACATTAGCATCATCTTTCCTTCCATAACTTAATTTTAAGCTCCTTGGCTAGAATGTTATTTTGTAATATGATAACAGGTACAGTGTAATGACTCATAAAGGTGTCTATCTTTCTTAATGCAAAACATCATCAACATAGCCTTACTAATCTTTACCTGTACCGCTTGGAAAATTGTCCTAATATGCTGATTATCTTAGAACAAAACATCTTGCTACCATCTTCCCCTCCAAAACTGTTCAAATCAATATACACATCACCTATATGGAAATTGACAGTTACAAAATAATAGTCATTGTAATGAAGACATACATTCCAAATAAATATAAATTCTACCCCTTCAAATATAATACCCTTCTGTAGTAAAACACCTGGATATCTCTACACAACTCTAATGAAAAAAGTCCAAATCACACTTACTGAATTTGGCCGGAACTAGGCAAACTTGTGGCATTTGCCTAAATGAGTCCTTACTCCTAGAACATACACTGTTGGGGAGTTTGCCACTCCTATCAGGTCTTGGGGTTAAAGTCGGTTTCCACAAAAGTTTGTGGAGTAGAAATGAGGGAACACCTTACTCTAACAAGAAAAGTATTTATTAACCTGCATAAATAACAAAGGTACTTTCATGTTTGACCACATAGAGGAGAAATCGTTTTCTCCAACATTAAGCAAAAAATAATAAGTTCACCACATCTGCTTAGTATCTATGCATAGGATTGAAATTTTGTCTGCTTTTCATGTCTATTTCCAGGTTCTAGGTTCTAGTTTTGTGTGGCTTTATTTAGTGTTTGTTGCTTTTCCTATGACAGCTGATGAAAGGTATTTAGGAGAAAAAAATGACCCTGTGTATTGAACGCCTGGTTCAATTAGATAACAATGATTCTGCAAGTGCACATTTCTTTGTAAAACTCAAATAGGGACACCCATTCCTGTCCACAGAGGCTGTGATCATATGGTCAGGGCTGGGCTGTTTGGATACTCGTTCATATGAAGAATTGATAACTGTCATTTCTGCAGCAGAGTTATTGCAAAGCCAGGGCATCAGGACATCTTCATTATTGTCACTTCCTCAGACACTGATGCTGATTCCTAAGCTATTAATGTTCCACAAATTGTTGGCAATCACATGTCCAGACAAAAGTAGCAGGCAGTGTTTTCTATTGATCATCTGGTTTTTAAAAAAGAAAGCATGATTCTAGCATGTATAAATAGCATGTTCATCAGTACACACATTCAGCGTCACTATGTTGGCTACTAGTCAAATAAATGAGCAGATTTTTATTAGTGATGTTGCATTTTAAATTTTGGCAAATGCCTTTATATTCATTTTTTTCTTTAAAAAAATATTTATTTGAGAGATTGAAAGAGAGAGGCAGATAGAAAGAGAAAGAATGGGCATGCCAGGGCCTCTAGCCACTGCAAACAAACTCCAGACCTATGTTCCACCTTGTGCATCTGGCTTACATGGGTACTGGGGAATCATCTATATAATCATCATAGTGTGTACTATGGAATTGAACCTAGATCCTTAGGCTTTGCAGACAAGTACCTTAACAGCTAAGCATCTCTCCAGCCCTATTTTTTCTGATATTTTTGGTAGTGCTTGGGATAAAACCAGGTCCTTACACATAGTAGGCAAGTGCTATACTTGCATTAAAACTCTTAGTATTCCATTTAAATCTATGGCTTGTAATGAGAGAAGCTCACCTTTTATCTTACTAAAGCAGAAGTTCCAAGACTAAGATTATACCTTTTGTTTATGTGGAGGCTCATATCCACAGATTGAAGAAGTTGGCTGAACCTTAATGTATTCATAGGTCTTATTTTTGAGTCTTAGGATGGTTATACTGATACAGATTATGATATGTGTATGGTAACATTAAGTAAAATATATCACAAAGTCATTAGACATTACAAATGGCATTTGTCTCTGTTAAAATGATTTCCATAAATAAAATATTATAGAATATTACACCCTGGAAATCATTGAAAAACAGATTCATGCCACTTTTGTAAGACAGATTAGCTCAGTTTCCTCCTGAAAGAGAGAATGCTAGCCCACATGTCCATTGTCAGTCCACTGAGTAAGGAAATCTTATGAGTTTTGAATGCAATAAAAGTTAGGGAATAGGAGAGCTATAGAATCTACCATTAAGTCATTTCCACAGAAAGTCATTATCAGGTCCATGAGCACATGTTTGATTCTGTCATGTCCAGTTGGAAAGAATGAATATTATATCTTCTTTTAAGTTCAGAAAGTATATGTGTGCCTTCCTACTTCCATTGAGCTGTACTAAGAATATTTAGAGAAAATGGTTTTATAATTGAATTAATGTTGAATTCCCATACATCCAAACCAAGTGTTTTTTTCTAAAAGTTACATTACTCAATTCACTTTAACACATTTTAAAAATATTTATTTAATTATTTGCAGAGAAAAAGAGAAGAGGGGGAGAGAGAGAGAGATTGAGAGTGAATAAGCAAGCATGGGTATACCAAGACCTCTGCCACTGCAAGCAAACTCCAGATGCATGTGCTAATCTATGCATCTGGCTTTACATGGGTACTGGGGAATCAAAGATGGACCATTGGGGTTTACAAGTACTTTTAACCTCTGAGTCATCTCTTTAGCCCCATATATTTTTATAAACAGTGCTGTACATAGTAGGCAAGTATTCTACCACTGAACTACAATGTCAACCCTCAGTGTGTTTGGTAATTCCTATGCCACAAATGCACACCTTTAAAAATATCAAAAATTTCACTGAACTTCCTTAAATAGTTCTATATTCAAACTTTCTGCCATCCTAGAATCTGTTATATCAAATTTAACCACAGCAAATAGCTCATGCTGAAACAACTGTAAGAACAGTATGCAAATCATGTTTATGGGTAGCTTATGCTTCAGAAAAATAATCTTTATATGACTGCTCTATTATTTACAGAAGTTTTGAAATTTAATTTTTGTCAACATTGACAGATTCCAACCATGTTAATGCTTGGATTACTATATAAAGGAAAAGCTAAGCATATGAAGAGATCTTGTGTCTGTGAGCTGATAATATGTGTTGACAAATGGGTTTAACAATGTCCAGTCATTTCTGAGCAGTCGACGAAATTCACCTGAGGGCTGTGGTAGCAGTGAAAGGGACAGCTAAAGGAATATGAATGCAGAAAGAAGAAAGCAAAGGCTCTGGAGAGTACCACATGTAATGAAAGCACGACAGAGGATGATTAATTATATTTCAAAGGCAGATGATTCCCCGAGAATGTATGATAAAAAGTTTCTAACCTTTCCAGTTATAATTAAATGAGGGATATTCTAATCTAAGCTGAGTAAAGACTATTTTGTTCCATAACTCTACTAACACACACACACATTGAAAGGGGTTCTTTTAAACATGTATTTAATGGCCTGAGTTGCAAAGTTAACAACCTGACAATACCCTGGGGACTTACGAGGAAACTCAACCCACCAGGGAGAAGTCCTTTCCTGAGAAATCACCAAGATGGTTTAATATAATCACAGTGGCTTAAAAAATTTACTTGCCCAAAAATATATTAAGATTTTTCTTCTGATGGAAAGAAAGCAGAACAAATTTCTGATACTGTTTCCTGATGGCACAGATTTAAATCTTTCATACTTAGGGATGGAAACTATACTATTTGACATACTAGTGATTCAAACTCCCAATATTGTTGTTTTTTGCTAGTTCCTCACTAGCAAACATTATATATATATATAATCTAGCAACCCATATCTGTATAGCAAAGGTAGTATCAGATTTTGTATATTTGTAGTATTAAACTTTCTTAGGCAATTTTGTAAATTGTTTCTTGGTTAGAATGCCTTAATACAACCCCAAAATAAAAGCAAGTCCTCAGAGGTAATAGAGTTCCTATCTGCTCATCTGACATTTGTATCCTACAAAACATTCCTGTATGAGCTTTGTATATAAAGAGTGTTGACTGAATCATAAAGATAGAACTCAGATAGTAGTGATGAAGTCACTGAAAATTTCCCCAGACTCAAAGTACTCCATTTTGCTCACTGCTGTGTTCCCTGTACTTAGCATGGTACCTAGGGCACATAAAATACTAAATAATTGTTGATTACATAGTCAAATTATTGTAAATTCCAGTGCGAAAGGAGAATAGGAATTTTATCCACAAATGAAAGAAAAGAGTACACTTGGAGTTATTGAAACAAAACTTCCTTCCTCTGCAGGATCTCTTTCTCAAACTGGTCATGATGGTTATTATTGCTATTTTAATTTATCATAGAATGTTGCTTCTTTTGAAGTCATACAATTTTTTCTGATGAATATAAACACAGTGAGTGAAATCTTTCTACATGCTTTTAACCAAGTGTAGCAATGTGTTTGATATCAACATGATCATCACAGAACATTAAACACTAATCCTAATTCATTTTCAACTGTAGGGGTCATGTACCTGTCGCATCATTATCATAATAAAACAGAGAATCATACTGTTCTGTTAGTTTTACAATATAGATTGACCACCAATATTTCAGTAGGACAGAAATTCACATACTCAAACACAAATACAAGTACATAAACGCATTGATTGAGCACATATTCATGCTAGGATCTCTTCTGATACCGTGGCAGACTGTGTATTTCAGAGAGCAGGACAGATGTACATGTTTCTTCCTCACTGGCTATTAAAACTATGTCTCTGGTAATTGAATGCTATGAAAATTAAAGTATGGCTCCTATTGTACTGGTTTCGAAGTCTTTAGATTCAACCAATATATATTGGAAATAGTTTTTGACTGTCATTTAACTTAACATGTGAAAACAGTTTTTCTTGTCACTGTTACCTAAACAATATAACCTAAGTAACAAGTTATAATAACTACTTACACAACAATGGCACTGCAGGTATTGTAAGTGGAGAGTGGATATTTGTTGGTTATATGCAAGTATTATGTCATTTTATATAATGGAATCAAACAGTCGTGAATTTGTGTGTTTGGAAGAGGAGTTCTCAAAACAGTGCCCTAAGGATAGACAAGGATGACAGAAGTTGAATGTCCTGGAATCATTAATCATATGTTAGAAATGGAAGATGCTGAATTTAAAAGACCATATTGATAATATTTTGGCAGATATTTATTTATTCACTTTATTTATTTATTTATAGAATCATAAACCACTGAGGTCAAAGAGATATTTAAAGTCATCAAGTTGACTTCCATAACTTTCTTCAGAGGAACCTACACCCAGAATCACAAAGTGGCTATCTGAAGTCACCTTGCAATGTATTATCACAGGTTTGGCTAGAATTCAGCTCTTCTGACTCTCCATGAAATGATATATGATTTTGATTGCCTTTTATGTTTTCCTTGCGAGTTCATTTGGTTTTTGTTTCCAGTTTCCATTAGTAATTATATAAGGGAATAGATACCTTTCTTGAACTATTTCAGAACTTGTTTTACATGAAATCTACTAATTTCCTCATAATTACTTAAAAGACTTGAAAGTAATCTGTTCTAAGTAGGCTTATTGCCTGACAATTAATTGAATTTAAACCTTTGAATGATGATCTTCAATAAAGATACATTATGCAATGTACTTACTCGTTAAAGAAGGGGAACTTAATATTTAAACAAACATTTAGGAAAAGGATCCATAACACTAGTAAGTGTCCACTTCATAAAGACATTACTTTAATGTGGATTCGGAAAGACAGGGTTTTATTTAGAAACTATTTTTAAATGCTTTATTTATTTATTTGCAAGCATAAAGGTCCAGAGAGAGGGAGAGAATGGGCACACAAGCCCTCTAGCCACTGCAAACAATCTCCAGATGCATGCACTACTTTGTTCATCTGGCTTACATGGGCACTAGGGAATTGGACCTGGGTCATTATTCTTTTCAGGCAAGCACCTCAACCACTAAGCCATCTCTCCAGCCCCTTGGAAACAATTTTTAAGCCTCTGTATTATCTTTCTCCTTAATAGAGTCCTTCAAAGGATATTTAATATATCCTAAGTCCTTTAAGAATATTGATAATAACATTTGGTTCATTTTAAGGACATGTAAGGGATAGCTATGAAACTGCCTAATTCACAAGAGAGTGAACTCTTGATGTAACTTCTACACTAATATAATCCCATTTACTGTGCCAAGGCTTTTAAGCTAAAGTTGAGTTGGACCTGATGACACTGGCCTGTAATAGCTCAGTGGTCGAGGGCTTGCCCAGCACGCATGTGAGTGCATGTACATGTACATAACTAAAGTTGAACTGATTATAATTAACAGTTTCAGTTAATAGTAACATAGGTAAGAACAGCGATTCTCAGCCAGGGACAACTTGGGCAAGGGTCTAAAGCATGCTTGTTATGAGGGAGGCATTTGAATTTGAAGGTGCTTCTATACTGCATAGGACTGTCCCATTTTGAGCAAATCACTATACAGCCCCAGAAGTCAATGCTGTGTGGACAGAAATCTAATGTTTTGATAATCTTCACCTCAACACACATTGCTCATGTCATTAACCATTAAGGACTTTGACTAAGTGAAATTTATTCTGAGCTCTGTCCCATAGATAAAAATCACTTTTTATACCTCCACCCCTGAATTGATTAATCACTCTCAAAAATAGCATGAGTATCGTATTTTCTTTCAAGTTCAAAAGAGATGTTTTTGTATTAGAAGGATTAAATCTTTCATTCTAGTTTAGTATTCCAATGATGGAAGAATCTTTGTAAACGATGGTCAGATCTGATTTATCTTGTTGAGCTATTTAAAGTCTTTGTTTTCATAAAAATATTGGTTATTTTCATAGTAACTTTACAATGGTTGTTAGCTTTGACAAGAAATGAGTATACTATTTAAACAGTGTTTTTTTCCAAAATGATTTTAATGTGAATACTTGAATGTGTGTATGCATGCACGCGTGCGTGCACGCAAACACACACACACGCACATGCATATAGAGCTAAACGAATTAGTAAGCCAGGGAAACAAGAGTGATAACCCAACTCTCCAGGTTTCTCCAATAAAATCCAAATCATTTGAAAGACGGTGTAAGTCATACAAATGACCAAAGTAATTGTTTTCTTTCCATCATGGCCCATTGGAGAACAAGGGTTGAGCATGTAGCCACAGTATGGCTTCTTTGTACTTTCTCTGTAATGTGGATGGGCCAAGGATGTGGGTCCTGAGTCTCTCTGCCTTCAGATCTACTCTTTGCCCTCCTGTTGCCCTACTCTGAACAGAGGTGATGGGTCTGTATTGCAGACCGAGTAACAAGAGGTGCTGATAAGGTGGGATGGATTTTGAATGGAAGAACTGGAACTTCTTTCCTGTGACAGCTGCCGTAATTTCTTTTATATATATATATATATATATATATATATATATATATATATATATATATATAATTTTTTTTAATTTTTGGGTTTATTTATTTATTTGAGAGTGACAGAGAGAAGGAGGCAGAGAGAGAGAGAGAGAGACAGAGAGACAGAGAGAGAGAGACAGAGAGAGAATGGGCGCGCCAGAGCTTCCAGCCTCTGTAAACGAACTCCAGATGCGTGCGCCCCCTTGTGCATCTGGCTAACGTGGGTCCTGGGGAATTGAGCCTCCAACCAGGGTCCTTAGGCTTCACAGGCAAGCGCCTAACCGCTAAGCTATGTCTCCAGCCCAGCTGCCGTAATTTCTGCCATGGTTTTACGTCCTCTCTGACTCCAGGTCCTGCTGTTTCACCTTCTCCTGCTGGACTCTGGAACTCAGGCCCCTGCTGTCCTTTTGACTAGACAGGCATCCACTACTACTGCCTATCCTCATCTTCTAGTTTAGCTTTAAATGTTTTCTTTCATTTCTAGATTTCTGATGAAAAGCATAGCCCAAAAAGTCTTCTTGCCTGGAAATGGATGTCATTATGTGGGCAGGATCTGTAGCAGAGAAAGTGTATACCCTGAGGGTTGGTTCACCCTCAGAGGGAGCTAAATGAGTTCTCTTATTAATTTTTTATATTTTTTCTCAGAGTCTCCTGTCAGATGAGGGCCATTCTCCCCAAGTCAACAAACAGAAATGGTGCAAAGAAGTGGATGAGCTTGACCCTTATATCTTCACATAAAGAGTAAAGTAAAAGTCGCCACTTTTCCTCTACACTAGAGGCAATACAGGATAAAGTTAAAAGGATGGGTCTAAATACCTAGTCTGCTTCCTCCACCTTTATCATACAGGCAAATAATTAGCCTATCTTTCCTTGGGTCCCCTTTTCTCTCAAATGGAGTATAAAATTCAACTAATCCCTATAATTATTATGATTTAAACACTGTGTAATCCAGAAAAACAGAACATTGCTGGACCATGGGAAGAAGCACTCCATAGCATTATTATTTAGAACCATCTTTATCATGCATATAATATGGATATAATGACAGTGTCTACTTTTAGCTTATTAGTAATTTTATTTCCATTTTCTGGCATATAATAAAGGCTTAATACACTAAACATATGTATTACCACCTCTTTTGGAATATTTTAACGAATATTTCTCTTAAAGATGTAGAAAAAGGAAGAGAAAGTGAAGTTATATTAATAAATAAATGAATAAAATGTAAATGTATCAGAAGATATTTTTCATTTCTCTTTTTTTTCTAAGAGTCATTGGGTAAACAAGAATGGTATGCCCTAATTAAAAAAAAAACTTAAATAAAAAAATACCTGGGCTTGAGCAAGCTACATGGATTCTAAGTATTTGACTAATGGATAGCCATCACTGTCCTTTTGTCTTTTCTACTGATTAGGTCCCTCCTCCCCTTCCTATTTAAGTTTTATTATCTCTGTCAGTCCACTCCAGTCTCCATCTGGACTCATAGGCTGTGCAAACCACAGGAGGACAATTGTCTGCCATTTTGAAAGAAGTATCCAACTGCAATTACCAAGGTTTTTAAAGGTCCTAAATATGAATAATCACTTCTCTCTGCATCTTGTTACCAGCATTCAGAAAGACCAACTTCCATCTTTTAAAAAGCTACCATTAATTTTTACTTATATCCATTCCCAAACACAGATCATTTACCATAGCCTTATGTAAACAGGTTTGTTTCAGAACATAACAGAACACTTTGTAAATATGAAACAAAAATTTACATAATTAAAATTGCCTACCAAATGTGCTTAACTTAATTAAAAGCTAATTTTCTAGCTTCATGTACATAGGGCCATAAGTGAGTTACATACTTAAGTCAAAATTTTCTATGATTTTACATTATATATAACATTATCAAAGGCATACACTTTTTGCTTTAAACTCCTTGGTACTTGTTTTAATGTAAAAAAAAAGGGGGGCATTTTATTATACCATATGTTTAAAGCACACTCTAACTAAAACTAAGGCTTTAGTAAGATTTGTTGAGTTTTCGTCTAATTGGTGGTAAATCTCTCAAAACTGTCATAAACCCTTAGACACATATTTCACTCAAAAAAAATCAG
This sequence comes from Dipus sagitta, assembly GCA_036346955.1. Classification (NCBI taxonomy): domain Eukaryota; kingdom Metazoa; phylum Chordata; class Mammalia; order Rodentia; family Dipodidae; genus Dipus; species Dipus sagitta. The sequence continues at coordinate 77,183,810 of CM070784.1, forward strand.
AATCAGTGCTATAGAAGTGGCTTAGTCAGTAAGCTGCTTGCCCCACAAGTATAAGTTCAGCTCCTTATTATCTACATAAAAACTAGGCATAGTGGCACATGCCTGTAATCCCACTGCTGGAGAAGTAGGCACAAAAAGATATCTGGGTCATGCTGCCTAGCTAGCCTAGCCAAATTTGTAATCTATAGATTCAGTGTGAGACTATTTCTTGAAAAATAAGATGGAGAGTGTGAGGAAGACACCCAACATCAACCTCTGCATGTCAGTGTACATGCACATGTGCATACATACTCCCACACAATTTAAAATACATACACATATGCACACATACCACACACAAGTAAAAAAATGTTAGGGTAATTAATGAAATTATATCCACCTCATTAGGAGCACCCCTGTTTTTTAAAGTCATATATCTTGCCCAAGCAACTTCCTATATAGGTAGAGACAATATTTAGGCAAGAGTCAAATCAACTGCAATTACCAGGGCCCACCAATTACAACACATAGTCTCTCCCACCCCAAATCAGGATACATTGTGATCTAAAATCATAATCATGGTTTTTAGGAAGATGTAGCATTGCTTATCTTAAAAGTTGTTTTGAAAAGTAAACCTCATGAAAAATCATCATGTGAGCTTGACAAGTATTATTTCATCTTAAAAAACTATTGTGGTATGACCAGGGCCATGTGCCCTAGATCCAGGTGAACTCAACATATTCCAGGAGAAATGCTGTCTCCTCTAGATGATATGAATAAAGATTTATGCAGCCACCTGTGCAATACAGTAGCTGCCACCTGCAGGCCTACCCAGCTGTTCAAAATTTACCGAAATGAATATACTGAAGTCGCCAGAAGGAGGAAGCAGACTGAGGAGTGTGGAAACAGGAGCCAGCAGAAATACAAAGAAAAGCTGAGAGGCACTTAGAGTGCAACAAAACAGAGCAAAGCACTGAGCTTCACAAAGAAAGGCAGCAAGATCATCCAAGTTAACCACAGATCAGTGGTTGGCAAGTCTCTGCCCAAAATGTATTGAGCTCACAGTCCATGTGTGTGTAGCTAGATAATTTCAGCCATCAAGATTATAAGTTTTCAAGACAAAAATCGGTACTATCATGCTAAGCTGAAAAGGAGAGGAAATAGTCATCAAATATTGAAATAACTTCAATCATACAAAATCTGCCCATTCCTCCAGCCTGTAAGATTAGCTATAATTCACGCCTTAAAAGTTAATTCTCAGAAGCAGGATGGCATATGATAAATTCTAGCACTAGGATTTACTGCGAAACAACCAGAATCATAACTTTGGAGCCTTCACTTGCATGGGCCCTTGTGTTGTGTTAGGAATGAAGAGAAGAAGCCACATTGTAAGTTAGAATTATTTTTACCTTGGTATTTCTATATTTTATTTATTTATGTAATTGAGAAAGAGTGAGAGAGAGAATGGGCACTCAAGGCTTCTAGCTACTGAAAATGAACTCCAGACACATGTGGCACCTTGTGCATCTGCCTACGTGGGCACTAGGGAATCAAACCTGGCTTCTTAGGCTTCACAGGCAAGTGCCTTAACTGCTAAGCCATCTCTTCAGCCTTAACTTGGCATTTCTGATAAAGTACCTGAGGACTATCAAGAGAAGGTTACCTATGTCTCCAAGACTCCAGAAATTATTGCTTTGCTTTTAATAATTTGTCAGTACATATGTACTTTCCAATTTTGTGCTTTTGTTGTTTAGTTGGCTTATGTTGTTTGCTTTTGCTTTTTGTATCTTTTTTTAAAGACAATACCTTCCTCTATATCCCAGGTTGATCTTAAATTAACAACAATACTCCTGCTTCAGTCTCCCTAGTGCTGGAATTACATTTAGGAGTCACCACACCCAGCCTTTTTTAGACCTTTCTCCATACAATTTTATAAGCTTTAGGCTCTCCAAAGCTCAGATCTCTTTCTAGCAATAGGGGTTCATGACAAATGTTTTGCCAGAAAAAAAGTAAGAACTTACATTCATCAGGCAAATATTATGCTGTATCTGGTACTAGACAGGGGTATGTATGGTCCTGTCACTTCTCACAAATTCCCAAAGTTTGGAGTAAAAATTGCAAGAGAGGATACTAGGCTCTCTTTTGGAATTGTTATTTGTCCCTAACCAGCTATGTGACCCCATGGCAAATCATTTGATGACACTAGATGTTTTTGCAGTATATTTTAAGAGAGATTGAATTAATCATGTATGTTTCTCTGTAGAATACTCTGTGAGGTTTGGCCTCAGAGTTTGAGCTTGACTATTAGCCCACTTCAGCTAAATTCTGGACTGGTTCTTATCTTCATTCTCATGAATAACTTGAGGATTATAATAATATCTACTTCTCAGGGTTGCTATAATTTTAAAATGGGTAGTCAATGTAAGGATTTTAGAGCAGTGTTTGGCACCTAGTAAATGCATAGTGGATGTTTGTAATTTCTGTTATGGAAATGATTTTGCTGAGCACTAACACCATTGACTATGTAAACATTGTTTCACACTCTGGATGTATAGCATAGACAAGTCCCTTAACCTCTCTTTACATCATTCTCATGGTCTATACAATCAAGACTAAACTGAGGGGCAACCTAGATGCTACATTGACAGTGGAATTTGAGATTTGTCAGTTAAGATTTCAAGACCTATTATTGTGCTAATTGTAATACCTGACATGCATTCTGTTTTTCAATAGTCTATTCAGCTGTCATAATGCTCTGAAGAACTTAGAGTCTCCTCTGAGCCTCTGAAGAGAGCCTTCTATGTGAGGAACCTGTGACTTGACAGAGCATCAGGAATTTACCCAGTCATCATATCTAGCTTGTAGTGGTTCAATGACTTGGGTGCAAATTCCAAATCCTAACCAACCTCTCTGGTGTTGGGAGCTGTTACACAGAAGGCTCAAGAACACTATTTGATCTTAGCTCTTTGAAGTAGATTGAAAGCAAATTATAGTGCCTGATATTTCTTTTATTATTATTATTAGTTTTGTACTCAGTGAATATAGTCAAGTTGGTACCAATTGTTAGTCTCCTAACCTTACCACTCCCCTCTTCAGGGACCCTCCTTGTTGTGGAATATGGGTCATGCTTTGTGGAATTAGCCATCAGTTATGAGTAGGAGGCAATGTCTCTGTGTATCATGACCCAATGTGTGGTTCTGACATTCTTTCCACCCCCTCTTCCGCAACTTTCACTGAGCTATGTTAGGTTCATTTTAGGTCTGCTTCAGTGATAAGGTCTTGAGAGCCTCTGTATCTCTGGATATTTGGCTTGGTAGGAGTTGATTGTTCACTGTGTCTATTTCCTTCATCATTGTGCTGGTACCAAGTTCACCAAGAAAACAGCACTCTTGCTTGTTTCCCCAATTATTTTTAGTGATGCTCACACAAGTGCAATACTGGCACACAACCAGGGTGGGAAACCAACTGCTCTTGATTTGGCTAACTGATCAGCTCAGTGGAACAGAACTCATAGCTGGAGCTAGGAAATAAGTCAGAATCATTTCTAAAAATGAGCCCACTCTCCATTATCAAGTTCCCGCCAATCATGGGCTCCAAGAGGGCATAGACATATCTCTCTCTTAAAAAAAAAAAAAGCAAGGGTTATAACAAGGGTTATACTATTTCTCTGGTGCTAACTTTACTCCCCACCAGAGAATTTGCTTCTCATTTTCAGATGGATGCAGTTACTAAGGAGAGAACACCCCATCATACCTCAAAAGTTCCTGATATTTCAAGCAACATGCTATTCAAAGAAAGTATAAGTAAAACATTAGTGGATTTTATTGAGCTCCAAAGTTCAAAATGCTATTTTCCCAAGGCTGTTTATCTTCTCATTTTCATGCAAGAGACAAGGGGTTGAAATTTCTAGACCCATAATGAGAATGCTGGCTATCCATTTGTAATATTCTCTAGAATTTATTTTTATTTTTTATTTATTTTTTATAGAACCCTTTTTCTTTTTTTTAATTTTTTGGTTTATTTTTATTTATTTACTTGAGAGTGACAGACAGAGAGAGAAAGAGGCAGAGAGAGAGAGAGAGAGAGAGAGAGAGAGAGAGAGAGAGAATGGGTGTGCCAGGGCTTCCAGCCACTGCAAACGAACTCCAGACGTGTGCACCCCCTTATGCATCTGGCTAATGTGGGTCCTGGGGAATCGAGCCTCGAACCAGGGTCCTTAGGCTTCACAGGCAAGCGCTTAACTGCTAAGCCATCTCTCCAGCCCATAGAATTTATTTTTAAATGTATTATTATTAAATGTATGTGAAGTGATACATCTTATCAATATCTTATCATTAAATAATACCAACTTCTGTGGTGTCCCTTTTATCACAGGTTTGAAACTTCAGAATGTGCACAGTTGGGTCCAATTGAGCTTTGTTTACAATGTCTTGGGTTTCTGTCAGTGACCATTATCTGTAGGAATCAAAGGGAGAGTCATAGCTGCAACCGGGAACATACAAGCACATGGGGACAGTATTGGGGTCATTAGTGACATCAGTGCAGCATTCATGTTTTCATTCAAATTATTTGTATATTTGCATCAGACCTCAGCATGTTTACCAGGGACAGGACTTGCATTATACATTTTCTGCTACATCTTATCTACTGTTGTACCTAAATCTGACATTTAAAAGGATATAAAAATTTTGCCACCACGAAGTAAAGAGTGATCATGCCAGAAGAAAATAAAGCAAGAACCTAAGGAGCCTGTATTATTGGGTAGACATAGCATGATCTCATTGAATTTTCGCAACTCTGGGAAGAAGGTATTATCTTGTCTTTTAAGAAGAAGGGCTATGGAAAAAGCTCCACTGGAAATAGTTCAGCCTTGCAAGCATGATGACCTGAATGCAATCCTTAGATCCCATGTAATAAAGCTGGTACACACTTAACACCGATGCTGAGAAGGCAAAGACAGACAGATCTTTGGGGATCATTGGCCATCCAGTCAAAAGCATTTGGTAAGTTTCTGGCCAATGAGAAACCTACCTTAAAAAAGGTGGACAGAGTTCCTGAAGAACAACACACAAGGTTGCACTCTGCCTTCTACACTTATGTACACATGTGGATCCAATGAAACACACACACACACACACACACACACACTTCTTAAATGTGAAGAAATAAAAGCTGAGAGACATTATAAGTTCAACCCCAAACCTTATAACTGAGTTTTAATATTTCACATTAAATATAAGGGTCCACATTCAAGACTATTGGTTTCATTGTCAAATTGCTACCTCACCCAGGTATATTTGAGTATTAGCAGGGAAACTATTTCAAGAATTATAGGTGTATAATCATAGGTGTAGCAAGAAATACATTTTGCAAAAGCTTGAAATTAAAATGAATGTACAACTGAGGAGAAACTATGTGATTTAATCATGAATTTTGATGGTAGGCCAATCTAGGTAAGCACTAATTTCAACACATTAATATAAATATGAATTGGGTCAAAATAGCAACCATCACTGAGCTTTAATTCCTTTGCCAGTAAAGTGGAAGCAGCAGCATTAACTTCATAGGTTTTTGAGAAGATTTGGTGGGTTAATTCATAAAACCTGTTGGCATAATGCTGAGCTTGCAACAAGGGCTCAACAGAGGGTGTTACTTGAAATACTATTATTGCCCTGTTCATGGTTCAATATCATTTATTCAAAACTAACCAAAAGGCATGAAAATCTCCAAACTGCCATGAATGATAGGGCTTGATAATCAAAAAGGTTTTCAATTAAAACTTTTTTTTTGTTTTTCATATCATTTAAAGTAAGTAATAGAACTGGCTTCCTTACAATCAGTAACTACCAGGGGAAATGAATGGACTCAACTAGTTGAAAAGCTTGCTAATTTCTAAATCCTTCAGAATAATTTTCACAGCATTTTATAAGGAGAGTTTTAAAGATAGGCATCTAAGTATTGAGACTAGTTGTAATTGTAGGAATATTAACTTGCTAAAGGCATTATAGTATCTTTACGAGTATATTCATTGCTCATCTTGGCTGACATTGACTAGTGAATCTGTTGATATATCACCCTTTGATGCTATCACGGGTCTCATTTTTCTCATCTTGTTCAACTGGAAAGATAACTTGAACATTTATGTGTTTTACATGCTGAGTTTTCACGACTCAGCTGCTCCAGGATCAACAGGGATTTTGCACTGTTCTCTCGGCTACATTCCTCAGTGCCTGGCTTGGGCTGTGTGAGTGCTGAAATTACCAATTTCATAAAATTGCTTTTGATGTTGGCTAAGATGCTATTTTTATTGAGCATGGCAATTGCCGCCCCAGTTTCAGGAGGACAGCCTCCTCCTCTTGATGACCCTATTTGGTTTCAGATTTGTGTTGGGGAAAGTAGTGATTACACAGCTTTGAAGCCCCTTGAGCTGAAATTGCTAGGGAAAGTGTCTGCCGGGTCAGGAAGCTAGTCTGAGTATTTCAGCTGTTTTCTGAAAGGCACAACAAACACATCAACCTCACTGCAACATTACATATTGTTTACAGCATTTTCCATGAATTGGCATAAACCAGCATGATAACATGAGACATAGAGGCATTATCTATTCATTTTTATTGTGCAATTTACTTCAGAATTCACTTTGCTTCAACATCAACTCACAGATAAAACTATCTTCCTACATTCTTTATTTTTCCATTCATTGTAGAAAATAGACTTCTCACACAAAATGAATGCACACATTGCCTTGCATCTCTAGAAAGCAGTAGCAGATGAAGTTGAACTAGAAATTGGAACCTAGTGGAAGGCCAAGAGACACAGAAGTCTAGAAGAAAGAGAATTAATTATAAAAACAAAAGCAGTGATAGAATGTAATAAGAGGAAGACTAAGATGGAAGGCAAAAAACAGTTTACAGATTGGATTGAAGCCCCATGAAAAATAGGAAAACTATAACTTTATGATGTTATTCAACCCTGTGATGATCTTGGTCCTCTGTGTCAACTATTCTGAGTCTCCAGAGATGTAGAACACAATCTTAATTGTGGTAACTCTTAATGCTGAATTTCTAATTTTGGGTGCCTCAGTTTCCAAAATCTGGCCTTGTCGAGTCATCTATGCCAGTATAGCCATTCAAAGCACATTCTCGCTCAGTCCTCAGAGCAGCCCCATGAATGAGGGCATGTTGCATTCTCCTTAATTTGCATGAGAGTATTTAGGCTTAGTAAAATTAAGTAAATTGTCCGAGGTCATACAAATGGCACGTGGTAGAGGTAGGATTAGAATTAGGGACTGCTAACTAATAGTCTCTATCCTTGTTTGTTTATATGTTTTTCTGTAAGATTGGAGACATTTAGCTCTGAAATATTTAGCTGAAAGACTACTTTAGTAGTCTTTGTCTGTAGGGTTCTGACATTTTCTACCTCTAATAAGTATTTTTAATTCTATTACCAGATTTAAATGCCATGAAGACAAGGAATTTCATCTGTTTTTTTTTCAGTGTAAAAAATGACTCCCTACCCCTGAAGAATTGAAAACAGGTGTTTAAGCAAAACATGCAGAATGTTCATGGCAGCAACATTCACAACAGAGAAAATGTGGAAGCAAGCCAAATGTTAATTGCCAGATGAATGTACGAATGAAATGTGGCATATTAATGATGAAATATTATGCAATCATACAGAATTTAATATTGATACATGCTATAACATGGGTAAACTTAAAAGCACCACAAGGGCTATATGTTGCTGTATCCACACAAATCCATAGAGTCAAAGTAGATTTGTTATTGCCAGGAATAATGAAGAGGGAGGAATATTGATTGCTTAAAAGGTGTGAAATTTCCTTTTGAGTTCATCAAACATTTTTAACTATTTAGTGGTGATCATTATAAAATTTTGCAAGGGCTGGAGAGATGGCTGAATGGTTAAGGCACTTTCTGCAAAGCATAACAACCTGGGTTTGATTCCCCAGTACTCATGTTAAGCCAGATGCGCAAAGTGGCACATGCATCTGGAGTTCATTTGCCGTGACAGAAGTCCCTGGCATCATGCCCATATTTTCATTCTCATTCTCTATCACTCTCCTCTCTCTCTCTCTCTCTCTCTCTCTCTCTCTTTCTCCCCTACCTCTCTCTGCTTGCAAATAAATAAAGAAAAATATTAAGAAAATATTATAAACATACCAAATGTCTCTTGAGTTTTACTTTCAGTGGCGAATTCTTTTATATAAGCTTTACCAAAGTAAAAATATATATAGTCCAGACACATAGTAAATAATGAAAAAAAATTTTTTGATTAGTAAGAAAATCACTGCTAGGAAGATTACATTTTAAATATTTTTGTTTATTTTTATTTATTTATTTGAGAGCAACAGACAGAGAAAGAGGCAGATAGAGAGAGAGAGAATGGGTGTGCCAGGACCTCCAGGCACTGCAAAGGAACTCCAGGCAAGTGCGCCCCCTTGTGTATCTGGCTAACGTGGGTCCTGGGGAATCGAGCCTCGAACCAGGGTCCTCAGGCTTCACAGGCAAGCACTTAACCGCTAAGCCATCTCTCCAGCCCGAATATAACATTTTAAACATATCACAGAGTAAGTTGGTCACTAGGACTCCACTAACTTCTATGACAATGAAACATGTTCATTGTGACAATTTGAAGCCCAAATCACTCATCTTCTATGAGATCATCAACAAACTGAGGTACCTCATATGTAACTACTAGAGTATGAATAACTAAAGCAATCTTGGGTAAGAAGAACAAAAATGTAAGCATCACCTGTCCTAATTCCAAATATTACAAAGCTCTAGGCATAAAATAGATATACAAGCCAACAGAACACCACAGAATGCCACGAAATAAGCATGAATACTCAGTCAATTGACATGAACACCAAGGAAACGGAGTCTCTTCAATAAATTGTAAGAAAACAATATTGACATGCTAATAACTTTAAAAATCAATTTTTATATTATACTATACACAATCAATCAAACTGGATAAAGACCTAAATGTGATACATAACTTTCCAATTTTTTTCTTCAAAATCACATCAAAAGCATATGCAGCAAATGAAAATAAAGAGGTTAAACTGACTGATTAGCAAGCCCCAACCTATCTCTTATCTGTTCAGTGCTGGGTTTACAGGCATGCATGGCCATACCTGACTTTTTACATGGTGCTGGAGCTTGAACTCAGGTCCTCATGCAGCAAGCACTCTTCCAATTGAGCCATCTCTCCAGCCCATATAATCATAATATTATAATGAATTTGTACCTCTTTTATAATAGTTGACTTGGGGGCTGGAGAGATGGTTTAGAGGTTAAGTGCTTGCCTGTGAAGCCTAGGGACCCCAGTTCAAGGCTTGATTCCCCAGGACCCACCTTAGCCAGATGCACAAGGGTGCGCATGCATCTGGAGTTCGTTTGCAGTGGCTGGAAGCTCTGGTGCACCCATTCTCTCTCTCTCTCTATCTGCCTTTTCCTCTCTCTCTTTGTCACTCTCAAATAAATAAATAAAAATGAACAAATTTTTTTTTAAAAAATAGTTAACTTAGAATTGACTTTAGGTTCAGAATAAATGGAATTTTCAGGTAATTCCAATATTATATGGGCACATTGAAATAAATTTTTTTACACTGGAGGACATGCTATAAAATGTAAGATAAATATTTTCATACATATACATGTAAGTGTCAGAAGACACATATGAACATGTTTAATTTAGCAGATCACTGAATCTGCATGTTATAGTAATTTCCATTGATTTAAAAAATTGATGGATAAGTGATCGATGATATCATAGCTAGAATGAAGGCCAATTTGTCCATGAATTATTTGCTCAAATAAAAATGTCTTTAGGAAGGAAGTTCCATGCTATTGCATGGACCTTCAAGATTTATTTGTCACAAACTTTCCTCAGTTGTGCCAAGCTTTAATTGGTAAACTTTCTTTGCAATTCCTGAATCACAGCCTACTTCTTTCAACATTTGTCAGCAGGGTCCTCCACCCTCTTAATACAGAGTTGGAAAAGTGGTAGATCATTACCAGTAGGGAGATTTGGAGCCAAGCCGACCTGGGCTTGATGCCCGTCACCACCTTTTGCCAGATGTGTGGCCTTAGGTAAAACACTTAATCTTCTATGCTCATTGGCTTTCTCATTTTACAATAAAGAACATAGTATCTAGTTTGCAGGGGTGTTTTGAGGACTCAAGGCAATATAGCTAAACGAGGGGCCCAATTTTTCAGATGCATTCCTTAAATGTTGACAGTGACGTTTATAGACTAGCATCCTGCCCTTCATAGCTTTGTGCTCTATTTTCATGCATTCAGAATCATCCCAACTCAATCTTTGGGGATACTCACCTCTACAGAAAATTTTATCCATATTTTATTCTTTTTAGAATTTAATTTTATTTGTGGGTGTGTATGTGTATATGTGTGTGTCATGATTGCTACAAAGAAAAACCAATGTTGCTCCACTTGAGTCTGACTTACAAAGGTGATTTAGGAATTGAAACTATACGTGCAGTGTTTGCAAGCAGGTGCTTTTAACCACTGAGCCATCTTTCCAGCCCCCACCCTATTTTCTTGTTTTAAAGAAAATCTAGAAATTTAATAGTTATGTAAACTTTCCTACTTTTCCTGTTTTCAAATACCAAATTCATTTGTGAGAAACACATCTCTGGCCATAAGCCTAAGTTTAAGGCAGCTTACTAAGCTTGACTGCACACACCTAAAAGAATGAGCCCTGTGTTATCTGCTTAAGCATCACTGGATTGGTACTGACTGAGTACCAGGGAGCTGGAAGGGATATGCATTTTAAACAGCTTTTCATGTGATTCTAAGCCTTGTAACATTTGACAATTTAGTTAGTTGAAGCATAATCCTTCCCCCCAGCATTATAGAGATAAAAATACTATGCCAAAAAACCTGTATACATTTCATAAATGTGCACATAATTAATGTATACAATTTGGTGAGATGAGATAAATGTACACACCACAACACAAACTAGATATTGAAAATAGACAACATCTCTACAAATTTCCTTGGGTCCATTTGTTGCTTTCAATTCACTGTATCTGCATATGTGTGCCTGTGTGACTATTATGAAGGTTTGAGATTTATCTCCCTCTTACAAAAGTCTAAGTATTTCTTGCACATGTATGTGTGTGTGGTGTGTGCATGCATGTTCATATGCATATGGGGTCACATGTGTGGGGAGGTATATGTGTGTGGGAGCCAGTTGACATTTGGTGTCGTCTTTGGTAGTTCTCCACTCTACTTACCAAGACAGGGTCTCTCTCATGAGCCCAGTACTTGCTTATTCACTGACTTGCTGGTTTGGCTAGTCTAGCTAACCAGTTTACCTTAGGGATCTTCTATCTCTACCTCCCACATACTAGAATTACAAATGGGCCACTAAAAGCACTGTACATGGGTGATATGAATCCAAACTCCAACCCTCACACTTCTGTAGCAAGCACTTTACCAAATGAGGTATCTCCTCAGCCCCATAATAGTTTGTTTGTTGTTGTTGTTTGTTTAAGTAATAGTGAAATTTTATCTGAAAGACACAGGGGTGATAACCATTGCCACTTCTGGGGATTCTCAGATGTGTGAAGTGAGGTATGTTTCCCTATAAACTTGGAAGTCTTTTTTTTTAATGTTCACTTGTCTTCTTTCTGCCAAAGAAAAAGAGCAGTATGGCATGTCAGAGACACTGCAGACACAAGCAGTTTCATGAATTCACTGAACAGCACATGGTTGTGGTTTCTAATCACTTAGTGAGTTTCTGTCAAATTAGATTAGCCTGTGTGCAAGTACACAGCTTAAAGTTCTCTTGGCTTGGAGTTCATTTAATGATGTGGGCATTTGGTTTTGCTGTACAAGCTTATATTGAAATCTATTCTCTCCCTTGTGTTCTGAGCTACCTGTTATGGATCTTTAGTGGCTGTTGGTAACAACACTTGGATAAGGCCAGGCTTTAATTTTTACTTTAAAATGGTATTCATCCATCATATTTCACAGGTACTTTTTGATATGATCAGTGCTTATTGATATTGAAAGTATAAGTTCCCATTCTAAACCTGTATTTAATTCCAAAGCAATTGCTTTTGGCTATGTTCTATAGTCAATTCTGAATATGTTGCTTCTCAGTTGGTTTTGTTTTATTACTGATTCCTCAAACTACAAATATACCTTGCTCTTTTCTGCTAGACTTTAGTTAGTGCTTCTGTGAACAATAAATGGACAACTGCTATCTAATAAAAACAATGCTAATAGCTATCACTTTTTCATCTTTTATTATGAGCCATATTCTATGTTAAGCCCTCAGTCATGTACATTTCATGTTAATCACTCTTCCCTTCAATCTACACCAACTTGTGAAATAAAAATTTTGTTTTCTTTTGTTTTGCTTGAGACAAGGAGTTTTATATTCCAGACTGGCCTCAGACTCACTATGTAGCAAAGGATGACCTTAAACTTCTGATCTTCTTGTCTCTACCTGCTGAGATTACAGGTGTGTACCACCATGATTTGTTGTTCTTTTTTATAGATGACAAAGTTGAAGGTAGGGGGATTTAAAATAGTCAGGATTCAAACCTTTGCCTATATGATGGAGAAATGGCTCAGAGATGAAAGCACTTCCTGTGCAAGCATGAGGTCCTGAGGAAGCCTGAGAGACCGTCACGTTCACTTCCCAAGACCCGTGTAAACAGGTGGGTGTGGCCACATCCATCTGTGTCTCCAGTCCCATAGGGGAGCAGAGACCCAAAAATTGTGAAAAAAAAAAATGGCAAGCTCCAAGACTCCAAGATCAGCAAAAGACTCTGGTTCAAATAAAAATAGGTAGAAAAGCCATGGTACCATGAATATTGCTCTGGCCACTACAGATGAATGCTCCCACCAAAGGTGAGTGCATGGAGAACCAGAAGGGCACATACATGTGCATACACCACACTACATTACATTACACACACACATGCATACACACACACACACCTTTGCTGTCTTTAGAATAAGACAAATAAGACCTGTACAAGATTTATTTTTCTGTTATCATGAAGAAAATTTCTACTCCAGCTGAGGTCTGATAATTATTTCAGCCAGTTATTGGTGCTTTAATTGCTATATGACAAATCATCCCCCAAGTTTTTGGTATAAAATTGTCCTTTATTACTCATAAGAGAGTTGGTGTGTTATTTCTGATTTGGTTGATCTAAGAAAGGGTTGTCTGGGCTTGGAGCCAGGCTTTATGCTGGATTCAGATCTGTCATTCTGTGGTTTGTATATGATATGTCCCCAACCAAAACTCATGTTGGAGCTTAATTTCCCAGTGTGCCAGCATTGAAAGGTGGGGCCTAGTAGAAGGTATATGTGTCATGGAAGAGCCCAAAGGAATGGATTAATGTTGTTTTGTAGGGGTTCCTAGAGACCTAGGTTAGGTACCATGGGGCAAACTGTTATATAACATATCAGCTCCTGTCTCTTCTGCACATTGCTTGTCCTTTTGTTTCTCTGCCTTACATATAGCTGCATGTGGCCCTAGCCAGACAACGGTGCCAACCATGGCTTCCCAGAATTGAGCACTAATAAACCTTGAAGCAAAATAAACCTCTTTCCTCTGTATATTACTAAGTCACAGGTATTCTGTGGTCACAACAGAAAATGAACTAGGACAGACATGTTGAAGCTCAAGTTAAAGGAAATCAAATTTCTAGGACACTGTCTTTTCTGGTCAAAGTATGGATGTGACAGAAATAAGAAATTCCACTTTTAGACTTGGACTAGACAGATGCTGTCAGTTTCACCTGCATCCCACTGGCTAAAGTGAGTCACATGGACCAGAACAAGTCAGTGTGATGAGTAGGGTATAAATACATGTGAATACAAGAAGAGAGGTCAATATGTAAAGAATTGCAAATTAAGTAAATGCACCAGCCACACCATTTTATACTGTCATAGAAATGGCATTGGCTTCTAAACATAGAAGACATTACACATTAATTAAACAAAAAACATTAAAATAGCTGTATTTATCTACAAAATATAGCAGAATTATATTGCATGACTCTCACTAAAGTTATTGTATCATTTTACTACTTTTGGTGTGTGTATAGTATTTGTGGTGTAGCATGTATGCTGTATGTGATGCATACATGTGCATATGCCTTGTGACATGTGTGCAGACCAGGAGAAGATGTCAGGTGTTTTTCTCTGTCACTCTTTTGCCTTGTTTCCTTGAGACAGGTTTTCACTGAACCTAGAGTTCACTGGGTTTTGGTCATTTTTCAGCGAGCAAGTGCCAGTAATCCTCTGTCTCCACCCCACTCAGCACCGGGGAGAAAGGCATGGTGGCCACACCTGCCTTTGTACATGGATTATTGAGCTCAGGTCCTCTTGCCTGTAGAGTAAGCATTCTTACCCACTGAGCCATCTCCCCAGCCTCCATCTTCCTAGCATTTTTTACCACAGAACTTAGTCAGAAAGAGAGACACGCCCTCATTTTAAGACATGATTGCAATTTATATCTAATTGAGCCAGTGTGGATAATAATGGTCAAGTAATTTGACCAAAAAAAAAGATAAATTTAAATGCTCATTCACTATCCAAATATATATGTGTCAAGAGAAACAGATTTGTGAATTGAGAAAGCTCTTTCATTAAAAGTTATCTGATGTTTCATTTGGCAGGGTAACACTAAAAGCAAACACAGCCACTAACATTCTGAAACACAGGAGTGCTTTAGTAGAGTGTGTACCATTACAAAGGTGTGGGTCTACTTAAGGGAAGGAGAGCATATGCCAAAGCCTTCCTCTGGGTCAAGTTAAAAGAAAACATAAATCTTCAGGAAAGGCTCAAGAAGTCAGAAAATCCTTGAGAAGAAATAGTATTACATGATGGAGGAGATGCTGCTTCATATAGAAGTTAAAATCAGGAGCCATAGGAAAAGCAGACCAGAGAGTACACACCAAGAAATCCCAGTTACTGTGCTTGACTGGAGCTTAAACAAGAGAATAAGGCATTATAGAATGACAGTTTAGCCTGTAGAGGGACTTGGGCACCAAAGTAGTTTTGGAACCTGTGGCACTATGGACTCATATTTGAGGGAGGATCTTGCTAAAGAAATCACACCACCAGATGGTGGTCATCTTTCCCCATCGCCATCATTTTTGGGCTGAGTTGTGGATAGATGGAGTGTCTTACAATATCTTTTTGTGCATATGTATGCATATGTGTGTATATATGTAATCCTACCCATATAGACACACATGTATAGGTGTGAAAATACAAGTGTATGGGCATATGTTTGGAGGCCAGAGGTTGACATAAGGTATCTTCCTCAATTGCTTTCCACTTTTTTGAAATGGCCTCTCACTGAACCCACTAATTTGACTCCACAAGCTAGCCAGCAAGCCTGCCTATCTCTACATCCCCATTTCTAGGACTACAGTTGCACACTACCACAGCTGACATTTTTTACATGGGTGGTGGGGATCCAAACTCAGGTCTGCATGCTTGCACTGTAAGCACTTGATGCACTGAGCCATCTCCCTAGCCCCTTCCCAACACTCTTAACAATTCTTCTGAAAGTTTGTAGTTTCAATACGAAGAGATTGCTAGCCATGGCAAAAATCAGTGAAATCAGCCCACAGAAAAAATGCCATCTCTTGGCCTCCAAGGCTTCCCATAAGTATTAGCAGAACGGGATGCCTAAGCCAATTTGGATGTGATCATAAGAATATATGAGAACACATAAAATTTGTTCCTTCGTGAACAATACTGTCCTCCACTTAGCTTTTGTTATGTTTTTCTGCCTGATCCTGCCCAGAACCTATGAGAACTTCAATAGAGAATTTTTAATCAGCTCACACAGACTGTGAACTTGTTTATTCTGCATGGGTATAAGAAAAATGGAGCTAGTTAAATTTAGCTAGAACATTAAATACCATTCAAATATTTTTCTCTTTTCTTAACTATACAAATCCCACAGAAAATAAAATGTTCATGTCTTAATTGTGATACCAAAAGTGTCTTTTATTCTCAGCATGCTTGAGATAGCAAAGTAATTTTCAAGTTGAATGTGATTGTCTCAGACAGTCATGATTCAAATATTTAATCTAAAGGGAAAATTCCCAGAGTGCCTCTCTCATCATTTCTCAACTCTGTAGAGAATAAAAGCCTCAACTTTATATGATCTGATATTATTTCCATTATTGGTATTATGCTGTAGGCAAATATCCTTCAAGAGGCAAAGCCTGCATCCCTTGTGATTAGCAAGTTAGGTGTCACAAAGGCCTGCTCTGGCCTTTGCAGTATGAAATGTTGTTACCTTGTAATCTGTGGAGAATTTAATAACTGTAATTTTTCTTTATACAGTGAAGCTTCTAACATTTAATAGTAGATTTTCTTCACACTTGCAAAGTATCTTTTTTCTTCTTGCAAAGCTTATTTTTAAAATTCAAAGATCAAATTTCCTGTAGTTTAGTTGCTTTAGCTGTGCTGTTGGGAAACTGGGGGGTGGTAAGAATCTATAAATTGATTACCTAAGGAACTTGATCACATAAACTTACTGGGCAAGCCACTGGGGCCTTTCAGTTTTTCTGTTACCCATTCATAAGAAAATGTCATATGTTAACTCTCTTTTCTAAATTGCTGGTGTTTTAATATACCCTAAATAAATAAATTAATGTTATACCTCCAGCCATCTTTTCCCAATTGTAGACTTCAGACCACCTACATATAATACTCCTTGTGAGATTAAAATACTTGTTCCTGAGGAATTTCCCCCCAAATTTATAATTTCTAGGGACCACAAACCAGAAATTCATCATGTGTGAAAATAATATTATTCTTTTGCACAGTAAAGGGTGAGGCTGGACTGTTCTCTAGGCTGGGCAATTTAAAAAAATTATTTTTATTTGTTTATTTGAGACAGAGACAGAATTGGCATGCCAGGGCCTCTAGCCACTGCAGATGAACTCCGGATGCATGCACCCCCTTATCTGGCTAACGTGGGTCCTGGGGAATCGAACCTAGATCCTTTGGCTTTGTAGGCAAATGCCTTAACCACTAAGCTATCCCTCTAGCCCCTAGGCTGGGCAATTTTAATCTTGTATTTTATCTTCACAAGTGTTAGATACAATAGTGGCCTCTGAGACCTGTAGGTAAAAGGAGGCATAACCAATTTAAATCCATGGTTTTTCAAACTATGTGTTGAGGCACTCCTAAGCAATATAAGCATCTCACAGAGCCCTAGTACAGATTTTAAATTTCCTAGTAAAGTTATGTGACCCTTGAGCTAACTATATATCAGAGAAAGTTTATTTTCAGCTATTGACATTTTATACTTTTTGTGACCATATCACACATAAAAAAGTATGTGCATGTGGTGTGTGATGTACACATGTGTGTGTGCCCTGTATGCATGTATGAGGACAGAGGAAAATGTCAGGTGTCCTCTTATCCCTCATGTGTGTATTTCCTTGAGACAGTGTCTCTCAACCTAGAACTGCCGTCTTTCAGGGAGGCCCAGCAACCCCACTCCCTCTTGTGTCACTGGGGTTACAGGCATAAATGGTTATGCCCAGCTGTATATAGGGGTTCTAGGGAGTTGAACTTGGTGGTATGCAGCTTGAAAGACCCCCCCATGCTTAAGGGGTGTGAGTACTAACCATATTTACCACCAAATCAGCTCCCCAGCCCAATACTTCATATTTTTGATGATCATTATATCTTTGTGGAACTGTATCACAGCTCAGTAGGGATCAAAATTTAGCATTATATAAAAAAGTGGCCCATTTCAGTATTCACACCTGAACTGATTCCAGTATTTTAAAAGTTGTATAGTAACATTAATTTATTTTATAATACTTAATATATTTCTATAATATATTAGGACACAAATATCTGTTAGGGTGTTTGAACTAACTTCTCTTAGGAAGTATTGTGGCGCCTTACGTGCACTCTGAGAAACTGCTAGGAGACCAAGTTGCCATTTGACCTAAGCATTTTTGAGGGCCTCTGGCTTAAGCAGTAATTTTGGAATAAATGATGGCAGCAAGCCTTCCTCCCTGCAAGTGCTGCATTTCCTGAGCAGCACTTCTTCCACCCCAGCCTCGCATCCAGAGGCTCCTGAGGATGTATGTATAAGCCATCATGATCTGAACCGCTTCTCAGGACTGGATCATTAGCATCAGTTCATCATCAAGTCAGACTGACCTGAGCTTCTAGCCCAGACTTGAGCGAGGCCACATAACTTCTGGGTTTAAATTTTAGCTAATCCATGCTTCACGAGCAGCACAGATATTAGAAAAAGGATAGCAATGTCTGGTCTTTAGCTCTCAGACACTATGAATACTGATGTGTTTTTTTGTAAATATTTCATTTTTGTTTATTTATTTATTTGACAGAGAAAGAGGGAGAGAGAGAGTGAGAGTAGCCTCCAGCTACTGCAAACAAACTCCAGACACGTGCACCCCCTTGTGCATCTGGCTAATGTATGTCCTGGGGAATTGAACCTGGATCCTTCAGCTTTCCAAGCAAACACCTTAACCACTAAGCAATCCCTCCAGCCCCTAACACTGTTTTTAACCATTAGTTTTATTCTAATTATTAATATCGATTAAGTAAATTCTGCAATTACTCCTATTTCATAGATATAAGCTGCAATAAAGAGAGGTGAAAGAAACAGATTATTTAACACAGAATTTAATCTTTTCATCATTGGCTTCATGACTGAGAAATAAGATAGCCATCAAAATAAAAAAGTAACACCTAAACCTCTTGCCTAAAGGAGATTTCTTATGTTATATGCAACCTATAAAATGCCAGACGAGATTGATAGTCTGCATTCAAGCCTTAGAAGATACCATCATTTTGGGCTGGACTAACCGTTGACCTCTGGAGATACCTTGCTTACTGGTAAGAACCCCATAAAACTCTACTAAAGACAGCTGGTACCATGGGATAAAGTGAGCAGTCTGAGTCAGAGAAAATCTCTACTTGGTGCTAGAAGGGGCCAGGAAGAAGATATGTGAGCCAGGTTGCCGTGCATTTCCCTGTAATGGTCATCACAGCTGCCTTTTCTTCTATATGGGAATACAGTTTCCAAAGATAACCCATGAATATATAAATAAAGCTGCTCTTTTATACAGGAAAATACTCTGACTAAAGGAAAATAGAAAAGGGATTAGCATCCCTCAGATTATAATAAGTCAAAGAAAAATGTGAGAGATCGACAGTCTGTTGATAAGAACAGCAAAGTGACATATCAACTTGACAAGAAGACCTGGGAGACCATAGTCTAGCATTTCATGAAGCCAGAGAGATATTATCCCATTCATATTTTTGCTTTTGCCTGGAAAATCTCTTAAATGTAGAAGTGAAAATCACGATCTCACCAAAAGTGGTGTCTTCACCACCTATGGTGTTGAAAGTTTTTTACATGAAGATTCTAGAAAATGAACTTGTTCGAAATTTATATCACTTATTTAAGAGGACTGGTAAGAAAGTTTGGCTTAAAAGACAGACTGAGGATTTTGGCATTAGAATGTCCATCCTCTTCCTTAAAGACAAAGAGGAAAAAGGTTGGTGGGAGATGACAGCTTGCTACATTACAGACCCGGTAGTACCAGCCAAATAAAAGTGATAGGTTTTTATTTTTTCCTAGTGGGAATTGCTGGGTGTTGAGCTGCTGCTTTTTACATCCAGTTACTTAGAACCTTACTAGTTACACAGGGATGTGTTCAGATTTGTCTATTTCAGAAATAAAGCTACTTCGAAATATGCAGGAATGGGTAGTTCACCTCCCCATTTTTTATGTTACTTTGCTACTTTTTGTATGTTACTACTCATCAGAGAATGCTGCTTACCTAACATTTCCCTCTCAATCCCAGAAACTTTTTGTTTTTTTGAAACAATAGTTCCATACATATACTTGAGATCCTCATACCTATCTCTACGTCCTAAATCCTGGGATTATAGATATCACCACCATACCTGGTTTGAACCCCAAAATCTTGACTATGATAGTAACAAAAGTAACCACCAACCCAAATTCCGTCAAGCAACAAATACTTGGAGAGTTTCTTTACCTCAAGATCTCTATAAAGACAAAAAGTGTTTATTGAGAATGATGGCTAATGTTTCTTGTATTTCTCTTGTCTGGACAGTGCTATACATAGAATTTGATTTATGTTAACATTTAAACACCAAAGCAGCAGCAGCGGTTTCACAACACAAAGTGATTTACACAGTTTATATTTCCTATAGTATTGTCCTATACTGTTAAATGACCTGCATTCAGTATACAGTACTTTCCAAATTTCTCCCCTAACATGAGAATAAAACACAATTTTGGCATGCTGTGATAAGGACTTTCAACCAGTGACAGTAGAGGATAATGGTGATATGGGACTTTTGAAGTCCAGGGAGGGGTGCGATGTCCATAAAGATGCAAGAGACCCCAGGTCCATGATCCCCAAATTTGGGTCGTTGTCCATGTTAAAGAATTGAAAATGCAGACTCAGAGAAGGGCAAATTATCAATTGTGTGCTTTATTTTAGGGAGAGCTAGGATTCACATGGGAGGCTAGCTGGGAAGGGGAGGGAGAGAAGATGGAAAAACATCTCCCTCACATAGAGAAAGGTCTGGCCCCACATACACACACACACACACGCACACACACACAGAGCGAGTGAGAGAGAGAGAGAGAGAGAGAGAGCGAGCAAACAAAGCAGGAAGGCATCCAAAACAAGGTAGGAAACTGCCCAGACAAAACAAAATCCTCCCTTCTCATATTCTCCTCACATAGGGAAAGAGACAAGAACTTACTGAAAGGGACCAAGAGCCAGCAAAAGGCAAGGGGCCAAGAGACTTACATACACGTGCCAGTGTCAGGCTCATTTATATGAAGAAAACATCCAATCAGGATGAGCCTCACCTTCACCCTCAGGTGTGTAAGACAGAGACCTGATTGGTTGGTGGGCTTAAGAGTGTGACTCTGGAAGGGCCATACCACAGGTGTGCTAACCTGAGAAATAAGCAGGAAGTGCTGTGGAGGAGTTGTTGCTTGCAGCCGTCTTAGATGAGGCTAGCTCAGAGGGGGAACTAGTCCTGCCAAAGCAGGCAAGACAGCATCCGTGTTTCTGTCCCTAGCTAACCACCTACAAGAAAAAAGGCTGCCTTGCTCCTAACCCACATCAGTAGAACAGTAGTAGGATGAGAATTAAGACCTAAGATATGGTTCATGCTCAGATCTTCCTAGGAGGGAACAAGGTCTATCCCTTAGGAATGATTTCTGGATTGTTCTAGTCTGTTTTCTCGAATGTGTTGCAAGATCTTGCTCTTTACCCCAGGCCTACTGCACTGAGAGGTCCAATTCTTTTTTTTTTTTTTAAGTTTAATCGCTTTATTAAGATATTGGTTCACAATAAAGTTAATCTATTTAAAAATGTACAAAATTTTAGGGAATTTATAGATTCATGAAATCATTGTTACAATCTATTTTTGGACATTTTAGGCATTTTTCCAGATACTATAAACAAATTACTTCCAACTTCCTGAATCAAGTCCTGTAGTTCTAGGCAACCAAAAATTTACTTTTTGTTTCTTCATTTGACTATTCTGAACATCATATGTCAATAGGACCATACATTATGAGCTTTTTGGCATAAGCATTTTTTACTAGCAAATTATTTTTGAGCTTTAATTTTGTAGTCACATGCATATTATTCCATTACGTTTTGTTGTTGAGTAATATTCTACGACATGGATGTACCATATTTTATTTATCCATCTATCAGCTAACTGGGCATTAGGATATTTCCACTTTTGGTCTGTTGTGAGTAATATTGTGATGAAATTTTATTACAATGATACAGTTGCTTTTTACGTAGTTTTAAAATTAATTTTAGAAGAGAGAGAGAATGGGTACATTGGGGCCTCTAGCCACTCCAAATAAACCCCAGACGTGTGTGCTACCTAGTGCATCTGGCTTTATGTGGGTAATGGGGAATTGAACTTGGTTCCTTTGGCTTTGTAGGCAAGCACCAATTCTTAAGTCACCATTATTGTATATCACATTTATCATAGATGTTCTTAGTATACATACTTTTGAAAACAAATATAATCTTCACTTGTTGATAGTTGTGAAAGATTTTGCTTTCTGTGAACATGCTTTGTAAATGCTAGTTATCTGATAAATCAATTAACAGCAAAACCTTAGGTGATGCCACAACACTTGTGTGTGTTCTCCCTTGCTCTCTAACTCTAGACCTCCAGAGACGGAGTGCTTTCCAGGGCTCAGACAATACTTTTTTATTCTATTCTTGCTGAAGAAAACCTCTCTTTCTGCTGTAGGTCCTAGATGGAAATGCCTCCCCTGTGGTGCAAGACCATACCTTTTCTTGTTTGTTTGTTTGTTTTTTGTTTTTTGTTTTCTGAGGTAGGATCTCACTCTAGCCTAGGCTGGCCTGGAATTCAATGTGTAGTCTCAGGCTGGCCTCGAACTCATGGTGATCCTCCTACCTCTGCCATGCCTAGCTTACCATAACATTTTTTGTATAACTCAGTTAGTGTATCTCTTAGAAAGGACCTAGCAACCTTACTTTGTAATAGGTCAGACAGTACATATTTTAAGTTTGTAGGCCATTAGCATCTATGCAGCCCTATTATTGCAGCATGTATGTAGCCATAAATGGGATATAAAGGAATGTCTTTGGCTATGTTTCAATAAAACTTATTTATAAAAACAAACAGAGCCAGGCATGGTGGCATACACCTTTAACTCCAGCACTTGGGAGACAGAGGAGGATTGTTGTGAGTTCAAGGCTAGCCTGAAACTACACAATGAGATCAGGTCAGCCTGGGCTAGAGTGGGACCCCAACAAGGAAGAAAGAAAGAAAGAAAGAAAGAAAGAAAGAAAGAAAGAAAGAAAGAAAGAAAGAAAGAAAGAGGGGAGGAGGGAGGGAGAAAGGAGGACAGGAAAGGAGAAGGGAAAGAAAGAACTAGCCAGTATGAATTACATTTGTCCAAGGGAACTGATATGCTTAGAGTGCTACAGTTCTTTGATTACTTATTCAAAATAAATGGCTTTGTATTTTTTAGCAGTGGAGGCAAGGAGTTGATTTTATTTTATTTTTTATTTTTATTTTATTTTATTTTTTTGGTTTTTCGAGGTAGGGTCTCACTCTAGTTCAGGCTGACCTGGAATTCACTATGGAGTCTCAGGGTGGCCTCGAACTCATGGCAATCCTCTTACCTCTGCCTCCCAAGTGCTGGGATTAAAGGCGTGAGCCACCACGCCCGGCTTAAGGAGTTGATTTTAATCACATGCTTTATTCTATCAACAGGGAATCTGAACCTCCCTTTTGAAAGGCTTCAGTTGGGGTTCCCTGCTTTTATCTTTCTCAGAAACTTGTGCATGTTAGGGGTTCTGGAAAGCTTGTCTGGAGGGGGGATTCTATCCCTATATTTTAATCCATTTGAAATGACTCCCTAGGTCATTTCCAGTGTAGGTACTCTAGGTGGGGATAGGGGTGGTATTATGGGACAGCTACCAAAACCAGGATGCTGCCATTTACTAAGTTATTCTGGGAAATTGAATCTTCCTCACATGTAAGCACCAATCTAAAAAAAAGGCACTCTTCACAGGGTTACTGCAAAGCAAACTTCCACAGAGCAGACCTCAATCTATTAGCTATGTTATTTAGAGCAGGTTTCTTGACCTCTCTAGACTTGGGTACCATCACTGCCCAGTTACATGAGATCTTGTATGAATTCAAGCAGGGGCTAGAGAGATGTCTTAGTGGTGTAAGGCACTTGCCTGTGAAGCCTAAGAACCCAGGTTCAATTTCCCGGTACCAACGTAAGCCAGATGCACATGGTAGCACATGCATCTGATGTTGGTTTACAGTGGCTAGAGGCCCTGGTTTGTGCCCATTCTCTCTCCCTCTCTCTCTCTTTTTCTCAAATAAAATTAAATTAAATATTTAAAAATTCAAGCAGGTACTATCTCTGATGTGCCTGTTGAAGTAAACACGTTAGTTAGCTGACAGGCAGTGAGCACATACTAACTAGCTGTTTGGGGATGATGGGGTGCTTCACAGTTACAGGCTAGAACATTAGGACGTGTAAAATTACATTGCATTCTATTATCTAATAGATTTGGCTACTTAACACCATTTCATCTTACCCATGATACAAATTGAGCAACAAATTTGTGAAATGGAACATTGAATCACCTAAGACCTATATTCCTAATTTTATTCCTCTTTGAGAATATGTGAAAGATTTTGTTTTAGTTATGAGTTTAAGTAAGGATTCTGAAAATGCCAATGAATTTTGGTTTTCCATTTGGTACAATTACAATTCTGAAGTATTTTAGCCCAAAATTCTTATGATCTTTGTTCTCTTCCCTTCCTCTTCTACCCCCAAACATCTGTAAACAAGTTAAAAAACAAAACAAAACAAAAAAAAACTTAGTATGAAATGTGAGGCTAAATTGCTACAATCCCTTCACAGCCACAGGGATCATGTTGTTTATGGAAGAATTTCAGAGGAAAGATCAAGAACTCATAAAATTCAGGGTTTGGGCAAAAGCAATAGGAATGCCTTTCAGTAATTTTAAAACAAGGTTGATAAAGTTCTGGATGGTGTCACTGCTAAAACAAACTGGACTTCTTATGTGAAGGCCTTATTAAAACGATGATGTCAATCTGTTTCTTGTTTCTTTGTAGGGATCCAATATATTTTATACATTCTCAAAACTTCTCCTGAATTATTCTCTGTGTTTTTAGGCACTTTTGCTATTTTCCAAGGGCATCAGAAAATCTGAGGTAGATCCTCCTATAAACACTGTTGTCTATACTATATCTCCTTAAAAATTTCTTTATTTGAAAATTTTAAGTCAGTGTTTACTGTCTAAATCCAAAATCAACAACGCCTACTTTTCCCTAAAAGAAAGTTTATTTTCAAGCTGAATATTTTTATATTCACTGCTTAAGTGCTCCTTTTCTGGACATGTTTCTCTTATGAAAAGGTGTTATTTAATTAAGCCTCCTGCCTGGGCCATGCCCTCTTGAGTCATATCTTACCCAGAGAGGCAAGACAGAGAAAGGATAGTAATAGTTGCTTAGTTCTTAGAATAGGTGTTTTATTTGGACACACGGTCCTTTTTAAATTTTGAGATACCTTCTTAAAATTTCAGATTGAAAAGCAAATCTATATAAGGGACTATCAAGTTTTATCTTTAACATGCAGATGATAAATATTTTAGGTTTAGAGGGCCATAAACCTGTCAAAGATACTTAACTATGTCACCACAGGGAGAAGTCATTGCTGATATGTAAATAAAAGATTGTAGCTGTGTTTCAATGAAACTTTATTTGCAAAAAGCAGGTATATGGCTGGGTTAGGCCTTCCAGTCACAGACTGTAGACCCCTGATCCAGATCATCACCTTTTCTCCTGGAGGCGAGAAGAGGTGATAAGAAAATCATCACCTCTGGGTCCATGTTCCCACAGCATCATAGTATCCCTGAGCTAATTAGTATCTGTTCTTTTTAGACATTCATGAGTCCTGCAGTTTGTCATAGTCCTCGGTATCCCCTATGAACTCCTAACTGGGTCTACTCCACTCATTAGCAATATTATCTGGTCTCTGGAGCAGAGTGGGTCGGGTAGTCTCTATGATTTTCACATAAGGGGCATAAACTGTACCATTATATTTTATAATTATTGGTATATAAATAACATTTTAAGAACTTTGGGCCAAAATACACATGGTAAGACTGCAATTAGCTGGAAATGGATTTGTACTCTCAGTGATTCAAGTTATCCTGCTTTAGAAGAAATGGGCATGCAATCCCTGGGGTAGGAGAGCAGAGGGTTTAATTTTCTGTACATATTCAGATAAAAAAGAAATGCATAGGCTGGAGAGATGTCTTAGTGGTTGAGTGCTTGCCTGTGAAGCCTAAGGACCCCAGTTCGAGGCTCGATTCCGCAGGTCCCATGTTAGCCAGATGCACAAGGGGGCACATGCATCTGGGGTTTGTTTGCAGTGGCTGGAGACTCTGGCATACCCATTCTCTCCTGCCTCTTTCTCTGCCTCTCATAAATAAATAAATAAATAACAAAACAATTAAAAAATAAAATAAAAGCTTGCTTCAATTTGAAAAAAAGAAATGCATATTGTGAATTATGCTGTGGATCATGTAGATGTTGTTCTTAAATATCTTATACCATTCATGAAAGCAGAAGAAGAGACTACAGAGGGAAGTAAGGAGCTTGCAAGAGGGGTCAATGTGTATGAGAGAGGGCACGAAGAGGGTGTTTTGAGAAAACACATCACTTTGTATTACATGCCTGGTACTGGCAACCTAATGAAAAGCTATGGCCAGAATGTCAGGTCCTAAGAGGGAAGCTACTGCTGTTGTTTGAATAAGCAGATAAGTTGTAGCCATCAAATTGTCCTCAAAATACCCAAAGACTGGTTTTATTCTCACCTTTAGTCACCTTTAGTGGCTACTAGTGAGACTCAAACTCACCAAAGTGCTGAGAATTAGTGACTGTGGAGTACTCAGTGAAAAATGAGACATCTATGTAATCCTTCCAAGACTCAGGAACACTGTGAAAGACAGGGTGGAAAGAATGTGCACACCACAGGGTGGGAAGGAGTGCTTTGGAACACTGTCTTCTGGACATGAAGTGGTCATTGCATTCCTGACCTTATAGTGGCTATCATTACCTGCACAATATCAGGGCCACCAACCTTCCATCATGGATGGTAGAGGAGGGCATGAGGCCCTCATCCCTCCCTGTGGAGTTATAGGCAGTTCATCATGTGTAAGGGAGCAGGAAACATTTTCTGCAGTGGTATAGCCAATTATAGTACCCATATGCTTGGGTAAAAATCCCCCACCCATGTCTATGCAGGAAACAATTAAATTTAGTGGGTAACACACAGAAGAAAAAGATCAAAGTAGAAGAGGTACTAGTTGGCAAGAAGAAGCGATTCAGTGGAAGGGATCAAGGGAGACAGCTCAAGAGAAGGTGATGGAAGAGAATTATAATTAAAATACATTGCATACATACATATATACATTGATAAATTGTCAATAAACAGAAAAGAATAAGGGGAGTGATTTAGGAAGGGAGGAGGAAAGGAAGGGCAGATAGGAAAGGGGATGGAAATGGAGAGAAGTGAGGGAGAGAACAGAATGGAAATGAGGGAAGGAAGGAAAGAGGTAGGAAAGAAAGGGGGAGAAAGGAAAAGAAAGAAAGCTAGAGAAAGTCACTCTACCACAGGCTCATACATTTTTTTTAACCATGCAAAGGAACCTTTAGTTTAGCTTTCTTAATTAGATATGGACATATTTAGTATGTAAATAATACATGTTGGTACCATCCTTTCCCTCCTCCCTGCCCCTTTTCTGAAGAGGCCTTCCTCAATGGGGATGCAAGTCAACCCCATGGGGATTGTGGGTCATACATTATGGGGTGAAGAGAGGCAAAGTCTCTGTGCAAACTGACCCAACTTGTGGCTCTAACAATCTTCCTGCCCCCTTTTCTGCAAAATTCCCTGAGTCATGCTGGGAGCATTTTAAATCTACTTCAGTGATAGGCACTTAGGAGCCTCTGGATCTCTGGTTTGGTAGGTGTTGAGTGTCCTTAGTATCTATATCCATCATTGTTGTGCTGATATTAGATTCACTAAGAAAGCACCACTATCACTCACTTCCTAAATCCCTCTGTGGTTTCTGCTGGGGCCAGGGTGGAATGCAATCTGGGTATGATTCTGACTAGTTTCCCAGTTCCATTTATGGTTTTCTTTCCACTGAGCAGATCTGTTAGCCAATCCAAGAGCAGTTGGTTACCAATCATGGTTGTGTGGCTCTATTGCACTTGTAAACATCATGTCGGGTTGTTTGCTTCTGAGTTACTTAGTCTTTGAGTTGCTTAGACAGATGTTGGCCACCTTTCTTTGGTAGCTCATGGAGCAGACTTTTCACCTGGCTGTGTGCCACAGGTTTGTATCATTCATCTAACCTTAGTAGCCTCTGTTGTCTTTAGGACCTCCTTGTGACAATGTAATGCTTGTCTGTTTCTTAGGTAAAGAGAGAGATGTCTTGTTGGTCATTTATAGGGGTTCCTCACCTTATTGTTTTATGCTCAACTATACTAGCAAGTCATGTGACTTCTGTAGCATGAATACTGTGGTAATATTTTTTATTTGTAGGTTTGAAAAGATTTTAGTGCTTTGATACAGCAAGTGTTTCTGAGCTAGGTTTATGGATAAGCACATCCTTTGGTTTTCATAGCCATTACTGGCTGGATAATCGACTTTTCATGCAACAGTGGCTATGGGGAAGTAGAGAACAAACAGATGAAACATTCTAAATGGTCAGGAAGAGGCAGCACAAAGAAAAATCAAGCCTGGGTCAGAGAGGGGAGGGCCAGTGGGAAGGAAGGAGAGGAAGCACCCTTCTCAACAGCAAGGTTACACGTCCACCCCTGGTGACGGACTGACAAGTCAAATCCAAAAAGCTTGCTTTATTCCAGTGTGGGCTAACAAGAGAAAGTTACATTATCATTCCAGAATTAATAACTCATGGCCCGAGATCTATAAAATGGAGGTTAAGTGATTTCTGGGTATCACCTTTCTTGTCATTGGATGTGGTACTTGGACTTGATGACGTGTGAGCAGCCTGCGAGCCACAAGTGTACTAACTGACCTCGAGTTTTGGACACAGCATATTTTGTCTTCTTTTAAAAAAAATAACCAAAATTTCAGACTTTATTTGGGTATTACTCATAGCATTTACTTTTTTATACCAACACTCAGTCTAGGGTACTATACTTTTTTTTTGGTACAGGTCCTCCCATATGTTTATGACAAGCTAGATTTGAGTTGATACTGTCCCTTCAGAATGGTTCATGCATGTATGGCCATACCATACTGAACATGACCGATTTCATCTCATCTTGGAAGCTAACCAGGGTCAGGCCTGGTTAGTACTTGGGTGGGAGAACTGGCTCATACATCTCATTATGTCCCAGTCCCCAGTACTCTCTACTGCCTCTCAGACAACAGGGTCAAGTTATAGTCATCTGTCACTTTCTACCTCCTCTTGTAACACAGACAAAGAGTAATGGAACAGCTATTGGAACCACACCTGTAGAAGAAGTGAGAAGTCAAAAGGTAGCCTGAAAAGAAAGTATATTTCTAGAAAAACAGTAAAGAACAAATTAGAGAAAATAATTCATTTGCTTTCTGGCCTCCATACCAGACAAGAGAATTTTCCCCAGTTCTGGGCATTGTGGTCATATGAGAACTGGTATTTTCTAGGCAGAACAGGGTTTGGTGGAATTGTTAGTATCTTACAGACCAGGACTATATATTCCTTTTCATCTCACTTCCTGAGGGCAGGAATCCAGATGTGGGCTCTTAGTTAATATGGTGCTGTTTTTATGTTTCTTTGACTCTGGTCTTGGGAAGCCATGTTGAAGCATGAAATAAGCATATGGGCTTTGAATTTAAACTTCTCCTCAGTTTCAAGTTCAGCCTTTACCACCTTCAAAGGGCACTTGGCTTCCAAATGGGCCAGTCAGGAGGAGTGGACCTATAAAGTTGTTATGATAAGCAAATAACATGTTATGGAGAGACATCAAGTAGACCAGATGGTGAATACTGACACATAGGGATGAGCATGGTCATTACCACCTTGACAGCATCATCACCTCACTGTGATGATTCCCCAGTAGACTTATAGAAACCCTGTTGTAATTGTCAACATTTGCACATAGCATAAATTGATTAGACACTAGTCACATAGCTTCAGGGGAAAATTCAGACCAAGTAAGGGAAACAGCTGCTGGATCAACATCATGATAGATTTTCTTTTGCTCCAGTATAAAAAGTAATGAGATAGACTGCCTATAAGGTGATGAGAAACCTGCTCCTTCTGGTGTTCGAGCAAGAGTATATGACTGTAGCTAGGAAGGGTTTGGGGCTTCTATCCAAATTGGTAGCCACAAGGCATGTGTGACCATTTAAAATTGTTTTAAATTGAGTAAAATTAAAGTTCAGCTCTTCAGTTATACTGGCCATATCTCAAGTGCTAATAGCAAAAGCTACACCTGGCAGTGACTGGAGACTACTTTATTAGAAAAGATAGAGAATAGTTTCATCTTCCCAGAAAGTTCTGCTAAACAGCATCATTGCAGAGGTATATTTCATCCTGGATTTCTGAATCCACCATGAGTTTGAAGTCAGCAGGAGCTACCGAATGATTTCTAGGTCAGTCTGGGCTGGAGTGAGACCTTGCCTCAAATAAATGTTGATATGGAATAGTATATATTCACACACATGCACATGGTATTATGCTAAATGCATTATCCATAATATCTTTTAATGTGTATAGCAGTTTTATAGGTGAGATTTTTGAGGTTTAAATGTCTATTTATCAGTTCAAACACAGGAATTGGCACAACTAGTACATAAACCAAGGTCTTTCTAGTAGCAGAGTTTTACAATTGTGCTTATAGTCCTCTGCCTTGTTTATAAGATATGTGAGCAAAATCTGTAAGGGTTGATGCCACTATATCTTTTGTCACACAGAGATAAAGATGTCCTATATATGTCTGTTCTTGCCAGTGGCACTGTAAGCTCTCTGTAGACAAGAATTATGTCTACGACATTTTTTTTCTTTATCTCCCAGGACTGTGCTGAACACATAAGAATTCAATAACTATTTGTACAATTGGATGGAGACAAGTTTTCTGAAAGGACAGGTTGACCAAGAAGTCTACTTAGGAGCTTACTTTAGTGGAACCTTGTCCATCTTGATGAAGCAAGAGAGTCCTCATTATGCATAGAATTGTTGTCACTTTGATCATTGCCTGACACATGTGCTCAAGGTGGAAAGGGCTGTTTGTCCTCAGAGAGATACGTGGCATTATATTTAAGGTGGCAACCACTGACTGATGAGGACTAGCGCTGATTTTTTTGTGTGCTTTATTTTGTTGTCATAGTCTAATTTCTTTAAAAAGCTGTGCTGTCCTTTACTTTTAAATACTTTACAGCCCTGTGCAGTGAAGACAGTCCCATGCATCAATACTATTTCTCTGCTAAGCCAGCCATGTGAAAAACTCCAGTCAGATAAACAACTGGTTAGTTGCAGAAGTGATTATGAGACTACACACGGTTCGTGGGGGGCTGTTAGTAGCTGTGCAGCTTCTGTTTCTGCTCATTGTGCAACAGGCAGCCAGAGCTGAAAGGCATGCTGCCTCATGTCCTGTCTAGAGGTGGAAGCATTCTTTACCTTATAGGGTCTGCTTGCATTTCAGGTGCCCAAGGATTAATTATGAGAATTGCCCCAGTGTATGTCAGATTGTAAATATTGGAAAGCAAGGAAGTTTTCTTTATTTTATTAAAATTATTTTCATTGTGCATAATCTTTGTACATAGTACTGTGTCACCAAGGACACTTTCACTAATTAAACATTGTACTTTTAGCAATTAAATTATCCCCAAGTCACCTTTCCTTTCTCCTCACTCCCCATCCTATCAGTCCCTTTTGGTCCTTGAGAAAGTTTTGCTTCTATTTTCATGTAATACATATATGATTTTATGTATCTACATACAGCCTAGGAAGCAAAAAATCATACTTCTCTTTCTGACTAGGTTAATTTTCTTAATATAATGATCTCAAGTTACATCCATTTTCCTGCCAATGAGACAACTTAATTCTTATTTATGTCTGAAAAAAAAGTCTCGCATGTGTGTGTCACATTTTTGTCATCCTCTATTGTTTAACAGAGAAATGTTCTTTTTCCATGATATAGTGACATGAGATTATGAAGTCTTTAAATATTATACAAAATTGTTAGATGTTGCCTTACCTCATGGCCATGCTTGTAATCCCAGTACTCAGGAGGCTGAAGCAGAAAATCTACATAGTAAGACCCTGTCTCAAAAACTGAAAAAAAGAAACCCACAAGATTAGATACATTTTTATGTTGGTTCGTGCAGCTGTATTCCAAACCTGTTACGGATTTGCTAAATAAATTGTCCTGTCAGCCGGTTGCTTTTAGTGCTGTTTTCGAGATTCTACAAATCTTATCACAGTGATAAAACTAAAAGCCCAAAGAGATCTGTATACTATCCTACTCCAGGAATTACTCTTTAACTATTAGGTATGTGTATTCTTAGACAGCTTTGTATAATATATATAATTTATATATAATATAATGTTTATGTAAAATTCTTATATAAAATGTAATTGTTCTAATTCTGTGTATTCATAACAAAACAAGACATTGGTATTATAACAAAGAAGTATTATAACATGTTATAATAACATGTATATAATATGTTATATACAAAACAGATACTACTAAGATATTTCTTTCAATATAAAATTTAAAGTGGAAAGTTCAGAGTTAGGTGTCTCTACTTTTTAAAATTTGGTGTGTGCATGCATGTGGGTACAATTTGCATATGGGTGCATGCGCACGTGTGCACATGAATGTTGAAACTAGAAGTTGATTTCAAGTGTCTTCTCCAGTCATTCTCTTTATTTACTGAGGCAGAATATCTCACTGGAGTCCACAGCTCACAGACTTGGCTATTCTAGGGGCCAGAATGCCCCTGGGATTCTCTATCTCAATGTCCTTCATGGTGGGATTGTAAACAGGCTGCCATGCCCACCTGATATTTGTATGGACACTAGGAATCTGAGATCTGGTCCTCATGCATGCACAGCATGCATTTTATACATTGAGCCACCTCCACAACCCTGATGGATTCTTATTATCTCATCAGCTAAAAGAAGCAAAGCTTAAGTTTATTGTGTATTTTAGTGTAGGGCTTGCTTTCATAGCATTACAAGGTATTGGAAATGTCTTAGTTTAAGGGCCTCTAAATTAAATGCTGTTGAGGTTTTGGGGGGGTGGGAGAGTGTGGGTGTATGTGTTTAAATTTATTTTGTAGTCCTGGGGAATTCATATTCTCACCCATGCAAAGCACATACTCTACCACTGAGGTATATCTTCAGCCTCAAATGTTTATACAACGAAATTCTCACAACTTCAAAATTTGGACCACTCAGTTACTATCCTGATTACCCCTGTCCCCAAAATCCCTAGCCTCTTTTTCCTTCCCATAAGATTAAGTTGAAGTGTTTGCTGGTGAATGAATGTTGCTTCTCTTTTGAAATAAATCTCTCTCTTTCTTACCTCCATTTCTTCCCCCTCCTTTTCTTCCCTTCCCTTTTACAGATCTCACTGTGTGACCTAGGCTGCTCTCCAACTTCTGATCTGCCTGCCTCAGCCTCCTAAGTGCTAGGATTAGAGGTGTTGGCCTCTTAAAATCTTACAACTATTTAGAATTTCATATGTTATATATGACATATGTTAATGACATTATGGTTTATAGCATTACGGAGATCATAGCAATCATTCTATGGCTATAATGGTAAATATTATCATTTGCTGAGTGATCTGAATTGATGTCCTACTTCCTGACTTCAGTCTGCCTAAGAAAGTGACTTCCATAAACCAAAGTCATTGAACATAATTTTGTGATAAGATTCTGGCTAATCTATCACTGACATATATCTGGGTCTCTGCACTTCAGTAAAAAGTCTTCTTCTTACATGTGTCTGTTTCACATTTTTGTGCCAATTTCACATCTGTTTCACAACTTTGTACTAATGTGTTGTTGCCTACTCTTGAGCCAGAAACCACGTTTATCATATGACACTTCTCCATGAAGAGATCATGTTTCATGTTGTTCACATGTTCACATATGTTGCAAGTATGTGAATTCTTTCCAAATGATCTATTGACAAAAGAAAAACAATTTTGAAATCATTTGTATCATAAAAGGCCATTTCCTTGTAACTCTTGGATCGTCCACAGTAGTGAGCAGAATAGCAACCCTTCCAAAGATGTCTGCCTTCTAATTTCCACAACTGGGATGTTACCTTACATGGAAAATGGATATGAAAGTTGCTGATATAATTGATGTTGCTCACCAGCTGATTGGGCAATAATAGATTTAACCTGGATTATATGATTTGGCCTAGTCTAATCATGGAACCCTTAAAAATGAAAATGGGAGACAGAAGGGAAGATTGGAATGGTCAAGTACCATAATCTGAGAAGGCTCAACCTGCCTTTACTGGCTTCATCATCAACAACAACAAAATATTTATCTATAAGCTAAGGGATGTAGACAGGCTGGAAAGTTTGAAAGGGCAAGATCAGATTCTTCCAGGAAGGAGCACATCTCTGACCATGCCTTGACTTTAGCCAAATAATACCCATGTCAGAATTCTGACCTTAAAAACTAAAAGAGGGCTAAAGAGACGGCTAGCAGTTAAGGCATTTTCCTGTGAAGCCTAAGGACCCAGGTTCAATTCCTCAGTGCCCACATAAGCCATATGCACAAGGTGGCACATGCATCTGGAGTTCCTTTGCGGTGGCTGGAAGCCCTAGTGTGCACTCTTTCTTTCCCTTCCCTTCCTCCTCCTCCTCCTCCTCCTCCTTCTTCTTCTTCTCTCTTTCTCTCTCTCTCTCTCTCTCTCTCAAATAAATTTTAAAAAACTGAAAGAATAATATAATTGTGATAGTTTAAGTAACCTGGTCATTTTTTTATAACAAATTAGGAAACTAAGACAACTGACAAAAAATTGATTCATGGGATACTAAATCAAGGCTGGAATTAACTTTTATTTTAGCATTCAAAATGAAGGATTTTCCCATCAAAGGAGTACCTTTTCTGTTTTCACATGGAACCATGTTGTAGACTTTCTGACTGGGGACCTTGTTATGGAACATAGTCACAAAACATTAGTAAGTTGAGCAACAAATTCCAAGTATTAACTCCTTTATAAGATCTTAGGTAAAGTGGGCTCATGGGCTCAGCATTCTATTTGTGTATGTTTTGTTTTAGGAGAGTTGTGTTTATTAAAGATATTTACTTTTATTAATTATGCACTTTTCTGAATGAACAAATCACATATTTGTCATATTCCCATTGGGATATACTCTTATAGTCCCTCTCCTCCAGCCCCATTCCACTGTATATTTTTATAAGTTGGTATGTAGTTACCAGAAGCAGTGAATGCCACTGCATTATGTTTAGCTGTGACTGATTAGTGGTTTTTATCCTTGAAAAAAGAACAATTTCCATGACTCTTCCAAACCCATGCCTGTTAATCCCAAATGTTCATGACTTAATGGATGATGTTTACTCTATAGATCTTCATAGAGACCCACAAGATCTGGGTTACTCTTGAACTATACCCCCAAAATAGCAGGATTACTAGCCACTCAAATAAATGCAAGGCTTTTATGATAACAATTTAAATAAGTAGTAAAATACAGGTGCATATCTTCTCTATGAGGCTGTTTTCCTAGTTATAGTCATAATATGTGACAGGATCTACATCCTAGTAATCCAGGTGCTAATGTTGGCAAAGCAAATTCAAGTTTCCTCATAAACCATTTGCCAGTTCCACTAGTTACCCAGTCTTGTCAGACAAAAGAGTCAAGGGAAAAGAAAAAGAAGCAATTCACCACATTCATTACTCAGAGGCTTTTCATTTAGAGTCTTTTTTTTTTTTCCTTAAAATGCTCACTCTGCAGGTTAAAATTTTCAAATTGGTATCACTAATGTTGTCATAGTTAGTCATTTGAAATACTGTCTGTACACATAAATATGACATATGCTGCTATTTAAATTCACAGATTTGCCTCACATGAAGATACAACAATGCTAAAATCACTGATTCATATGGAAATGCTCACATTTTAAGCAGAAACAAAAATCACTGTGCCATACATTAGCATGCTGCCAACATAGTGCAACTATGAAAAAAGTTTTATTATACTCTAATGAAAACTAAAATTTATTGACATCAGTTATTATTCATTGAATGCTAGGAGTGCTGGTGAGAGGGTCTTAAATCACTATGTTTAATGTTCTTATAAAGTAAATGTTATGTTTCTAGTCTTTTCAAAATATAGTTTTGCTGAAATGCAAATTAATTGCTATCACGTAAAGACTACTCTCATGATAGTCTTGTTTTAAGTATTTATTTATGGAAGAGATAGAAAATGGGCAAGCTTGGGTCTCTGGCCACTGCAAAGAAATTCTATATGCATGTGCCTGTTTGTGTGTCTGGCTTTACATGGGTATTGGGGAATCAAATCCAGGCTATAAGACTTTGCCAACAAGTACCTTTAACTGCTGAAACATCACTCCAGCTTTCTCATGATAGTTTTTAAGCATTGAAGTAATGATTATCAGTTAGAAGTCAGCATCCATTGGCTGCCACCACTGGGTGTTGAACAAGAAGAAACAGGGTTAAAAACAGTAGCACCTCAGACTGGCAGGGCCCGAGAAAGGGAGCGAAAGAGCAGGAGAGAGCCACTCACAGTAACCCATTGCATTAGGTGACTTTGCATATACTTACTTGCTTGCTTTAGAGAATGTTATAATGTCCCATTGTACAGGTGACACAGTATTTGGAAGTGTAATGGGTTTACCTGAGTTCACAGAGATAGTCACAGTGTCTGCTCACCAAGCCTGGACTCTTCTCAGACTAATTGAAATGTAATCCTAAAGAATTCCATTCTCTTCTTTGTCCATGGGCAGGAATGGAGAAAAATAAACTGAAGGTGTACAAGCCAAAAAAAAGGTAGATAGTCATATTGTTATCTCATTATTAAATCAATGACGTGTGAACATTCTGTCCATCATCTGCCAACCTATCCCTGATTTAGCACAAAATAATTAAGATACTAGAATGTCTATTTGTTAGCACATTGTCTTTGTGTGTGTGTTTCCATGTGTCCATGTGCTCATATGTGTAAGTGTGGATACATGTGTGCCACAGTGCATGTGTAGAGGACAGAGAGTAACACGGGGTGTGGATCCTTAACTTCCGCCTTGTTGGAGGCATGGTCTCTCAGGCTAGCTGGCCCACCAGCTTTGGGAGAGTCTCCTGTTTTACCTCCTTTTCACCCTAGATGCATTGTGAGTCCAGAAACTAGTGCTACAATATCCAGCTTCATGTGAGTCCTAGAGTCTGAACACAGGTACTCATGCTTGCATGGCAAGTACTATATCCAGTGAATATTCTCTTCAATCTCAGAATACCTTTTATACTAGGCTGAAAATGGAGAATCAAATTATAATATTGGGTTAGATTTCACTTGTATAAAATTTATGACTTTAACACATATTTATTGGACACTGTCTCAATGCAAACATATTTGCTGGTTTTTGAACAGGATGGAAAAGTAGTTTCTGCCCTTGATATTCATGGGCCTCAAGT
Organism: Dipus sagitta; assembly: GCA_036346955.1. Lineage (NCBI taxonomy): Eukaryota > Metazoa > Chordata > Mammalia > Rodentia > Dipodidae > Dipus > Dipus sagitta. Next base: position 77,221,137 of record CM070784.1, read on the forward strand.
AACTACAAGGTGTCTGGAACACTAGCTCCCATGGGAATCCACAAACATACTGTGAGTGAAGACACTACTGTTAATTATACAACTAGGACTTGCAAAATCATATTGAGATTGCATTTGGGCCAAGTTTTGAGCAATTAGGAGAATTTTCACTAACTAAAGAATGAAAAATGACATTGGTTCAGCACACATCATGGGCAAAAAGCACAAAGAGTTTCGCTTGTTTGCAAGGGCAAGTAGGAAGCAGAACTTTCAGAAATGGGGAGAACTTGCAGTTGCAGTATCTGGAGGGATTGCAATCAGGCATATCTAACCCTACTAGTATGAGACAAGACAACTGTCAACAAAACTCATAGTGAAGAGCAATATGAGTTGTAGAAAAATTCGTGATTTTAAAAATTTATTTATTTTTATTAAAATGCAAAGAATTAGATTTCATTATGATTTTTTCAACCAAATTTTGGTTTTTATTTTTGTTTTGTTTTTGGTCCATCTTGCTTCCTCCTCTGCCTCCTCCTCTCATGCCTTCACCCCACTGTCATCTCCTTTCTGCTTTCAATCTGTATTTCCCTTTGCCCCATTCTCATCACCTCTTGCTCTTATCTTGACTCATAGTCTAAACTCACTCTCACATCCCCTTAACTACATATATACAAACTTTAAAATTTACAATCTACATATGACAAAGAACATGAGGAGTTTTGTTTTTCTGTGCCTAGGTATCTCACTTTATACATTTTTTCTAATTATATCTATTCTGCTAAATTCATGACTTAGTTTTTCTTTATTGCTAAGTAAAACTTCATTGTTTATTTGTATCACAGGTTCATTATCCAGTCATCAGTTGATGGAAATCTAGCTTTAAAAATCTCATAATTTGTGCTGGAGAGATGGCTTAGCAAAGTTGCTTGCCAACAAAGCTAAAGGGATTTGACTCCCCAGGACCCACGTAAAGCCAGATGCACAAGGTGGAACATATGTCTGGAGCTTGTTTGCAGTGGCTAAGGCCCTGGTGCACTCTCTAGTTGCCCCCCCCTCTCAAATAAATAATTTTTTAACCTCATAATTAAAAAAAATTGTATGTGTCTGTGGGTGGTATGTATGAGTATTCATATGTATATGGGTGCACATGTGTGCTGATCCTCATGTGTATGTGTGTGTCAGAAGTTGTTATCAGGTGTCCTCCTCAGTGACTCTCCACTTTATTTTGAAATAGGGACAGGATCTCTCAGGGAATCTGGAGGTCACCAACTTGGTATTATACAAGCTAGCCAGAAAACCCCAGAGATCCTCCTATTTCTGCTTGCCCAGTGCTGGGATTTTTAGCCCTACTTTATCATACTGGACATTTTACATGTGTTCTGAGGATCCAATCTCAAGTGTCAAGTTTGTGTGGCAAAGAGTTCACCCACTGAAACATCTCCCTAGCCCTCCAAAGAATTTCATAATTTTTAAAATAATTTATTATTTTGTTATGGGTCATGCTCATCACTATACTTGGCCCTATGCAGCTGCAGTTTGAGCATAGCTGGTTGTAAGCTATGTCTGAGGGCTTTGGTTAAAGAACTTGGGTCAGAAACCCTGGGAAGTAAATGGATAGAAGATGGTATACTCACTGGCTAAGGAAAGATGTAGGACTACAAATGAATTTCATTCCAAACATACTGTTCATTTCATTGGATCTGGTTCCAACATTTTTATTATGAAAAATATTATTAACTAATGAGAATTGCTGCTGGTACCTTCCCTGTACTATGTGATTTCTGCTCAATCTATGGCTTACTGCTATTTCAAAGCCTGAGAGCTGGTACTAGAACACATGCCTGGCACACAGTAGGAACCTTACTTTGGGAAGAATGAGAAGGAAACAGTATTTAACTTGTAACTCAGGTGAAGAAGACTTGAACCTATGGCGATGAGAAGAACAAGACTTCAGGGTGGACAGAAGGATCCAGGGAACCCTGAGTAGCACGATGTTTTACCCTCCTTTGTGCCTGGACTGAACTAAATGGCTTATACCAGTCATTTCATCATCTCCAATGCAGATCTAAGGCAGATACCATTGCCCAGCTCAATAGTGAGAAAACTCATCCTTGGAAAAACTGGTAACTCTTCATAAGTCTTCATGGAAAAATGGGAATTCAGAGGCCAAAATACAAACTCACTCTCTCTCTCTCTCTCTCTCTCTCTCTCTCTCTCTCTCTCTGTGTGTGTGTGTGTGTGTGTGTGTGTGTGTGTGTGATGAGTGCATGTATGCATGTGAGCACATGTGTATGTGGGTGAGTGTGTACATATGTGTGTATGTGGAGTCGAGAAGTTGAAGTCAGGTGTCTTCCTTGATTCATCTCCTCTATTTTACTGAGACTGGGCTTCTCAGTTGAGCCTGTAGTTCACAGATTCAGTTAGTTAAGTTAGCCAGCTTCCCCTAGGGACTCCTTGTCTCTACCTCTAAACAGTGTGATTTCAGGTGGCCACAATGCTCACCTGACATTCATGTAGGTACTGAGGATCTGTACTCTGGTCCTCAGACTTGTATAGCAGGTGCTTTACTGACTAAACCATTACCCCAGCCTTCAAAAGCAGATTCTTGCCCTCCATGCTTCACTGTCCTACCTGACAAAGCAAGGCATAGTCACTCTAATAATAACCACTTCCTGAGAAAATTCAATTTGAAACAAGCATGAAGAATAAAAGTCTTTTTTATAATTCTCAAAAATGCTTTCTTCAGAATTATTTTGGAAGATCTATCATGGATCTTGTAAAGAAAAACAGTTATGCATTGGGTTATTCACTTGTGTAGACTAATCAATGAAATTCCTCAGTGAAACAGAAGGACAAGCTACAGCCTTTTCCCTTTTGGGTTCCAGAGCTCTGAGACTGGAAAACTCACTAAATTTCTCAAGGTTACCGTGAAGCCAACATTTGAACCTTGTCCTTACTTTGCAGATTCTTGGGGGTCACATTGCTGCTGCTCAATATGCCAGAAAAAAATCTGCTTTCGGTTAATGAATTTGAGCTGTTTGAAAGCATGAGCTACTACAGTATAGGAATCTCAGAAATAAGGAATGCAAGTGTGTTGTGGAATAATTATTTGGAGAATAAAGTTGAGAAGTGTACCCTGTGGAACTGGTAGATGTAACAAGAGAAAGTAAAGTCAGAGCTCAGTGTAACTGGAGGTTTTGGTACTGTCCCCCACCTCGGCAGTTAAGTCTGCAGTTAGGACAGAGGGATTCTGTAAAAAGTATTCTGTAGTATTTGTATAACTTCCCAATCCATGAGATCCAGTCCATACCTGCTGAATTAAGATTTCCCAGGGAATCTGGGTTTTAAACAAGTGCCTTTAGTGAGTCCTAGCAAGGGATGCCAGAAAAGGGGAAGGGTACAGGGAGTGGTAATATACACACCATGACCTAAGCACTATGTGTGGTGCAGGAATCGCCCTTTCATGATTTCAGAAGAAAAGAAATGGAACAAAATAACACAAACACTTTTAAGGAGGATTTGGAGCAAAATTGAGGAAGGCAGGACAATAATGAGCATTCTAAGAGAACCAGATTTGTAGAGAAAAATATTTATCTTATAAAAATCTGTTTGGGGCTATGGAAATGGCTCAGCAGTTAAGGGCTCTTGCTGCTTAAGCATGAGGGGTCTCTCGGGCAGGCCAGAGACCACTAAATATTATTCTTCAAAACCCATATAAAAACCTGAGTGTGGAGCCGCACATGGGGGCATACATGCCTTTAATCCCACCACTCAGGAGGCAGAGGTAGCAGGATCTCTGTAAGTTCAAGACCAGCCTCAGACTATATAGGGAATTCTAGGTCAGCCTGGGCTAGAGCTAGACCCAACTCAAAAAAGAAAAAAAAAAATCTGAGTGTGGCCATGCATGTCTATGCATGTCTATAACTCTAGTTCATGGTGGGTGTGGAGGTGGGAGCAGAAACCTGATAATTGCTGGGGCTCATTGATAGATAACAGCTCCAGGTTGATGGAAAGACTCTATCTCAAGCAGTACACGCATGAATGATAACAGGATACATCACATTCTCCTCTGGCCTGGGAAAATTCACACATGGGTATGAAACTACATACACTTGTATGCAACACATATCGTACACACCACAATACACTGTGCATACATGCATCCCCCCAAAACAATTCTGTCTGATAAGTATGCTTATAAAGTTGTAGCCATGTGTGTAAACCTACAAATACATGTTTCTAGGAAAAGATATATATATATGTATATGTATGAATACCAAACTACATCTCCTTCAATTCCATCCTGGCATGATGGACTTGAAAGTAACAAAAATAGTTAACAAATCTAGCTAATGCTGAAATTCTACTTACTATATAATGTTTCCCACACTAATTGTTTGATATGTGGAATCTTATATTAAGTTTTGGATCTTGACAACAGCCCTCATCCTAAATAAAATATTGAAACTGGAGAACAAACATTAAGTGACTTATTAAAGGTCACAGTTTCAGAAAGTGGCAGAGATTTGAACTCAGAAATCTACCCACTGAGTTTTTGCTACATAAACCCTTTATTTTGCACAATACCTTGTCTGTGCAGGATCTTATGCCCTCTTCTCTGATCACAAAGCTACAGGACTATTACTGAAGTGGGAAGCCACCAGAGTGTTACACAGCTGCAGTTGTTTCAGTTGTAGTAGCTGGTGTCAAGCAAGTGATGTGCTTGTACTTTCTCTGTAATGTCTCGTGAATTATCCAGTGAAGTAAGTGAAGCTGAGGTTGATTTTACAGATGGGAAGACCACAGTTCTTTCCTAACATGCTCAAGAACTTTCCCAAGTTCTTACAGATGGTCAATGACAGATGTAAAGCTCTCCGATTGGCTGTAGGCTCTCTAGCTGTCACTGCTTATGGAATCAAGACTGCTCTTCAGAGTTGAGACTCCATGAGCCAAATGTGACTTTGGTTGCAATATTGATAGCCACTGAGACCTTATCAATATCTACAGATATTTGTGGAATTTCTTCTGTAGAAGCAGAAAGCATATGTGAATTGAATGTTAAAATATATGAGACATTTTGACCATTAAAGGAATTGCATGATAGGGAAGAAGAAAGGATGTTGACAAAAAAAAAAAAAGCAAAGCAAAGAAAAAGCAATCAAGTATGTGAGTTACCATTCCAGACAATTGGAAGAATGAGTGAGTTTGCTTTTCACTGCCATGCAGTGGTGGGTGAACCTGACAGAGTATTGCCAAAGGGTGAAGATCAAATGAATGGCTTGAAGTTATACCTTCTGGAATGGGTACAGGGTACTATGAAACTTGTATAAAACAGCAACTCCTGGTTCCCCTACAGTATCCTTCAGCTAAGCCCTCATTCTCAAATCATTTATAGTTGATGTTAATTAATCTGAAGCTAAAAATGCCTAAAATAGAGACAGGTACCTGTATAGAAAGAAAGAAAGGGGTATTGAAACAGTGCAATGTTGTGAATATGTCACAACCCCTTTCCTTATAACAAGATAACACTGAGCAGACTTCAGAACAAAGGTTTCAAGGTCAGGCTGCTCAAACCCAGCTTTAGACTTTAGGCAATTATTCTGCTTCTTTAAGCCTATAATTTCTATAAACCAAAAAGAATAATTGTACTTAGTAGGATTTGTGCAGAATGAATGAATTAATGCATATGAAGTGTGCAGGAAAAGTTTGTACTCAGTAGACAATGTAATTACAAGAGGTGAGATTAAAATGAAGAACCAGAAATCACAGGTGCCTCTTCAGAGCCCAATCACATTCAAGACATTGGCATTCTGACTCCTCTTTTAGTTATGACACCCTGGACCTGGACTCACTCAAAGAATCCAAGCTCACTGTCCACTCTCTACATCTGGGTTAACCTCATTTCCTCACTTCTTAAACAGGGATAATGATAGTATGTACTTAACAGGATACTTGTGAGAATTTAGTTGCATAAAACATATCATAACATAACAATTGCATAAACACATCATGAGACAGCTTGAACACTTGCCAGCACACAAACAGTGCTGATGTCTGGCTTTTTTGTTCTACGTGAAGCTGTTTCTGTCAGAGATGGTTCTCAGCCAGTAAACATGTTCTTGCTTTTCCATGGAGAATCAGAATTGTCATAAGTGACTTGTGCTTCTTGTGAGTAATCTTTATCAGTTTTATAGCCCCTTGTCTAATGGTACAGTTGTCTTATAAAGTGTGCACAATCCCTTCAGGCTTTAATAATGTTACAGTGGTGGTATGAAAATGAGGCAAAGGAAATGAAAATTAAATCAATAAACTTTCCGCCCTCTGGTATATTGCCAGTTTTAATGTCTATCACTATCCATGTGCTATGGTTTTTCTCCACATGTAGGTGAAGGATAAACACTCAAGGTCAATGAAGCTACCTGTAAGCAAGAAATGGAACTGAAAGTGAATATTCATAAACTCTAATGAAATCCACATGGGGGGGGGGAGGGCGGGATTCATTCACTTCACTGCAGACATGCACTAGACTCACCTGAACACATTTAAAAACAATTCTCTAGCCCAAGCACACCCTAGACACATGACAAAACTCTCTGTGGTAGGGCCCAGACATCTGTTTGCTTGCGTTGTTCTATCTTTTAGAGCTCTCAGATGATTCTAATGTTAGGCCAAGGTTAAGAAATGGGTTATGAAAGTGCTAATAAAGCGCATTTCAGGATGGAGACAGAAAAACAAAGAACATCTGCTTGAATGGAGAGTGGTTCTATCATCTGTAAAACTGATGTCCAACATTATTGGTTCATTTAGCTCCCACCTGTATCTAGTGGTAAAGCAAATTAACTCCAATGCAAACAGTTTATTTATATGTAGACATTTCCATACATTTTTTAATCCCTAGTGATGCTCTACAGGCTAATTATAATGAAAAGCAAGCCATTCTATATGTAAATAAACATGTAGTTCTACCAGTTAATTGCTTGGAAGTTTCATTTTGCTCACATACCCAGGTGAAAGAACTACAGACACTTTTTTCTCTCAGGTAACAGAAAACTTGACCACTATTCTCATACTCTTGTAATCAAACTAAATGTAAGTGGTAAAACACATCTAGTAAATTAATACTAAGTCAACACAGATTGTCCTCTGTATACCCATCATTCCATCCTAGATTTTATAAAGTAAGGTGATGCTGATCTATGTAGAACTTAATTCCTACTGTGAGATTATCTTTGGGATCAAAGTACAATAACTTTATCACTAGATCACAGAATCATTTCTATTAGTCCTCAATGATCTCAACATGGACCATAGAGATAACTAGTCAGTGGAAAAATAATCCCCATCATATAGAACATTACAATGACAGCTAGAATATCAGGCTTTCTACTAACTGGAAACTATCCCAAGATTTCTAGTGTCCTTTATGAAGGAGAGTAGGGGAAGAAAATACATTGATTCCTGATTGTCTCTGTTCAATTCCTCAGCCTAATTATTTTCATTTTTCTTTTACTTAGTTGCACAGATAAAAAAGGTAAGAGACACAGAATAAAAATCCATTCATTTTCCCAAACTCTTCCTCACCGAGACCCATGGCAACAAATCCATAAATTTAGTATACAAAAGAACATCATGCAAGAGTATATTTTGAATTCATTGCCTATTATGTACTTTTGTCTTGCTCGTTCCTCTGAGAACAATTTCCATTTCAAGACAGGGTAAAATATAAGAATTATGAAATCACTTAAGAATAACTTCTAATGAAAACACAATTAATTATGAAAATATTTATAGATTTTTTTACTTGATGTAACCTTCTGATACAGTGTTCCTAATTAATATGATAGTTCATATTACAATTTTATTTAAAAATATGATTTTCATTGTATATATGAGGAAACTGAGGCTCAGAAAGATAACTGAGTTAGTCACATGACTAGTTAGTGTCAAAAGTGAGACTTGAACCTATAGCTAAGTAACTCTCAAAAGTATAATTTTTTTCTTTTTAATATTTTATTTATTTACTTATTTGCAGTCAGAGAGAGAGAGAGAGATGGGCATGCCAGGGCCTCTAGCCACTGCAAATGAAGTCCAGATGCATGCACCACATTGTGCATCTGTTTTATGTGGGTACTGAGAATTTAACCTGGGTCCTTAGGCTTTGCAGGCAAGTACCTTAACTGCTAAACCATCTCTCCAGTCCCTGGTCTTCTCATGTAATTTGTTTAACTTCATCAAGTATGAACCAGGTCAGTGACTTAAGGTATTCAAGGAAACAGAAGACTTCGTCCAAGTTGTTTGCTCTCACACCCTGTGGTATGCTGTCCCAAACTGGATGTAATTTTCCCCATTGAAGCCTTTGATAAACAACCCCCTTCGAAAGGGATCCATACAGCAGCCACCAGCATACTCTGTTCAGCAATAAATGGTGATGTCAGAACTACCATAAGAGACGGAAGTCATTTCATTTAACTTCAAGATAGGAGTCACCATCTGGAAGAACAGATATGCCAATCTTAACTCATGACCAGATTCTTAAATCTAACTCCAATGTGAGTAAAATGCTTATCAGTATTCAAAGTGAATACTTGGGTCACTCTGCCTAGAAAACATTCATTTTGTTAGGGCCCTTGTTCATGCGGAAAAGTGAATAGATTCTATAAACAGTTCAATCCCATCTCTGTATTAATTCAAGCTCTCTTATTTGACAGGAATAGAAACCCACTTGGACAAGAATAAAATGCAAGTAGGAAATTTATTTTAAGGAAGTACAGTGTCTCTTAGAACCTTAGGGCAGGAATGCATTGGAGACTCAGAAATCAAACATGCCTGGCATTACTTTCTGTACTGCTTCTCAACCCTCATATTAAACACAGCTGTCCACACTCCTGCAATAATATTCTCTTATCCAAGACACCAGCCAGCACTGGCTATTATAAATACCTTTGGGTCTAGCTTGAGTTGGTTCCCTAGTGCTAAGCAACCCACTGAGGCTAAGGCCAGACATCATAATTTATGAATATAATTTTGTGGTTGTAGAACTGTTCAAGGTTTGCCTACAAAGAAAAAAGGTGAGAATAGCTTCTAAGAGTTAGTCTCAGTAGTTAAGGCACTTGCCTAAAATTCCTAACAGCCAGGGTTCAGTACCCACATACCCACATAAAGCCAGATACACAAAGTAGTGCATGCATCTGGAATCCATTTGCAGTCGCTGGAGGCCCTGGCTTGCCCATTCTTTCTCTCTGATTCTTTCTCTCTCTCTCTCTTTCTTCTTGCAAATCAATAAAAATATTTCTAAAAAGGAAAAATTTCCATATTATGTACAACCAAACAGAAGTAGAATTTGAGGTGGGTGTATATGGACTATGAGTCTTAATACATAAAAGTTTATTATGAGAAATGTACTCTTTAAATGTTCCAATATTCTGTTGAATAATTTTGATGCATAAAGTGACTTTCACACCATTCTAGATACTATAATCAAACCCAAACCCATGTTTCTAAAAAATCACCAAATTATCTAAGCATTCACTTTATGATACTGTATGGATGAAAATTGTTCACGTCCACATCTCCTAGTTGTTAAGTTAACAATCATACTTTCTTGTGAGATGAATGACCCTGTCCCTGCTAGGAGCTCCAGATCAGCCTTCTCATACTATCTCCGTGATCTCAAGCACTCTGTCTCCATACATTCGTATGGATCACATTACACTCACTTCTTATCTTCCTGCCTGAAAAATCAACCTCCATTGTAAAAGTCAAAGAAAAGCATTATCTTTAACTACTTTTCTCTCTTGGGGATGCCTTTGCCAACTCTCCACAGACCAGTCACATTTCAAAATAATTGTATTTGGGCATGAATGTATCTGTAGCTGATCTTATCACAACCCAATCTTTTGACATAATTCCACTAGATTTTTTATATGGCACATGTGTGGAAGTCAGAGAACAACTTTTAATGTTGCTCCTCCCTTTACCATTGTTTGAGGCAGACAATGGTATTCTGTTATTCTTCACCCATGTTTGCAAAGCTAACTGGCCCATGCATTTCTGGGAAATTCTCCTGTTCATGTCTTGCTGTAGGCTTGTTGGGATTACACAACATTTGGCTTTTGTGTGAATAATGAGGATTGGGACTCAGGTGCTTACACTTGCATAGCAAGTGCTTTATCCAATGAGGAATCTACCCAAACCCTCCAAACCATTCTTGATTCAAATACAGTTGATTAAAACCACAGGTCATAGTCTGCCTGCCAAAGGCATATTAAGAGTTCAAAAGGTACTGGTTAGTGTCTTTACTCCATGAATGTCACTGAGCAAAAACAAGTGGAAATGGATCAGATGTTGTCCCTGACCTTAAGAAGGTCAAGATCTATATATTCTGTATAGAAATAAGAAAAAAGCCAAACCAACTCTCATGTCTGGAAAAAGTCAATACAAGATTATCTTATAGATGATTTCAAGGACCACTATGAATCATGTTTTTCCTTGTTCAATTCAATTCATTAATCCATATATGAAGTCTACTTTATCATCCTTAACATGCCAAATTAACAGTAACTTTTAGAAGTGTTTGTGTATCAAACTGCATGCTAAATACTGAACATATATAAGTGATTCAAATATATAGCTAAGTACTTTCATATCCCTCTAGCTATATCTTTTTTGGGGGACACAGGATGCACATATAAATGTGCCCCAAGAAAATTTTAGTGTGCAGCTGTGGGAAACTTCCACTCTTGGCTCTATCTTGATCCCATATGAATGAGGATCTGGGCAGAAATAGCCCAAGCTTTATATATTTTCAAGCTTCCCACAGACTTCTGAGGGAGTATTTGAGAATCACTCAGTTAAATGATCTTTTCCTTTGACTATTCACTCTGCTTCACACTTTGTCTTCTATTTGTCTTATGGTCTGTGAACTGGTAGTTGGTATATCAGCCCCTTTCCAAAGATCTACAAAATCAAGCTGAATGTGAGCCTTTGAGGCCTACGTCCTCATTCTCTATCAATTATATGACATTTCTGAGCAGAATATGGACACTTCATTGCAGAGTTGAAAGGTCTTAACATTTAAACCTTGCAATCTAATAATCTGGAATTCTGTCATAACGCTGTAATTTATAATGTGACCTTAGGTAAGACAATTAATGTCTCTGAGCCTCATACTTTTGACATGAAGAGTGGAGATATTAATAGAACCTACTTTGCTGGTGTTTTCCCTGAAGACTTATGATTAAATGAGATAATACAAACATCCATACTGTTATACTGAACAGGGAAAGAACTGTTTTCCACATTGTTTCTTATACATGGGAAAGATCTTTTGCTTATCATTTTGAAAATTTTGCAGTGACTACATACACACATGCTTAATAACCTTAGCATAAAGACTGAGCAGGGATTATTAGTAGATAATGGTTAGGTTCAGAGTGAGTGGTTGAGAGGTCAGACTTCAAAGCTTGACCTGAATTAAGTTAAACCTTAACTTTTCATTAGCAGTGTCTTTGGTATGGACACCAGAAGTCCTGAGCCTGTGTTACCTTGTTGAAGTGAAGATAGTGCCCCTTTCTACCTTAAAACTTATGGAGAGATATTATTGAGCATGTCTGAAAGTCGTTATAAGTTACAGTCCATGAGTCACATGCAGTTTTTCTGTGTTGTAAAGTTCTAAGGAAACCTAGACATCTATGTATGTAAATATCTCTGTGGCTTCTTTTATTTTCCACAAGGGCAAGGTGAGTAGTCATGAGAGTTCACAAGGCCCCCAAATCTTTGGATATTTACTTTTAATTATTCTGTAAAAGTCCATAAGAAGAAAGAAAGGGAAGGAAAGAAAGGAAGAAAAAGGGAAAGGAAGAGAAAGAGAAAGAATTTGGAACACTTTGGTAGACTCCAAAGTCTATTTTCCTTATCACATTTCTCCAATGAGGTTAGGTGGTTCTTTGATGGTATGGTATGGTAACTAGGTACTGTTTTATTTATCATGATTATCTTCCACATATGTAGAAAGGCCACATTCACTTCCATTGAGAACTCATGCAAGGTGCTGTGTATGTAATGCAACCTGGCCGTTCAGAATAAGACTGGCTTAGCTACAGATAAATGTTGTTATCCCAGTCATCCCCTGGGAGGAGCTCGTTGCCCTCACCAGCAAAATTGCCTCCAGAACACCTGCTGTATAGCTGATGAATTAGCTTTGTAGACTGTAGTATTCTTTACTATTGGCCTTTTGGATATCTTTTTCTATAGCTAGCAGGTACAGTCTTGAAATGTGTGTTTACAGAACTTTACTTGCCTAAAGCTAATTTCCCTTTGACTCATTTTTGAAATATATGCATAGGAATTAGGTCTGGGGAAAAAGTTCCCATGAGATCAATTTGCAAAACTCTGTAGTTTAGAAAGAAAGAAGATTCTCTTACGTATATGTTGGTTTGATATGGAAATACATATACTTGCCCTATATCTGGACTGCTAGTATGTTCAGGATTTTCCTGTAAAGTCAGAAATTAAATAAGTAAAGTCTGTGCCTTAAAATCAATCTCTCTCTCTCTCTCTCTCTCTCTCTGTGTGTGTGTGTGTGTGTGTGTGTGTGTGTGTGTGTGTAGACATTTTTTTAAGGATGAAACCCTGAAGCATCAGGAGAGCGAGAATAGAATCTCAAAACCAACACCTTCAAAAAGCGTTCTTGTTGGTGGCTGAAGCAAAATCTGAAAGTTCTGGCAATGCTGAGTCCAGGCATTGTACTTCCAGTGATAATTAGGTTTCTCACAGATGTGACATTCTATGTGCTGGGCTCAGTATGGTAGACAGCAGTAGGATTTGTAACACTAAGAAATTCTTACAGAGTAGAGTGATCAGTTGGAGTTCTCCAGTTGCACAAGAGTATGTTTTTAGGGAGATTGATTAAATATCACATTATAGTCAACTGAATCTTTTGTGTTATTTTATGTTAAATAGTACTAGCTAGGCAACTTTTGTACATAAAAATTCATGCCAGTGCATACCATGTCTTACCCCCCTTCCCACCCCTTTATTCTACACTAGCCCTTCTTCTACTTTTATGTCTCTTTGTGCAGGGGGAGGTAGGGTTGGGGTGACCCACTGAGTTTAATTGGGGTTGCTTGCATGCGCAATGGTGGATGATTATTTACCAGAGCACATGGGTTCTACCAGTAGCTATACCACTACAGAAAATATTTCCCACTCCCCCAACCACTATTAACTGCCTGTAATTCCTCAGCAAGGGGAGGAGGCCTCTTACTCTCTTCCATCATCCAAGGTGTGGGTCTTGTTCAGGTTATGACAGTCGCTGTGCTGTGAGGTCATGGCCATGTCATGCCTTCATGACCACTTTCCACAGCACTCCTCCCTATCCTCTGTCTCTTAAATTCTTCTCAACCCCTCTTTTACATTGTTCCACAAGTCTTGATGTGGGTAATTTAAATGTGTCTTGTTAAGCAATGTTTACCCATTTTTCAGTTCAGTTATGTTGCTTTTCACTGTTTTTGGAGTTCCTCTTATGTCCTGAACATCAAGCATTTGTCTGATATATAATTTGCAAGTATTTTCTTTCTGTTTCTTCACTCTGATTGTTACATTTGTTGGACATGTATTTAGTTAAGTATTATCCTATTAATCTATGATTACTTTTGTTTCCTGTGTTTTGTACAAAAAAAATAGTGCCCATTCCAATGTTGTAAAATACTTTCCTTTAATATTTCTCTAATGTATTTTATTCTAATAGTTTTATTGTTTATCTTACATATAAGGCTTTTTAACTCTTTTATTTTTTATTATTGACAGCTTCCAAAATTATAAACAACAAACCATGAGAATCCCCTCCCCCCTCACTTTCCCCTTCACAACTCCACTTTCCATCATATCTCCTCCCCCTCTAAATCAGCCTCTCTTTTGTTTTGATGTCATCATGTTTTCATCCTATTATACTGGTCTTGGGTAGGAAGTGCCAGGCACCGTGCATGGATATCCAGGCCATTTTGTGTGTGGAAGAGTGCATTGTAAGGAATCCCATCCTTCCTTTTGCTCTTACATTCTTTCCGCCACTACTACTGCAATGGACCCTGAGCCTTGGAAAGCATGATGGAGATATTTCAGTGATGAGCACTCCTCTGTCACTTCTTCTCAGCACTATGATGCTCTTTGGGTCATCCCAGAGGTCAAGGCCATCTGAAAAGAGAAGCTTCTCTAACCAAAAGTGAGATTAGCATTAATATATGGGTATGAACATTAAGACAAGTGCTTACTGGCAGTTTGGCAAACATAATATATGTATTTAGACAGATACCAGCCAGTGTTAAACCCCTAGGGCTCATGACTTCCCCCTTCATAGGTTTTCAGTATCAGGCATGTATTCCCTCCTGTGGATCAGACCTCCAGTCCAATTAGAGAGTGATTGATTTCTCCCATAACAGGCATGCACCTATTGCACCCACTGGCTCATTTGGCCTGGCTGGACAAACTTAAGGCTTGCAGTGTCCACTGTTGTTTATCCTACTGATGACTTCTCTCTCCTCCATGGAGCTTTATGCAGCATCGCTTTTTCCAGCTTTCTGTTAGCTGGTCTACATGGAAAAGGTTTTCAGCTCAGCTTCAACAAGATTTCCCAGTGACCTTGCAACCCAAGCATGTGGAGTCTTCAGCCATAGGGTCTTAATATCTATTTCTGGTGGGAAACCAAAAGCCTTGGAAATGGCCTGTTATGCTTTGGGGCATCAGGAACCTCCCTGCCCAACAACTCACTGGAAGGTATCCCATCCATAGCAGTACAGGTGGCTGTAGCTGCCCAGACTTACATCTGGGTGTTCTATTCTGTTCCATTGATCCACATGTTTGATTTTGTCTCAGTAGCATGCTGTTTGTGTTTCTATGGCTCTGTAATATAGGTTAAAATCAGGTATGGTGGTACCACCAGCCTTATGCCTTATTTTTGTTCCTCCACACTGTTTTAGGTATTCGAGGCTTTTTGTGCTTCCAAATGAATTTCAGGTTTGTTTTTTTCTATTTCCATGAAGAATGTCATTGGTATTTTGATGAGATTGCATTAAATGTGCAGATTGCTTTTGGTAAGATTGACATTTTCACAATATTGATTCTTCCAATCCAAGAACATGGGATATTTTTCCATTTCCTAGTGTCTTCTGCAATTTCTTTTTTTGAAGATATTTATTTATTTATTATAGAGAAGGAGAGAGAGAGAGTGAGAGAGAGAGAGAGAATAGGTGCATCAGGACCTCTAGTCACTGTGAAGAAACTCCAGATGCATGAGCCACCATGTGCATCTGTTTTACATGGGAACTGGAGAATAGAACCTGGGTCCTTAGGCTTCAAAGGCAAATGCCTCAACTGCTAAGCCATCTATCCAGGCCTCTTCTGCAATTTCTCACTTAAGTATTTTAAAGTTTTCATTGTAGAGATGCTTCATTTCCTTGGATAGATTTATTCCAGGGTACCTTATTTATTTATTTTTGAGGCAATTGTGAATGGGAGAGAGTCCCTGATTTTGTCCTCTGCATATTTGTTGTTAGCATATAGGAAGACTACTGATTTCTGTGTGTTTAGTTTGTATACTGCTATGTTGCTGAAAGTGTTTATCAGCTCTAACAGTTTGCTAGTAGAGTCTTTAGAGTCCTTTTTGTATGGAATTATATCCTCTGCAAATAGTGATAACTTGATCTCTTTCTTTCCAATTTGTATCCCTTTTGTGTGTGTCTCTTGCTTTATTGCTATGGCTAAGATTTCCAGTACCATATTAAATAAAAGTGGGGACAGTGGACACCCTTGTATTGTTCCTAATTTTAGTGGAAAAGTTTCGAGTTTTTCCCATTCAGTATTATGTTGACTGTAGATTTGTCATAAATAGCTTCTATTATGTTGAGATATGTTCCTTCTATTGCCAGCTTCTGCAGTATTTTTATCTTGAAGGGATGTTGGATTTTGTCAAATCCCTTTTCTACATCTATTGAGGTGATCATGTGAGTTTTCTCCTTCCATCCATTTATATAGTATATTGCATTTATCAATTTGCTTATGTTGAACTATCCTTGCATCTCTGGGATAAAGCCTACTTGGTCAGGGTAAATGATATTTTTCATACATTCTTGAATTCTTTTTGCCAATATTTTGTTGAGAATTCTTGGATCTACATTTATGAGGAAGATTGGTCTATAATTTTCTTTTCTTTCTTTTTTTTTTTTGACCTGACTTTGTCTGGTTTTCTTGTCAGAGTGATGCTGGCTTCATAGAAAGAGTCTGGTAGATTCAGGTGTTCTCTGTAAGGACCTGGTGAAGGATGAGCCATTTGGACTGTCTTTTAGTAAGTAGAAAATATGGTACCATTGCCATTTGGGTCTAGTTTTGTGTTTCCCACCCCTTTGATGCCCTCCCCTCCCTCCCCTTCCATCCTAGTGTCTAGTCTAGGAGGTGCTTGCTGGGTATGTAAGGTATCTTTGGTAGATTCAGGTTAGGTGCTGTAGATGAGTGAAACTATGTGGCGATTTTTTTTTTTTCTGTGATTGGGTAAGTTCACTGAGAATGATCTGTTCCAGGTTCAACCATTTTTCATCAAATTTCATTGTGTCATTTTTTCTTACTGCTGTATAGAATTCCATTGTGGAGATATACACATCTTAGTTATCCATTCTTCTAGTGATGGACATCTGGTTGATTCCAGCACTTAGCTATTACAAATTGAGCCGCTACAAACATGGTTGAGCAAATCTCTCTAGCCTGTGGTTTGAAGGTTTTAGGGTAGATGCCCAGTAAGGGAATAACTGGGTCTGTTGGTATCTCTATACTCAGCTTTTTCAGAAGTCTCCATATTGCTTTCCAAAGTGGTTGTACCATCCTACATTCCCACCAACAGTGGATCAGTGTTCCTACTTCTCCACATCCTCGCCAGCATTTATTTTTATTTGATTTTTTGATGTTTGCTATCCTTATTGGGGTAAGGTAGAATCTCATAGTTGTTTTAATTTGCATTTCTCTGATGATTAGGGATGATGAACATTTTCTTAAGTGTATGTTTGCCATTTCTATTTCTTCCTTTGTAAACTGCCTGTTCAGCTCGTTGCCCCATTTTGTGAGTGGGGTGTTTGACTTCTTACTGTTTAGATTTTTGAGTTCTTTGTAGATTCTAGAGATTAGGCCTCTATCAGTTGGATAACCCGCAAATATTTTCTCCCATTCTGTGGGTGATCTATTGGCTTTGCTTATTGTTTGCTTGTCTGTAAAGAAACTCTTCAGCTTCATGTGATCCCATTGGTTGAGTGATGGTTTAAGTTCATGAGCTACTGGGGTTTTGTTCAGGAAGTCTTTTTCCATTCCTATATCATGGAAAGTACTTCCTAAATTTTCTTCCAGTAGTATACAAGTTTCTTGTCTTATATTGAGATCTTTGATCCATTTGGACTTGAGTGTAGTGCATGGTGAAATGTGTGGATCAAGTTTCAGTTTCCTGCATGTAGTTATCCAGTTTGTCCAGCACCATTTGTTGAAGATGCTGTCTTTTTTCCAGCCTATATTGTTTGGGCCTTTATCGAATATCAAGTAGCTATAGTTGCTTGACCCAAAGTCTGGGTCCTCAAGTCTATTCCATTGATCTATACTCCTGTTTTTATGCCAGTACCATGCTGTTTTTATTACTATGGCTTTGTAATATAGCTTTAGATCAGGTATGGTGATGCCTCCAGAGGTATTTCTTTTGCTGAGGATATGTTTGGAAATGCGAGGCCTTCTGCCTTTCCATATGAAATTTGGGATCATTTTTTCTATCTCTGTGAAGAACACTGTAGGGATTTTAATTGGAATTGCATTAAATCTGTATATTGCCTTTGGTAGGATTGTCATCTTCACAATGTTAATTCTGCCTATCCAGGAGCATGGGAGGTCTTTCCATTTTCTCAAGTTGGCCTCAATTTCTTTTTGGAGAATCTGCTTCTCTTTTTCAGATAGATGTAGATCCTAAGGAGAGAGCCATCCCATCATATCTCAAAAGGGCCCCGGCTGAAACTAAGAAAAATTGGAGAAACAAGCAAGGGTGCTGTTTTCCTGATGACCCGGATACCAGCACAAGGGGGAAGGAGATCAGCACTGAGAAAAATCAACTCCTACCAAATCAGAGGCCAGAGCCTCAGAGGCCCCCAACACCTCATCACTGAAGCAGACCCAATACGGCTCAGGGAAATTTTGCGGAAGAGGGGGCGGAAAGAATGTCAGAGCCACATGTTGGGTCATGATATGCTGAGACATTGAGCTTACCCATAACTGTGGGCTAACTCCACAATGCATGACCTGTATACCTCAACAAGGAGGGGCCAAGGGGAGTGGGTTGGTCATGGATGAGCCTAAT
The DNA here is from genome assembly GCA_036346955.1 of Dipus sagitta. Classification (NCBI taxonomy): domain Eukaryota; kingdom Metazoa; phylum Chordata; class Mammalia; order Rodentia; family Dipodidae; genus Dipus; species Dipus sagitta. Next base: position 77,239,486 of record CM070784.1, read on the forward strand.
AATGGTACCAAACTGACTGTAAAAAAAAATAAAATAAAAAATAAAAAATAAATAAATAAATAAATAAAATATTTAAAGAAAATGTAAAATGAATAGTGTTATGAAAATAGAAAAATAACACTCACACTAAAAAAAAAAAAAGAAAGAAAGAGTCTGGTAGAATTCCCTCCTTTTCTATTTTAGGGATAAGTTTGAGAAGCATTGGTGTAAGTTGTTCTGTGATGATTTGGTAAAATTCACCAGTGAATTCATCTGGGCCTGTATTGTTTTTTTAGTTGGGAGATTTTTTTTATATATGTAACTGCTTGGATCTCCGTATTTGTAATGCATCTATTTAAATGGTTAATCTCATCTTGATTTAATTTTGGTAGGTCAAATAAATCGAGGAAATCATCCATTTCATTCAGATTTTCAAACTTAGTGGAGTATATGTTCTTATAGTATGTCCTGATTATTTTGTGAATTTCTTTGGTATCGGTTATAATGGTGCCTTTTTCATCTCTAATTTTATTTATATCTCTTCTCTGTTTCTTTTGGTCAGATTTGCTAGGGGTTTATCAATCTTGTTTATCCTTTCAAAGAACCAACTTTTTGTTTAATTGATTCTTTGTATTTTTTTCTTTTTCTTTCTTTATTTTTTTGGTTTCTATTTCATTAATTTCTGCCCTAATCTTTATTATTTATTCCCATCTACTTATTTTTGGTTTGCCTTGTTGTTCCCGCCCCCCCCCCCCCACACACACACAAGGCCCTTGGGTGAAGCATTAACTTCTTTACTTGCAACCTCTCTAATTTCTTAATATCAGCACTTAAAGCTATAAATTTCCCTCTTAGGACTCCTTCATTGTGTCCCAAAGGTTTTGATATGTTGTGCTCTCATCATTTGATTCTATGAACTTTTTAATTTCCATCTTGATTTATTCATTGACCCATTCATCATTTAGTAGTGCATTGTTCAGTTTCCATGATTTTGTGTATACTTTATAGCCTTTCTTGATGTTGATTTGTAGTTTAATCCAGTTGTGATCAGATAGAGTACAAGGAATTATTTCAACTTTACTGTATTTTTAAGGTTTGCTTTGTGTCCTAATATATGGTCTGTTTTAGAGAATGTTCTATGTGCTGCTGAAAAGAATGTGTATTCCATAGCATTTGGGTGAAATGTTCTTTACATATCTGTTAGATCCATTTGTTCTATGACCTCATTTAATCCAGATGCTTCTCTGTTGATTTTTTCTTTTTTTTTTTTTTTTTGATGAGAATGAGGTGTTGAAGTCACCCACTACAACTATATTTTGTGTTATCTGTAACCTTAATTCTAATAGTGTTTGTTTGATAAAATTGGGATCTCCCCATATTAGGTGCACATATATTTAGGATTGTAATGTCCTCCTGTTGGAGTGTTTCTTTAACCAGTATAAAGTGACCTTCTTTATCTTTCCTAACTACTGTTGACTTGAAGTCTATCCTGTCAGATATTAGGATAGTGATACTTGCTTGTATTCTAGGCCCATTTTCTTGAAACACTGTTCTTCAACCTTTCACCCTAAGATAGTGTAGTGGACAGCTTCAGGTCTTGGAGATGAACTTCCTGACTAGGCATGTTTATAGAGGAAGGGATATTTATTGAACCCTACAGATTCAGGATAACTTCCATAAAGCAGAAGAAGTTGACCTGCTCTTACAGGACCAAACACAGAGAGAAAAGCCACAAGCAAAATCCCTAAAACCATGCCACAAATAAGCACACTTCAGGAACTCTAGGCACTTCACATATCTTTAGATTGGAATTTCACATCCACCACTACACCTCAGGGCTGCACCCAGTGACACCTGCCCAGTGACACCGCCTCTAGCCAGGTTGCTGGGAATCCAAGAAGTTTTAATAAAGTCCTCAATCTATTGGGGAGCATTTATTCAAATTACCACAGATAGTGTCCATCTTTTATGGAAAGGTGGGTTTCTTGGAGGCAACAAATAGAAGGATCCTGCTTTTTAACCCAGTCTGCAAATCTATGTCTTTTGGTTGGTGCATTGCGGCTATTGATATTGAGTTATTATTGAAAGGTGTGTATTTATTACATGTGAGTCTTTAATCTGTTGAGTTGGCTTTATGCTTAATGAGAGATAGATATTTAGTTTCATTCCTCTGCATATGGATGTCCAATTTTGTCAGCACCATTATTTGATGACTATCCTTCCAGCTCATGTTCCTAGTACCTTATTGAAATATCAAATATGTGGATTTACTGTTATGTTTTTCTGTTCCACTTATTGTTATATCTGCATTTATGATAGTACTATAGTATTTTGATTACTATAGTTTGGAGTATATTTTTAAATTATATAGTATAATGACTCCTATTATGTTCTTTTTGTGCAAGATGGTTTGGCTATTAAGGGATTCAGAGAACTGCTTTCTGGAGTCATTGTTCACCTCCCCCTCCCCATCTAAGACAGGGTTTCTTGTTCTGAACTTTCACTGTGATATATTCACCAAGATAGTTTATGTTATTATCCTCTCTCCCCTCCCATCTCATCATCAGCGTGTTGAGATTTCAGAAGCCTGCCAAAGCTCCCTTTTATAGAGGGTCTACAAATCCAAACTCAGGTACTCAGCCTTGCCTGGTGAGTGCATTATCCACTGAGTAATCTCCCCAGAAATGTAAACCTTTTAACAGCATTGATTCTTTCAGCCCATAAGCACAGGATGTTTTTCTTTTCTGTGTGTGTATCTTCAGTTCTTTTAATTGATGCTTTATGATTTTCATTGTCAAGGTCTTTCATTCTTTTGGTTAAATTTATTACTAATTACAGTGATGTTTTGTAGATATTATAGATGGGATTTCTTTATTAATTTCTATTTCACTCTGGAAATATGAAAATTATCCCTATTTTTCAACATTGCTTTTTGTTTCCTGAAACTAATTCATTTATGGTAATTTTTGGTGGGGTTTGTGATTTTAATATCTAAAAATCAATTCATGTTCAAATAGTGACAATTTGACTTCTTTTCTAACTTACATATCTTTATCATGCTTTCTTGACTTATTATTTTGGCTAGGATTTCCAGCACTCTATTGAATAAAAATGACAAATTGAAGATACTGAGGACACTCAATACCTACCAAACCAGACATCTAGATGCTCCTAAGTGCCCATCACTGAAGTAGACTTAAAATGCTCCCAGCATGGCTCAGGGAATTTTGTGGAAGAGGGGGCAGAAAGATTGTTAAAGCCACAAGTTGGGACATTTTGCACAAAGACATTGCCCCTCCCCCATAACTGACATCTGGCCCCATAATGCATGACCCACAATCCCATGGGGTTGACCTGCATCCCCAATGAGGAAGGCCTCTTCAGGAAAGGGGTAGAGAGGAGGGAAAGGATGGTACCAACATGTGATGTTTACATGCAAAATATGTCCATATCTAATAATTAAAAAATGGCAAAAGTGTACATCCTTCTCTTATTCCAGATCCTTAGAAAGTTATTGGTTTTCCCCCATTTAGTATCATTTTAGCTGTTGAATTTTTATTTAACATGTTTTAATTATTTATTTACAAGGAGAGAACAGGGTGGGAGAATGGGTGCACCAGGGCCTCTAGCCACTGAGAACAAAATCCAGACACATGTGCCACTTTGTGTATCTGGTTTTACATGGGCACTGGAGAATCAAACGCATGTCTTTAGGATTTGCAGGCAAGCACCTTAACCACTGAGCAATCTCTCCAGAGCTCGCTGTTGGATTATTATACATTATTTTTATTATACTGAAGTACCCTTCTCATGATGATCTTACATTGTCAGAGCCCTGTCTGGAGCTATCCTTCCCAATGTCTCTCATGCATTGCTGACTATAGTGAAAGCTTAGCTGGAGTCAACTGGGCCTCCTCAACAGCTTCATTCCCCATGTTATTCCCATTAACCTGAATATAGTTTACTTGAAAAGAAAATTTTAGCCTCAGATTAAAATACATGTACATTTTGACCAGCTTCTCCCTAATGTTATTTCATTACAGCCATTAACTTACATGAATGTTTCTTCAGGGAAATGAAAACTTTAGCCACAATATTCTGATCATTGGAGGATCACTCACCAAATGCTGACTATTTGATATCTAACCAAAGAAGAGTGTCATTTTCTCATAGATATCTCACCACAGTCACTCATTCTCTAGTTATAACTTGTGTGTAAGAATAAGCTTAATATTTTTAAATTAATATTCTTTTAGATTATATAACAAAATTTCTCTCTCATTTAGTTTAAATTACTTAATATCCAAATTATTTCTATTCACTGCTTCCACACTATTGAATTGATAATCAACATTTTTGTCCATTAAAATGTTAAGACCTAATGTATATAATTTATATCACTTTAGCATTGAATTACTTCATTCATCATGATCAATATAACTTAAACACCAAAAGTGATAACAACTCTGCGGTTTTATAATCTAGGCCAGGCTGTAGTAAGCAGCCCATAATTACTATGCCGTTGATTCTTCACAATTATCTTAGAATGGTGCTCTTATTGATACATTTTACAAAGCTCAGAGAATTTCATACACATACTTATTTTATGAGACTTACAAACTATGGAGTTGGTATTTGAACCTGCTTTTGGCTTATCTCAGATCCCAGGAGTCTTTGCCATACACTTTTCCCATCATCCATGTCTCTGCTCTCTGGGATTTGTTAATAACAACAGAGGCTCAGCCATCCAGTTGACCACCAGTCAGTTCAGCTGATTGTTTAACTATCAGTTTCTAGTAATCAGTGTGGTGAGTTATTAGGATTTTTCCTGCATCAGACTTCTCAGAAAATCGGTATCTAATTGATTCATAATTGCTCTCAAATTTAGAGAGTATAAATAATTCTGTTGGACCCATATTAATTTTAGCATGATAAAATTCCCATAATTTTCTTATGACAGGTAATAATATATGATTATTATATAACAACAACTGTAGCTACATAACTTATTCCCAAGTGTGAGAGATAACTGTTTTAAGAAATGTAGTGAATGCTTTATTAAGTTTTTAAAAACCATCATAATTTTTAAATGACCCACTTCCAAATAGATCAATTAAATATACTTTTTAAAGGAGAATATTTTGGCACACTGAATTGAAAATTTTCAGAGATAAAATAAGTGGCATTGTATCTGAAGCTGAAAGGGGTTGCAAGAGCTGGATTCCACTTCTTTACTTCTCTCTGCTTTTCTCTAAAGCAGCTCTGTCTCTGGCAGTACCTTTCCAAAGGTCAATAGCATCTTCATGTTCAACAGAAAAGAAACTTCTTTTAGTTCAGTATTTCCACATGACCCTTAGGTTTAGTCTGAATGAACCAACTTGCATCAAAAGCCTATTTTTGAGCTACTCATTGTGGCTGGTGAAAGACCTTGCTGACTGACTATGTCCAGGTCACAAACCCTACTCCTAGAGCACTTGTTCACCTGCACTGCATGAGCTGGAAACGGGGATCACTTTTCAAAGGAAACTTTAAATGTTACTACCAGAAAATGGAATAAGGCAAGAACAAGAGTTAAATAGAGATAGTGATGGTTATTTCAATTTCTTAGACAAATGAATTAGGGTTCATAAAGCTTGACTTGTTGAAATTTTCCAGTTATAAAACTTATTCAGGGGCACTCACTCGCTTTCTCTCACTCTCTCCCTCCCTCTTTTCTCTCTCTCTCTCTCTCTCTCAAATAAATAAATAAAAATATTAAAACTTATTATATCCCAGCCAAGGATTTCAGGATACTCACAAGGCCCTGGTGCTTCCCTAGAAACTGCATGAATGATATGCTCAAAACTTTTCTCCTGTTGCTTATTCCATCCCCAAAAAGGAACCAACAGTTCTTGATACCCAGTCATCCTTACAACTATAAAAAGAACAAAAATTATACCTAGCTTGAGTAAAGTAGAAACCATATTTCTTTCCTCTTTGAACAGATTCTTAAAGAACAAAATCTATGTTTTCACAGTTGTATAAATCATACAAATACTGGTGATTCTTGGAGATGTCCTTGGTAACTACATTCAAAGAGCAAACCTGGTATATATGTTTACATTGAAGTTCCCTAATTAATCTCTAACTACATATTGGGGGAAATGCACCAGGTGCAAATAAGCTGATAGACATATAGATTTGCTCAAGTATTACCTTAGTTCTCTACTGCAACACAGCCAAACACCACAGCCTAGTGGTTAAAACAGCATGCATTTATTATCTCAGCTAGTGTCAGGGTAGGAGCTAGAAAACTTCTCTTCTTAGAGTCTTGCCAGACTGCAACTCTGGTGTAGGCTTAGACTATGCTCTCATCAGACACCAGTTGGAAAGAAAACTCATAGGTCCCACATGTGGTCATTAATTCTACTTCTGTCTGAATGACTGACATTGTTGAGTGTATTACATATGAGTCTTCAAGATGCCATTAAGTTTTTGCCATATGCACATTTCTATAAAGTGCCACAGATTACTATGTCAATGATAGCCATGGAGAGCCATCTACATTTGATGATATAGATATAAATGTTATAGATGCTGATATCAAAGTATTATAAGAGTAGTAACATTGCATCATCTTTGAAATTAAGGACAATAAAGGACATGAAAATTAGGCCACCATAGGGTCAGGCATTTTTCTGATTTATTCCTTTTAACCTAGAGATGATTTAAAGCATATAGGAGGATGTGTATATACTACATGCAAATTCACCATCATTTTATAAAGGAGAATCCCCATATTTGGTGTCCTTGAGGGACTCTGGAACAAATTCTCCATGGATACTGAAAGATGACTATATTATGTTGACAACAGTAATTTATTTTTAATATTTATGTAGATGAGAGATAGGTATGGTGTTTCAGGACCTTCTGCTGCCAGAAACAAACTCTAGATACCTATGTCACCTTGTCCATCTGGCTTTATATAAGTACTGGGGAATAGAACCTGAGTTGTCATGCTTTGCAAGCAAGTACCTTTAACCACTGAGACATATCTCTAAGTCAAAAAGGTTTTTTTTTTCACTTATTAAGTCAGACATTCTGTTGGCCACTTTGGAAGATGTGATTAATGAAATATGTGTAACCATTGCCTTATGGGACTCTTCATTATTTGCCAGAAACAATGATTGTAGATATTTAATATATAAATGTGAAGTTGTGGTTAAGAGCGTGCTAAAGTGAAGCTCATGAAAATCAGAGTCAATCGTGGGAGAGGAACATGGCATAACTGACCTAATCAGTAGGTCAGGGAAGGCTTCCCTGATGTTGACACCCACAGTTATATCCTTTTGACATTGTAACACAAACTTCATACGTGAGCACAACTCAGTGGAGCTATAAACATACCTCATAATGTTTTAAATAATCTTACAATTTTGTGTTGGGCCACAGGTTAGGACATGCAGTGATAGAACAATGAGAAAATTGAGAACCTTCCTGATGTTTATACTCTAAGTGTCCTTCATAGCTCTTGGTGTTTTGAATAGAAATAAATCTACCTCAAACTCAGAGGAAAAGCTCAGCCTCCTGCTTCAGGCACAGCCGCATCACGTAGCTCCAACAGTGGTGTCAGGAAGGGCAACAAGCAACCTCCATGCAGATTCAAACACTTGCAAGCTTTCCTGACAGAATGTAAGCTCCAGACATATCACTTCATCCGTGACACAGGAAGACATTGTACTTCTACAATAATTAGTATTTTGCAATTGGATCTCATTGTCTATAACATAGGTCAGATACCCAGAAGAGCCAGGCCTGGGTCCTGTAAAACCGGAGTTAAATTCAGCTCCTTCCATACATAAATGAACTAAAATGAGGAAACCCAAGAAGCAGAAACTAGAAGTAATGAGACTGTTTCCTGGGCTGGCAGAAAGGCTAGAGATCTACTACAGAGTAGCAATAACAAGTGACATTTTGCAAATTAGCAATAGACACAGTAGCAAGAATACCAATTATAAAGTATTTACTTTAAAGCCATTTATTATTGTACTTCCACATATATCATGCTATAGTTGTAACACTGAGAATTTAACCAGTCTGCTTTGAGTGGCTATCCCACCCACAAGACAGAACTAGCTATGCAGGAAATTCTCAGAAATCCAAGTTTCTAGTACAACTAACAATGTTAATCCTGTCCCCAGTCCACCCTGCAGCCCCATGCACATGCACTCATGAAAACATGTCTCTATTGCTTCTGACCTGCTGGAGAGAGTCCATTAAAGGAAGCTCGTTTGACGCACAGATGGTCCCCAGTCACTGAGTGTCTGCCTATAGCCAGACTAAGTGAATTCAGGTGGCCTTAGACTTCTGGTCACATCCATGCAGCCAGGACGGAAATGAAACCTTGTTTATCATCTTGATAAACCGTTTCTTTCAGTGCCTCTGGATGTGGCATGCAACTTGGTAGAGTCAAATACTATTAAACTGCCATCACTGTCAAAAAGAGAAGTAATACGCTTTTCTACCTGAGTCATACTTAATGACTCCTAGAATGTGTAACACAAATCACAAATTCTGTTCCCTTAAATGTGTGTGTTTTTTCTCTCTCTGGCTGTGGATGTGAAGCACAATCTCACAATATAAATAAATGTATACTTTTATGATTGCTTCTCAACCAAGCCAATAAAATAGTAAGATGACAGGGTCAAACGTTTGGCATGGATGAGGTATGCAGAGGCAAAAAGTAAGCAGAATTATGTCATTTTAGCAGTTCATGGAAGGCAGAGATTTGAATATCTCTGTTTCACTAGGAAAGCTTTGGTGATGTATCCACCCAGTCATTACCACTGTAATTAAACATATTTGTAAAAGTTATTTAGGCATACATCCTTAGGGTTGAAGTACCTCTTTTAGTTTCATCTTAGAAAATAATATAATATATAGATTGGGATGTATTAATTTGCAGGAATAAATAGTGCCCATATTCACTCACCCAAGACAACTTATGTTTATTTTTGATCATATAGCATGTCACCATGACTCATCAGTAAGGCAATGCTTTTAGAAGTTAATCAGTAGCAAAAACTTCTGGAAAAACCACCAACTAAAAGAGGAATTGCAAAATGAGGCCTGTTGGCCAAATCTGGCTCAACATAACTATTTGTGTGGTCCACATAAAATTACATGATATTAAAGTTTAATTTCCATGAATGCCATTGTATGAGCAGACAGAAGCCCTCATTTCTTTACATACAGCTTATGGCTACTGGCATGAAATAACAGCAGTGTTTAGCAGTCGCTCTTACTAGATGGTGTACAAAGGCTGAAAATATGTACAGTCTGGACCTTTATAGAAAAGTCGTCTGACCTCTGATCTGAAATATTGCTGGCTGTTGCACTAACAAAGAGTTCCTTAGAGGGTCTTGCCCAAGCAACTAAGCCTCAACATAGCTTGCACATGTCAGTTCCATAAACGTCCTGTTGAGTAACCATAGTAGTCTCCCATTGGCACTGAAGGAGGAGAGACAGCTAACAGCAAATTTGTCAATAATATCTACAGCAGATGCTTGCAGTGTGTGTGTGTGTGTGTGTGTGTGTGTGTGTGTGTGTGTGTTTGATCCAGCTTTGCCAGAGTTTTACCTGTCCTCACTGATTCATCCTCACTACACCTCAAAGAGTACCACATTATAGGCGAGGAAACGAAGCATAGAAACCTTCAATGATTTTCTTGAGATAAATACATCTGATAAGCTATGAAGGCAGTATTGAAACCATGTTAGCTTGGCTCCAAAGTCTAATAATCTCAAACACTATGCTCTTAACCATCTTACCACAATGGACATGGTGAAAATTAAAAGATTCCAGCTACTGATCTCATAGACACTTCTTCCTCACAAAACCCTTCATTGTAGAATTAGGTAGACATAAGCAAAGTACTAATTTTTGTGTCTATATCTCAGATTTCAAAAGTGTTTAAGCATTCATGTGAGAGGTTATGAGTACCCATGGTTGGAAGTAAAATCTAAAGTATATGTATGTATGTGTGTTTTCAATAAATATCAAAGAACGGTCTTGCAATTTAAGATCAGAAAGAGGATCCACTGATTTGCATGTAACCCTAATGGGAGAATGCATCCTCCCACAACAGTATTTTTGAAGCCACTTTACTTCAATTATCTCAGTTTTATCTTTGTCTTCTCATATTTAATCCATGTCAGCTGAGGAAGTGTTCTATGGATATGTTTGTCGTTTAGCTGGAGGAGCAATGTTATAAAATAGTCTTGGCATAAAGGTAATGCACTGACAGTCATCAGTGTTTGTGTTTTATTGTATTGATTATTGTTTGCTGCTGTTGTGAAGTTTATGTATAATAGATACCCATGTTTATCTTAACATCCATTGTGCTCACCCATAAAGGATAAAAGCTGAACTTCCTTTAAAAATAATTTTTTGCATATGTGTGTGCACATGTTTATGTTTGAGTGTGTACAGGTGCCACATGTGCCTGTGGGTACCCACGCATGTTTATATGTTACATTTTGAAGCAAAAACACAATCTAGCTGTCGCTTCTCAAGGGTAATTCATGTTTTTTGAGATAGAGTTTCTCATTGTCCTAGAACTCTCCAGTTAGCCTACACTGACTAGCCAACAAGCTGCAGGGATCTATCTGCCTGTCTTCATGTCCCCAGCATTGGAATCACAAGCTCACACCATCACACCTGTTTACATGGGTCCTGGGGATATAACTCACTTCTCATGCTTAGCAGGCAAACACTTTACCTGCTGAGCTATCCCACTAGCCCCAAGAATTTATTTTAAAGTTCATAATTATTTTTTTTAATTTTTTGTTCAGTTTTATTTATTTATTTGAGAGTGACAGAGAGAGGAAGAGGCAGATAGAGAGAAAGAGAGAGAATGGGCACGCCAGGGCTTCCAGCCACTGCAAACAAACTCCAGACGCGTGCGCCCCCTTGTGCATCTGGCTAACGTGGGTCCTGGAGAATCAAGCCTCGAACCAGGGTCCGTAGGCTTCACAGGCAAGCACTTAGCCGCTAAGCCATCTCTCCAGCCCTAAAGTTCATAATTATTATTGGGCTTCTTTATCAGCATGTATTCAGGCTTGGATAGCATTAAATGAGTGACATGAGCAAATATAGAAACAACATGAATGACAAGTCAAGTAGACAAAGCAAGGATGCAATATGAAAAGCACACCAGACTAACCACTGCATGAACTGTTTAAGCACTCAGGGCTTCTCATAGGTGAATCCAAGACCCTAAAAGGTAAGTGCACCCATGTGCTACCTTTCTGAATTCTATCTTTGCTCCATTATGCATGTCAAATGCCTCTTTCTCCAGTGGTGTCTTTGAAACTGAGTTCAATCTTTATATTAGAAATGCAAGTATGCGCACACTGACCAATATATTACTTGCATATAAAAATTCTAGAGTTCTCAACATCCCTTGAAGATAGAGCAGTTTACTTATAAATGACTAGGACTTAGAAGTTACAACTCAGTAACAGCTCAGTCACTCAGCTAAGTAAGTGCTCATTATTTGAAACATCATTTCAAAATTAATATATTCAACCTCACATATCAGTGTTTCATGTAATTTTAGGAAAATTAGCATGGCCAGAAGGGTTTGTCATATGAAATAGGGTAGCCTATGTATTTTCCAGAAATAGTTTACATGTTACTTCCAGCCTTGAAGGCTAACAACCAAGAAGGAACACCTGATTGCCCATTGTCTAGCTGAGGCTGTGATCTTGGTTTAACAGTAAGGTTGAAGAATATCCCTAGGGAGATTACAATTAAAATTGTCATACTCTATAAATGGCACAACAGACAAGTATTTTTCTAAGCTTTCTTTCATTTCAACTTGTATCTTAATCATTATAGTAGAATGTGACTTATTTATTATAGACCTTAGCCCAGGGAAACTGAAAGACACAGGTGCAATGAATCAGTTTCCAGAGACTTACACAGACAACTAAAATGTCTCTCTCTGAGGTATCCACTTACCTTTTATTTTTGTCATTCACTACTGAGTCTTTGAATGACTTCCTTACTGGGTAATAAGTCATTTCTAAGATCTTATAAATTTGAAATGCATTGAAAGCAAATCTAGACTAAGACTATTTGAGTGCAGAGAATAGAGGGATGGATATATTATAGTCTCAGTCTATTTTTAACAAAACTTCTTGGGCAGATCTGAGAACAGCACACAGGCAGTCTCATGTACAACCCATTTCATGACTATACTATTTAATGTCACAAATGTCTCCTTGCCAGAGAAGCATCAAAGTCCTGACTATTTATGGACTTGAAAAGAATCAGAGATGCTTTTCTTGCAAGCTTATTGATAGATTTAGATCTTTAGGTAAAATTTGTACCCTTGTAGCAAGATACATTAATAAAAATGTAGAATTTCACCATATCCAATGTAGAAGCCATTTTGTTCCTCAAAAATAAAGGAGATAGGTAGTGAGTGAGAGTTGAGTTGACTGTGTGAGTTGATTATTGCCTTAGCTTTGCAATCTTATTTCAGAGGGTTGTTGAAGACTAACCATTCAGTTATTGGGTTGGAATGAAAGTAGAAAATGTGCATGCAAATTGATAAGCCTGGTAAAAGTAAGAAAGACACTCAAAAAGTATTTTGTCCATCAATAATCCTATCTAGTCTAAAATAATTCTCTCAGTGCCTACTGTGAACACAGCATTGCTATTACAGTCACTTTGCCTATACATATTTCATCCTTATGCCCATTTCTACAAAGTTGATGCTATCATTCACTTTGTACAGTTGAGAAAACAAAGTGTAGAATAAAATAATAATAGGAAACACTAAATTTAGGACTTAAATTGTCCAGCCAGTTTCTAGAATCTATGTTCTTAGAGACTACTGTATACTGTCTCAAACGTGGCTGCACTGCCCAGACTTTTTGATTCTATTTTTATCTGTCTTGTATATATCCCAGAGCCCTGAGACAGAGAAGATGATAATTTGTTTAATCTTAAGCACAAACAAATCAAGCAGCCATTTTGCCTTGCTCAACTAAAACATGCTTAAAGATCCATTAGTGTCTGTCTTGTCAGTGATTTACAGATAAAGACACTTGGAGCTTCCTTCCAGTCTACTGGGTCAATAAAGCTTTTTTAACACAGTCTTAAATATGAATTTCTGACATCTACCTCAATATATTCCTGTGCAGTTATTTTTAAGGCCTTGATGAAGAAGTCCTATAAATGTGAATCTCAAAATCTCAAAAATTTCCTTAATGTTTACAGCTCTTAAACCTTTTGCCATAAAGTGAAATTGCAACTATCAACGACAATCTTAATATACCTCAGCCTATGTTTCATTCATTTGCTCCAAAAGTTGTATTTAAGTGCTTGACTATTGATAAAAACTGATGCTTCCTTAAACTTAATTGTTATTCCATTTCTAAGTTATTTCACGCAAAAGGAAAAGCCTTTGTATATTTTGATATTTCTAGAAGACAGATTGGAAGGTCACCTCTTTATAGATGCTACATTATCAAAGTTTATTCTTGAAAAAGATGACAAAATGAATATTTAGAGAACTTTTCCCCAAAAGATTGATTTATATTTAATCTTTCTTCTTGTATTTTTCTTTTTGTTTCCTTTCTTTTTCTCCTTAGACTCTGTCCTTTCTTTCAATACCCCTTCACTTCTTTGATTTTTTTTTCCTTCCTTCTAACACAGAATCATTTTTCTGTCATTAAGTAATTGCATTATATGTACTATTGTGCCAGACACTAGGCATAAAAAAGTAAAGATTTGGTCTCTTGCTATAATGGAGTGCCTATCCAAATATGGTTGGCAGACAATGAACTATCAATTCTGATTAGGAGGTATACTTCAAAAAGAGAGGTTATGGATGCATCATTCAGGGTCTGTAGGGTGGGGCCAGACAATGCCTCAGGACCCTCCTTCTCACCCTGTGGCTCTTAAAATCTTTCCACCACCCTCTTCCGCAATATTCTCTGAGCCTTGGAGGGTGTGTTATAAGACCTCTTTAGTGGGAAACTCTGCAATCTCTGAATTTCTACTTTGAAGCATTTTGAGTGTCTGCTATGCCAATCACCATCACCCTGTAGCTGGTTGTCAGCAGTAGATTGGGGTGAGGGAGAGAGGATAAAGTATAACCTGATGGGAATAAGACTAATATCTGATGGGTTCATGCAACAAAATTCAATTTAAAAAATCACAAAGGAAAAAATAGAAGTTAGGCTCATTAAGAGAGCATGAGGAACAAAGAAATGTTAGACAATGAGGAAGAAGTTCATTCAACAAATGTTTATCCACCTAATACGTTCCAGAGTCCAAGCTTGGTTCTGGGGATAGAGGAGTAAAACAGAAAAACTATTTTTTTTTTATTAATTAGAAGCTTTATATGGACACGTCAGATATTTGTGCCATAATTTCCTTCCTCTCTGCCCCCATTCCACTGAGGGCCCTCCTTAGTGGGATTGCTGGTATTCACCATGGGGTTGTGGATTATCAACTGTGAGAGCAGCATTCAGTCATTGTGAGGGAGGGGGATAATGCCTCTGGATATTCCCTCCCAGCCTGTTATTCCTACCCTTTACAGAGAACAGTTTGTTTTAAATCAAATTCATGCAATATAAATATCATTATTTGAGGGATAGAATCATATAGAAGGAAAAATATTGTTGACTAGGTTTTCCCTCCCATGTGATGGCCTCAAATCCAATCAGAGAGCAGTTGATTACCCTCTTAAATGTCCGGCCACTAGATTGGCACATCCTGCCTGGCTGATCAGCTGTGTACCTCCAGGGTCCACTATTGTGTAAGATTGTTGGTGATTTTTCTTCCCTAGTAGCTGGCATAGCTCCTCCCAGCACCATGACTGCTAGCCACTCAGGAAGAAGCTTCCAGCTCAGTTACAGCTTGATTTCTCAGTGTCCTACAATGAAGACTAGAGATAAATTTAGCAATTGTTACTGATGGATTAGTGCTGGTGGGCACCCAGGAATGCTAGCAATAGCTTGTAATTTTTACGGTTTTAGGAACCTCCCTGACCAAAAATTCACTAGAGATATTCCCTCCCTTAGCATGGGGGTTTTCCTAAAATAAAGGGGGGTTAGAATTATTCACACATATAGCATAGTGACTTACATAAGACTGACACAATATTGGGCCCATTGACAACTGTCATGGATAGTAGAGAAGGTCATGAGGTCCTCATTCCTCACTGAGGAATGGTAGACAGTTAATGGTGGCTGGGGGAGTGGTAGACATTATCTGTAGTGGTATAAGACCCATGAGCTCTGATAAATAAGCCTCACCCATGTTCATGCAAACACCCTAATTAGATTCAGTGGGTCACACTCATACATAACAAAGAAAAACGGGACTGAAGAGATGGCTTAGTAATTAAGGCACTTGCCTGCAAAGTCTAAGGATCTGAGTTCCATCCCCCAATACCCACATATGCCAGATGCACAAGGTGATACATGTGTCTGGAGTTCTTGTGTAGTAGCTAGGGGCCCTGGTGCACCCATTCTCTCTCACTCTATTTCTCTCTCTCTCTCTCTCATCTGCTTCTTTTTTTCTCTCTCTCTCAGATAAATAAATGAATAAAATATTTTTAAAACAAAAGAAAGAAAAATACCTCAGAGTAGAAGAGGGAAGAAGAAGGGGTTTAGAATAAAGGAGTAGAATAAATGAATGTCAAGAGCAGGTAATAGAAAGGGATTATGATCAAAATATATACATACATAAAGTTGTCAATAATCATAGACCACTATTTTAAAAATGAAAATATTATGCAAGTATTGGCCCATAAAGACCACTCATAGAAGGCCAGAATGGCAAGTACAGAATATCCTTCTTCTCTAGCATAGTCTCTTCTTTCGGGAAACACTATTGGGATTATTCGAATCATTTGGCTATGTTTCCTCTTAGATGTGAAGCCATTAACATCAAACTACACACCAAATATCCAATTTTCTATGAGAACAAAAGGAACAGACATTAGCAACTTCCCATTGGTGCCTGTTCTAAACTAGTTGAACCATTATGTAGCCCAGAGTGATTGAGTTGGTTAGTATAAGCCACATCTATTAAATGTCCAGTAATTCTGGCTTTTAGCCATTGGCCTGTCAGTCATTCTTAAGTTTTATTCTACCCTTTTCCATCGACACATAGTTTTCATCAGTGGAGAATACTTTTAAAAGAAACATTATCCTTTTCAATCCATCTTCCTTGGGTTTTCCTCCTTCTGTAGAACAAAGACAGTAACGCATAAAGCTGGGAAGGAGGGAGAATCACTAGGAGCAAGTTGGGCTTGGCAAGTTTTTTCTGCTCCCACTTAGAGCTGCCAGAGATAAACCTGGAATTCTCCCTTGGGGACGGTAGGAGGTAATTTATTTCCTGCTAAAAATAAATTTGATAATGTACTCCTAACTCTCACAAACCTAAGAAAAAGAGCACACAGGGAAAAGAGCAATGCTCCTTGAAGCTTCCTTGCAGGGAATTTACCCTTCCAGTTTGGTGAACAGAGAGAATGAGAATGAGAAGCAGGAAGGTCTAGTGAAAATCTGTGCTGAAAGGAAAACTAAGAAGTTGATGTGCACTGTATAATCTAACTTTTTAGATTGGCCCATTTTAGGCAGATGGTTATGGCACTATATATCCTATTTGGAATATAAAAAATAGGGCCCTTTGCAGAAAAATTAAGGTATAAAAGCCATGGCTTGCCAATTCTCTCTCTCTCTCTCTCTCTCTCTCTCATAAAAAAAGGCTAGTTTGTTGGGCTTGACTCAATAAAACACATTAATTTCTTATAGATACTTCAATTTGTTTTCTATAGACAAAATGGTATATAACACACACTATCTGGAAAATCTGAATGGCACAAATGACATCTGTGCTGACTTATTTGCACCACAGACTGTCTTATGTGCTAGATGTATGGATGCTGATTGGGATCCAGAAGAGGCTTTTTCCAGATAATCCATATGTTCAAAAAAGGGAAGTTCCATTTTCTGAGCTCTGAATTGACTCCACTTTGACAATCCATATATCATCTTGAAATCACTTTGACTTGGACTAAGATAAAATTTAGGACTGGATTGGCATTGGCACCAACGAAAAGGTTGAAAGGCATTTACATGACAAATATTATGATTTGAAATAACTTGGGAATTTAGATTTAAAGGGAGGGGCAGTTCACTAAGTAAGCATTAAAATGTACTTAAAATCAACTTAAAGGAACATATTTCTTGTTTCCAAAGCATGTTATGACAAACCTAATGCTTCTCTTTATAAGGGACACATTTTGGTTTCTAATTTCCCCTTTTTCAAATAGCTAGTTTATGAAGACAAAAGGAAAATATAATTTCTAATTAGTTCTAAACTAAAGGTTTTCGATATTAATATTCTCTCTCTCTCCATAATACCTAGCAAACTAAAATTTTATTTTCATAGAATTTGATTTGTTTCTCACTAACTGCTGGGTAAGTATGGACTGCTGATATAACCAAGAAATATTAAAATATAGAAATGGATGGTGTGGTAGTTTGAATGGATATCCCCCAATCAATTCAGGAGTTTATTAAAGCTTGTAACTTAGATATCCAGCCCTAGCTGGAGAAGGTAACACTGTGGTGGATCTGAATTCCAGCCTAAGGTACGCAGTGTGCTTGAACTCTGCCTGGGGTTCCTGGAGCTTGCTTGCTTGTGGTACTGCTGGTGGTATTTCTGTCTGTGTGGACCTGTGAAAGGAGGCTAGTTTCTTCCACCATTATGGAACTTCCCCTGGATTTGTACACTTCAATATATCCTGTTCCTCTCATAAACTGAGCCTGGTTTGGAAGTTCATCTCAGCAAGATGAAGCTGACTATGTCAGATGAGAGACTACATTTTGCACAGTTATATTCTACTACCATTCTACAGATATCCAATTCCATTCATCCATCTATCAATCAATAAAATACTTGCTTCCTTAATACTAACTTTGTAGAGTTGACAATTTTAAAAAGTAGTTTTTCTGTGTTTTCCTTAGTAGAGGACTATCCTTGAAGAATAAATTATCATACTTAACATTAAGTAACTACAGTAGCCATCTCATTTCCTTCAGTGAAACTAACAGGACCCTCAGATGAACTATGGAACACCAAAGGGCATGATTCCTAAACAAGACTGTCCATGTAAGGGAGTCTTTTTCTATCAAATACACAGTATTTTTACTTCATCAACACAAACAAGAGGGCCATTCCATAAGCAGAAGAGATGCAAAGATTGAGTTGCTCTGGTTAACAGAAACTAGGTCATTCACAAATGCAAACCACATGAATTGGATCTAAATGTGGCTCCACTCTGACCAACAAGCCCTAGCTCTGGTCTCTGCATTCATGTTCTAAGTAGGAGGAGCAACTTAAGATATGGCTCAACTCAACAAGGCCAACTGAGTCTGTTATTTAGAGCAGACTCCATGGAATCCATAGTTACAGTGCATCCTCCAAGCAGCCTGGGTTCATCCACATTATTTTATATATAGTTTTTAAAAAATATTTCATTTATTTATTTCTATTGTTTGAGGGTGGCAGTAAGACATAAAGAATAGGTGTGTTGGGGCCTCCAGCCACAGTAAATGAACTCTAAATGCATGTGCCACCTTGTACATCTGTCTTACGTGGGTCCTAGGGAATAGAACCTGGGTCCTTAGGCTTTGCAGGCAAGTGCCTTAACTGCTAAGCCATCTTTCCAGACCTCTCTATATATTTTTAACAGAAATGGAACATTTACCAACTTCTGGTTACCAAGCTTTCTTCCTCTGTTAGGAGAAATGGAAGCATGCTTACAGGGTGGGATGCAGAAAAAGAATTGTATACAGAGTCAGAAGATGTAGGAAAATGTCTTTGGACATTGTTGAGTACTTACTAAGTAACTTCTAAATTAGCCTTGTCTATAAAATAGAAGTAATTAGAACCTCATTTGGCCTCTCTGAGCATGAGTTGAAGGCTTATATCTACCGTAGTTTCAGACACATGGTAAGGGTCAATACTCCTGTAATATTGTTATAACCACCACTGGTTACATGACTGTGTCATTTTAATAATGTGCGTCCTTGATAGAAAATATGAATGATAATAATCCTATTCATATTTAAACATTTTGAAAACTAAATTATATGTGTGTTAAAAGCACCCGTAAAAACCAAGATAATATGTCATACAGTACTTAATACATAAAATGAAAAGAGCCCTGTCCAAAAGTAATTTACATGCCAATGAGGAACATACAGACAGTAAGTATAATAAATAAGTAAACGGCACATGTGAGATGGTTGTAGATGTCCTAGGAGGGCCAAGGAGCTGAGATCAAAGTAAGGATACACATGAATGCAGCTAAGAAATTGTGGCTTATATAAATAATGTGACCAAGTGGATCTCTGACAGTGACTGTGAGTGAAGATGAAGAATTAAGAATGAGCCAGAGATCTGCTAAGATAGAATCCCAAGCAATGTAAAAACCATAAAATGGAGGTACTTGGCATAGATGACAATAACCAGCAAGATAACAAGTGATCATGCAGAAAGCAGAAGAAAAAGAATCGTGAAAAATGAAGTCACACATAGGCGTGAAAGAAGAGGCATTTTGGACACTGAACTGTGATAACCCTACCAAGCACATGTCACTTCTTTCAGGAAGTTTTCTCTCAATAAGAAATGACTAGATGTGTCAAGATAAAAAGCCCATGCATTTTGCAGCCTAAAAGGCTAGCATTACCTGTGTGTTTCTAGGCAATTAATCAAAGGATCTGGACCTCGAGGTCTTATCTATAAAATGGGAGTGATACTTTGCCAAATTTCTGTGTTCTAGCATGTCTTCCATAGACCTTCTCACTTGACTATAAATCAAATGAGATTCAAAGTGCCTCCTGTGAGCTTTCATTTGCCAGGTGCTATTTTCCATAATAAATGTTGTTCCAGTCTTGTATTAAACCCAAGTGGTAGCTTTTAAATGAGTGGTGTTTTCATGAAGTGTAGAACTAGCTATTACTTGATTGGAGGTAGTTATAGCTGACAATTATGACCTAAAATAACATAATCACAGGTGTCTGCATAAGAGTGGAATGTGCTGTCTGCCCTGTTCATTCAGTTACAATCCCAGGAGTGTGTGTGTGTGGTGAAAAGGGAGCTACTCTCCCCTCAGGACCCAAGTTCAAGCCTTCTTATTTCCTGCCCAGTATTTTGCATTGCAAGTTGTTTCCGCTGCTTGGCCACCCTGCATTTCTCCAATCCTTCTTGTGTTCACCTGGCAGAGAGGTAGTATCAAGTAAGTCCAGGTTTCACCAGCCTTGTCTCCAAATCTCCATCTGAGAGCCATTACAATAGAGAGGCCTCCCCATAGAGAAGGAAGCCCTCCACAATTTAATCTTGCACAGTCTCAGTTGTACAAGAAACCCCAGTTCCATTTACTGTAGTGTATTTTTTAAAATGCTCCAATCATAATTCAGAGAAATGGCAAATTCTAAATTAAGCCCAGGAAATCTGAGATGATCCTGAAGTGTCTTGAAGAGTCAGAATATGAGGAAGTGCTGGTGCTAGGAATCTAGCTCAGTGATAAAGTTCTAACCTATCATGCCAAAAACCCTGGGTTTGATCCCTAGCATTTCATGAACCACAGGCTGGTGGCCTATAATCCCATAATTTCCAATACTACTGAAACTTCAGCACTGGTGAGGTAGAAGCAGGAAGATCATGAATTAAAGATCACCTTCAAAGAGTTACTGGCCAGCCTAGGGTGCATGGAGTCCTATCTTTAAGAAGGAAAGAAAGAAGAAAGAAAGAAAGAAAGGAAAGAGACACCGAAGAAGTAAAAGAAAAAGAAATAAATGACTGCATGTGAGGAAGTTCTCAAAATAAAAATAAAAACCAGGCAAACCTACAGTGTGTCAAAGGGACACAAGCACTAACTGAAGCTGGAACATTGTGTGTTATGTAGCACTGGGTTACAATGCCATGAATAAATAAATATCCATGAGTATATATGGATATAAATGCAGAAATAAGTGAAATTTGGGGAGAAGATACCAATCTCATGCAGAAGAGGTTTTAAATAATGTTATTAGATACTATCTATTTTTATTAGATAATTATAAGAAGGTAGGATATAATTACCTAGTCCTCAAGTGTGGATTATGCAACTTCCTTACAGGGTATAGTGTAGAAAAAAAAGGAGGAAAAATTAACTTTACAGTGAAGAAATCTAATAATCACTACCTCACCCAAGTGACCAAGTTCAACATCAACAATGATAAGCCTGATAGTATACACCATTGTTAGGATGCGATTGGCATGACATTTCCCTCTATGATCCTCCAAAAACCCACAGTCTTGATCTAATCATAAGAGCATTAAACAAATAACCTGACCTATCAAGATCATTAAAATGCAATGAATGAGAAAATGTCACAGCCCAGAAAAACCAATGGAGATAAGAGAAATGGATGCAACACAGTGTTCACAATGATACCCTGGAACAGATAAGGTTAAGACCAAAGAAGCCTAGACACGGCTTAGACTTTAGTTCATGAAAATGTGCAAATGTAGACTGTTGTAACAAGTGTACCATGCTGAAGATGTTAATAATAGGAGTATATAAGCAGGAAATAGAGTATGGTCTATTTGGAACTTTCAAAACCATCTTCAGAGACATTTAGCTTACCCATAACTGTGGGCTAACTCCACAATGCATGACCCGTATACCTCAACAAGGAGGGGCCAAGGGGAGGGGTAGGTCACGGATGAGCCTAATAATGGTACCAAACTGACTGTATTTGCTGAATACAGAACTGACTAATAAAGAAAAAAGAAAAAAGAAGAAAAAAAGAAAAAAAGAAACAAGGAAAACAAAACAAAACAAAAAAACCATCTTCACAATTTTCTGAAAAAATCTAAAATTATCAGACTCTCACATTAGTGAGATGCCTGCTTGTCAGTATCAGTTGGAGTTCTGCCTTTCAACTTAGAACCCAAGAAATCTTCCCTGTCTTCTTAGGGAAACACATCTGTCATTCTGTCTATGCTCACTAGATCTAGTATTTAACCTGTGGTGTTAATTTTAGTTAATTTTCCTGTTTGTTCCATCATTTAGCCAAGATTTCTAAGCCTCCTCTATCATCTGGGAATGATAGGGCTGGGAGGGGATAAGCAGAAACCCTGATCCTGTCTGAGCTTAATTTGGATGGGAGGGCCCCAACATGGACACCAAGTGCTTGGAGGGCTAAGAGAATGCATTGGGAACTGGTATTTAAAATGCAGTCTAATGACAGCTCAGAGAGAGAGAGAGAGTTGGATGGATGGGACCTAGGAGACAGAATTTCAAGCAAAATTTGCAAAGTTGCTAAGACACAAAGTGGAGTGGTTGGGCTCAGGATTTAAATTTGTGATAGAGCGTTTACCTAGCATGTGCAAAGCTCTGGTTTCAATCCCCAGCACCACACAAAAAAAAAAAAAAAAAGAGAAAGAGAGAGAGAATAGCTTTAGCAAAGAAATTCCTCTTGTGACTAACACTGTTATTGCAGGCAGCATGTGTGGACTTTGCACCACATGTTAGGCTCGCTGCATCTCCTATGTGTGTGTTCTCTCTGTCTATATCACCACATGTAGGCTCACTGCAACTCCTATGTGTGTCCTCTCTGTCTGTATCAACACAGTCTATGCGACAGGTGCTAATACCAGCTCCACACTACGGAAACTAAGGCACTCAGTTAGTGGAGGAGCTGAAATTCAAACAAAAGCAATTGGGTTGAAAGTTTGGACTCTTTCCTCTTCACAGGAACACAGACCTAGTTGGTCTAATTGTGTGTTTCTTAGGACACCAGAGTTTTTAGGTCTTGGCATTATTGGTATTCTGAGGCTAGTTCTTCCTTGGCTGGAGCATGCTGAACTGGGCATTGTGGGATGTGTAGTAGCATTCTTGCTATCTGTCCACAAATGCAAGCAGAACCCTACTGCCACCAGTGATTAAAAGCAAAAACGGTCTATATTTGCTAATTGTTGGCTAGAGGGGACTGAATCATGCCCTATTCCCATTGTATTAAAAACCACTATATTGCATTGTAAGTTCTCAGAGGACAGAATAAACCTATGTCTTAATCTCCCCTCCTCCTTCCTTCCTTTTTCCCTCAAAGTTTTCTAAATACCTATTTGTGTCTTCTGTGCGTATGGATTATATACATATCATTTATGGTTTATAACAGAGAAATATGTCTAGAATGATTATTTTACAAATTCTAACTACATTTCTGCCAACTGAGTCCTACATTTCAAGAATCCTAAATGCTACAATCCCATTTTGATCAAATTAAAATCCTCTCTGAATTTAAAACTTGATATTGGGAAAATCAATTCCTATTTTCTTTCATAACCTTGAAGGTCTGACTCATATCATTTCCTTCCCTATTTTAGGTGTGTATATGATCTAGGTTTATGTGTGTATGTGTATTCATGGGTGTGGGCATACATGTATGTAGTGCCTATGCACGTGTGTGCACGTGCCTATGGAGGCCAGTGGGTGATATCAGGTGTCTTCCTAAGTTGTTCTTCACTTTATTTTGTAAGACATGTCTCTCACTAAGCAAAGAGATCATCAATTTGACTAAATTAGCTATCCAACAAGTCCCAGGGATTCTGTCTCCACTTCCTGAGTACTTTGTTTATAGGCATGAACCACCACACCTAGCTTTTACATGGGTGCTAGGGATCAAAACTGAGCCATGTCCCCTTTCCTTTAGTTCACTTCTTACAGGTTAAAAAAATACAAAACAGAAAACCTGATCTGAGCCAGGCATGATAGTATACCCCTTAATCTCAGCACTTCAGGAGGCTCAGGTAGGAGATCAAAATCAACCTGGGATAGAAACTGAGACCCTGTCTCCAAAAGACACACAAAATCTCAAAAAAAAAAATTATTATTATTAAAGAGTGATCTGGCCCAGTGGCTCCTACCTGCTCAGTGGAGGGTGACAGAGCTAGGTTGCCAATGAATGTTGATGTATGCATGGATGAGCTATAATGATTTAAGTGAAGTTATGTGCCTAGGCCCTGCAATTTGCATGCCATTGAAAGCACATACCCATTTCCTCCAGCAATTCTTCCTTTATTTGTGCCTACAAATGGATCCTGTCCTGTTTTGCAGTGCAGCCCCTTGAGGGTGGCCAGGCTTCGGGACAGAGAGCTGATTTCCTGATGGTGTTCCTGACATTGCAGGTTCTACATAACTGGAGCCCTACTGCTTGTCATTAGTGTATGCTCAGAAAATCTTAAGTACAAAGATGTTATGGGTCATAGCTCTCAACCTAGAATATATTTATACTTTGTACTTAAGATTTTCTGAGCATACACTAATGACAAGCAGTAGGGCTCCAGTTATGTAGAACCTGCAATGTCAGGAACACCATCAGGAAATTTATTTATTTAATTGGCATATTGCTATATTAGTTCCAGCATTTCTACTTCTCCACCACTTATGACAAAGCCCAGAATCACCAAGTCTTGAGGTGTCTGTTGACTCACTTGTATTATTTGGTGCATTGAGTATAGCAATGTAATTCATGCCTTCCGTGAAACTAGAGATAATAGAAGAAAGCCCATTAGGTCATTATAATCTATAGGAACTATTTTTATAATTTTCACAACTCTCTCCAAACCCTGTACATGTATTTCCATTGGTCTTAGTGGCCAGTGGATTAATTCTAATCAGTGTCTCTCTTCTTTCTCTCTTTCCAGAAGGAGGGACCTGTGAAGTAATTGCAGCCCACAGATGCTGTAACAAGAACCGCATTGAGGAGCGGTCACAAACAGTGAAGTGTTCCTGCCTTCCTGGAAAAGTGGCTGGGACAACAAGAAACCGACCTTCCTGTGTCGATGGTAAGTGGCTGGTTTAATCTTTCTCTGGGTGCTTAACAAGGTGCTTGCTACACACAATGTGTTTCTTTTTTGTATTCATTTATTTATTGAGAGACAGAGAAAAGAAAAGCATGAGAAAGAGCAAGAGATTGAATAAGTGTGCTAGGGACTCCTGCCACTACAATCTCCAGATGAATGTGCCATTTTGTGCATCTGGCTTTACATGGGTATTTGTGAATTGAACCAAGGCCAGCAAACTTTGCAAACAAGTGCTTTAACCACTGAGCAATCTCCCCAGCCTCACAATGTTTTTCTGATTTAATCGAATATGGTTCTGGACAATGGTGAAAGTTGGAAAGTCAAATGCAACCTTAGGAAAGACTAGGAATTTTGTTCCTCACATGTTAGGTTTGAATGTTTGTCTACTTCAAAACTCGTGGTAAAATTAAGCTGTCTTTCTCATGGTATGGAAATGTGGCACCTTTGGGAAGTGAGTGTGGTATGATGGCTGCATCTTCATGAGTGACATTAATATGGCTTGAAAGGAGAAATCAGGGCTGGAGTGATGGTGCAGTAGTTAAGTGAACTTCCTACACAAGCATGAGGGTCTGAGGGGATTTAGACCTGCCCAAGCTTGAATCTCTAGAACCTATGTAAACAACTGATGTGCCCACACACATCTGTAACCTTTTCCTATGAGGTTGGGGGAGGATGAAACTGAACCACTAGGGCTCATAAACAGCAAGCTCCAGAATCAGTAAGAGACTCCATCATAATTACAAACAGAAGAGTGAATGATGGAGGGGGACACTAGACATTCCCTTGTGGCAACCATGGACAAGCAAACTGGATACACCATCTGCACGTACACATCAAACACCACACATACTACTATGCACATCCAAAAAACAAGTAAAAAAGAAGAGTACTCAGACCCATCTTGCACCCTGCCCTTCTACCATCCACTATATGATATAGCAAGAAAAGCCCTTACCAGATATTTATACCTTGATCTTGGATAACCTATTTGGTATGATTGTGAGATTGTGAGAAGTAAATTTCATTCATTATAAATTACCCAGTCACGGGTATTCTGTTATAGCAGCATAAAATAAACAAAGGCATCTGGCTTTGGAGTTTTTCATATTAGCATATTTTGATATATTTTAAGGGAATTAAAGTGAAAGAATGTTTTCAGGTCAATAAATGTGAGGGCACAGCTCATTTAGAAAATGGTTTTTGATGGAGAAAAAACAAAATTATGATGGTAATAGTGACAGTACTTAACACTCACAATAAATTATCTGCCAACTGCCAGGTACCACTCTAGGTGCTTTGGATACATGTATGAACAAAGAAAATCACCCCAAATGCTTACTTTGGGCCAAGTTTTGTGTTAAACACTCCTGAGGTATTATTTTGTCTAATCCTCCCAACAATCCTATAAAACATATTAGTTATATATTTCTGTTATAAATCACTTGCAACTTTAACAGCTTAAACTACTGAACATCATCCCACAATGTCTGTGGAGCAGAACTTCAAGTTAACTGGGACATTCTGGCTCAGGTTCCTAAGGTTGATTGATTGTAGTAGTAGTTTCAGGCATCTGTTGGGATGGCTTCTATTCCCTGCCATGTAGTCCTCTAGATTGTGCCTTGATGTCTTTATAAAATGGCAGTGGGCTTTTCCCAAGGAAAGTAATCTAAGAAAGCCACACACAAGCCAGAACCCACACTCCATTATTTTCATAGCACACTTTTGGTTGTGCCAATGTGCCCTATTCAGCTTTAAGGTGGATTGTAGGCCATGATGACCAACAGCAAAGTATCACTTGAGTCATATTGGAGGCTTGCTACCACATCTTCCCCTCCCATTTAAAGTATAAAAAACAGGCTTAGGGCAGCTAAATAGCTCCATTGGTGCCATGGTTGGTAAGTCTCTTGGCTGACTCTTTAGCTCAGCATAACAATCTTAGTATCATTGTATATACTATTGCCAAACAGTGAGGCTATGTTTCAAAAGAGTTACCTATCTTTCTCTATGACATACATAATTTAGAGGTATAGGGATGATTCAATTTTCTAATTTTTCAGTGAATAAAGACTCAGAGATATGTTTCATTGGCACAAGTACATAGCAGAAATGGGAACCCTAATCATTTGGCTCATATCCATTCTTGTTCCCCTTGGTATGCAGGGAGAGGATGCTTACTAGGTTGGCTTGGGTTATATGTTTTTATTATGAATTAGTAAGTAGGAAAACACTCAAGCTAAGCCAAGGGGAATGCAAGGTAGGTCAGGAGAACAGAGGGAATTTGGGCAAATCAACCACAGGAAATTCTTTATATATATATATTTTTTGTTTTATTTATTTATTTATTTGAGAGTGACAGAGAAAGAGGCAGAGAGAGAGAGAATGGGCGTGCCAGCTCCTCCAGCCACTGCAAATGAATTCCAGACGCGTGTGTCCCCTTGTGCATCTGGCTAATGTGGGTCCTGGGCAATCGAGCCTCAAACCGGGGTCCCAAGGCTTCACAGGCAAGTGCTTAACTGCTAAGCCATCTCTCCAGCCCCGATCACAGGATATTCTGTAGACAACTACTACCCATTTTCATTGTTCATGGAGCATACTTTCTAATCTCTGCTTATGTCATTCTCTTTCATATGGACAAGTTCCCTCTTCTGGCATTTCCATTCTTGCTCTTTTGTGAATCAGGGACAGGTATAAGGCTTTCATTTCCAAGGTACCAATCTTATCTCACTGAGCAAGATATTATAGCTTCAGGACAAAAACATTTGACCAAGATCCTGTGCTACAAATACATTTTCTGAGACAACAAAGAATGGTTGGCTCAGCTTGGGTCAACATGTCAGTCTTTGCCTAGTCAACCACAGCCAGAGGAACAAGCTCATGTGGACAGTACACATGTTTTCTGTACCATAGGAAAGTCAAGCTATTTCTGTTTTTTAAATTTTTTTGTTTATTTTTACTTATTTATTTGAGAGCTACAGATAGAGAAAGAGGCAAAGCGAGAGAGAGAAAGAGAGAGAGAGAGAGTATGAGTGCGCCAGGGCCTCCAACCACTGCAAACGAACTCCAGACACGTGCTCCCCTTGTGCATCTGGCTAACGTGGCTCCTGGGGAATCGAGCCTCGAACCAGGGTCCTCAGGCTTCACAGGCAAGCACTTAACCACTAAGCCATCTCTCCAGCCCAAGTCAAGCTATTTCTGAGAGATTTAAAAAAGTGGTTTAGGACTATACTGTGATAAATGAGTCAGTTTCTCCCAGAAGTCATTTGGTAATATCTGGAAACATTTGGTGTCTATATAAGTTCCACTTATCATTGTTATGATAAAGCACCTGACCAGAAACAGCTTATGGAGGGGAAGGCTTTATTTTGGCTTAGGGCCTCAAGGGAAGCTCCATGAGGCAGGGGAAAGCATGGCATGAGCAGAGGCTGCACATCACCTCCATGACACAGCAGGTGGAAAACAGCAGCAAGAGAGTGAGCCCACAAACACTGGCAAGCTCAGGACTAATAAACCTCGAGGTGCCTCCCCAGCAACACACTTCCAGTAAGGCTTCACCTCCCAAATTGCTACCAGCTGGGAAACAAAAATCCAGAGCACATAAATTTATGGGGGACACAACTCAAACCACCACAAGATGTTTCTCAAACTAAGGGAATATTACTGATACAGGCATCTAGTGAGGTGAGGCTAGAAACGCTGCTCAGCATTCTAAGTATAGGAGAGCCCCTGTACTTCTCAAAATATAAAGGCACATCCAGCCACAATGCAAACCGTGTTGAAGTTGAGAGACTGAATGTGAATATTTCTTTGTCCCACATCAGTCAGCAGCATGAGGCACTGCAATTGATGGGAAGGCAGGCAGCTAAACACTAAAGCTATGTCAGCCTCTTGAAGGAGGATGCTTTTAAACCAAGAAGCCAAGAAACACTGGAAAACATAAAGTTATGATGGTTTCCCATGTTCTTAGCCAAAGAAAGCATTATAGGCTGTTGTCTATAAATCTACATTCATTTTGTTTGCAGTTCATTATGTCTCTAATGGTTTAGAATAAAATTGCCTTTGGGTTTTGGATACAAGAGACATAGAACCATGTACTGGCTGTGCTGGCAAAAGGGGAAATGACATTTCTCAAAGTTTTGTGAGAAGTTCAACCATAAAACAGCAATATTTTAATCTCAGGACAAGTTTATTTGATTTTGGAAGCTCTATACCATTAGTTTGCTTGGTTCCAAAGAAAAGACTGATATCTCTGTCTTCTAAGCAAAAGCTAATAAACAATATTCTTTAGTCTGAGGCTGGATATTCATATTTTATATAGTATCACATTCCTCTGAAGTCCTCCAATCTGTTGGCATGTATGGGCAAGTCTACACATTGCTATGATCAAATTGTTTGGGGTGTCCTAACACTCTATATGCAAAGTAAATTTAAAGCAGAAATTTCAATGTAGTTATTAAAATGCTGGATTGAGAAGTCACATGAGTGGAAACTCAGCTGTGCTTATTCCCAATACAGTGGTCTTTGACATAGAACCTTTGGTTTCTAACCTGAGTGTGTCATCCTTTGTAAAGTGGGAATCACATTGTGGTAGAGAATAAAATATATAATATGAGGCTGGGAACATGGATCAGCAGGTAATAGCATTTACTAAGCTGGTATGACAATCTGAATTCAATCCTCAACACTCATGTTAAAAGGCCAGACAGGCCCACATGTGCCTATAGCCCCCAACACTGACAGGGGCAGAGACAGGAGCATCACTGGGATTTGCAGAGAATCCCAGATTCAGTAAGAAACCCTGTGTCAGGAAAATAAAGTGAGAGCACAGGGACCTGACTTCTTCCTCTGGCTTCTATCTACATGTATACAGTTCACATCTGCACACATACCATGCATACCAAAAATAAAATAAATTAAAAGAATAGGTAATGTGTGTAATATGCCTTGCACAATGTCTGGTTCCCTTCAAGCTCTTCCTATCATAGAATCTATTTATTATCTTATTAATAAGTATGAATAATACTTAGAAATATTTATTTTATGGTTTTGCACCACATTAATTCAACATTATGGAATTTTTGCCCTTGTTTCTTTTTCATTTAAATCATTTTCAACTAATTACCCTGGACAGCAATGATATAAGTCATTCCTCTTCAGGAGTTCAAGCTCATTATAGGAATCTTAAAAACTATGGAAATACATCTATACGTTGAAATCACCCAAGATCTTATAATATTATCAGTGTTTTGTACAATATGTGTCAGTATATTTCCTTATAGCCTTAGCCCAGCACTACAGAGCAAAACCACCTTAGAGGTGTTGTGTTGAACTCAAAATGCTATAGATCTGATTGATTGGTGGCTTGCTTCACTGAGATTATGACAAACATTTCCAACATTAGTTCTTATTCTTGCCAAAATTATTGTTGATAACTATATAGGATTTCCAGTAGTAAATATACTACTATTTATGTAACTGTTCTCTCTGCTTTGGTACATTTACAATCTTTTTTTCATTCCCCCATCTCTGTTCCTATGAGTAAATAGAAATGAGTTTCTGTCCATGACAGCAGTTGACAATGCATACATGCACTACATTTATCCTAAATACACTCAGTGTTATACAGTGCATTTCCCATGGTAAGTGCGCCAATTACTGCCATTTCCTTTCCTCTGAAATTGCATGTCAGATGTTTCCTATGGATCTTTAGCTATAACTTTAAAAGAAGCACATAGTGGTTTACATTGAGGTACAAAGTCTGAGATCAGATTATTTTAGGTGGGACACAAATGCATGAGTAAACTCTTAGCAATGTATTCAGAAGTACAATGTATACTTGGAGAAATTTTTAAGTAATAACTGTTTTTTAATATTTTATTTATTAGAGACAGAGAAAAAAAAAGGCAGATAGAGAATGGGCATGCCAGGGCCTCTAGCCACTGCAAACAAACTCCAGTTGTATGCACTACCTAGTGCATCTGGCTTTATGTGGATACCGGGGAATCAAACCTGGATCCTTAGGTTTTGCAGGCAAGTACCTTAACCACTGAGCAATCTCTCTAGCCCATGACTGTTGATTTTCAAAATTATTACTGGAAATACCAAAACACACATCCACAAAACTGTGGGAGAGCCATTTGTAAATATTTATTATTATATCCTAGTATGCTTCTGAAGGTTTATGTTGTTATATTTTACTACTTAATTCTACAGTTTAAATAAGGCTAGCACTTTGCTTAATACCTATAGCTGAGACAAAAGAAAAGCATACTATGCATCTTTCAGTCACTTCCAAGTGCTTCTTGAGAGCTAAAAGTTAGTCAAATACAGGTCCATGAGCAGGAGGATGATGAGGCTTCTGAAATTATGTTCAATTATTTTGATGATCTGTAATGGCATAAAATGCTATAAATTTCACTTTCAGAAAGAATGGAATATAATAGCAATAATGACACCAATAATAAAAATGTTACCTTCAGGTCCTACCACCAAGTACTCTTCACTCTTCCCTAAATTTTAGGTTCTATGCATTTATTTAATTATAAGACTAACTCTGTAAGGTATGTACTATTATTTGCATTATTCTCATCAGAAAAGTGAGGCACAGAGATATGTGGTGACTGACTTAAAGTCACACAACCAGTTGTGGTAGAAAAGAAGATCACCATGAGCTATGGATACCCAGGGGACCCTGTCCATCATCCATAGGTAAACCAGCACCTCTTATCACAACACATTAAGTTCCACAGACTTTCTTGTAAGATGCCTAATATCTAGTGAGCCAGGAAAGGCAGTTCAACAACATGATACTTACAGAAACATCCTGTACTTTGAGCAATGTGTGCCTTTTCCCACTCAACGTCACAGAGATGATTGATTCTGTTTTCCATGGTCACTGTCATAGAATAAGTAGAAGCATTTTTGAAAACAATACTTTTAGTTATACAGAATTATTGAGGATATATTATTTAAGGCATGACAGCAAAACAACAATGGGAGGTAGGGGACCAAAGCATCTGTTTTTATAGTGAAATTTTTAAACAGTTTCCATATTTGGAATTTATTGTCATGTGACTTATATCTACTTTTAACCTGGATAAATAGGTGGGAAACAATGAACTGTTAGTTAGTACGGAAGTCCTTAATCGTAGATGTTAGTCTTATTTTAATTAATAAAAATCCCCAGAATAGCGTTGTTTGTCAGTGTAAATAACCACAGAAATGACTGAAAGTCTTTACCATTGTCACTTGAGGTTCTTGTCTGCTATGAAGGGTCATCAGCCACAACAACAGCACCAGAGATCTGGTAACTTTCCCATTAAAGATAATCTCAGGGTCTTTTTAAAACTATTGAGCATTCCATTTCTGGTGTTTTTTTTTATGAGACAAAAAACCCATAATATATCAGAACAAAGATTCAGACAGACTAGCAGGGAAGGAGAAAGGTGGATGTGAAAAGAGGAACACACACACACACACACACACACACACACACACACACGGGAATGGAAGTATATGAGGAAAAGAGAAGTGAGAGGAAGGAAGGTCCAGAGAAATCAGAACATGTATATGTGTCTATTCATAAAATGGCTTGATTTGTTATCCCAAAGAACTGATTATATTTGATCTTACAGTTTAAAAAAATTAAAACTTTACTGGGAATGTTGTTGTGCATCAATAATCCTAGCATTTGGGAGCCTGAGGCAGCAGGATAACAACATTGAAGTCAGCCTGGACTACAGAAAAAGAGCTTGTCTCAAAAAATTATTTGTTAGAGTTAAACTTCAAGTTGCATTATATTAGATTCAGTACTGGGATTTTTACAAATGTTTTCTGGAGATTGATCCTATGGAAAAGGTACGAGAAAATTTTTTTGGCACTATCATATTCCTCACACACATCATGATAGAGAAAAAAGTCTGAGGATGCAGAAAAATTTGAAACTCAGCAATGAATTTCCACAGAAAAATATGATGCATATATGCAATAGAACATTAAATTGCCTTTTCTTTGACTTCTAAAACAATATCATATTAAAAGGTCTGAAGAATAAGAGTAACTGGTTGAAATTGCCTCATTAATCACAAATTTTTACTCAGAATATTTCTATATATAACACTCATTTATATCAGATGGCTTCAGTGATCATGATACTGGGTGATAATATGGCAAAGACTATAGACTATATCGTGAACTGATTTTGGTTTTCAGGAACATCTTCTGACTCCCTATTCTGTACATCAGAGTTCTTCCTCAGAGCTATGCAACACCCAGCAGCCCCCAGCTGACATGTGATTTCTGGTACCTCACTCACATGTCAGAGTTAATTGCAGTCTGAAATCATCTAGAGATATTCTGAAACAAACAAAGCAAGAGGAAAAGTAGCTGTTTTTATTTATAAATATTAAACATTTTAGTGATGGAGAAAATGACCCATTTTGATGATTTCTCATCCACCCATGATGAAGCACCACAGGATGAATTGCTGTGAAGGGTCAGAGATGCCCACCCTAGGAGCAACCTGTGGTCCCTTCACTACCATCTATCACTGAAATTGCCTTATTCTTTCAAAGCCAACTCCAGCTTTCTTAATAGGCAGCTGATTTCATCAGGGAGAGCTGGCATAACTGAAAGGAGATTTCACTCTTAGTAGAAGGGAGGCTCATTTTGCAACATGAATAGAATGGTGGCATCCACAGGTCTGACTTTTTGAATTATATGAAAGTCCTCTTTTGAAAGACCATTGGGCCGGGCGTGGTGGCGCACGCCTTTAATCCCAGCACTCGGGAGGCAGAGGTAGGAGGATCGCCGTGAGTTCGAGGCCAGCCTGAGACTCCATAGTGAATTCCAGGTCAGCCTGGGCTAGAGTGAGACCCTACCTCGAAAAAGCAAAAAAAAAAAAAAAAAAAAAAAGACCATTGGGTACCCAGTGTCACACCTGCACCTGCCAGAATGTATAAAAGCTAAGGCTGCATTCATAAGAGCAGTGGAAGAGGAGAATGAATTAAAAGTGCTTTGCTATATTTTCTAGAAGATTGGTCTCTCTGTTTGTTCCTTCTTATAATGAACTGAACAAAAAACTAGTTACTATCTATTCTTTTGCTCTGAGTAGATGCTGTTGTCCTTTTCCTCTTTATCCCTTCCTCTTGTAGTTGAAAGGAGCAGTTACCAATGGACAACACACTGGCAGAATTCATTCTCCCACTTGTTCCTTAGGCCAGCAGAGTACTAGAAAAACTCCAATTTGCCTTTGAATGGGGCATTCCATCTTCCCACAGTCCTCACTCTTCCTTATTTTACCCATCTCTATCAGATCCCTAAAAACAAGGAGATGTGTGGCATGTGGCTCACAGAGTCATTTCCATACTACCCCTTCATTAATTAGAAAATTATTTTTAATTTGCTTTTTAGTATAAAGTAATAAACAATCTGATGGAAATGTATATATACATGTTACAATACATACATATATCAAAACATTCAATTGTACTCCATAAAGCATATATACCATATATTTTCTCACCACTGGGACAAAGTGCCCATCCAGAAGCAGATTAAGGAAGAAAGGAGTTTTTGTTTGTTTGTTTGTTTTTGGCTTACAGTTTCTAGTGGAAGAGTCCATCAAAGTGGGGGATGGGAAGAAACATGGCAGGAACAGAAAATTGGTTTCACATTTTCACATCAGCAGGGAGAATATAGAGAGCAAAAACACATAGGCTCTGGCTATAATACCTCAAGGCCCACCCAGTGACACTTCTTCCAGCAAGGCTCCACCTCCTAAAGGTTATACTACCTTTGCAGACTGTGTATGAAGTCTGAGGTTTAAGTAAACAAGTATATGAGTTTATGGGTACTAATTTACATTAAAACACCACAGTATACACTTAATATTTTTAATCAAAAAGATTTGGGGAGGGTGTGTAGCAGGTGTGTAGGTAGGGGTGTGTTCTCCTCGATCACTCTTCCATTTTATTTCCCCAAAATAGAGTATCTCACTGAATCTGGAACTGCTGATTTTTAGTTAGATTGGCTGACCAGCAAACCCCAGCCATTCTTCTGTTTCTGCCCCTCAGCACTGAGATTCCATGTGTATGTGGCCACACCTGGCTTTTTATGTAGGTGCTGGAGGTAGAACTCTGGTGCTTGTGCACCAAGCCAGTTACTCACTGAGCTACCTTCCCAATCTCTCGAAAAAATTTTTATGGAACATATGTGTGCAAATACAACAAAGTGCAAAAGTGCAAACAAAAATAAAAGTAAGTATCTTTCCCACCAAACCTCTCTCAACTTAATTGCCAGAAGAAACCATTATTGGATTGCATACCTATGCATCCTTACAGAAAATAGCCACACACAGGCCCCATAGATGCACACATGAAACTATAAATAAGATTGGTGTCATATTGCGTAGAATTATCTGCACCTATATTTTAACATAGCTCAGTATTTAGCACAATGAGATACTTCACTGAGAGAAATAGAAACAGCCAGCTGGTAAATGTGAAAGAAAAAAAGAAAAGCTAAGCATCACTCATTGGAAGAAATGTAAATTGAACACTGCAATACAACATTTCATTAATCAAGCAGGCAGAGATGGAAAGTTTGGTAATACTCTGTAAGAAGGGAGGAGAGAAAAATTACATTTAAATCATACTCAGTGACAAACGGCTTATAAACTCAATTAGTTAGCCACTCTTCTCTGTTAATCTCTCCAAAAGGGAGGGTAACAAACGGGGAACTTTGTAAAGAGCCTGGGTGTTTGGAGAGCATAGCACAAATGAAATGTGTTGCAGCTGCTCACACTGACTTTACTTAGCCGCAGATCTTGGGCATTTCATTTCTTGTGGCTTTGCAAGTGTCAGGTCCATGAATGTAGATAATATGTAAGAAATCTAAGCACTTAGATATCATGTCAATGAGCAAACTATATGAAATTATATTCAGTGCATATATGTAATTCTAAATATAGATGATCCATCTTTGTAGTCACTTGGAAGGCACAAAATTCTCTACACAAATATTAAATGTCTATCATGAAATCTATGGTGCATTATACGTGTGTGTGTGTGTGTGTGTGTGTGTGTGTGTGTGTGTGTGTGAAGAGAGATCATGGTACAGCACACTCCCAGTCTTTCTCAGCTGTCTGCCTGAACTAAATTTCATTACACATGATCCACAAAACGTATCCCCAAAGTCATTGGTTTCCATTTATCTCAAAAGAACTGAGGTATTTTCAGAGACCTGTTGTTCTCTGATATGAGTACACTTTTAATCAATTGTTGTTTCTCTTCCAGAGAAGGAGAAAAATGTTGTTCTGAATCTAAGGCATCAGCTCCTCATCCTCTAGCAGAGCTCCAGTCTTGATGTGGCAAGATTTCAGGTCCTGTGTTATTAATGTGCTGTCCATGTGAATAATGAGCAAGCCTTGTGAATTATTTTCCACCTCTGGGAAAATCTATAGCCCTGTCCTTCAGCAACAGTGCTGGAAGCTGCTAAGAATATTGGTATATTTCTGTGTAGAAGATTCTGATAACTTCATCTAAGGAAGTCCCCTTCTGAGACATATGTAGAAATCTACACAGATGAATGATACTTTGAAAATTAGTGATATTTTCCTCTATCTCTTCAGGTTCCCTGAATCTCTAAGGGCCTTCTCATAGCCTGATAGGACATGAGTTGCCCAATAACCTAATAACAGTGGCCCAGATATATTTAAGTTGAAAAGATTTTCATATAAAATTAGAGAATTCTTTTGTATCTCTACCCCAGACTTCTGTGAGCTAAGCCAGAGGTGGAGAGAAACTTTCCATGTGGAGAAAGAATGGGTCATTTGGGAAAAAAAAAAAAAAGGCTATGTGCCTGAAGCTCCAGAGAGGATTGCCCTCATGTATAGGCCTACCTCTACAACCTAACACAAAAGTTCTGTATATTACAGGTCAACATGTTTTGTCTATGCCCTTTCAGTTTTCTTCCAGTGAAGTCCATTTATCGGGAATCACACTGCAGATTCACTCTCTAACGGGAGTTATAGCCACCAGCATCCTCAGACCTCCTCAGCTTTCCATGCAACATCAGTGATCCCTAGAAAATGAGAAGAGGGACCTCAGATCCTAGATGTGCACAATAGTGAGAGAAAGGAAATCTTACATGCCACTCACATAGGACTGGATGTATTTGAGATCTCTAGCTGACCTAGGATATTGGTGGAACCCTCTCACCTTCTCTGAGTCATCAATTTCACTTATAAAATGGCGAACAATCCCACTAAATAAATAGCCAATATTGTTTGGTTCATTCATGATTTCATTAAAGATACAATTCAAATGAACAATCAACTACTAATACTTAGGCTATCCAAATAGTCATTCAAAAAGAAGGTCACATACCTTTAGATGTATAATTCATCATTTATAGTCTCTTTAACTTTAATACACCTAATTTCCTTCATACTTGGTACCTGTCCTCATCAATATAC
The DNA here is from genome assembly GCA_036346955.1 of Dipus sagitta. Classification (NCBI taxonomy): domain Eukaryota; kingdom Metazoa; phylum Chordata; class Mammalia; order Rodentia; family Dipodidae; genus Dipus; species Dipus sagitta. The sequence continues at coordinate 77,276,864 of CM070784.1, forward strand.
TTTCCAGGGTACAACAAATTTAAACTCTCTCTGCAGTGGCTCAAGGAAAAAGGAATATTACTATGAGAATATAATAGGGTCAAGGAATCCACAACTTGAGATTGGTCCCTAGCAGGCTTCAAGGTAGATAAAACTGAAATGCAATCAGACTGTGTTCACCAATCAGACTGTGTTCACCATGACATGTTCTCATGGATGATGCCCACTTTTGTTATTTTCTAGATAACTGCCAGGTTCTTTCTTGTGCAAATGAGGAATATTTAATCTGTCTATGACAGCTGGAAATAGTCTTCTTAGCTGCATGAGTCACTGTAGTACTAGTTTAAAACTGGTAATATTGTTGGCTCATAATTGTTGAGCCTTTACTTTGTGCCAGACCTCATGTATTATATGCATTTCTTCACATAATCCTCACAAGAGCCTTATGTGATATACACTAATGACAGAAGAGGAACCTGGTGACTTCTTTCAGGACACAGGAAAGGTGCTAGAAATAATTGGCAGGAGAGAGCATCAGAAACATGGATAATAAAGATTCAGAGAACTGACCATTCTCATATTCACATGCTTGGAGAGTGACACTGCCATTCAAGCACACCAAGCTCTTAAGCATCCTTTCCCACACAAATGTTACCATCAATTGACATTCAGTATATCTCACATTCCTCCATTTCTCTCCATTCATTAATTTGATACTGCAAATTCTAGATGTTTATTATGATCCTGAATAATCCCTCTGAGTATTTAAGTAAAATGAGTCTTCTGTACCCTTCTCACCCATATTTGACTCTTCCTTCTTATCCAACTAGTATCATGAATTCCAATGGCCTCCTTTAAAACTACATATGCCCAAGCAACAATGCACTCCTTTAGTTTCCTGGATAATCCTGTATAACATTTGCCATAACTTACTATAAGGTGCAGTAATCTACTGTCTAATGGTGACCATCCATATAGTAATTACCTTCAGAGCAATGATGTGCCCAGGAAATATGCCAGAGTTTTGGTACAGCATGTGCAACAAGCAAAGTTCTTTGTTTTCATTGAACACAGCCCATCAAGAGAGACAGACATTAATCATGCCAAAAATGTACAATGGGAAACTACATATTCTGAAGGAAAATAATTAAGTCCTTAAAGAGGATAGAATAACAAGGAAGCTAAGGGAAGCTGGGAAACCCTAAAGCCTGGTGGAGAAGTAACAAGGAGTCTGAGAAGTGAGGGACAGATGACAGTAGTTGGGTGAAAATTTTAGGTACAGAGAACAGAATGGGCATAGCCACGCCATGGGTTTTCATCAGTCAAACTGTTGGGGATAAAAACTAGTCAATAGTGAAATTTTTGTGTAAGAAAATGATGAAAAGGCAAATGGGGCTAAAGGTAAAGTATGCACTAAGTAAATTGTGTATCATCATCACTCCCTAACATTCTTCTTAAAGCGGAGCTGTGCTAATAAGGCAGCAATAGAGTAATCTGTGCTGGGAAATTGGATAGTAAGCCTACTAGGGATTTTATGATTAAGGATATAACATCAGGAGTCTTACTGAAAGAAAAATCTCCTATGTAGTACCTGAAAATAGACTTCAATATCTCACCACTATTATTTCACACCACACCAAAAAAAGTAAGCAATACTGTCTCTTTGATATAAGGAGCTTTTACACATGCTATTCCCCACATGATTGCTGTCACCTGCGTGACTCACATGCTCTTCACTCCTGATCCACACCCTGACACAAATAATCTTCCTCTCACCCCCCCCAAATCAAACAAGCAAAACCTTTGAATGAAATATCAAGTCCTTCCTTTTCAATCCCACCTTCCAATTTTAGAAAATATTTTAAGTAGTAGGTATATTCTTTAGACAAATAGGGACATTGGAACAAGTGGCTTCTTGCTTAACAAATAGACAAATAGCTCATCTTGGTTCATTTTCCCTCTGATTAACATTATTTTTTCCATCAATGCCAATTCATTTTTTATGAATCGGAAATACCATGTTCTACATATGCCCCACAAACCTGCATAACAAATAAATCAAGAGAGGTTTAACTCCGCCTTCTGAAATCTCAGGTAGCATGTGAATTTCAGAAGGGAATCAAAGTAAAGAAGGAGATTGTGGAGAAGTCAGTGTTTCTCCAATTGAAAATAGTAGTTTATTTAAGAGCGTCAAACATTGCACATTTTAGGAATGATGTAAGAAAGTGTCTTTACACTATGGCAAGTTTCCACTGCCCTTGGGGGTTATGGGAAAAATGTAGTGATACATATAGGAACTGAGAGGTATTGGGCAGTGAAGGTATGTCAGGGACCTACTGACAAAATGCTTTGACATGTAATACCTACAACAATGTTTAAGATGCATACTCTTACTATGCCCATTCCTGAGATAAAGAAACTCAGGCTCAAAATAAGAATTTCCAAAGTCACATAGCTACCAAGTAGTGTAATAAAAGAATCAATTGAAAAGTAACGCCCATACAGAATATGAAGTTTGCATTCATTTCTAGATGGTCAAGTGGTAACCTCTATGGCATTATAGAATCCCTACAGCTTGGGTCACATAAAGGCCTGGATTTCTGCACAAGTTCTACCGTCGTTCATGCCCTTTAGAGTGTTATCCTCCTGGCACCAGTTTTCTACTCTGTAAGATAAGATATTTGTCTATAGAGCAAATGGAACTACACACACACACACACACACACACACACACACACACTTTTTTTTCCATATGAGAACACTGTAAGATAGGGGAAGCCCTTTTACTCAATGGACCACCCAAAACCAGGTATATTTAACCTCACAAAGGTGATGATAAGCTCTGTCAAATAATCTACATTATCCACTAGCTCTTTTAAGCATTTCTAATCTGAAGATCAATAAACTTAAGTTTTAACATTGTGTCACATTAAAGGTGCTGGTATGTGGTGAGGTAACTTAGGGCTGGTATAGACTAAGGTCATTTTTTGCAGCAATTAAAGGGCTCCCCTGAAGAAGTTTCTTCTCTTCTGTCTAGACAAAGCCATTAGGATGGAGAGTGTAACGCACTGGTAGAGCACTAGTCTAGTATGCATGAGACCCTGTGTTCAATCCCCAGCACCCTGAGTTCACTTTCCAGCACCACCAACAGCAACAGTAATAAGTATAAAACAAAAGAATGTTGTCAAGTATGGTACAGCATACCTGTACTCACATTTGAGGGGGGCGGTGCTGAGGCTGGAGGATAGTGAACTCAATGTCAACCTAAGCTATATAGTGAGACCCTGTCTCAAGAGTTTAGAAAATAAAAAAAATAATTATAAATGCAGCAACTTATATCTATGACCTTATTACAAGAAATACAAGGTAGAATCATTTTCTCAACTGACACTTGCAAGAAACAGATTTGACCAAAGTACCTTCTCAGATTCAACATCTTATGTGTCCATCCTTTTATATATTTATTTTTCAAAGCAGGATCTCACTGTAGGCCAGGCTGGCCTCTAACTTACTCTGTAGTTTTAGACTGGCCTCGAACTCACAGTGATCCTCCTAACTCTGCCCCCCCCCAAGTACAGAGATTAAAGGCGTACATCACCATACCTGGTTTACATGTCCATTTTTAAACCAAATTCAAAATATTGACATGAATTATTTCCTTCTTTGTGTTCATAGACTGAGAATGTTTTACTCCATTTTAATACAAACAAAAAGGACCTCAACTATGCACATTCAATTCCTTACTGCTCCTGATGTTCTATATGGGAACAAAATACACAGCAGGATGAATTCACACAGACTCTGATCATAGGTAGAATTATTTGGTATGCTCAGTGATTACTCAGATAAAGAAATTTGGCAAATGGTTCTGCCAGCCTACTGGCTTGTGGTTAGCAATTCAGTCTGCATTTCAGAGTTAACACTGTTTGTCTAAAACATTTCATTCTTAAGGACCTTGACTTAAAGGCTCTGTAAGATTCAGGAAAAATATATCTAACACATCTTTTTGTCTAACCCAAAAACGATAAATAAAAAGCTTAAGAAATGCCCCAATCAGAAAATTCACTCTACAAATACCCATCACCACTGATGCTGAACCTCAGAGCTAGAGTGAACAGTTGAACATGATCCCTTCCCCCATGATGAGTAAGCTGAGGCAGGTCAACAGTGATTTCCATGCTGTGTGGTATGCTGGGATGGGGATGAGCTCTGGGTGTTTTAGAAGTAAGAAGGGTTCCAGGTGGCTTCCAAGCTAAGTTAAGAGCAGAAGCAGTAACATTTATGAAAGTGCAGAGTCATCAGGGAAGAGCCTGATGAATACAAGAGACTGGAGGACGTTCACTGCACCTGGGTAGAGAAGAGTGTGGAGGGTCTGCAAAGGGGCAGCACCAGAGTGGTCACGGGAAGTAAGTTCTTCAGTACCTCTAGTGAGCCACTGGAACTCTCTGTCCAAGAGCCATGGTGGTGGACACACAAAGGTCACTGTGTAGATAACTTGCAGGTGATATTTGTGTTTAGATGTATCACTACATAGTATGAGAACTAAATTGTTTAATTTTTTCAGATAAACATATTCTAAAAATATTATAAATAACTTAAATGGACACACTTATGTCCCACATCAATGACTGTTTATATGCTTGGCCCATATTTCTAACCAATAGAGAGCAAATTCTACAGATGCCAGAAATGATGTGGGTCAGTTTTTTTTTATGAAGTTCAATACTATGATTTTTAGGATAATAAACATATATTACAATTTCACTGGCAAAAACTTAGAGTTCTGATATATAAGTAGGACCTACCAGAGTAAATCTAGCATCTAGTCACTTAACAATGAAAACTTGAATATTCACAAAGTTTAGGATATGATTCCAAAGTTCTTGAGGAAACCATTTTGATGTTAAATCAAGAATCATTGTGGTAAGGGAAAGTTTAGGATTAAAATGGAGGTGTCCTAACCATGCAAAGAGGAAGAGGCTTTTTATGTTTACAGAACCAAAGAGTAAGTGATGTTCTCAAAGTCTGGATATTAGAATTACCTCACAAGGGTCCTGAAATTATCCCTATCATGTCCTCACCCCAACTGTTGTTTTTATTGTTTTGTTGTTGTTGTTTGTGTGCTTTCTCTTTTGTTTTCCCCATTAGCTGATATTCATTGTACATGGAAACTGAGTTTTGTAAGTCAATTTTTATGCAAATATTAATTGGGCTGAGGTGGCACCCAGAAATCTATATTTTTTAAATGCTTTATAACAGTTACTAAGAGGCAAACAGAGTTGAGAACCAAAGGCTCAAGACTTGTGAATAAGGGAGAAATTCTGCCTGGAATTCCAGCATATCTGGCAACATGATTATCCCTGTTCTTTTAACTTCTTCATTTATAGATATTTCATAAGGCATTAAAAGTATCTTAGAGTGCATTTCAACCACAGGGAGATAAGAATATAGTGTAGACATGTTAAGAATGCAGTTATTACCCTTCTGACCTAAGTCTCCTCATGTGGAAAGTGGGGAAAATAAGAGCACCTATGCAATGTTATCAATGTAAGGATTAAATAAATTAACAACTAAAGGGTTTACAGAGGCCTGGCCTATAAGTATGTGACAAGTGTAAGCTGTTTTTCTTAACCTAGATGAGAGTAACAGGGGAAAAAAAAAAAGAACAGAATGAATGGAAATCATAAGGTACATTCCAAGGACACTAGTTTGTCTGAGGCCTTGGGGAGTAACACAAAAAAAAAATTACAAAGGTAAGTTGGGGCCAAATTGCTTTCTTGAGCTCCAGGCACATGTTTAAATTTGAGCAAGTGTTCATTAATGGATCATCTAATAATGTAGTCCCCAAGCAGGTGAGGAAAGCCAGGTGTGTATTATTCAAAACAGAATAAATTAATGAACTTCTCAGAGTTCAATCCAAAACTTGAGCTCCAATTTGAATTTAACCCAAATGTGGAACCAACAGATGTCTCTTTGAATAACTGATTGAATCAACATACAGCTTCAAAAATGAGCAACAAGCCATTGGGTATTAATTCCCCTGGTGCTAATGAAAGCAGGTAGTCCTCTTTGTGATTCCTTACATCTCCTTAGCAGACAAAGCCAACTCCACAACGTCTATTGAGATTCCACCCACTTTACTGGGAACCTCTATAAGGCACTGAAATTATGTTGCTTATCACTTATAAATATTCCAGAAATATTAGAAATAACTTATACAGACACATCCCACATGGCAAGATATATAGAAAATTCAGTGTAGACATGAAAGAATCCAATATGTAAGGGAAATGAGAATATCAGGCTTTAGAAGAGGCCTTGAGGAAGCTAGCATGCCATAAAAGGTGGAAGAACCAGCAGCTTGCCACAAATTTGATGCTAAGCTTTTCAATAGGCAATGGAAAGTGAGAAACAAGATTGATTACAACAGTAAGAATGTTTCAAACTTAATCCAGACATGGCTTAGTAGAAAAACAGCTACTTCTGGTACAGTGCTAGAGAGGTCACTAGCTCCAGGTTTAGATAAAGAGGCTACTGTACAAGCCACTAGTAGTTTCATCATACTCCAATGCCCCTGTGAAGTGCATGATGCCTACAGTTTGCTAAGACAGTAAGTGAGTGAGTGAGTGAGTGAAGAAAAAAAGAGATAGCGACAGCAGAGACAGATAGGGAAGGATAGGGAAGGAGCCACCACTGTAAACTCACAATTTCTATGAGCTTCTTTCCAGTCCTCCCATTTGTAGACTGGTTGCCTATCACAGTACAATGTAAGTAATTCTAAAGTCCATGTGCTCAAAATGGTCCATTGTAGACATTAGTCCTCAGCCAGTCTAAAACCAGGAAAATCTACTAATGTCTACAGAAAAGAGTAGACTAAATATCTTAGAGGCAAACTTTCCTAAAAACTAAAAAAAGAATTCATTATAGTTTTTTTTCCCCATTCACATAGAAACTGATTCAGGCAAGCCTGAGTGATGTAAGTTGCTGTATTCCATGTGGTGATTTTTTTTCTTCTTCTTCATGAAATGTCTATCCTTCCTTATCATGTCTCCGTCTTCTGTGGCCACTAAGGGGATCTACTTCAAGTGGCACACAAAGACAAGACTCATTTACTCAACCAATTTGAGTAATAAGTGGCCCACATCACTTACACTCACATTCTATGTTAGTCAGACATTCAGTACTTTGCAAAATACTTGACATAAACTTAAAGGATGAACAAGTTATTTGGACTCATGGTTTCAAAGATTTAGTCTATGGCTGGTTGGCTCTCTCTATATATCTTTCTAGGGCATGCCACCAGTCACCTACTTCTTCCAACTATGCCTCACCCATTAAAGTCTCCACGATTTTCCAAAATATCACTACTTGCTGGGAACCTGAGATAGACACTTCATATCCTTTGGTAAAGGGTCCCACTTCATTGCAAAGGTCCTGGAAAATACACAAAACATATCTTTGCAGTGATACCTTCCTTCTATGAAATGAGGGCATACAGATCTGGGCAGTAGCTGGATACCTCCTCTACAACACTTTTCTTCAGCTACCAAATATCTATGCCCACCCTCCTTCCACACAGAAGACACAGTGTCCTCATGCCCAGAAAGACTTACCCCAAAGCCCAGCTTCCAAGCATCTAGGTCTCAGTCCATAATGTGCAGGGCATGAATAGCACCCATCATATCTAGGTGGGACACCTCCTCAAAGATGGGATGGCCTGCTCATTGTAGTATATATGTCCCTCACTATGTCCCAGAAAACAAATATGTAGGAGCTGGGGAAGTATTAGGCACAGTAAATAAACAAGCAAAGTGCAGTAAGAAAAGGATGTGTGAAACCCGTCCAAGCAAGCATTGTCTGGTTCCCTTCCAGGAGTGCTGGGAGGAAGTCTTTGGTGCCATTTTGGCCCTCCTTCTCCGTGTCCATCATCTCCCTTGGCTTCCTCTGAAGCTGGGAAAGGTTAGGCAAAGTACCTAAATGGAGCTCTAGAGCTTTCACTACTTCTCAGTGGTGTAAATATAGACACCCGAGAGTAAATGCAGGTTTTGTTTGGCTTGCTTTGCTTTGTTTGGTTGTATTCCGAATTTCTTCTTGTGTGAACAACACAGTTCCCCCAAACATTGAGAAAGCACCTCATCTATTTTTATACTGTAATTTCCACATGCTGATAATCAAGTCCAATGTTATTCTGCAGCAGCAATTCTGTAGTCAGCTTTCATTGCCCTGTTACCCTCAAGTGAGGTGTGCTATGTCTATTTACATCCTCTTGGCCAGTGGTAGTCATATCCTCCACCTAATTTGGGGGAGCCTGGGAAATGAAATATTTGGCTGGACTTTCCCTAAATAAGCTGAACCATAGAAGAGAACTGACCAGTGTACTTCCTAAGCATATTTTCAAGGGCATGTGCATATAACATTAAAAGCTGCTGATATTGGATCCTCCTTTCATTATGATATATCTAGGTTTCTACTTTTATCATTTCCAACCTCTATAATCTCAAATATTAGTATATGTTAGTCAATATTCTCTTACCTGTAAATATTTTATCTGATTTATCAATAATGACTCATTAATTCAACAGAAGTGTGAAAACTTATCTTGATGTCTATAGCCCATGTGTGTGTTCGGTTCTTGTAATAACCCAAAGATAATTAAACAGAAAACTTTCCCAGGCTGGTATTTGCATCTTTAAGGCATTCCATCCTTTACAAACTTTGCCCTTGAGAGTTTAATTTCTTCCTCTGCAAAAGTAGCTGATTGACTATGACATCTGCTAGCAAATTTTGTGTGGTACATTTTCTGTTTCTTCCACTTTTATTTTGGCATTTTGAGAAAATGTTATCTACCACTCTGATCCAGTTGGAAGTTTTCTGATAGTGTACTGTATGATCTAAATCTGTATGACTGTTCAAAGTTACACCTTTGGAGAGTTTAGTAAATAAAGGATTATTCACCTTACAAGATTATTGTCTTAATCAGACAACAAATGAACAAATGATTTATGCAATGAAGTATGAGCAAACCAATTTTATCTGAATAAATCTCCCTGGATAATTTATATTGAATAAATATATAAATATAAATACTAATGCCACTAAAGTAATTGAAGTTAACATTGAAAGCAGGGAAGTTTTCTAAATGAATTCCAGCTGCAGATGGAGTAAGAGGCAATTTTTATATGGATCATAGGCATGGTTTCTTGTCCTAAAATAGTGACCCTTACCTTAGCATACATCAAAATTACCTAGAGAGCATCTTCAAACTCATATATCTGGACATGTCTACAAGGTATCTGATTTAGTAGGTGTGTCAGACAGTGACCAAAATGTTGTGCTTTTGAATAATTTACAGATGCTGCTACTGCTAGCATTCTCAAGATCACACTCTTGGGACCACATGCCTAAGGCAAGAATTGAGAAAGTCCATCCTTTATACCCAGTTGCTCCCCTTTTTGTTTTTATAAATAAATTTTTATTGAAATATAGCCACACAGTTTCATTTCTGCAATTTCTCTGGATTCTTTTACACTAAAATGAGAAGGGAAAATAGTAACAATAAAGACCTTAGGTCCTAAAAGCCTTAACTAGTATCAATTTCTGTACAGAAAATATTTGTTGATCCTTGGTTAAAACGTAGAAGAGTGAAAGGTGACTATAAAAATCCTTGCCTCCTCCTTCCCCTCAAACCCTCTCTTGAGTTCCCTTTATTGCCTTGCGTTAGAGATTAGCTAAAAGCTCACCAGTAGCACATTCAATTATAAAGACAAATCATTTATATATGCCTGTCATTAAAGACTGAAAATTAAAGGGAATTGAATTACACACTTCAGTACCCAATTTCTGCTAGATGGATAGAAGACTTATGTCTAAAGAGTCACAAAGTCAGCTTTCATCTCGAACTTATCACTCCCAGAAAAGGCATACTGGTTAACTCTCTCTTTTGTGGTGACAGAGGGGCTCCATCAGTGTGATTAATGAATGGTTCACTGCCATGTCCAGTTAATTAGACACATGTGCCATCTGCATTTGAAGTACAAGACATGGAACAGGGTGTCTGTTGCACAGAACCAAATAATCTACATACAGTTGCTTCTTAATGAGGTCATCTATAGTGGAGTAGGGCAGTGAAAAGGAAGAGGTCTGTACCATTCTGATGACTTTTAGCTTTGAACATGGTGTTTTAGCTTAGGGACATAAATTATCTGTTCACTCTGTTTTGCATTTGTGTGAGAGCAAAGGTTGAGGGATCAGGAGCTGGGGAGATTGCTCAGTGGGTAAAGTGTTTGTCATGCAAGCATGAGGACCCAGCACCCATGTAAAATGCAGGCATATTGGCATATGCCAGTAATTCCCAGTGTTGGGGAGACAGAGAAAGGAAGATCACCAGGACTTGGTGGCTAGCTGGTCTAGCAAAATCAGTGAGGTATAGGTTCAATGAGAGATCCATCTCAAAAAATAATGTGGAGAGTGATTGAGGAAGTCATCTACTGTCAAACTCTGGCTATACGTAGTTCAGATTGTCTAAGGTGTGTGTGCTATGTAATTTTCTGTCATTATTTGGAGAAGAAATGCTCAAATGGTTTGTTTAGTATTGGAATTGTTCACAGACCTTGAAGTGAGTTAGAACAAGTCACCTCTGTGATATCTCCTGGGCCCTAGGGATGGCTCGTCCCATGCTAGGCAGCACCCATCAAGGCTCAGGGAACATTGTGAGTATGTAAGAGCCACAGGATAGAAAGGAGATTCTGAGGCATTGACCCACTCCCCCTACAGAGACTGACTGATGAAGTCAAAACTTCATGGTGAATACCATAACCCCACTGAGAAAGGCCCTCAGTGGAATGGGGATATGTAAGAGGGGATATAAGAGGATAAAAGGAATGGGACCAATATGCAATTTATTCATATAGTAAGGTTCATAATTAATTTTAAAAAATAAAATAGGCTATGGATGGATGCCTTAGCAGTTAAGGTGCTTGCCTGCAAAGCCAAAGGACCAGGTTCAATTCCCTAGGACCCATGCAAGCCATATGCACAAGGTGGCTCATGCTTCTAGAGTATGTTTGCAGTGGCTAAAGGCTCTGGCATGTCCGTTCTCTCCCCCCCTCCTCTCTCTAATAACTAGATTCATTAAAAAATAAATAAATTTTAAAACTACAATGTTAGACAGCCTGTTTTTTAAAAAGCTACCCAGTATTTGTTGGATGTCTAAAACTATACCATGTGCTATTGCAGGCATTTAGGTTTCTCAGCTCCAGTGCTCATCACAGTGTCCTTGCAAGATTGGTGGTAACCTTATTCTCTAGAGAGAAAACATGAGATTTAGAAAGCCAAAATACCTTGCTCAATTTCACCCCACCACATGATTGACACTGTGGACCAACAGCCAAACTGTTTACTGCTCTACTCTACCCACTACCAAGTCCCATGCCTACTTCTTCTAGATTGTTCTTCCACACATCACTTGCTCTGTATCTCCTCATTCCTAGAGCACCTCTTGTCACCATTATAAAAAATGCCCGTGTTGTCATTGGCCCAAGACCATGGCTTACCACTCTCTAGTTTCTCATTTGATCATTAATAAGCCAAAAATTCCTTTCAGACAGATTGGCAATAGTGGAAAAACATGGTTGGAAAAAAATTGAAAGTATGTCAGTCTCCATAGAAGAATATAATTTAGAATCATAGAGAAGAATGTCCAAACCTATGAACTGTATAATGCCATCATCTCTCAATTTCTATTTCAGTCAAGTATTATTTCTTTGTGGCTGTTGTAACATTGTGTTGGGGAGAATTCTGGGACCATGTCCTCCTGGGAAGAGTGCTGTAAATAGTAATCATAAGGATGAACTCATATAGTATGACTTGCCAGGTACAGATCCAAACACTAAGCATATTGATTTGGATAATCCCACAACCAACCGCCAAGCACAAATGTGGGAGTAAAGGCCCCTGGGGTAAATGATTCATGCATGAAGATCACAATGCAGCATGGCTAAGGAGCAGAGAGGAGGTATGAGCAAGTGTACAGGGCATGGAAGGGGTGAACATTTTTCCCACAGAGGAAGGTGTGACATGATTGGTGTGGTCTCCTACCTAGAGGGAGTGGTCTAATAAAGAACAAATCTCTAAACTTCTGAAACTACTTTGTATCTGGAAGCCTGTACCAGTATGATAAGGCCAAATTGACAGGAAACTGCAAATTGATGACCTTTTGGAAAAATCTTGCTTACATATATGTTTAGCTACAATGTTGAATTTCACATACTCTTCTCATCTTTAAAAATCAGAAGATTACTTTTCCTTCAAGAAAATAAGCAACTTAATATGTGAACCTACATTGTATATGGTATCTGTTGGCCATTACTAAGCAGTGATATCCCATTTAGACTACACATGGGTTCTCCTAGTGGTCACACACTCACCACTTACTATTTCCTTACCAACACTGAGCCCAGTTGCTATAGTCATTCATTATTAGGTTTATAAACCATTTTTCTTGTAGTAAAGAAAGGTTTCTCAGTTCTCATGTCTAGGTACAAAATAAGAAAATTAAAGACCAAAAGTTCTATGTGCTTGAAGTGAAAAAGGCTGTTTCCTTTCTTGTCTTGGCCTGCTTCCATCCATCACAAGACTTACTTATAGCTTATAATATTTGAGTTTTCAGCCTCTCTTATAGGCACATTAATGGTGAGCAGACTGATAGAAGATGAATTTCCTATGGCAAAAACCAAAGGCAAGAAATGATAAGAGCAGAAAGCTGTAACTATAGTTCAAGGGTGGAATAGAAAGATGGATTTGAAAATCTGTGGAAGATACAATAGTCAGAGGGCCCTGCAATAGGTCATGATTCTTTAGCATTGAGGATGAGAGAATGGCCACCCTGTTTCCTAGTTTGCACTCAAAGGCTGCTATTCAAGAGAAAAAGAAAGGAAAAGTAGATTTAAAATAAAGAAGAGTATATCAGTTTGGGGCATGTGGAATGGGAGGTAAACTTGGGATAAATGTGGTTATCAATGCTGAACAAAAAATTAGATATGTCACTATGAACTCAGCAGTTATGTCTAGGTTAAAGGTTTGAATATAGCTAGTCAGCATCAGAAAGTTAATAGGTAAAACCTTGGGAATGAATCTTCCCACTGCAGAGCCTGAAGTTTAAGAGTGGCCATGGGCAGATGCCTAGGAAACTGGGCATTGGTCACAGAAAATGGACCTCAAAAAGAATCAGAGCCAAGTAGAAAGAATATAGAGGTGACAGAGTTGTATATGAGGCAATGAGGATTTCTGAGTGGTGTCAAATGCTATTAGGTGGAGCAGACCAGCCCCATCCATTTTGGAATTGGAACTTCATTACTGACATTAGTGAATTTCAATTGAGTTATAAAGACAATAGTAGATAATGAGAATGATTACATAATAGTTATTGCATGTCAGGCAAAGTCTTAAGCAATATATACATATACATCATACACATATATGTATGTATATAATTTTATTTTTTATTTTAACATTATATAATATATTTTATCTAATTCCCCTCTCTTAACTCCCTCCCATCAATAACCTTCTGCTTTCCTATTATCCCCATATTACTTGCATGCCTTTTTTCTCCATTGGTTAAAAAACAAATTAAGTATTATATCCTTGAACTCAGTTTAAAACAACCTTGGTTCTGGGGAGATGACTCAGTGGATAAAGCACTCATTGTTCAAGCTGGAGTACCTGAGTTTGATCCCTAGACCCATGTTAAGAGCCAGGAGCTGTTGGAAGCTTCTATAATCTCAGCACACTGACATGAAAGGTGAGGTAGGAAGCACAGATAGGAAAATTTTCCAGAAGCTCATGGTGAATTCAGCAAAGAACAATAGCAGAGCAAGAATCTGGAGTGAGAGACCCTGCCTCAACTGAAGTGGATACGCAAGGACCAACCTGAAAGTTGTCCTCTGAGAACCACATGCACGCTGTGGCATAACACATCCAAACATATTCGTGAACATGCACACATACAAGAACACATATACACAAATAAATAATAAAGCTACTATGAAACAACCTTGCTTATTGCCATTTTACATAAAGTAGACTGAAAGAAGTCATATAGCTTTCCTAAGGAAACATTACAAATTAGTAATGAGTTAAAATCTAAACACAGCCAGGCTAGCTTGAGAGGCTAGGCTCCAAACTCCATTGTTATTGAGCCACTCTTTCAGATTACAGTGAATAACAAAGAAGGCAACCTATTGGTGACTATAATGCCAATTGCTGATGTAAGCAATGCTCCCTTTCCAGACCTAGATGAAAACACATAGCAATGCACCATTCCTACATGGAATGAAGCATGAAGACATAAATATGTGAGCTAGAGAATTCTTTGTACCTGTGTGTCATAGTTCATGAGTCTTCAACAAATGTGGTAAATGAATATTCCAGAAGTGTTTATTATAAGAGGATAAACTGACTTAAAACCTGAGGGTAAATTCTAGAAGATATTGAAAATGGAAGGAATACAATACAGGAGAGAGTACATGACATTCAGTGATGTCTCAAAAGAGGATGAAAGGGATGATACTAAGGGTACTTGTATAACACAAAGCAAATAAAAGCTACTGGCCTTCTTACTAAACTCACATTCCTGTCATTTTATCTTTCTATCTGTATAGCAGACAAGTTTCTATTGGGTACCTAAAATTCTGTAGACACAGAGGGATTGACTTTAGAGAAGGGAATAAAACTCTACATCTAAGAAAAACCAAAATGAGGATATATACAGGTATAAGGCAAAGACCTTGATGGAAAGTTGGAAGAGACAATGTTGAGAATACACACGGGAAGGATAATGGGCTGGAAAACATGAAAGCACAAAATGCTTGAATGCCTGCAAGATGGTGGCATGGGGAAAGGCAGAAAGAGTCTGAAAGAACCTGAGATAATAGTCTGAATGCTGGAATTTTTAAATTTTATTTTTATTTATTAGAGAGAGAAAGAGACAGAATGGGTGCACCAGGGACTCTAGCTACTGCAAATGAACTCCAGATGCATGCGCCACCATGTGCATCTGGGACCTGGAGAATCAAACCTGGGTCCTTAGGCTTTGTAGGCAAGTGCCTTAATAGTTAAGCTATCTTTCCAGACCTGAATATTATTATTTGGCTTTAAGGATTCAGGTTAGCTTCTCATTTACACTTCTTTTTTTATTTGCTTTTGTGGGCAGGGTCTTATTCTAGCAGCCCAGGCTAACCCAGAGCTCACTGTGTAGCCTAGGGTGGCCACAAACTCACAGTGTTCCTCCTACCTCAGCCTTCCCAATGATAGAATCAAAGATGTGTGCCAACATGCCCAGCTTCACTCTACTATTAATGATATGTCTTCTATTATAATCTATACTCATCCATGAAATGTATATTCAACATTGTACTTTTATTCACCCTACCAAAACATATCTCTCACGCCTCAGAAAGTATTCCATATTGTTTGCCCAACATATAGATTTAAATACTACATCAGAATGGAAACTTGGGGTTGGTGCACTCTGGTCAAACAGAACCTTTTTGTCTTACATCAGAGCAGCTATTTGGGGCATGTGTGAAATTGATTGTAAATTGCTTGTGTTTTTTTTTCTGGATATTGAACATGCCCATTTAACATATTTAATGTGTTTCTGACATTTTCAAAGTGTCTAGCAAGCTTTAGACAATCATTATTTAAAACATTTTATTGAAAGTACCCCTGAGTAGTTCCTAAACACTGCATTGTTTCAATCGACTCTGAATCCCTGAAGAGGGAATTGTAAATGTTGAATACTGTAGTTGTCAATCATGAAGTCACCTGCTCATCTGTTTGAATGATGATATACATTCATTTGCAACACTACACATATCTTGGTATTTATTTTTCCCCTCACTGCTAGGCTATTGCTTTATCTCACTAAGACTAGGGAGAAAATGGGTTAATCTCTAGAGATATGAGCAGTGCCTGACCTTGAGAGCTAGAAGACATGCTTTTTGTGAATTTTTTTTAAGAATGAAAGGGTTTTGAGTGGGTCAGAGGTAGTGTCCCAAACACTGTGTCTGGACAAAGAAGCCACTACAGACAGTCCTTTGTCCCCTGTGATTTTTACTAGGAACTATCAGGTCCTATATTAGAATATGAAAATGTCTGCACTCAGAAAATACAGCATGCGTCAAAACTGACAGGAATGCTGCACATTATAAAAGCAACTTTTCTTTGAGCCACTTTTGCTCCTGCTCTGATCAAAATGCATGTTGTAGCCCTGCACTCAGAAACTCTGGAGCCTTTTGGATTCACAGAATGATAGAGCTGAGCTTGAACCAGCAGGTGAGGGGAGGTGTGGAGTGAAAACAGGCATTGTAGGTGCAGAATGCAAATTAGAGTCTCTTTGTCCTTAATTATATCTGATAGAGCCTCTGCATAGACTATCAATTCTGTGTAATGAGGAACTGTGAAGCTTGGCCATTTGGCAATGGGCAGCAGATTGTGTGGAAGCATCTGGCATAGGAATAATTTGACAAATAGCAATATGCAAAAATTGTGCTAGATAATTTTTAAAGAACTATTTGTCAGGCTGATCACTCATTATTCCTGGGATGTTATTCATCAGCCTCATGATTTAAACAGCAATTAGCTACAAGGTTTATGTTGTAATCAAGGCATGCATGTTCCCCATAATCCTTTGCATACTTTCTCTTTATTGATAAAGAAGCAGTAACATCTGTGGCCTCTCACCTTGATGCTTGACTGGAAATCTGAACTTCACTCTTGGGTACCAGTGAGTAAATAACAGGTTAAACAGAAAGACTGAATGAGAAATTCTTTGCACATCCCATGGAAGTGGAAGATGTTCTCTACCAATAGGAAACCTTTGATAACTTATAATTTTATAGTAATGATGGCTATTGGGTTGTTAACTGTAACACTATAGTGAAGTGTTACATAAGAATGGGGGCAGTTGTTCCAGGTCCTCTAGCATTTTCTTTACAAGAAATAGTCACCTCATATATTGATTTTCTCAAATGTTCTTTCTTGTCTTTAATGGTTCTTTTGCCTACCATATCCCCTCAGTTGTTGGTACTGACCTGGGTTGTAATATAACTCTGAGCATTGTGATCCCTTATTTCAACAGCCTAGTAGTTTCCAATGTACTCCATGTCCTTCTTGCTGTCTCACATCTCAGGGTTAGGTATTTTAAACAGCTTCTCAAAAGAGCTGTGAACTGAGCTGGACGTGGTAGTGCATGACTTTAATCCCAGCACTTGAGAGGCAGAGGTAGGAGGATCACAGTGAGTTCAAGGCCACCCTGAGACTCCATAGTGAATTCCAGTTCAGCCTGGGGTAGAGTGAGACCCTATCATGAAAAACCAAACAACAAAGAGCTGTGAACTTGGAAACCCACAGCTATCTTCATTCATTTTAGTCTATTTAGTGAAGCCTCCAGCTATGGATTCATATAGGAGTCATTACCTCCAACTCTATCCCTGTACCTCTGAGAAGAATTGGAAATCTTGAGCTGTTTGGACCAGTTACTCCATGGTCACCTGAATTCTCAGTGGCCATGCCTTGTTATCATCGCTTCTGTTTCCTCACAGCTGCTATTTCAGACTTGTGCTATTCTTCTCATCCCAAAACTCACCCCTGGTGTGCAACTCTTCAGTAAAGATTGCAAAAGAATTACTAAGATCATAGCACTGGGAAGGCTGAGACTGAGGCAGGAGGATTACAAGTCCAAGGCCAATAGACTATCCAGTGAGACTCCATCTGGAAACAAAGCAAACGAAAAAATATATCTTCAAGAGTTAATTACCCTAAGAATCACACCTGAGATTTCTGGTTCTGAAAGCTTAAATGGAAACCAAGACTGTAAGATTTTTCTTTACATTTGTAAATATTTTTAAAACGATTGTTTATTTTTATTTCATTTGCAAGCAGAGAGAGAGAGACAGAGAAGGGAGAGAGGAGAACAGGCAATCAGGGCCTCTAACCACTGCAAACAAACTCCAGACACATGCACCATTTTGTGTGTCTGGCTTTATGTGTATTCAGGGGAATCAAACATAGGTCATTAGGCTTTGTAGTCAAACACCTTAACCACTGAACTATCTCTCCAGCCCCTATATTTGTATATTTTATTTGCCTAAAATTGCAGACATTTAACATCTACAGCATGTTCTGTGGAAATATGCATAGTGGAATGGCTAGATGGAGCTAACATATCTATAAACTCACATACTTATGAACTTGGGGTAATGAGAAATCTATTCTTTCAGTCTGGAGAGGTGGTTTTTGCAGGTAAGAACACCTGTTGCACAAGCATGAAGGCTTGAGATGGCCCAAGTTCAACCCCCAGCACCCAAATAAAAGCTGTGTGTGGCCATGCATGTCTGTAATTCTAATCCTGCGGATGTTAGAGTCCACAGAATCAGTGGAGCTCACAGGTAACCCAGCCCGACTGAAAAACCTCAGTTCTAGGTACAGAAATATACTCTGTCTCAAGGGAACAATGTGGAAAAGAGGACACCTGGCATTCTCTCCTGACCTTCACACATGAACACACTAGGTGTTCACATAGCTACACACATATTATGCACACATGCCAAAAACAAAGTAGATATATTCTATGATAATTTTCAAAACTAAAATACATTCTCATTAGTTGTAATCACCATGTTGTAAAATGGATCTCTTGAACTTACTTCTTTTATCACACTGAAATTTTGTATTCTTTAACATATTTCTACCCAGCCCGAGCCTGTGGTGACCAACATCCTATGTTCAACTTTTTGAGATTGCACATGTAAGTAAGATAACAAGAATCCAAATTTTTAGCAAGCATTTTTGGTGGTCCTTATGACTTTGTCATCATGGGACATACTTAGACATAGGTTACCCTTTTACCCTTGAGGAAGCTATGACACCTTTTATTTATCTGGTTGATGAATTAGCACCATGGATAGTTGATAAGCTAAAGCTATAGTTTTTCACAAGGACCACTTTCCTATTTACTACTGTATAATTTCTTAAAAGACTCAGGGAACTTAAAAGGTCTATAAAAATTGTTAACTCAGGGTTAGAGGGTGCAGTTCAGTGCTAGTCCTTTTGTAGCCCTCAGATCAATTCCAGCACCAAAAACAAAAACAGAAAAACGCAAATCATCAACTCTATATCCAGTGTTAGGGACGTAGGATTCTGATTCTAAGTGAGAATCTCTGTATTCTCAACAGGGAATAAATAGATAACACTAATGGACTGGAGAGATGACTTAGCAGTTAAGGTGCTTGCCTGCAAAGCCTGAGGACCCATGTTTGACTCTCCAGATCCCACACTAGCCAGATGCACAAAGGCAGAACAAGCATAAGGTCACAATAAGGTCACATATGCCCACTAGGTTGCACAAGCGTCTGAAGTTCAATTTCAGTGGCTGAGGCCCCGGCATGCCAATTCTCTCTCTCCTCTCTCTCTGTCACACACACACACACACACACACAAGATAACACTGAATCAAGTATTGTTAGAATATTTCCAGATGCCTTACATATAAAATCTCCATAGGAAGGTCAGTTTTGAGTGGCTTAGGTAGGAGTCTTCCAAGATTCAAGTAGAAACATTTTTACTTCTTTTTTCTTTCATTAAAAAAAAACACTGCCAGATGTGTTGGCTCACACCTTTAATTGCAGCACTTGGGAGGCAGATGTAGGAGTATCAGCATGAGTTCAAAGCCACCCTGAGACTACATAGTGAATTCCAGGTCATCCTGAACTAGAGCAAGACCCTACTTTGAAAAAACAAAACAAAACAAAAACAAACAACAGCAACAACAACAAAAAAATAACACTTATAGGAAAGGGTAACTAAGCATCAATTGGGTTACAAATAGTAAAATTTGTGATAGTTTCCCAGAAAAATAAGGCAAGTAGCCCAAATATTTTTTACCATTTAATTTTTTTTTATTTATTTACTTGCAAGCAGAGAGAGAATGAGTGAGAAAGAATTGGTACACCAGGGCCTTCTGCCACTGCAGTTGAACTCCAGATGCATGTGCCAATCTGTGCATCTGACTTTATGTGGAGACTGAAGAATGGAACCCAGGCTGACAGACTTTGCAAGCAAGTGCCTTTAACTGCTGAGACATCTCTCCAACCTTCTCTCCAGTCTTTGAAGTTTCACCATTTAAAATTTTTAAATATTTTATTCATTTATGAGAGAGAAAAGCAGACAGAGAGAATGGGTACACCAGGGCTGCTAGCCACTGCTAACAAACTCCAGTTGCATGCACCACCTTGTGAATCTGGCTTTATGTGGGTACTGGGGAATTGAACCTGGATCATTAGGCTCTGCAGGAAAGTGCTTTAACCACTGAGTAACCTCTCCAGCCTTATTTTAATTATATACACACACACTACATGTGTGTGTGTATGTGTTTCATGTTTTTTCAGGTAAGGTCTCACTCTAGCTCAGGCTCAACTGGAATTCACGATGTACCCTAGGGTGGCTCTGAACTCACTGTGATCCTCCTTCCTCTGCCTCCTGAGTATTGGGATTAAAGAAGTGTGCCACCACATCCAGCCTTATATTTTATTTATAAGAGAGAGTGCCTTTCACTATTTTAGATGGCCAATTGAATACTGGCTGCATGTGAAAGTAAGTATCACTTTGGTAAAGGAAATTCCCAGATCACTCACAGACATTGCTAGAGTTTGGAAAATGAGTATCTTTCCTAATCAGAAAGCAAGAACACTTTGTATATTACATGGACTAAGATCCTAACCTTTTGGACTATAAGCAATACACTCCTTAAAAGAAAGCTAGAGACCTGGGGGAATAGCTCAGTTAGTAAAGTGCCTGCCTTGCAAACATGAGGACCTGAGTTTAGCCATCAGAACACGTGATTTTAAAAAAAAATAATGCATGGCCGAGCACACTTGTAATCCCAGCAGTGGGGAGGCAGAAACAGATGGATGCCTGGGGCCTCCAGAGCCAGCCTATTGGTGAGTTTTAGGCCAGTGAGAGGTCGTCTCTGAAAACATGCGAGCAGTACCCGATAACACCTGAGGTTGTCATCTGGCTCTCACATTCCTGCACACACATGTGCATATACACAAAATAGTAGGTTTTAGAAGATTAAGAGCAACTTAATGTTTTTGAAATTTTTTTCATTGAAAAAATCTTGTTTTACTTTGATCTCGAGTTTTAGAACCTGTATCTTGAGAAAGGGAGAGAAAAAAAATATGTAGAGACTAACTGCAAAGGCATGGCATTTTTGTTCACTTGATCTTTTAATGAACTGGGAGACATCAGCAATGATTCAAACTTGAATCTTTTGCTTCTCTGAAATGCAATTTCTGAGAATAGAATATATATAACTAAATCCTGGTTCTAAGAACAAAATATATGGAACTAATACTAGTTTTATGGAGTTGGATGAATGTATTTTCAGCTGATAGGGAGTATTATCTCATCTTTGAAATGAGTGATAAGATCAATACAAAGAAATCTCATTTCTTTTTTCCCTAATTCCCTTTTTGCCCATATGAAACTTTAATTTTAAGATGCTGATGAAATAATATCATCCTCAGTGAAATCAAAGCAATTGATAATAAGGATAAACTCTTCATGTGTAACCACAGATACCTGAACATCTGGAAAACAATGACAATATTGTTCACTGATACCCTTGAACTTTCAGTATTCTTCAGTTTGTTCAGATTCACACAATAAGTGACGTTTTTTGGTATGTAGGTGGATCAGAGGGAAGGGCTTGTGAGATGCAGTTTCCATTCTCTCTTTTTTATTTATTTATTTATTTTTGAATTTTTTTATATTAATTAGTTTTGTACTCAGTGAATACAGTTAACTTGGTACCATTGTTAGGCTCATCCATGTCCTACCCCCTCCCCCTAGCCCCTCCTTGTTGAGGTATATGGCCTCTCTTAAATAATCACTTTATTGTTCCCCCAATCTCCCAGTGAGCACAGCAAATATGTTTGTGTTTGGTTTCAGTGAAAAGGGATTCAGGCATACTTACAATTGCCTTTTCTACCTGAAACAAATAATCTAGCTGAGAATTGGTTCAAGGTAGCATGCATGTGTGAAGTTTAGAAAGGGATGCAACAAAGTGTATGTTTCCACATCTCAGAATTCTAGTTTTTGAAGACGTCTTTACATAATCCCTCTCCATTCCAGAGCATATGATGCCCCATGTCTTCCATTCCCTCATGAGAGGTGTCTCTAAGAATAGCAAGAAATTTCACTTTTTCTTCTCAGCACTCACACTTATGGGCTTCTCCATGAGTAAAGGAGCTTTATTTTTCAATACTGTTACTTAAGTCTAAGGAAGAGACAGACTTCTGAAATAATAAGGTACAGAGTAATTGCCAACAAGCATATAAGCACCTTAATAAAAGCAGTTGAACTATATTTTTAGATACTGCATTCAGTGGAAACATATCTGTGTGAGTATTTGCCTCCTGTTGTCTGTACTCAGGATTCACTCCACTTTCTACCTCAGAAAGCAACCCAAAGAGCAGAGGGTGAATATTTGCCCCAGCAGATGTGGAGGATAAGAGGAGGCAGGTCCTAAAGTGGCTTATTAACACACAAGTTGCCAGATTCCACCAGATATTCTGATTCCATAGACTTGGGCTAGTACCCAATAATTTGAAATTCCAGCAAGTTTCCACTGTACTAGAAAAATTTCAATAATAATAATAATAATAATAAAATTTAAATAAATAAGCCACGTTAAAAAGAGGAAAATGTAGGGTTAGTGAAATTGCTCAGTAGCTAAAGTGCTTGCCATGAGCACATGAAGACCTAAGTACAGAAAACTCAGCACCCATGTACATTTACAATTGTAAATGTGGTGGCATGTGCCGGTAATCCTGGAAGTGGAGAGCATTTCTAGAGCTTTCTGGATAGCTAACTATGGTGGTTTGAATGTAAAATAACAACGGTTCATGTTCTGAACATTTGGCCCCTGCAAAGTGGTGCTTTTGGGGAATGTTGTGGAAGCTTTAAGAGGCAGAATCTTGCTGGAGGAAGTGGGGTGAGTGGAAAGAAGTCTTAAGGTGTTGTAGCCCCACTTTCTATTCCATCTTTCACTGTGTCCCATCTGTTGGAGTGATGATGTGACTTCCTGCTTTAGCCTACCATGTTTCCCTGACATGATGGGCTCTACTATCTAGAGGCTATAAGTTAAATTAAACCTTTTTTCCCTTAAGTTGCTCTTGGTTGGGTATTTTGTCCCAAGAACCAGAAAGTAACACTAGTCTAACTTTATTGGCAGGCTCTAGGCCGAAGGAGAGACCCTGTCTCAAATAAATCAGTAAATAAATGAGGTGGACAGTGATTGAGGAGTATACCCAACATCAACTTCTGACCTCTACATGCATACACACACATGTACCCACACATATATGAACATGCATACATACATACATGCCACAAAAAAGAATATCTTAAAAAGAAATACTTCTCTCTATCTCAAGATATAAATATAGAGGAACATCTCCCTGGGCCCAAAATAGAGATGATAGAATACAAGTAACCTGGTCCTACAAGAGTCCAAACCAATTGTGCAGCACATATATTCATATCCCATGTAAGGATTTTTAGCAAGTAGGACTTTTATCTATTTTTTTCTACTACCAGCACTGCTGCCAGTATCCAGGCTGCCAGTGACTGTGCTGGAATCACTAGATCTTGGTAACAATGAAACCTTGAAGAATGATTAAAGTCTTGATTGCTGCCCCCCTTCCATACCAATGACCACCATGGTTTCTGTGGAAACTGTAGTGGTAGACAGAGCACAAACTTACAATAACATACCCTCATAACATCAATGAGAATGAAAATTTATCTTTGTTATGGCTATCTTTATTCAGACAGGGGACAGGCAAGGATTCTTTCTGTCCCTGGAATAGGGTGGGTAATTCTAGCTACACTGTCCTATGTCTCAGCATTATTCTTACCATGTCTATTTCTCCTCACCTTCTGGTGCTCTTCCCAACATATACCCAGCTTTTTCGAGGTTATTTATTAGATGTTTATTCACAATGCATTAATACCTGTGGAAAAGATAAACAATTGTCCCCACAGCCCTGGTCGAGGTTGCACAAGAGATGTGGAAGTGAGGAACATCTCATATGCAGTGGCCATAATGAGAAACAATAATAAGACAGAATATATTTTGACTAGTGTAAGTTATACTTCTGAAGGTTTTGGGGAAATTCTGAATTGAATAGCATGTGAAAAGGGGAGAGAAAGCTTAGAAATAATAAGCATTGAGGGGATTACTTTGATTTTTTTATTTTTTCTAATTTTTAAAAAATATTTATTTTTTGAGAGATGGAGGCAGAGACAGACAGAGAGAGAGAGAGAGAATGGGCATGCCATGACCTTTAACCACTGCAAATGAACTCCAGACACATGTGCTACCTTGTGCATCTGGCTTACGTGGATACTGGGAAATTGAAAACTGAGCCCTTAAGCTTCATAGGCAAGCACCTTAACCACTAAACAATTTCTACAGCCCCACTTTGTATTTTTTGTATTTTTAAATATTCATAAATAAATGTCTAAGCTTAAATTTTCATGAAATATAATTTAAGGGTAACAAAAATTAGATAAAGCCAATAGGCAACCAATACCATGTAGATTTTATGGAAGGAGTTTCCTAGTTAGATATAGTTATATCTAATTAGCTCAAATTTTATCTTAAATCACATCATGGTAAAACTCATTGCCACAAAGTAAACTGATTAGGCCTTGGACCAACCTAATCTGCTCATGTTTTATTTGAAATGGCATAATCCCCTTTGAGAGCAGCCAGGAGGCATTTTCCAGATTAAATCAAGGCATATATGTTGGACTTCTGTCATTGACTGACAAGCAAAGTGAAATTCCATGGCACATTGTATTTTGTAGCTCTCTGTGGTAGGGAAAAATGTACCTTTTGTTATGAGTATGGTTTATGTGGTACTTAGCGAATTCTAAAATTGCCAAGTACTGAAGTAAATAAAGCAACAGCAAAGGCTTGTTATTTTCCATTTATGCGGTCTCTTTAAAAACATAGATGAATTTTTGTGGCAAGTGAAATCACTCTCTCACCTCTTTGTGCTACCTGCTTCTTAGTCCATTGGTTGCTTGTGAGTATTATAATTTAAACTGAAAGGGCATCATAGAGGTTTCTAGCACATGGGGGCATAGATTTCCATCCAGGGTGAGGCATTGATCAAGTCAGCCAGTAAATTAACAGCCACAAAACACCATTAAATTTTAAACTTAATTGCCTTCTCCTCTTAATTTCTAAGGATATAATCAATAGATGCCAGAGAAAAGTTAAAGGAGTTATTTAGCAAGCATCTATTTCCGGCATATAATTTAAAACAGAAAACAGTTTCATCTCAAATTTCATAGCAACAACTTGCAGTAAGAATGCATTCACTTAGAGAGTTTTATCAGAAGGTTTAATTTTACACAGTGTTTGGCCCTTTTGAGTAGACGTGGAAATGGAAATTTTAGTTGTACAATCAGTCTGGCTTTCTCTCTGGGATCTCTCTCAGCTGTCCTTGCCAGTTGTATCGTGTCACTTTCCTATGCTATCTTTGTCACTTATAAACTCACTTTGCATCTCCATGTTGAATTCTTATTCAGTGTCCTGCATTTTAAATTTTCAAAGAAAAGAACAGCTCAGTATTAAAGATTGATCATGTCTGTATACACAGGAATGAGAGCTGCCAGTTGATGTTGACTGCGAGACTGGGGGAAGTTAAAATCTAATGACAACTTGGTATTGTTCTTGCTTAGTTTTTGCCGAGTCATGGATCACACAGCTAGAGCTTAATAAGCAATTTCAGAAGCTCATAAAGAGGCCATCTTGAATAATATAAGATACTGTTACTAACCTTAAAATAGTACCAGATTTAAGATACATTCAGTGGGCTGCATGATTAAGACAGTGCCATCTGCTGGGTTGCATTTCTGATTTTCCCTTTCATATTTTAAAAAGTATTTTATTTTTATTTATTTATGAGAGAAAGAGAGAGAAAGAGAATGAGCATGCCAGGAACTCCAGACGCATGTGTCACCTTGTGCATCTGGCTTACGTGGTGTGGTGGTTTGATTCAAGTGTCCCCCATAAAATTAGGTGTTCCGAATGTTATGTTCCCCAGCTGATGGCAATTGGAAATTAAAGCCTCCTGGAGGCCCTGTGTTGTTGGGGGCAGGCTTATGGGTATTATAGCCAGTTTCCCCTTGCCAGTGTTTTGTACAGTGTCCTGTTGCTATTGTCCACCTTATGTTGCCCAGAGGGTGATGTCCACCCTCTGCTAATGCCATTGTTTTCCCCTGCCATTGCGGAGCTTCCCCTCAAGCCTATAAGCCAAAATAAACCTCTTTTTCCCACAAGCTGCTCTTGTTTGGGTGATTTCTACCAGCATTAGACACCTGACTGCAATAGGAAAGTGGTACCGAGGAGTACTGTTGTTGCTAGACACCTGACTGTGGCTTTGGCCCTTTGGAGCTGATTTTTAAGAGGAATGCGGGAGGATGTGAAACCTTGGCCTAAGAGACGCCTTGCAGTACTGTAAGTACAACTTGATGGACTATTCTTGTCAGAGTTGAAAGACCTGAATGCAGTAAGAACTATGGACTGTGAGGTTTGGCTTATGAAGGTAAGAAAGAGCTTTGTTTGGACTGGGCTAGCAGTTTGTGTGAGAAGCTTGCTGTTATGCCCATGTCCTGAGAAGTTGTGCAGGGTTGCTTTGCATAGAAATGAACTGGTGTGAGCAAAGGGATATGGCACAGAAAAAAAAAAAAATCTTTGGGATTAAACTGATGCCTGTTCACCTGCAAATTGTTGAGAGATAACAACCTTTGAGATTGGGCCAACTGACCTGCACTGGGGCAACAAGAAGAATGTAGACTCTTTTGAAGGGGCCTGAATGCTCAAGGAGTGTCCTGTTCTTCAAAGTCTGCTTTATTCCCCCCTGGATTAAAAAATTGGCACCCTACCTGGTATTGTAGCATATAAGAAATGGGGAAAGGGAGTCATTGAGTTTGCAACACGGTCTTGTGTTTTGGAAATGGTCATGGGCAGTGTGAAGCAGGTTTGCTGGATGCCTGCATGGAGACCCCATGGGGCCATGAGGATGAACCCTGGATTGCAGTGGAGACCCAGTGGCGATGCCTCCTGGACCACGAGATGGCTGCTAAGGAAAGCTGCTGCCCTGATGAAGTTGTCCAGGACTCTGAGTAGCCTAGCTGGAGGGGAGGAATTGGAATGCCAGAAACTTGTTGCTGGTTAGAATTATTGAACTTGGAGATTTATCACTGGCTAGAGTTGTTGGACTTGAAGTTACAGAGTTTGATGTTTGCCCTGGTTGTTTTAAATCTTGTATTGGTTGAATATTTCTTTGCTATGCCCAATGCCATCTTTTGCAGTGTATTTATTCTGTACCATTATGGTTTTTTTTTTTTTTGAGGTTTTTTGTGGTATTATGGCTCAGTTAAAAAAAACTTGGATTATAGGGATACATGAACATCATTAGGACTGATAAAAAATATGGGGACTTTTAAAGTCAGACTGAATTCATTGTATTTTACATCATGTATGGATAACAGTTTATGGGGGCCAGTGGTGGAATGTGGTGGTTTGATTCAGGTGTCCCCCATAAAATTAGGTGTTCTGAATGTTAGGTTCCCCAGCTGATGGCAGTTGGAAATTAAAGCTTCCTGGAGGCCGTGTATTTTGGGGGGTGGGCTTATGGGTATTATAGCCAGTTTCCCCTTGCCAGTGTTTGGTACACTGTCCTGTTGCTATTGTCCACCTTATGTTGTACAGGGGGTGATGTCCACCCTCTGCTCATGCCATTGTTTTCCCCTGCCATCATAGAGCTTCCCCTTGATCCTGTAAGCCAAAATAAACCTCTTTTTCCCACAAATTGCTCTTGGTTGGGTGATTTCTACCAGCAATGGACATCTAACTGCAACACATGGGTTCTGGAGAATCCAACATGGGTCCTTAGTGCTTTCACTGCTAAGATCTCTCTCCAGCCCCCCTTTTACATTTTCAAAGACTACATTTTATCTGAATTACTGTATCAGTTACTGTCTCATTGCTGTGAACAAATATCAGATCAGAAGCAACTTAGGGAAGAAAAGAGTTTATTTTGTCATATTTTTCTATTGGGTAGAGTCCATCATGGTGAGGGAAACGTAGCTGGCTAGAACAGGGTCAGAGTTGGTCACAATCCTTTGTTAACAGGAAGCATAGGGTGAACAGGAAGTGGGGTCCAATCTCCCTTAATCCACTTCCTACAGCAAGGTTCTACCTCCTAAAGGTTCTACAACCTTCAGACTTCTGGCCAAGATGACAATCGCCTAAATGCGTGCACATCCCTGGGAAAGAAAGGCAAGGCATTAAGGGTTCACTGGGTCTTTTAGGGGAGAGCATTCTCTAAAAGATTGCCAGTGGGAAGGCACAGAGGGGGTACAAAAGGGAATCACTGATTCCCTCACTCACAGGTAGCCCACCAGTTCCCCATCCACCCAAGCAGCTGCTATACCCACAGTCCCAGCTTCAGGATACTCCCACGCTTACTGTAGGAAAAGGAACCCAGGCCAACATAGTTCCACTTGCCTCATTGTACTGAGGTGATTGCCCTGCTACCCCCGCCCACGTATGACCTTGGGCAGGCTCCGCCTGCTGGCCAACAGAAGTTCAGGCTCCATTCACCCACCACATGCGCACCACTGACCACTGCTGGTGCAAGCTTAGCCTGTTCTCTCTTCCCATTTGCCCACTTACTGCTCCAGCCACCGCCCATTCATGCGCAAGCTCAGGCCAATTCCACCTGCCCACAGGAGCTCAGGATCACTCTGCCTGTCCACCTGCACCACCTCAGATGCCAGCCTCTCCCTGTCTGCCGCACCGGCTGACCGCCATTGTCCTGTTGCAGGTGACCACAGACTGCTTCTGGGTCCCAGTGTTCCACCACATGCGAGGTTAGGCTGCTACAGTGCTTGGTGCTTCAGCGTCCCTCCTAGCGGGAGTGCAGGCAGCTTTGGCACATCACCTAATGAGACCTCAGGCAACTTTGGCACCCTTGCCAAGCAGGAGCTCAGGCTGCTTTGGCATTGTGCTAAGTTAGAGACCAGATTGCTTGGCATCCACCTCAGGCTGCTTCAGCTCTCACTGTGCTTCAGCTCAGGCTAATCCACCCACCTACATGTTAGCTCAAGACCACTCAGCCCATCTGCTTGCATGATGGCTAGCCCAGGCCAGTTCCCCCAAGAGGCACCACTTCCCCTGCCCATCAAGACCACAGTCCTACTCTCCCTGCCCATACACTGTGAGGGGCAGACAACAGCGCAAAAAAAAAAAAAAAAAAAACATGAAAAATCAAATGAAATAGTCCAGTTAGATCACCCAGTCCTACAATGAACATCCCTAATCAAAACATAGAAGAGTCAGTAGGATCTGAGCACCCAAATGAAGCTATGAGCAATGCAACCCTGACCAAGCTACTGGTAGAACTCGCAGTAAAGCAACAAAGGACCGATAATCATGTGGATGCTGCCATCACAAGACTAGACCTAATAGATAAGAAAATAGAAGGAATTCAAAGACAGTTAAGAGATATGAAGGAGAGTGAAAAAAAAAAAGAGGACCTCAAAAATCAGCTGGTGATGCTAAATGAAGACATAAAGAAATGCAAGGATGAATTCCAAGAAGCATCAAGAAAATCAGAAAATGATGTGAAAAGGGAGCTTGACAGGGATGGAAACTATACATAGAAAAGTAATAGAAAATGAAAACCTAATTGAACAAATCCAAAACTCGCTAGAAGCTCTCAAGAATAGAGTCAGCCATGTGGAGGATAGAAACTCTTATCTGGAAGACAAGATGGAAGAAACAGTTCAAGAGTTCAAAAGTTTCAATAAGTTCAAAATTTTCTGTGAACAGAACATGAGGGAACTGTGGGATACCCTTAAATGTCCTAATATCAGGATCATTGGAATACCAGAAGGAGAAGAAACTCAGACCAAAGGCATGGAGAACTTATTCAACAAAATAATCAAAGAAAACTTCCTCACTCTCTCAAAAGAAAGGCCCATCAAGATACAAGAAGCTAACAGAACTCCAAACAAATTGGACCAAAGGAGAAACTCTCCAAGACATTTTGTCATTAGTACTCTAAATATTGACACCAAAAAGAAAATACTAAAAGCAGCTAGGGAAAAAAGGACATCACTTTTAAAGGTAACCCCTTAAAAATTACTTCAGTCTTCTCAATGGAAACCCTGAAAGCCAGAAGGGCCTGTATTGAAACACTGCAAAGTCTAAGAACCTATGGCTTCCAACCCAAACTACTCTACCCAGCAAAAGTATCCCTCATAATAGATGGTGAAAGAAAAACTTTCCATGGCAAAACTCAGCTTTACAATTATATGAACACAAAACCAAACTTACAGAGAGTATTTCAGGAAATTCTCCACACAGAAGAATCAAATAAAATCAAATACCTACAAGAAGCAAATCATAATAACCAAACTCAGATAGGCACAAAAAACTTCAAAGTCCATGAAAACACTAAACCACATCTACCAACACAATATGGCAGGGATCAAACCAAATCTCACAGTCATTATTCTAAATATTAATGGCCTTAATTCACCCATCAAGAGACACAAGCTGACAGGATGGATCAGAAAATTAGACCCCTCAATCTCCTGTCTTCAAGAAACCCAAATCACCACTAAAGACAGATACTTCCTCAGGGTGAAAGGGTGGAAGACAATATTCCAAGCAAACGTGAATAAGAAACAAGCAGGCATAGCTATGTTAATATTGGATAAAATAGACTTCAAACCAAAATAATCAAAAAAGACAAAGAAGGCCACTTCCTACTTATCAAGGGAATGATCCATCAAGAGGATATTACAATCATAAATTTGTATTCACCAAACACAGGGCCACCACAGTTCACAAAGCAAAATCTACTTGACAAGAAAACAGACATAACCACCAACACCATCATAGTTGGGGACATCAATACACCATTATCAGTAAGAGAGATCATCCAAAAACTCGACAGCGAAGTAAGAGAGATCAACAAAACCATAGATCACTTAGACCTAAGGGACATGGACAGAACTTTCCATCCCAAATCCACAGACTACACATTCTTTTCAGTAACCCATGGAACATTCTCTAAAATAGACCATATACTGGGTCACAAAGCCTGCCTCCATATATTTAGGAAGATTGACATAATTCCCTGCATGATATCAGATCACAATGCTATATTGCTAGAAATTAACCAAAAAAAAAGACCCATCAGGAATCCCATCAATGCCTGTAAACTGAACAGCACACTTTTAAACAATAAATTGATAGTGAATGAAACAAAAAACTGAAATTGCAAAATTTCTAGAAAAGACTGACAAAAAGAACACATCTTACCAACACTTATGGGACACAATGAAGGCAGTCCTTAGGGGAAAATTTATAGCACTAAATGCCTTCATGACAAAGACAGAGAGATCCCAAATCAATAACCTAACCATCCACCTAAAGGCACTGGAAAAGCAAGAAAAATCCAACCCAAAATCTCCAGAAGGAAAGAAATAATAAAGATCAGAGCAGAAATTAATGAATTGGAAACTAAGAAAACAATTAAGAAAATTGACAAAACAAAGAGCTGGTTCTTTCAAAAAATAAACAAGATTGACAAACCCCTGGCCAATTTGATCAAGCAAAATAAGGAGATGCTTCCAATTAACAAAATTAGAAAAGAAAAAGGAGAGATCACAATAGACATAAGTGAAATTGGGAGAATCATCAGGACTTATTTCTAAAACCTACTCCACAAAACTGGATAATGTGGAGGACATGGATGAACTCCTGGACACATAACATCTATGAAAGCTAAACTCAGAGCAGATTAATCTCCTAAACGAACCTATCACACTCATTGAGACTGAAAAAGTAATAAAAAACCTCCCCAAAAAGAAGAGTCCAGGAGCAGATGGCTTCTCAGCTGAATTCTATGAGACCTTCATGGAAGAAGTCAAACCAACCTTCCTCAAACTGTGCCACACAATTGGAGAACAGGGAAAGCTACCCAAATCCTTCTATGAAGCTAGTATCACCCTAATTCCAAAACCAGGCAGAGATACTATAAGAAAAGAAAACTACCGGCCTATTTCCCTGATGAACTTAGATGCAAAGGTCCTGAACAAAATCCTTGCAAACGGAATCGAAAAACACATCAAAAGCATTATACACCTTGATGAAGTGGGATTCATCCCACAAGCACAGGGGAGGTTCAACATATGGAAATCTGTCAGTGTAATACACCACATAAACAAGGTTAAGCACAAAAACCACATGATCATTTCGATAGATGCAGAAAAGGCCTTTGACAAAATACAACATCACTTCATGATCAAAACATTAGAGATAATTGGCATAGTTGGTTCATATCTCAACATAATAAAGACAATATACAAAGCTCCTGAGGCCCAAATAATTCTTAATCGAGAGAGACTGGAGGAATTCCCATTGAGATCAGGAACAAGACAGGGTTTTCCAATCTCACCTCTGCTTCTCAATATAGTACTGGAAGTCCTAGCTCAAGCAATAAGACAGGAGAAGGAAATAAAAGGGATACAATTTGGAAAGGAAGAAGTTAAGTTAGCTCTATTCGCTGATGACATGATTGTATTTGTAAGAGACCCGAGAGACTCCATCCCAAAACTCCTGAAGGTGATTAACTCCTATAGTAAAGTAGCAGGATACAAAATCAATGCAAAAAAATCAGTAGCCTTTCTATATGCAAATGACAAAGATACAGAGAAACAAATAAGAGACATAGTCCCATTTTCAATAGCAACAAAAATAAAATAAAATACCTTGGAATAATGTTAACCAAGGAAGTGAAAGATCTATACAACGAAAACATAAAAACACTCAAAAAAGAAATTAAGGAGGACTTGAGAAAATGGAAAAACCTCCCATGCTCCTGGATAGGCAGAATTAACATTGTGAAGATAACAATCCTACCAAAGGCAACATACAGATTTAATGCAATTCCAATTAAAATCCCTACACTGTTCTTCACAGAGATAGAAAAAATAATCTCAAATTTCATATGGAAAGGCAGAAGGCCTTGCATATCCAAACATATCCTCAGCAAAAGAAATACCTCTGGAGGCATCACCCTACCTAATGTAAAGCTATATTACAAAGCCATAGTAATAAAAACAGCATGGTACTGGCATAAAAACAGGAGTATAGACCAATGGAATAGAATTGAGGACCTGGACTTTGGGTCAAGCAACTACAGCTACTTGATATTTGAAAAATGCCCTAACAATGCAGGCTGGAGAAAAGACAGCATCTCCAACAAATGGTACTGGACAAACTGGATAACCATATGCAGGAAATTGAAATTGAAACTTGATCCACACATCTCACCATGCACTACACTCAAGTCCAAATGGATCAAAGACCTCTATATAAGACCAGAAACTCAGCTACTACTGGAACAAAATATAGGAAGAACTATCCATGGTATAAGAATGGGAAAAGACTTCCTGAATAAAATCCCAGTAACTCATGATCTTAAACAGTCACTCAACCAATGGGATCACATGAAGCTGAAGAGTTTCTTTGCAGACAAGCATACAATAAGCAAAGCCAATAGATTACCCACAGAATGGGAGAAAATATTTGCTGATTATCCAACTGACAGAAGACTAATCTCTAGAATCTACAAAGAATTCAAAAACCTAAACAATAAAAAGTCAAACAACCCACTCACAAAATGGGGCAAAGAGCTGAACAGGCAGTTCACAGATGAAGAAATACAAATGGAAAACACACACTTAAGAAAGTGTTCATCATCCCTAATCATCAGGAAAATGCAAATTAAAACAACTATGAGATTCCACCTTACCCCAATAAGGATAGCAAACATCAAAAAATCAAATGAAAATAAATGCTGGCAAGGATGTGTAGAATTAGGAACACTCATCCACTGTTGGTGGGAATGTAAGATGGTACAACCACTTAGGAAAGCAATATGGAGACTCCTGAAAAAGCTGACTATAGAATTACCAACAAAGCCAGTTATTCCCTTACTGGGAATGTACCCTAAATCCTTTAAACCGCAGTCCAGAGAAATTTGCACAACCATGTTTATAGCGGCTCAATTTGTAATAGCTAAGAGCTAGAATCAACCCAGATGTTCATCTCTAGAAGAATGGATAACTAAGATGTGGTATATCTACACAATGGAATTCTACACAGCAGTAAGAAAAAATGACACAATGAAATTTGAGGAAAAATGATTGACCTTGGAAGAGATTGTTCTCGGTGAGCTTACCCAATCACAGAAAGATAATTGCTGCATAGTCTCACTCATCTACAGCATGTAACCTGAATCGACCTAAGATGCCAACATACCCAGCAAGCATCTCGAGGACTAGACAATAGGGTGGGTGGGGAGGGAGGGGAGGGCAAGGGAGGGGGTGAGTGTCACATATGTAGACCCAAATGGCAATGGTACCATAACATTCTATATCCTAAAAGGCAGACCATATAGTTGAACGTTCAGCAGGCCCTTGAGGAAACACCTGAGCCACAAGACACTGGAGAGTGTATGATGAAGACTGACCTTTATCTTCTACAGCTTCTCTCTCTCTCTCTTCCTCTTTCTCTCTCTCTCTTTCTCTCTCTCTCTCTCTTCTCTCTAACTCTTTTATATTAGTTATCTTTTCCTTCCTTTTCTTAGTGGGCACTGACCTTAACTCCCAGTACCAGCATGTGGCTATCATCCACAATGAGCTTTTGATCAGAGTGACCTACAAGGTTTCCTAAAAGAAAGATAGATTTCTGTCTGTGTACTTGATTACCCACCAAAGGTTAGTGGTAAGACCCTACTGAAAACACCATATGCGGTTGACACGTAAAATGGAATGACATGGCTGGAAGCTGGAAGAGAGTCAGTCTCCAGATAATCAGCACATCTAATGCCAGAAGGTGCTACATGGGTGAATGGGGGAAAATGACCAATATCTGTCCAAGCAACTCATGGTCTAACACACTTAGCAGCAAATAACTATCGTGATGCTCACACAAGTGCAATAGTGGTGCACAGCCATGGTGGGAAACCAGCTGCTCTTGATTTGGCTAACTGATCCCCTCAGTGGAACAGAACCCATAGCTAGAGCTTGGAAACAAGTCTGAACCATATCCAAACATGAGCCCGCTCTCCATTATCAAGTTACCAACAATCATGGGCTATAAGAGGGCCTACACCTACTAAATTCTCTATATATAAAAAAAAATAAGCGTTATCCCATTTGTTTGGCGCTAACTTTACTCTCCGTTGGAGAATCTGCTTCTCTTTTTCAGATAGACGCAGATTCTAAGGAGAGAGCCACCCTATCATACCTCAAAAGGGTCCCAGCTGAAACTAAGAATAATTGGCGAAACAAGCAAGGGTGCTGTTTTCTTGGTGAGCCAGGTACCAGCACAAGGGTGAAGGAGATTGACACAGAAACAATCAACTCTTACCAAATCAGAGATCCAGAGACCCAGAGGCCCCCAACACCTCATCACTGAAGCAGACCAAAAATGAACCCAACATGGCTCAGGGGAATTTTGCGGAAGAGGGGGCGGAAAGAATGTCAGAGCCACATGTTGGGTCATGATACGCAGAAACATTTCTCCTACCCATAACTGTGGGCTAACTCCACAATGAATAGCCATATACCTCAATAAGGAGGGGTCCTGGGGAAGTGTAGGACATGGATGAGCCTAACAATGGTACCAACTTGACTGTATTTACTGAGTACAAAACTAATTAATAAAAAATAAATTTTTTTTTAAAAAAAAGATTCTACAACCTTCCCAAAGAACTTCATCATCTGGGAACCAAGTGTTCATACACATGAGCCTACCGGGGATAGTCTACATTCAAACCACAACACCCTCTGCAGACTTGAGTAGACATACTTTCCATGAGGTAGAATTCCATTTCATTTTTACAGGCAAAAGAAGTTTTCTTTTAATGTTTCCTTTAGGCAAGCAGGGATGATCTAAGAATACCACCATTCCTCAAAGTCTTATTCATTTGTTGAACTGTGTTGCATGTGTCTGTCTGTTAGAAGTGTGTACAAGAAGAAAACAGACAAAATTTAGGCTCAGTCAGATTGTAGCCTAATGGAGGTAGAATAGACAGTAAGAATGGAAGGTATATTAATCACATAAGGTATCTTCAGCAGTAGGGTCTTACCACTAACCTTTGGTGGGTCATCAAGTTATGTGATTGACATGCAAATTAGAACGGCATGGCTGGAAGTTGGATGAGAGTCAGTCCCCAGACAGTCAGCGCGTCTAGTGCCAGAAGGTGCTACATGGGCGACTGGGGGAAATTGACCAATATCTATCGAAGCAACGCGTGGTCTAACCTACTTAGCAGCAAATAACTTGTTGTGATGCCCACACAAGTGCAGTGGTGGCACACAGCCATGGTGGGGAACCAACTGCTCTCAATTTGGCTAACTGATCCCCTCACTGGTATGGGACCCATAGCTGGAGCTGGGAAACAAGTCAGAACCATATCCAAACATAAGCCCACTCTCCAGTATCAAGCTACTATCAATTGTGGGCTACAAGAGGGCCTACACCTATTAAATTCTCTATAAAAAAAAAAAAGTAAGGTCTATCTCATTTGTCCTGGTGCTAACTTACTCTCCGTTGGAGAATCTGCTTCTCTTTTTCAGATAGATGTAGATCATAAGGAGAGAGCCACCCCATCATACCTCCAAAGGGCCCTGGCTGAAACTAAGAAAAATTGGAGAAACAAGCAAGGGGGCTGTTTTCCTGATGAACCGGACACCAGCACAAGGGGGAAGGAGATCAGCACAGAGAAAAATCAACTCCTACCAAATCAGAGAGCCAGAGCCTCAGAGGCCCCCAACACCTCATCACTGAAGCAGACCAAAATTGAACCCAACATGGCTCAGGGAAATTTTGCGGAAGAGGGGGCGGAAAGAATGTCAGAGTCACATGTTGGGTCATGATATGCAGAGACATTTAGCTTACCCATAACTGTAGGCTAACTCCACAATGCATGACCCATATACCTCAACAAGGAGGGGCCAAAGGGGAGGGGGTAGGTCACGGATGAGCCTAATAATGGTACCAAACTGACTGTATTTGCTGAATACAGAACTGACTAATAAAAAAATAAAAAAGAATGGAAGGTATATTAAGTGCCTAAATCAGGTCATTTCTGATATGGATATTGCCACAGGGCAAACAAAAGTAAACAGAGAATTGGGTAAAAAGCTTCCTCTCCTTTAACCTGAAGGGACAGAGAAAGCCTTTAAGAGACAGTAAGTACATCCAGAGTGAGAACTGAATGCATGAGAAGGAGGCTGGCTTGTAAATGTAAATTGTGGGGAGCAACATCAACACATTTAGACTCTCTAGAGGGGGCATGAGATATTTTGGGGAATGGCGAGAAGTCCCTTCTGTATAGAGCACAATGAAAGGAAAAAGATTGGGAAGACAGGTTCACATAGAACATGCCTTTGTAGAACAGAGTCAGAGGTATGGGTGTTTAATCCAAGAAATGGAAAATTTTCCATGAGGGAATTATTATATGACTTGTTCAAAAATAACATAGACAACTATGTGAGGGGTGGAAAACAAACAAGACAGTGAGGTGTCCTTTTTCTCTATTTTATTGTGCTATGGTTCCCTTTATTTGTAATGAACATGGAGCCATATGTCTTGCCAATTGAACAGGAAAGGAGAAGTCAGAGATACTTGAGTGATGAAGCAGAAAGCTCCCCAATATTCTTTAATTTGTAGAATCCTGGGTTTATTTGTGCAGCAGTATGCATAGGAAGGATAGCCCTAGGAAATGAATCAAAATGTTTGAAACCATACATGGTAATCATCATCTCCCGAGTGACTTGTATAGGGGTGTTCATGTGGCTCTCCTCATGAGCTATGAGTGAAGGTACAGAAAGCAGTGATGCATGGGCTGAAGAGATGGCATAGCAGTTAAGGCACTTGCCTGTAAAGCCTAAGGATTCATTTTTGACTCTCCAGGTCGCATGTAAGCCAGACGCACCATGATGCACGTGCACAAGGTCACACATACACACAAGAAGGCACACATGTCTGGAGTTTGAGTACAATGGCTAGATGCCCTGGTGCACCAATTTTCTTTCTCTCTCCCCCTCCTCGCCCTTTTGTTCTCTCACTCTCTCACATGAAAAAAGGCCATTCTGTTGGGCTTGCCTCAGAAAAACAACAGCAAAAAAAGTGATGTAATTGTGCAGAGGTTATTTCATCCTTATCAAAACAGAAATAACAAGAGGCTTCCCTCTAACTTATACCTAGACTGCTGTTGACGATAATAGCATCGCATTTGACTATCCTGTGATTGTACACTGACCACACTTCACATGCTTGTATTCACACATCAGAAAAAAGATTCTGAAGTTACTTAATGCCAAAAGTATGGGTCTGTTCACATCTACATATCTATCAGTGACTTTAATCTAAGATATTACTTATGTCAATGTTATGTTGCTTACAGCCAAATGTACTGTCTTTGTCTTTTGTGTGTCTGCTTATTTTACATTCTGAGAATGGAACCCAGGGTCTGGTACATGCTAGGCAAATGCTTTATCACTGGGCATTCCCAACCCCCATATGCATTCTAATTGAAACCATTATGTAAATTTGCTAAGCCTTGTTGAGTCTTTTTCACAAAGAAAAGTTAAAAGAACAGCAACTCCTAAATAGCCACATCTTAACCTAAAATCTTATATCACAAGTGGAAGTCTCTTGATGAGATATTCTTGGATTAGAACAATGGATTTCTCATTATATTTTTTTCCTGCCATTGGTGAACCCTAGTCCTCCTTGGATCAGGTGCCTCTTCCATGTCTGATCACCAGATTTATATTCCAACCAGCAGAAAAGGGGAAGGGCAAAACACTTTTCCTTTAAGGACAATAATGTCCACATATTTTTCATTAGTCACATAGATACCCCTAGTTAGGGTTTTTTTGCCAGGAAAATATGGACAATTAGTTAATACAGAAGATAATATGTTGATGATGAAGGAGAGAATAGCATGGCCACAGTCAAGAATATCAAAATACCAGGAGCTATTAGTTTATTGAGAACTGATTGTGTTATATAATGGACAGAATATCAGGTTCTGTACTTGAACTGGCTACCAAACAGCCTACTGCTCCCCGTGTTTCTGGACACCTAATAGGATTTTGTACTTCTTTGTACTGTAGTGGTTGGGCAAGGTGTGAGTGACCTGACATGCTTCAATGCTCAGGAGAGCATAGCTATTGATGTGGGACCTACAGAGAGCTTCTCCTGGACCACTAGCTGGTGATATTCCATGCCACACAGTGGCATCCTGAGGCTGTAATTTCAAGTATAAGTGATGAAATGTGTGGTAAACCTGCCAGCATACAGTTGGCCCCACACATTTGAAGATAG
This sequence comes from Dipus sagitta, assembly GCA_036346955.1. Taxonomy (NCBI): domain Eukaryota; kingdom Metazoa; phylum Chordata; class Mammalia; order Rodentia; family Dipodidae; genus Dipus; species Dipus sagitta. The sequence goes on from CM070784.1 coordinate 77,316,408, forward strand.
AGTAACCCAACATGGTGTCATTGTTGATAAAAAAAAAAAAAAGCTCTATTTTCTCACAAATGGCAACCCCAACAGATAAGTGTTAGCATCCCCACTTATGGGGTGTTGAGATAATGTAGATAACCTGCTAAAGACCAACCCTTGAAACACTGGGGCTGGAGTGAGCATTCCTTAGTACATTGGGTAACACATGATGTCATATCAGACAATGAGAAACCTAGCTATATATCTAGATTTTGGTGGTTAACAGGTTAATTGAGTTCGGATTTTTCTTAAACATGGACAACGAAGAGACAAACCAGAAGGCATGCATAGCTGGAATCTAGTTCAGGGGGGTTTAGGAAATTTCAGTCAACCAGAGAATCTTTATCAATGATTGTTCCAAATACTGGAAAAAGTCGTAAACCTTGTACATATGAAGGTAACAATTTAACTTAACAGGTAGCCTCTGTCTTTGTTTTGTTGTTGTTGAGACAGGAAGTCATGCTGTAGCCCAGGCTGACCTGGAATCCACTATATAACCCAGGATGGTCTCGAACTCACTGCAATCCCCCTGCATTAGCCTGGCATGTGTTGAGATGACAGGAGGAAGCCACCCTCTCTCCCCTACACCAGTGAAACACTTCACAAACCTGCTAACAATCCATGCTGAACTTCTGTGTATTATTCCAATTTTAACTGTATATACTGCCAAAGTGAACGCTGTCTTTTGAGTAGTAAATAGAATACCAAACCAACTATTTACAGTAATATCAATATATATTTATCCAAGTCACTTAAATTTTCCTCCAACGCTTAAGCTACTTCCCTCTTTAGAGGATTTTGATGCATTAAAACTAAAGCACACTGAAATGAAGTGCTGTGTTTTGTATGTGTCTCCTCTAAACAATGTGCCTCCCAATGTCAGGACTTAATCCTTAAATTTAAGATTAAGTCAGGAAACTTAATCTTTAGGGTAGCAGTGTGAGAAGGTGGAACAGAGTGAGAATTATTCAGATCATGAGGGCCACACCCTGAGAGACAGTTTAACTTTATTAACTGGTTAGGCCCTATTTCTTTTTTTAATTTATCTTCTATATGAAAAAATCAATTAGAGGAACACAGAGAGTTGTATTGTTTGTGTCATAATAGTATGAAGTAAAATATTAATTCATAACACACAGATGAGGAAGTTGGTGATCTGGAAATGGTATATTAGTTAAAACACATATGAATAATATACTTTTATTTCAATCACACATTGTGACTCTGAGACTTTATATTCAAAACTTGGCTTGGAGATATCATCAAAAGCTTGAATGGATGGTATTTATGTTACCCATTGTGAGACATGAGCCGAATTCCTGCCCCTCTAGTAACAGGCTGTACTTCCTGAGTCTTGCCTCCCTCCAGGCCACGCACCTCCATAGCTAGCTTGTGCCACAGAGAAGGAGCAAATGAAAAGAAAATCAGTCACATTGACTACTTGTTATCCATTCCCATCAATAGCTTGGCCCAAGAGGCCACTGAAACAATTGAGTAAAATGAAGTTTTTAGATTATCTGTGGATTTCAATTACAGTATTTGTGATCTTCCAGACCCCTATTACTATCAGTAGCTGGGAGTTGGCAATATTGTTGAGATTTATGAGGCTTCTTCACTGGTTAACAGCATTCAACTTATCAGCACTTTTCTATTATCTTAAAATCTGGTTTCTAAGAAAGACATGTTTGCTGCCTGCATGACTCTAAAAAACTGCTGATTTGTCAATAGCTACATTTTTTTGGTAAGAAATGAATGCCACAAGGTGTCAAGTGAGTCTTTCAAAGTGGTTGGTTCATTCCAATGACATGGAAGGAAAAAGATGTAGTCATGGAAAAGCACTATTTTGAAATAGCCACTAGCTTTGCTGTTAGCTTGGATTCAGATTCTAATTTTTTATTTATTACCTTGAATCAGTAACAGAGTGGAACTGCCCTAGTTATTAGCCACTGATGCTCTCAATGTTCTCTGTGTTTTAGTGAACATCTCTCTGAGTATTTCAGAAGAGAAAACAAGAGTTATAAAAGACTAATGTTTATACTTCAATCTGTGAAATAGGCTATTAACACATATAAAGATTAAAATTTAAAATCATGTGCAGTCTTTGATGATAGAATTAGTGGTGATGAATACAAATGGCAGCAACATGAGGCAAAATTTTAGAATTTCATATACACAGAAGTGGAAGACTAGAAGAAAGATATACATCAAGATCTTGGTTGTGGTATAAGATTGTAGTTGTGCAAAATGTCACAATGGGAAGAAACTGAGTAAATAGTACATTGGACCTCTATTATTCTATACAATTGCAGGTAGATACACAATTATCCAACTTTAAAACTTAAAATGCATATAAATACATTAGTTCAATGCTGAAAAATCATAAGTACCCAGTCAGCAACAGTGAAAAGTACTTGTCAAATAGATTGCTTTGACTAATGAAGATGTTTTTGAGTTTTGAACAGAAAAATAGAAGCCACTCTAGATAGTTTTATAAAGTAGACATTTAATAGAGCAATTGCAAACTCAGACATCTGATATGAGGGCTAAGGTAGGAGGAGTGAAAAAAATGATTAGGAGACCATCCTCAAAAGCCTTGAATCACACACATATCAGAGTCAATGGTCCCAGCTGCCTTTAAGATCAGGGTGACTGATTTGTAGAAGAGCCCACAGATAATAGAGAAGAACACTGCCTATTATCATAGCTACTCGGGAATCTTCAGAATTGCCAGCAATCTGCTGATCTGAACCACGTACCCAGTAATTCCACCAGAAACAATGGCTTCAGTTTTTCCTGCCTTCCCATGCCTCTGATCAACTGTATCCAACCAGGAAATATGTGGCATAAGATGTTAAGAAGTATAATTATAGATTTTTTTCCTGATGACAAATAGGAAATACAGAGGGAGTTAATGATAATTGACGATGATGAAACTAATGATAGAATTTAGTGATAGACATTCCTATTTTCATGTTTAGAATTTATCATTTAGCTAGTAGTCTTATCAGTAGGTGACATTGTTACCAAAACGAAACTAGCCACTGAACAGCAAGATTGTTGTTAATTGGTTTGCCTCAGTCTATAACAGCATTAATCAAAGGTAGGATGGTTACCTGAGGTAAACCACCAAGTCTACTGGTCATGGGAGGCCTAATGCAAGCCAGTAGCTCCATACAAAGAAAATATCGGTCCATGTCTTAACTCCTCAGCTTTCCAGTTTTCTACATAGAAAAAAATGATAGAGTGGACTTCCTTACTTCAATTAGCTGTTGTCATTAATTATTTCCTTTCTTGGGACCATCTATTGTGACTTATTCATGTATTTATTTGCACTTCATCTCCCTTCCATAAGAACACAAATCCTACAAAGGGCATCACCTTTCCTCACTTGTTATACACGATATATATATATATATATATATATATATATATATATATATATATGTGTGTGTGTGTGTGTGTGTGTGTGTGTGTGTGTGTGTGTGTGTATTCAGAGGCTTAGAATACTTGAAACATGGAAGGTGATGGATAAATACTTAGATGAAAGAAGTCTTCAAATTTACCATGAACAAAATGGATTAGATCCAAGAACAGTATTAAATATTACATTTGTAATACAAAGTGTCACCCTAAATAGATAAAATGTCAGGCTGACATAAGTCTTCACTACAATTTAATTGTTAAGCTTTTTCATGGGCACTGCACTTAAATAATTTGAATACCATAACATTATCAGTAGGTAGTTATTAATCCCGTAAATAGACAAATGAAAAAAGGACTAGTGACTAAACTAAGAGTACTAAAGTTACTGAGGATACGTCTGTGTTTACAGAGCCTCTGTTTCCAACACTGTAACAGGGTGCTTCATTTCCACAAAGGTGCTGGGAATGGCTGAGATGAAGCTGTGCACTCATCCAGGTAAAGATCCAAAGTTTTATATAAGGATTGACTTCCGCACCTGTGACTCATTACTGGAAGCTGTGGAAAGCTGCCAACCCACCCATAGAAGCAATCTACAGCTATGCTGCCACATGACTTTATCCACACGTATAAGCTTTGAAATTTGTTTAGTAGAATATAACCAAGTCAAGCTCAGTAAGCTATGAGTACAGGATAAAGTGGTTTTATCTGGCTTTATGTGAGTACTGGGGAATCAAACCAGGTCATTAGCCTTTGCAGGTCAATGCCTTAACCGCTGAGCCATCTCTTTAGCCCCTATAATATTTTTTTTGTGTGAGTGTATAGTGTGCACAGTGTAGAACTTGCTGTTTTTTGGTTAAACTGGCTGATCAATGAGTCCCAGTGATCTTTTAGCCTTAGCCCATGTGGTTACAGGCATGTGAAGCCATGTCAGGCTTTTCACATGGGTGCTGAAAAATCAAACTTAGGTCTTCATGTTTGCACAACAAGTACTTTTACCCACTGAACTATCTCCGCCACCCATAAATAAACATTTGAAAATTAGGTCCCTAACTAAACTCCCAATCACTTCTGTTCTCCATTAAAAGTATATCAAGACAGGGGTCAGTGATCGAGAAAAAGTAAGCCAAATAAATCTTCACTACAACACAGTCTCTAGCTCGGGTGTAAAACAACCAGCAGAGAGTCGCAATGCAACTTCACTCCTAGGATGCAGTTTTGTTTATCACATTAGTGTGTCTCTGTTTATTCAGTATGGCTATACTGTTCCTATTGACTGTTAGAAGGATAGAAAGTTCCTGTCAGCTAAGATAAAATCTATTGACCTATTAGGTAAGGTACTACTTCCTTATCAAAGACATTCTGGTCCTTTGAGTTTACCCCACATGTTAGAATCAAATATCTTTCTTGCTCGGGGTCAGATGTGCAAAGATTCTGGTCTCATCTTCCAGAGCTACTTTTAAAATGTAGCTTCTCATTTTAAGAGGACTGAACTTAAGCTGTTCATTCAGTCTGAGAGAGTCTGAATCTTCAGAAACCTGTGGCATTCAACACAGTGAGAAACATGCTTGCACCCTGTCCCATTTGTCACAGAAGCACAGAACACAAAGTGATGAGGAATTTTGGTGGAAATACCTTCAATTTTACATCTCAGCTGAGTGTGTGGCACATGTCCCATAATCTCAACATTAAAGAAGCTGAGTTGGGAGGATTTTTTGAGTCCTAGCCTGAACTACATATCAAGATCCTGCCTCAGAAATAAAATAAAAGGGGACTGGGCTTGGGGAGATGGCTCAGGAGTAAAGTGTCTGCTGTGCAAGCTTGAGAATCTGAGTTTGAATCGTCAGTACCCATATAAAATTCTGGGTATGTTGGTGTGTACATCAGTAGTAATCTCAGTGCTCTGGGGAACAGAGACAAGGTATCTCTGGAGCTAACTAGCTAGTTAGTCTAGCCAAATCAGCAAAATTCAGTAGGAGACCTTGTCTCAAATAATAATAATAATAATAATAAAATAAGGTGGAAAGTGATAGAGGAAGGCTCCCTATCTCAAACCATGGCTTCCACATGCATGTGTGCACATAGGAACACATATATACATGCATGCATACCACATGAATATACAAATTGTTATATTAATTACTACACATGTGAGAATATAGAATAATTAATTATTCTATATAACTAAAGATGCCTAATCAATATCATTTTTAAGATTAGATTAAGATGATTTACTAGTCAGATAATTGTTGATTATTCAGCAATTGAGGCTAAATAGTTGATATGACCTGGGGTCTCACTAATAACCATCTTTTAAAATTCATGAGACTTATGTAGCAGACAGCTTCAGGTTCGCTGAGATAAACTTCCAGACCAGGCACAGTTATGGAGGAAGGGATATTTATTGAAGCTTACAGATCCAGGGGAAGTTCCATAAAAGCAGAAGAAGCTGGCCTGCCTTCACAGGACCAAGCAGAGAGAGAGACAAGCACAAGCCTAAAGCCAAAAGCCGCAGCACACTTCAGGAACTCCTGCTAGGCACACTTTGCATATCTTTAGATTGGAATCTGAAACCCACCACCACACCTTAAGATCCACACAATAGCACTGACTGACTCCAGCCAGGTGGCTGCAGATGCAAACTACAAACAAACAACTGAATATATTGGGGGCCATCTATTCTATTCAAACCACCACAACTTATTACCAGAATCCAGTATGTTTGACAAGGAGGTATAAGCCCCATTTGTAGCCCAAAAACTATCTTACCAATATTATTTACTGTTATTAGGGTTTCTAATATTAATATTAAGATGAAATGAGTGAGTTTATAGCAATAGTTATGTTCTTGTTATTATTTTTATCAATATATACTAATGTGCTGCTGGAATTTGCACAATGAAAATACATCCATATTTCAGGCAACTGTTGAGAAAATGAAACATTACTAACATCCTTCTATGTCTCCTTTCAATTTCTACTTTACCCCCAGGGTGTCAACCATCTTAGCTTCTAATATTACATATTCATTTTATTATTTGGGGGCTACAAATGATATAGTAAAATTGTATGGTACATTTTGTGTATTTTAAACTTTATTTTTGAATTCATCTATATAATATTTATTTCTTTGTTCTCAATACTAGATTTCCATGAGTTAAATATACCACAATTTTAAATTTTATTTTACTTTCTCTTAGTATTTGTAAATACAATCTTTTTAAAATCTGTTCTATCTTTCTTAGGCAATCCAAGTACCTTTTAGTGTGGAATTAATAAGAATTATGAATTTTTAAAATATTTATTTATTTTTAAGCAGATAGAGAAGAGAAAGGGTGTGAAAGAATAGGGAATGGAGAGAGGGGGGTGTCAGGACTTCCTGCTCCTGCAAACAAATGTATGTGCCACTTTTTGCATCTGGTTTTATGTGGGTACTGGGCGATCAAATCCTGGGCTGTCAGGTTTTGCAAGCAAGCACTTCTAACCACTGAACCACCTCTTCAGCCCCATAAATTTATAGACATGCATACACATGTATTTTGAAAAACATCAGAACAGTACTTCTGTTGGTTATAAAACTATGAATGGGAATGCTGGATCAAAGAATATGTATATTTTCAAGCTTAACAGATGCAGTCTATTTTCCCATGAGGTTTTAACAATACATGATATTATCTGGTTTGGGCATTTTAAAAATATTTTATTATTGGATATATCAAGACATCTCATTGTCATGGGAGGTGTAAATCAGGAGCCTGAGTTATTGTTACCATGAAAATAGGTCTACTCATGACTAGGGGACAATTCATGGATTTACAAAATATTTGGATCTTGTATTTTTCCCAGAAAAATGAAGAAGTTCTGAAAATATGTGATGAAATTTTAGTGCAGAGAGGACTGTCAGAGACTGAATGAAGCTGGACCTTGCAGGTCTAAGTAGACATATTCCCTGTGATTCTTGAACTCTCATAGGTCGTGGCAGGAGCATTTTCAGTCTCATTATGTATTCTCAGCTTTTCCACTCTCTTTGTTTAACAAATCAGAATATGATATAGTGCGTTGACAGAAGAGTTGAGGAGAATTCTCAGTGATGCTTATAATGTGCTCAAAAATACCTGCTCATATTTATTTGGTCTACTCATAGTTCTAGCAAAAAAGTCAGCAGGCCCTTCCTAAATGAGAGATCAGGAAAAGTGTTTATCAATCTGAGATTTTAAAAAAAGTCCAACAAATTCTATGACATAAAGGGAAAAATGTATGTAAGTGTTATATAGGCAAACATCAACGTTATACTTCTGTATAAAACAGATTCCAAAAAGAAAATTCACTTCATGACATATTTAAATATACATTTCTTCTCAATAATCACAAACATACAATTGTGCATGTGTATGAATATACATAGTGATATACCCTACATCTGGTAACTTTGAGCACACATTCATATGTTGTACATGTGTGTCTTGAATACATATATCTCAATATAGATGGATACTCTAGGCATTTATATCTTGTTTACTTTTTCTGTGTAATCTTGGAGCTCATTTAGTCTCCAAAATGAGTGTTCTGTAAGATTTTTAAGGGATCAATGTCAGCATACATCTCTGTTTACATACAATTTCATTACTGGCAAAGGTTTTTAAATCATGGAATGAAATTTCAGTGTGAAGAGTTCTAAAACTTGTATGTCTACCGTAATTCAACTGGGCAGCTTTTTCTTCATAGACCTTTTATTCCTTTGCTTTCCCCTCTGCTAAAATAGTGCTAGAATAATCATTCCTATGTGATAACTTCCTACCATTGGAGCCTATAATATTAGGATAGATTCTGGAAAATGAACATATTCTATTAGTGTCTTTAGGTCAATTTTGAAGGTATTTGTTTTTTTTCACATAATTGTCTCTGCAGATAGTATACCAGTTCCATTTAGGACCTATGAACTAAGAAGTTGAGAAGCATTGTTATAACCTGAACATGGGTAATGAATGCAAAAATACGCATTCACATGCATGCATACACATGTATACATACACATTCACATGCACATTCATTCTCGCTCATGTTTACACATTTACATGCATACATCTTCAGAGAGGAGCTCACAAATTCCCACTTCATTCCCCTTCAGCTGTGATCTAGGGAACATGGTTGAGACAAGTCCTTCTCTTCTCTAGGCAGGGATTTATTTTACTTGCAAAATGAAATATGTGGCTGAAATAAGTGGCTCTCAAAATATGATTCTAATACTAATAGTATCAGCATGACCTAGAAACTTGTTGGAAAACTATATTTGCAGGGTCCTCTTTGGACTAACTGAATCCAAGACTCCAGGAAGGAGGCCCAATAGAACATGCTTCCACATTGAGGTTTAGACTACTCACCTAATGATCTGTCAGAACTTTCAGGGTCCCTGTGATACTAGATGTCCTTTCTTCCAGACTGTAAGTGAGGTATTTACGCATGTGTAAGATGGGGATTGAACCTGGGGCCTTGTATGTTCTAGGTAACCACTGTCACTGAGTTACATCCCTAGCTCTTCAGACTGTAAGCCTTTTGGGGCCAAAGTCAAGCAATAAAGCCAGCTATCAGTAGCTCTTACATCATAAAACAAATAACAAAGCATAAATATTACAAGAATCCCTTGTAAGCTGGATTACCTTGTAAAATGTCATGTTTTTGAGTGGAAAGGATTGATTTTCAATATGCTTAACACTGGCCAAGAGACTTGATCCTGTCCAACAATACCATGAACTCTTTCTTATCTCTTGACTATTATCTGAATTCTAACAGCACTGTCAGAGAAATCTACTGAGACCTTACTATGACATTAGACCGTGGGAAGTCTGTAAACACTGTTTTGATCTGTTAATTGTTTGAAAAGAATTACCATTGCTACTGTTGGGATTTATACTGACCTCCCAAAAGGCTCATGTACTAGGGGCATGGTCCCTAGCTGGTGGCACTATTTGGGGAGGTCCTGAGAACTTTCATAGGTAGAACCGAGCTGGTATAGGTAGGTCACTAGAGGCATAATCTTGAGCGTATCTTGTTCCTGTCCTTCCTGTCATCCACTCTGTGTCCTATCTATCATAAGGTGAAAAGCTCCTTTGTCACATACTTCTGCCATCATGGCATTTGACCCAACTACATGGGACCAAGCAACCACCATTTAGCTCTCTGAAACCCTGAACCAAAGTAAGTCCTTCCTCCCTGAAGTGGTTTATGTCAGGCATCATGTCACTATGATCAGAAAAGTAACTAATGTGACCACATAACCATAATCATATGGTGTTTTGATCAAGCTATTAAACTAACATGGACTCCCATTTTAACATTATACTTGTACCTAGAAGAATTTTAGAATAATTGGGTGACTTTACTTAGCTCTTTGGGATTTAATGACAATTTAGATAGATTTCACCTTCTTCTTGGTTCTTTTCTAAATAATGTCATAACATACATAGCTTAAGTATTTCTGATACTCTTTCCTTAACTCTAATATCAGACTATCACCTACGTCCAGGAATACTGAGACATTCTTATTTGTTAATTTACAGAGAATAGATGACATAGACTATCCCATTGACAAGTAATAATAAATAACTCTTTCAATTTAGTCTAAAATTTACATCCAAAATTTAGAAAGTTGGGCCTAACGATATAGCTCATTGGAATATCACACACTTAGTATATAAAGGGCCTTAGATTCATTCTCTAGCATGAAAAATATTAACAATAACTTAAAATTTGTTTCTATATCATTGCTATGGGAAGAGAATATCCATCATCTTACTCCCATCATCCAGAGTCTCATTTCATTTCTCTTTATTTTACTCCAGAACACTGGAATATTTAATACTTCAGTATTCCAAAAATTTTACATATAACTTAATACCAGAGAATTCTTAAAGTACAACTTTCATGTAGTTTTCCCTTATGCAAAAAAAAGAATAGGTCTAGAATGTGTTCATGAACATCCAGCACTTATTGGGCTCCTCCTGCACAGCAGGTTCTATGTCGATGCTCTGAGGCAGTGGACATTTGAGTAGACGGCAGTCTCTACAGGAGAGAAGCAATCTTCACTAATTATTAGCACATGGCATTGGCCATGCTCATACAGAAAAGTGTCTAGGGCCTCAAAAACCAGAATGGGTAAAGAAATAAGTGTGAACAGTGAGGAGAAAGGTCAGTGAAGGCTAACAAGGGAAGATGGCATTTCCACTGAGCCATAAAGGACAAGGTAGCTGACATAAACAAATTTTGCCACACAACTTTCCTGGTTACAAAATCCTGACTTTCCTAACCAGGGAAAATCATCTCTTTACTCTCTGATTTTTGGCAGAGCTGTCTGCAGAACTCACTCAGCATGCTGAAAGTTAATCTCATTCTGATCCAATGAAAATAGCACTTTCTTCTGGCTAAGGTGAGGGATGGGTTCAGGAATGGGCATATGGTCTGATTAGAAGCAGTGCAGTAACAGTTTCCCTGGGATTTCTGAAAGCTCACAGGTTTGAAAGCTCATGGAAGCCTTATTGCAATCACAAGTGGGAAATGTGCCTGAGGTTTGAGCCAACACACGAGAATAGAGCAGTGGAAAGGAAGGAATCAGGCCCTGTGGCAGTTTAAGTTCATGGACGGAGCCCTTCCTAAAGTCAGTCCTTTTCCTGCACTGCTCAGTTAATGAAGGTACCCAATTCATGTTTTTACTTATAGCAGTGTCAATTCTTTTAAAAGTAACAGGGATGCTTGCCGAAAGTAGGGAAGAAATACATTCTCAGATGAGAAATCAGCAAATAGAAAAGTATGTGCCTGAGAGAGAGAGAAAAAAGGGGGGACATTATGCCTCAGGATGTTGTGATCTTTTAGCAGCTACATAAGGTAGGAGTGCAAAAGTGACTCAGGAGACACTGGACAGAGAGACAAAGTCCAACTCATAAAAAATCTTATATAGCTTGTTAAGATATAAGTCTGACATATTCTAATCAGAGGAGTGAGTATGCTGTCTATAATTGGACAGATACTCTGGCTCTGTGAGTTATGAGCCTCATCTGATCTCTTTCTAAACTCGTGGTGGCTCTGTGGATAAAGCACATGTAACTCAAACCACTGTACTTGAGTTCAGATCCTCACACCCCACATAAAAAAGCCTGAAGCTGTGCTAGACTTCTCTAAAACTAGCACCCTGACGGCGAGATGAGAGGTTGAGAGGAGAGAATTTCCCAGAAGCTTATGGACCAGCTATCCTGGTGAACATAGTAGTGAACAATGAGCAACGCTGCCTTAAATGAGATAGGCATGAGGACCAACCTCTGAGTGTTGTCTGCTGGCTTTCACACACATGTTAGATGCATGCCAGCCCTTACATACATGGACATAAACATCATACACATAACAGCAACAAAAATAACTTCCTACAGTAGGAAATCAATCAGAGGCAGCATATATCCTGTCCTGTATATTTCATGGGGTCCCAAGTTTATTTACGTCTTTTCATTGATCCATTTAGCAAATGTTTGCTGAGTCCTGCCTATGAGCTCAGTTGTGGCCTATAACTCTGAAACTGTGGACAGCTCACTCACTCTCCTGCCATAGTGGGACTTCTGTCCCAACTAAAGTGAATGGAATGGAAGAGGATGCAGAAAACCAATAAGCATCAAGCTAATGCCCAAGTGTGATGATTGCTATGAGGGAATATGGATGGCATAAGTGATGTTGTTAGTACTGTCAGAGGTTACTTTGGCTGGCATGCTTTAAGGAAAAAAATCTTTCTCCAACAAAGTCTCTGGGACTAAACAAAGCAGATATCTGGGAAAGAAGCTGTCAGCACAGAGAATATTGAGACCTAGACTTTAAGAGGACAATATTTCTCTGTTCCTAAAAGCCTGGCTAAGGGTCAGTGTCCCTGGAGCCTCAAGTTTATAGAGGGATAGCAGAGGAGGAGAAAGGCTATGTCACTTAGAACTTTATTGATTCATATGTGAAGCTTGGACCCTTTGCCTTGGAAAGCCACTAAAGGATTATAAGCAGAAGAGAAACAGGATATGATGCTTATGTTTAATTGTCTATTGGAAGTATAATGGGAGTCATGCAGACGGCTTTAACTTTTCTAGTAGCCACATGCTAAAATGACACAGATGAGGTTAATTTCTATAACATTTGTTTAACACAAATACAACCAAGATATTATTGTCCCAATGTAATCAATATAAACTTATTAATGAGCTATTTTACATTTATTTTTCTTCATACTAGATATTTAAAATGAAGCTTGTATATTAAACTTATAACTCATGTCAGCTGGAACTAGTTACTTTTCCAGAGCTTGCAAATCACATGTCTATTGATTCCTCTGTGGGACTGTGGAATTCTAGAATGCTAACTGCGACTTCCAATGACTGAAGGGAATTACTTGAGTCAGAGTGGAACAAGAGGACCTGGCAGGAAGCTATTGAAGGAATCTTGGTGAAACCAGATGGTCCAGGATAAAGGGTAGCAGAAAGAAAAGAATTTATGATACATTGTACAGGTAAGGACCTGTGAGTTCAATGTGAGTGTGAAGAGGTGAAAAATTAAAGATGATTTCTAGGTAATGACTTGAGCAGCTAAGGTGTTGATTCTCTTTCCTGAATGGGCTAGGCTTAGGAAAGACAGGAGCTCACAGAAGCACATTGAGGAGTTTGCGTTGATATATATTAAGTTCGAGATGCTTATTAGGCAACCAGGAAGGCAGTTAAACAGAATGATTCTGTCCCAAGGATCCATCATTAATCTTGCAGGCAGAAGTGGTTTCTCATATTTCAAAAGCTTTGAAGAAGTAAGTTTAATCTACATATACTTGGCCCACATTCTCCCTTTCTTCCTTCTCCTCCCCTGTGTTTCTGAAGAGATTGATTTTATTTTGCATGGGATGCTACAGTATTTTCAATTTAAATAGAAATTTCAAATAAATTGGATTTAAAATTTTCTCAGGGAAAAAGGAAGCAATTTGCTTGTTGGGGTTTAATTTCAAGGCAAGAATCACAACCAAAGCTATTTTTAACCCCAGCTATGATTACCTTCAATGTTGAAACATGCTCAAAGGGGTTGGGGGGGTGATTGGTCTTTCAAGGAGGTGGCTGTGACTATATATATATATATATATATATATATATATATATATATATAAATGCACACAGAATAACCATCAAAGGACCTAGTAGTGACAGTCCCCAGGCCCTCAGGCATCAAATCCACCCAGCACCATAACTGTATTTTCTTAATCGTTACCACAGGTAACCCTACAGATCAAATAGCCTGTTTTGTTGGCTAAGTGCAATACCTTATTGTCACACTCAAGCCAGCTGTGGGAGAAGAGCACAAAATGCTGTTAATTTATATCTGGCCTGGTCAGATATCTAACTTATCCCAGACATCTGTTTTCAAAATAACCACTTGTTTATTTTGAGTTAATCTGCACACTCATACTACTTAGGTGAAGGTGGCCTAAATGAATCAACATGTTTTTCTGATAGTCATCTAACTTCCTTACTTACAATGCCAGAATTTAGATATTGAGACTGGTACCCAGGTGACATTGCAATGAACCACTCTGTATTAGTTATTTTACATCACTGTGACAGAATACCTGGTAGGAGCAACTTAAGGGAGGAAGAATTTATTTTGGCTTAGTTTGAAGGGATAAAATTCAAGCATGGTGGCCAGGGCTCTGTCCATGGCAGTAAGACCTTGCAGAGTAGCATTGTATATCTTGGTGAATCAAAAATCAGAGACTTTGGGACAGAAGTGAGATGGCCTATAACTTTCAAGGTTCATCCTTTTGTCCCCATGTGTGCCTACCAGGCCTAGAAAGGTTCTAGAACCTTCCCAAAGACTGCCATCCCTTGAGGGCCAAATGTTCAAATATATGAGCCTATGGGAAACATCTCATATCATAATCATAATATTCTACTCCAGGTCCCTATAGGCTCAGGGCCATCACATAATGCAAAGTGCATAGATTACAACTTTAAAAGATCTATCATGTCTAAAGAAAACACTATTCACAAGTTGAGTCTTTAATGAGATTCAAGGCATTCTCTTAATTGTGAGCCCCAGTAAAAGCAAAATCAAAGTAGATACTTGTTTTGTTTTAATAGTATTAGTGGCTTTAAAGAGCACCACTGATTGGCTTGAAGCAACTTTCAACTTTGTCCATAGGCATTTTATCCACAACTTTAAATTCATTCATGATTTTTTTAATCATCAAACTAAGCATTTTTTTTACATGTTTCTGATCCACATTTTGCTTTGAAATCTCACAACAAATCTTACTAAAAGTAACTATACCACCAACTAAATCAGTCTATTACTTTTGAACTATTCCACACTGAAATGGCCAGGACATGAGCAGAATGCAGGCAGGTTTTATGTAAAATTGTAATATAGTTGGCCTGTAGACCAATTACCCTTGTTCTCATTTAAAAACCTCATGGGACTGGCCTTCACTAATTGCATGTCTGTTAGCATTGTGGTCTTCCAAACTCTCACCAGAAGGACTTATTGTGTTCTGCTTATGTAATTATATGTCTTCTCTATCCCATAGGTCCAAAGTTTTCCACATTCCTCCCACAAACCAGTTCCAAAGGCCTACAAATTATGTGGTTAGATTTATCACAGCAAGGATCCCACTCAGCACCAGTTTTCTATAGTAGCTATATCACTGTAGCTACAGAATACCTGAGAGAAGCAACTTAAGATTGTTTAAGGAGGGAAGAGGGCTGGAAAGATGGCTTTACGGTTACAGCATTTGCCTGTGAAGCCTAAGAACCTAAGTTCAATTCCCCAGTGCCCACATAAGCCAGATGCACAAAGTAGTGCATTCAGTGCCCCCATTCTCTTTCTCATTCTCTCTCTCTCTCTTTCTCTCTCTCTCTCTCTCTCTCATAAATGAATAAAATTAGAATTTTTAAAAATCATGACTGGAGGTGATGGTGATACAGACAATCATGGTAGGCATGACATGGTAGCTGAGGCTCTATCCATGTTGGTGGAAACTTACAGCAAACATGCTATGTTTCAACAGATCAAGAAGCAGAAAGATGGTACTGGAAATGGGTCTGCATATTACCCTCAATTGCATACCAAAGGCCCTATATCTGCCAGCCATGACTCAAGTCCAAAACTTCCTACAACCTCACAGAACATTGCCACCAGCTATGGAACCAAAAGTTCAAACATATTAGCCTGAGAGGGGCATATCACAACCAAAACCAAATATAGTGCAATTTTGAAAACCCATCACCATATTTTATAGGGAGTGTCTCAATCTATTTCTGGGGGCTGGAGAGATGGCTTAGCAGTTAAATGCTTGCCTGTGAAGCCTAAGGACCCCGGTTCGAGGCTCTATTCCCCAGGACCCACGTTAGCCAGATGCACAAGGGGGCGCACGTGTCTGGAGTTTATTTACAGTGGCTGGAGGCCCTGGTGTGCCCATTCTCTTATTCTCTCTCTCTCTCTCTGCCTCTTCCTCTCTCTGTCTGTTGCTCTCTAATAAATAAATAAATAAAATAAAACAAACAAAAAATATATATTTCTGTATGTGTGTGTGGTTTGTGCATGTGTGTATATATACATACATATATATATGCTTATATGTCTGTAAGTACATACATGTGCATGTATGTGGAGACTACAGGACAACTTCAGGTGTTGTTCCTTAGATATGTTGTCCAGTTTGTTTTGTCATTGACTTGGAGTTTACCAGTTAGACTAGATTCACTGTCCAGTGAGTCTACCTCTAGAGCACTGACATTAAATGTGTGTGCCACCACACCTTGTATTTTTCATATGGGTCCTAGGTTTTGAACTCAAATTCTCATGCTTGTGAGGCAAGCATTTTACCAACTGAGCTATCTCCCCAGCCTGTTAAGGTATTTTAATTTTTCTTTCTCTTGATATTCCAGTAAGTATAAACAAATTATCATTACTATGAAAGACTTTGTGTATCCCTAATTTAAAATGATTTCTATATCAAGTCAATTGAATTTTTTTACACCTGTCACTATCTCCCTGGCTGCTTGCCTGAAGCTATCATAGTGATTGGCACCTTGAACTATAATTTCTAGGAAACTTTGAATGTTAAAGTGTACATTTTATTATAATAAAAAACTAATATAGACATGTGCCTGGAGTTAATAATCACTCATTTCATTTCAATCACTGCTTTAAAAACTGTACCCTATGTTCTACTCAAGATTAATGAAATGGAGATTTTTTCTTTATCCCAGGTTTATGTTAAAATAGATTTCATTGGCCTAAATAACTAGTTGCTAAATGACAGAAGAAACCCATGTATATGGGACTGTTTTTCTTCTTCTTGTTGTTGTTGTTGTTTCCTGTTTTTTTTTTTTTTTCAATAGCAGAGCAGAAAACTAAAGAACTGAAGAACAAGGAGATGGTGTTTTATTTTCCTGCATCATGCCTTTTAGCTCTTTGGGTTTGAAAGCCTTCAGGTGTGGTAAACAATCATCAGTGTTCAGAACCCTGGCCACTCCCTCTGGTATGAACCATGGCCATGTTCACAGTTTTGTCTTTCTGCCTGACCCATGAGCAGATCTTCTTTCAGACCTTGATCTGCTCTGTGTCTTTAATATCAGTAAACCCTGGACTCAGATCAGCCAGACAAGGGTTCAAATATAAGCTTTACCACCTACTAGCTGTGTGATTTTTGAAAAGTTTCTTACCTGTATAAGCCTACATTTTCTCTAATTTTCACATGGTAGCACATGTAAAAGTTAATGCATTGTGGCCATCTAATACATGTCACATAGCATCATTATTAGTCTATGAAATAAATCCTTATTTGATATTGCCCATAGAAACAGTCCTTAGGAAAAGGTAATTGTTGTGTAATTAGGGAGATGACTCTATGTTTGAGCATTTAGGCAAATGAGTAACCTGTTTCTCTTCCTGCTGCTTGCTATTTTGTCATCATAATCAATGTTTCCCGTGGCATTTTCTGAGCTGTTTGGTATTATCTATGTGTTGGTGGGTATGCTCATTTTTAAAACTGTTTATAAGGAGACATGAGTTTATTGTGATATCTCTTTTTTATTAGTTTTGTATTTAATAAAGACAGTCAAGTTGGTATCATTATTGGCCTCCTCCCTGTCCTCTCCCCTCCACAGGGACCTTTCTTGTTGGGGTATATGGGTCGTGCATTGTGGGGTTAGCCATCAGTTATGGGTAGGAGGAAATCTCTCTGTGTATCATGACCCAACGTGTGGCTCTAATATTCTTTCTGTCCCCTCTTCTGCAAATTTCCCTGAGCCATGTTGGGTACATTTTAGGTCTGCTTCAATGATTAGGTCTTGGGAGCCTCTGTGTCTCTGAATATCTGGTTTGGTAGGAGTTGACTGTTCTCTGTGTCTATCTCCTTCACCCTTGTGCTGGTACCAGGTTCACGAAGAAACCAGCACTCCTTTTTTTGTTTTGTTTTGTTTTTGTTTTTTGTTTTTCGAGGTAGGGTCTTACTCTAGCCCAGGCTGACCTGGAATTCTGTATGTAACCTCAGGGTGTCCTCGAACTCATGGTGATCCACCTACCTTTGCCTCCTGAGTGCTGGGATCAAAGGCGTGCACCACCACACCCGGCTCCAGCACTCTTGCTTGTCTCCCCAATTATTCTTAGTTTCAGCTGGTCCCCTTCTGAGGTATGATGGGGTGGTTCTCTCCTTAGGATCTGTGTGTATCTGAATAAAAGAAGCAGATTCTCCGACAGACAGTAAAGTTAGCACAAGATAAATGGGATAACCATTATTTTTTAGAGAGAATTTAATAGGTATAGGCCCTCTTCTAGCCCACGATTAGTAGAAACTTAATAATAGAGAGCAGGCTATATGATTCTGACTTGCTTTCCAGCTCCAGCTATGGCTTCCATTCCACTGAGCAGATCAGTTAGCCAAATCAAGAGCAGTTGGTTTCCCACCATGCCGTGTGCCACTATTGCATTTGTGTGAGCATCATGTCAAGTTGCTTGCTGCTAAGTAGGTTAGACCATGAGTTGCTTGGACAGATATTGGTCATTTTCCCTAGCCGCTCATGTAACACCTTCTGGCACTAGACGTTCTAACTGTCTGGGGACTGACTCTCTTCTAGCTTCCAGCCATATCACTCCTTGTTACATGCCAACAACATATGGTGTCTTCAGCAGTAGGGTCTTACCACTAACCTTTGGGGGGTCATCAAGTACTCTGACAGAAATATGTCTTCTTTTGGGAAACCTTGTAGGTCTCTCTGATCAAGAACTCATTGTGGATGACAGCCACCTGATGGTACAGGGAGTTATAGGTCAGCGCCCAAGAAGAGAGGGAAGAAAAAGATCAGTATTACAAAAGAGATAGAGAGGTGAGACAGAAGAGGGTGAAAGAAAGCAAGCAAGCATGAGAGAGAAACAGAAACAGGACAGTAAACCAGAGACAAAGTGAAGTAAAATATAAGAAAATATAGAATCTTTGGGATCCAATTAACTCAAGGAAGGGTCTTCTCAAACTTATGAAAAGATGGAAATATTACAATGGGTCAATGAGTGTTTGAAAACCTCATGCTTTAATTGCAAATAAGAGAGAATATCAATTGCATAGAAATGTGACCTCCATCCCAGAGATTATATTGTCAGAAAAGGTTTGGGGAAATTTGATGGTACTCCATGCAAAGTTCTTTTATTTATTTGAACTGAATTATTTTCAGTAATTAAAATTTCTTGATTTGACAAAAGAAAAAAAAGTTACATTCATGGTATTATAATTTTTCATAGCTAGTTAAGTATGTTTTATTATGGGATTCACAGATCATGACATATTTGTGAAGGTAGAAGTATGTGCTTATTTCTATAAATGTTGAAACTTCTCCCAGTGTCAAACTGTTCTCTCTAACAAAAAAGGTGATGTGATAAATTGTACACTAATGTTGCTGAACCACTTCAAGTGTTGGGGATGTTTCTACTTGTTCTTTTCATTGGCATATGTTGGAGGGCTTCCACATAAGAAAGCATCTATGGAATTTTCATCAGCAACATACACTTCCTCTTTGCAAGTGCCCCCACCTACCCCCTCCAGTCATGAGTGATTGGTCAAGATGGTTAAGATAGTATTTCTGCACCTATCAGCTTTCTGTATTGGAAGGCAGTACTTGGGGCTAAGAACAAAATTTGGAGCCCTTCATACATTCAGATCCAACTTCTGTTGTTTATGTGGAGTGAATTCCTTAAACTCTGGGCCTCTTTTGTTCCATCTGCATGCAACAGTAATATATATCTATCACAGAGTTTGGTGAAAACTAAATGAGATGATAATCCTAAAATAATTGCATAGCACATGCACAATGGCAGACACTCACTCAGTCCATTGCATTATTGTTGCATCCACTGTTCTAGAGAAAATGTAGAGTAGAGATTGATGGTAAGTAGATTTCCATTACTGTAACAAAATACCTGAGGTGATCAACTTATAAGGAGAAAAGTATTTTGACTCAAGGTTTATAAGTTTCAATCCCTGGTAATTGGTTCCATTGCTTTTAGGCCATGGTGAGGCAGTATATCATGATGGGAGTACGTAACAGAGGAAACTGCTCAACTCATGGAAGCCATGAACCTAGGAGAAAGATAGAAAGGAATCAGGGTGCTGGTATGCCCTTCAAGGACATGCCCCAATTAGCTACCTCCTCCACTAGGCTCTACCTTTCAAAAGTTCCCCCACATCCCTATAATGTCATTGGTTGGGGAACCAAACCATAAACATGTTAGTAGTAGAGGCACTGAAGTTGTCACTGTTTGATGATTGTATGATCTTGGGAGATGTGTTTAAGTTTATCTGAGCATGGTGATGCATGCCTGTAATCCCAGTACTCAGGAAGGATCATGGGTTCAAGACTGACCTAAACTGTTCATGCTTTTCCTCATCTATAAGGTGGGGTCACATACCTAATAGGGCTTGTGTGAGTTCTAAGTAAGTAGCTCTCCTATAACTGATTTTGCTAAAAGTGCTTAAGATTTATCTTGCATTCGGGTGATTGACAGACTCTGAGTAGAACAGTTTCATAACCTCCTTTCATCCTCACAACTTTCTTACTACTATCCCCATTTGGAAGATAAGAAAACTGAGGCTGCAGAAACTGGAGTTGACTGTACAAATCACTTTGCTGCATAGGTTGAAGAGGGGATGTTAACTCTAGAATGTTCAACTTGGGCTTTGGCAGGACTAGAATACCTAAACTCACTTATTTAGGGAAGATAAATGTAGCATGTAAACTGAACCAGGCTCATCATTACGATGGATGGATAAAAAACCAATGCCATTAGTTCCGTGACATCTCAAGAAAAACCTAGGATTCGGATTTCTAAACAAAAATCCTGATTATTAAAGTATTTGCAGATAATTCATTTTAACTTTTATTCCTGTGATAGCTGAAGAAAATTTACCGACTGGCCAGTTTTCGTTTCGAGTTTGATTTTCAGTGTCTGCGTCATCCTCTACTATAGTGGCACCCTGTGTCACACTCAGCCTGTGCAGCTTCTCTGGCACTACTGGAGAGGCTCTGCAAATGCAAAATCATTTCCAAAAGTAGGAAATTGTTCTCTTTTTGCCCCATTTTGTTGATGTTTACACTCGTGGTTTAAAAGCAATGATGCTGAGAACTGCTACTGCCTGGTAAGAAATGAAGAAGCAGTGGTGCCAACATCAGCCGTCAGCCACTGCACTGCTCACTTCCATTAGGACAGTGTGTACATCCTTGAGAATACAACTAAAGCATTCGGACCCTAAACATTTGAACAGGCCATATGAAAAATGGAAAGGACATATATTGTAATTGCTAAAATTACAGGCTTGATTAGCCACCTTTTTTATTGAATACCATTTTTTTTAACCTGAATGGAAAATTACAAACTATATTTCATCAGCTTTGATATCTGGCAAGCTTCTTCCCAAAAGTGAGACTGTCATTTCCAAGAAAAATAACTTACATCATTTTTTGCCAATGGTACAACTCAAGCTTTCAAGTGAAAAATTACAATTTTGGCAAACTTTAGCCTGACAGAATCCCAATACTTTACTTTTCTGGTATGACTGTTAATGGTATTTTAAAAGTACTATTTATGTTGTAAAATAAAAT
Source organism: Dipus sagitta (assembly GCA_036346955.1). Taxonomy (NCBI): domain Eukaryota; kingdom Metazoa; phylum Chordata; class Mammalia; order Rodentia; family Dipodidae; genus Dipus; species Dipus sagitta. Next base: position 77,337,998 of record CM070784.1, read on the forward strand.
ATCCCAGCATTTCAAAATCTGTTTAACTCAGTGGACCAATATTTTCCAATGAACAATTCATGATATGATGAAATCTTGCATGGATACAAAATCATCCAAAGTACAAAAATAACCTAAGTATTTTCAAGTAACTTAATATAAAAAGTTTACTGATGTGGGCTGGAGGGATGGCTTAGTGGTTAAGGTGTTCGCCTGCAAAGCCAAAGGACCAGGTTTGATTCCCCAGGACCCACATTAGCCAGATGCACAAGTTGGTGCATGTGTCTGGAGTTTGTTTGCAGTGGCTGGAGGCCCTGGCATGCCCATTCTCTCTCTCTCTCTCTCCCTCTCTCCCTCTTTCTCTGTCAAATAAATAAATAAATAAATAAATAAATATTTTTTTAAAGTTTACTGATTTGGTTCTGAAGCTATAGTGATTAATTATTCTAACTCTAAGAAAATATTTCCCTTTCCATTTAAAATACCAAAGAAGATTCACAGTAGTTATGTATTATTATTATTATTATTATTATTATTGATGTTGTTGTTGTTTCTTATTGATAGGACTTCGCTATTTACCACAGGTCAGCCTGAACTCATGGAAATCCTCCTGCCTCAGCTTCCTTAGTGCTGGGAGTAGAGGCATAAGGCACCATACTGGCTCACAATTATTTTTAAAGTCTTGTTACATTATTATATTATATAATATTTTCATATTTTCTTATGATATATCTATGTGAGGAAATTTTTCTTCATTTAATTTAAGCAAGACAACATGTCACAACAGATTGGATTGAGAAGCATGAAATTCCAGTGTTATTGTGCTAACATACTTATTAAGAGGGTCTAAAAATTATAAAGCCAGAAATGGTGTTTGCTAATTTCTTTTAGAAAATGTAGAAAATGAAATATGCTATTTCTGTTAATATGTTGGATTATGGTTATATTTAAGTGAATTAAAATATTTTAAAGTTTTCTCCTTTTCAATTTATAATTAAATATCAACTGATATCAGTAAACTGGTTAAGGATCCTCAGCAACATGTTAGAGTATAAAGAAATCCTGAGATCAAAAATTAATAGTGCCCACTAGTTAGGAATAGTACAGTAAAGAGTGTGGATTTGAGGAAACTGTTAAAATACAGTTTTGAGTGCCTCACCCGAGACCCACTCAATCAACATCTCTCATGTAGGTTTAGAAATCTATTTCAGCAAGCCCTGCAGGTGATTCTGAAGGCTGTCAAAGATAGAGCAGCTCTGGTCTCCATCAAACCATGGTAACCATTTACCTCATTAATAGTAAAAATTGGGAACACACCTTCAGTTCATGTACATTTTTAAATTTATAAACATTATAAATACTGCATGAAAAACTAAACCATGCATCAGCAGTAATAGAAATTAGAGATCATGATATTTGCTGTTCACATTGAATCTTTGAAAAACTGATCCATACACATCTCTAATTAAGAATGCTTCCTGAGCAGACTAAAAGCTTTGCAAACTCACTTTCTCACTGTAATTGAACCTTGGTAAGCAGTATTGCTTGATAAAAAGCATTGCTTCCTTCGAGCCTCTTTCTGTTTAATGAGTGGCTTATTTTGCAACAAGCTTTTTTAAAATCCTCAGTGGAGAGTTCTGTCAAAGAGACTATTTTCTAAGAGGAAAGGCAGCAGAGTCCAGGGAAGCCGGACTACACAGGGCATTTCTGAGTGAGCTGCTTCTCTGACAATCTACATCCCCTGTTTCTCTAGGAATTCATCTGATCTCTCCATGAATGAAGGAAGAAACCAGTGAAGGAATTAGTAAGGAATGTTTGTTCAAGTTCTCTGTAGTTTTTGCCATACAGTCTTTCATTCTTGACTTTATTTATGGATGAGAATTTAATCCTGAAGGTTCAAGATAAGTAGCTTTGAAGTTTGAGTGATGATTTTCTTGAGATGTTCCCACGTTTATTTTATAGAGAAAGAAAAAAAAAACAGAAGATCAAGGATAAACAAAATTTTTATCTTTTTTTTACCCCTTTCATTTTAAAACCTTCCTTTGAAAGATTAATACAAAAAACTATTGTGGGCTGACATTTTCACCTTAGTAATCTTTGGGAACTTAGTACTAAAAGAAAAGGCACTTCATTTAACTCTGTAAAGAGTGTATTTCCCACATCATGCTGACCACAAAAATTAGTAGTTTATGAATACACAGTCTTTTTGGCCTTATCCTAGACCTACTAAACATAATCTCAAAGAAAAAAGAACTAGAAATTGTGTTATATTATTTTAACTGTTATAAAATATGCACGCCACAAATATTTACAATTTCAAAGTGTAAAATCCACTGCAGTGTCATGTAAATTCATATTTTTGTGTAACAATCTCCAGAATTCTTATCTTGCCAGACTCAATCTCTATAGTCATCAAATAGCAGCTGCTATTCCTATTTCTTTTCTTTCTTTAATAATTCTACTTTATGCCTCTGTGAATTACTACTATAAGTCATTTTATGCAATTTGTTATATTTATTAACATCCTTATTATGTTATATATATGTATATATTTATTATATGTGACTTAGCACTTATTTTGAGTGTGGCTGGCTTACTTCATTTAGTGTCATATCCTCTGGATTTATCTATGTTGTAGCATGTGTCAGATATTTTTCTTTTTAAGGAGGGAATTATATTCTGTCTGTATGTGTGTTATTTTGTTTATTCATCTGTTGAAGGAACTTGGCTTGCTTCAACTTTCTGGCTATTGTGAATAAGGCTATAATGGACAGGAGTTTATAAATGTGTCTCTTAGGTCCTGCTCTAAACTCTCTTGGGTATATTCCCAGTAGTAAAATTTCTAGATCATATGGTAATTCTTTAATGTCTTGAGGACCCTCCATACTATTTTCCACAGTGGTTATATCATATTATTTTCCCAGTAGCACCCAAGGCTTCCACTTTCTCCATATCTATACCAACACATGCTACTCTTCCTCTGATTTTCTTTGCAAATAGTTACTATCAAAATGAGTATGTGTGGAAATTCCTTATTTTTGCTTTGTTTTAATAAATAGCCCAGATCATTTTTACTGTCAGGAAAATTTGTGACTGAGAAGTTTGAAATCAGATTTTAGGAAGATGAAGCAATGCTTTGTAAGTGTGTGATATCTTTTTACCTACACTATTATCCTGTGCTTCATGAGCAAGGAGTGGAGCAGCATCCATGTAGAATCTGTTCCAAAGGACCAAGTGGGATAGAATGACATGTTGGTGGGGAGCTATCACTTTTGATTTGATAAGCCAAGTTTTTTTTAGACAGATTTCATTTCCTGATGATTCACTGAGTGAGCCTAAGTTTGATTTTCCTGATTATTCAGATGGATAATATCAATTTCTCAAGGTTGGTTGTAAGAGTTAAGTATAGTACTAACCCTGGTTTTAACTTCCAGACTTGTCATTTACTACCATTATGATCAAGCTTAATTTCCTTTCTTTTTTTTAACAGATTACTGTCTTTTATTATTTTAAGTGATAAACATAATCATAATTTCATAAGTTGGTAGTCCATTAAAAAGCATCAATTGACTTTTTTGATCTAGTGATCAGTTTTTTAATATATATTTTATTTTTATTATTAGATGTGGACATATTTTGTATGTAAACATCACATGTTGGCACCACCCTTTCCCTCCTCCCTGCCCCTTTTCTGAAGAGACCTTCCTCATTGGGGATGCAGGTCAACCCCATGGGGATTGTGGATCATGCATTATGGGGCAACAGTCAGTTATGGGGGAAAGACAATGTCTCTGTGCACAATGTCCCAACTTGGGCTCTAACAATCTTTCTGCCCCTTCTTCCACAAAATTCCCTGAGCCATTCTGGGAGCATTTTAAGTCTGCTTCAGTGATGGGCACTTAGGAGCATCTAGATGTCTGGTTTGGTAGGTGTTGAGTGTCCTAAGTATCTTTCTCTCCATCACCCTTGTGCTGACATCAGCTTAACTGAGAGGGCAGCATCCTTGCTCATTTCCCCAATTTCTCTGTGGTTTTAGCTGGTGCCAGGGTGGAGTGTGCTGGGTCATTTATCTCAAGTCCAGTTCCCATCTTAAAAAGAGAAGCAGATTGTCCAACAGAGAGTGAAGTCAGTGCCAGCTAAATGGGATAACCATTATTAATTAGAGAGAATTATAAGGATTTAGACACTTTTATAGTGTAAGGCTTGTGGGAGCTTGACAATGGAAAGCAGAATCATTATCTGGGTATGATTCTGACTTGTTTCCCAGTTCCAGATATAGTTTCCTTTCCACTGAGCGGATGTGTTAGCCAATCCAAGAGCAGTTGGTTACCCACCATGGCTGTGTGCCACTCTTGCACTTGTGTGAGCATCACGCCAGGTTGTATGCTTCTGAGTTGCCTAGACTTTGAGCTGCTTAGACAGATGTTGGCCACTTTCCCCTGGTAGCTCATGCAGTGCCTTCCAGCACTAGATGGGCTAATTATCTGAGGACTGGCTCTCCTCTGGATTCCACTCAGGTCTCTCCATGCCAACAGCGATTGGTATCTTCAGCAGTAGGGTCTTACCGTTAACCTCTGGTGGGTAATCAAGTGCTCTGACAGAAGTCTGTCTTGTTTGTTTTGGGAGATCTACTAGGTCTCTCTCATCAACAGCTCATTGTGGATGTAGACCACATCCTGGTACAGTGAATGACAGGCTAGCACCAAGGGAAAAGAAACAAGCAAAATCCAGAGAAGAAAGAGAAACAGGAGAAATTTGAGGTTAGGTTTCATCTCACTCTCTCCGGGTCCCTTTGATTCAGGTGCTCCCTGGAGTTGTAAGTCTTTTCCATCACATTGAAACCAAACTTGTTTATAAGCCCCTATTAATCTTAAACTGTCAAGTGTCCTCAAGTGTAAGAGCCATAGGGTGGGAAGAAATATCCAGAGACATAGCCTTCCCCCCAATGATAGACTGCTGCTCTCATAGCTCATCACCTACAACTACATGGTGAATACCAGCAATCCATTGAAAGACAACCCTCAGTGGAGTGGGGGTAAGGAAGAGGGAGATGCTTGTACCAACATATGATCTGTCCTTACAAAGTTTCTACTTATTAAAAGAAATATGGAAAATATTTATAACATGGCCTGGGACATAGAATATGCTTTAAAAATAATATTTTTTGTATAAGTTGGGCTTGAATTGCATATTACTTTACCAAAAAGATTCTGATGAAAGCCTGGACAGTCCTATAGACATTGGACAACCTGGTTTTCAGTGTGATTATGAAGTCAGAGTAAAAAACAGAATGTAATGGAAGTTATTTAAGTGGTCAAGTGGTCAACCAACTCTCTTTTGCCTGTGATACTTGCTACTGAAATATGTGACTTTAACTTTATTAAATTTTATCTAAACTAGGTCAGGTATGGTGATGCAAACCTTAAATCCTAGCACTGGGGAGGCAGAGGTATGATCGCTGTGAGTTCAAGGCCAGGCCCAGACTACAGAGTGAGTTTCAGGTCATCCTAGGCTAGAGTGAGAGAGACTCTGCCTTGAAAAAAAATTTAGCTAATAAAACAGCTGGAAAAGAAAAAGAGTTAAGTATTTGGAAAGGTTAGGTAGTAGCAAAACATAACCATTTTGCAAGTGGGCAAGATCATTTTAGAAAATAAATGAAAGTATTTCAGTGTTCAACCCTAAATTTTAGCTTTGTTCATTTTGATTTCAAATAAATCAAAACTATCCATCAGAGGTGATGCATAATAAACATAATTTATACAAGAATCACTGAGTACTTGTAACCTCAATCTGTCAACTCTTAATCCAAGCAAAGCCTTTGATCTTACATTTAAAAATTTGCAAATAAATATGCATTTAGCTGTTTTAAGTCACACTGAAATGTATGTGAGGTGCCTATGTTGATTTAATTACTTGGGCTGAATTTTTCAACTCCCTTACTAACTACCTGTCTCAATCATTTTGGATTAGAGGCAAATTTGAAATCCTGTCCAGAGTCCATACTGCTGCAGGCATAGCCCAAGGGCAAGTATCTAAAGAAACTGAGGTTTGATTGTGAGGGTGTAGGAAGACACATGCTCCCCAGGCTCTTTTGTGGATAAGAAAGACAGGAAACCAAGGAAGAAATTTACATCAAAGCAAGTTAGGCAATGCCAAGCAAACTTCCTTCATAGGCTGAAAGGTGAAAGTGATCTCTGTGGACAGAATTTTAAGAAGCATCCTTTGAAGTGTTCCTGTTTGTTCCTCAGGATTTTTCTACTTACCTCTTGAAATATAGTGATAGTGAACCTTCATTCCCTCAAGCAAATAAAGACAAGCAACAGACCTCAAAGCAAATATCACTGTGACTGTGGTTAATGTAAAGGATGCCTGAAGTGCTTCCCCTGTGGGATATGCAAGAGAGCAGCAAGGCAGACCTTACCATGCATCACCTGTGTGGCAGAGAATCACTACCAGGTGTGAATTAGGGCAAGAAACCGGATGTTGTGGTAGAGAGTTTTCAGAACAGGAGTTTTCACTGTCTCACCTAAATGCTGTTGCTTTTACCAAGTGGTTGAATTTAATTCCTTTCTTCCTTCATCCTGAGCTGTCCTACATTGCTTTCTTGGCCAATGTTATGTGAGGGAAATCATAATCTGACCCTCCAAGGCTAGGTCATATGCAACCTTGTCCCTTCCTTTCAAGTATTGAAATGTTCTTACTGGGGTGTTGCCTGTCAAAGTCCAATCTCAGTTTTCTTTTGAGAATGTCAAACCATCTGGAGAGGTCACATATAGGTACTTTTGAAGACAGCCTCCATGGGTTTCTGACTCACAGAAGCATCAACTGCCAGCCCTGCAAGCAACTCATCTGGGATGTCCCTCCCCATGGGAACTTTAGATGTTTAATCCCAAAACATGTGAATAATATATTCATAAAAGATTGTAAGCAAGAACCAGCAGCTTAACAAAATCAACCACAAAGTTGAGACAGCATATTGTTGTTCTCAGCTGCTGAAGTTGAGCAGTAGGTAACTAAAACAAATGTTATAAGCAGAGTACTTAAGAATGTGGGTTCTGAAGTTAAGAGACTAGGTTGAGGTAAATCCTATCTGTCCTTGTTTTCCTTGTTGCTTTATTCAGTTCTCATTTCTGTATCTGTTTGGCATGAATAATAACATTACCTACTTATTGGGTGGTTCTTAGGACCAATATAATTGCTGCAATATAAAGAACATGAAATGCAGTAAGTTTCTGTTACTGTTACTACCATCATCACTATCACAACTATATTATCAACAATAACACTATGACTGCATCTGATGGTGTTGCTTGACAGCTTCTAGAAGACAGATCTTTGAGTTGGCCTTCATGAAAAGCTAATGAAAAAAAATGAGACCAAGTGTAGCACTTTGTACAATACTTAGAACAGTTTTATACATAGTAAGTGCTTACTGTTTAACTGTTTTGATTTCAGCACATCTTTTAAATTGTCTGTGTCCCTGGAGAAAGTATGTCATAGCTTTAGCAACTAATCAAATTTTCCAGGTATATTCCAGACCCTTGGTGATTTCTGAGTTTCCGAGGAGAGACAGTTTTGATTTTTGACATATGCCCATTCATTCATTTAACAACTAGTTTTTTTGGTGTGAGCAATATGGCATAACAAGGGATAAAGGTAGATAGTATCTAAATAATTGTGCAGGAGAGAAAAGGAGTACATTCCTGTAATCAAAGCCATTAAAGAAGTCAAGGTGGAAGGATTGTTTGAGACCAGGAGTTCAAGACCAGCATGGACAGCTCTGCACACAGCAAGACCTCACCTCAGAAGAAGTAGAAATGGAAAATAGGTAGTCTTCTCCTAGTCCCTGACCGTGTTTGGCCTGGGATTTTCAGGTATCAAGAACAACCTGCTGGGCATGGTGGTGCACACCTTTAATCCCAGCACTAGGGAGGCAGAGGTAGGAGGATCACCGTGCGTTCAAGGCCACCCTGAGACTACATAGTGAATTCCAGGTCAGCCTGGACCAGAGTGAGACCCTACCTCGATTAAAAAAAAAAAATTTTTTTTTAATGTCCTAACCAAGATAACACCTAAAGGAAGTGTAAGGAAAAAGGTAAGGCAAATTACTTAATGTAATTCTCTGAAGTCCTTAGAACTTGAAGCACTGGATTATAAGGGGGCTATAGGATAAAACAATGTACACTTGTACCAAAGGTGAACAGTAAATTAGAAAAGTATATATATATATACATGTTTAACCAGGGCAAAAAAAAAAAGAAAAAACAGATTAGTGAGCCCAAGATGTCACTAGTAATGTAAAACAGCTTGAGGACATGATAGTTCTCCTTAAAGGTTGATTAAAGTGGCACAGTAGAAAAGTCTATTTGGGAACTGGAAGATTGCTCAGTGGTTAATGCACTTTCCTGCAAAGCCTAAGGACTCAGGTTTGATTCACTAGTACCCCGGTAAATCCAAATACATAAGGTTGCACATGTGTCTGGAGTTCATTTTCAGTGGCTAGAGACCCTGGCCTGCCCATTCTCTATCTGTACCTCTGCACCTCTCTCTCTCTCTCTCATAAATAAAATATTTAAAAATTAAAAAGAGGCAGTTGCCGAGGTGTTCGAGCTCAGCGCCGCGGGGATGGCCTCCCAGAACCGCGACCCAGCCGCTGCCAGCGTCACCACCATCGGGAAAGGAGCCGAGCCCAGCGGGGGCGCCGCCCGGGGCCCTGTGGGCAAGAGGCTACAGCAGGAGCTGGTGACCCTCATGATGTCTGGTGACAAAGGAATTTCTGCCTTCCCTGAGTCAGACAACCTTTTCAAATGGAGAGGGACCATCCATGGAGCAGCTGGCGCAGTGTATGAAGATCTGAGGTGTAAACTCTCCCTAGAGTTCCCCAGTGGTTACCCTTACAACGCACCCACAGTGAAGTCCTCACGCCCTGCTACCATCCCAACGTGGACACCCAGGGTAACATCTGCTTGGACATCCTCAAGGATAAGTGGTCAGCCCTGTATGACGTCAGGACCATCCTGCTGTCCATCCAGAGCCTGCTAGGAGAACCCAACACCGACAGCCCTTTGAACACACATGCTGCCGAGCTCTGGAAAAACCCCACAGCTTTTAAGAAGTACCTGCAAGAAACCTATTCAAAGCAGGTTTTCAGCCAAGAGCCTTGACCCCAGTGGTCCAGCCTCTCTTTGTGTCGTCTTTGTATTTTTAGGTGGTCTGTCCTTTTCCTTGATTTCTGTATGGACTCTGTATCTTCATCTGTGGTGTTACTTTTGTTGTGTTTTTTTTTTTTTAATTAAGTCTACTTGAGCCCTTGCAATGTATATTAAATAAATGTTTTGATTGTTTTGTAAAAAAAAAAAAAAAAAAGTTAAAAAGAAAGCCTATTTGGATCATACAAATTTTTTCAAAATTTTTGGGTGATATTTTTATTTACTTATTTGCTTCATTAAAAAAAAAAGGAAAAGCTATTTGAATGTCCCACCACACAGAAGGAAACATTTGAAGTAGTTCTTGTTTATGGAGGGCTAGTTACCAGGTTATGAACAGAAATGACCTTCTGGGACTTTACTGAGAACAAGAACTGGTTTTTTTTTTTTTTTTTTTTTTTTTTTTGGTTTTTCGAGGTAGGGTCTCACTCTAGCCCAGGCTGACCTGGAATTCACTATGGAGTCTCAGGGTGGCCTCGAACTCACGGCGATCCTCCTACCTCTGCCTCCCAAGTGCTGGGATTAAAGGCGTGCGCCACCACGCCCGGCAAGAACTGTTGTTTTTAACACTTCCTGGGGGGGGGGGGAAGCCTTGAAAGCTGGTCTCCTGCGAAAAAGACTTGGGGCATCTATTGACTGGAGCTCAGAAGTAAATTTCCTCTTTCCTACCATTGTAATCACTCTTTCTCTTTGTGCTGGTACAAGCTTGAATGGTTATCTTTGCAGCATTAAAATGAAACCGTAGAAATCATCAAAAAAATACATTTTCTCCTAACTTTCACCAAGTAGCATGGAAATTAAAATCTTCTATTGACATCTATGCACAATTTTCTATTATACTAAGCATCTTATTTGTAGAGGCTAAATTATAGAAATAAGAAATATCTGATCTCTCTATTACAATATTTTATGCTCATTAACAACCATTTCCACTTAAAAAAGAAATACCTTGTCTATGGAAACTCTTTTATGATATTTTAAAACGTTCTTTACTGACACAGTCAAATAATTCTTAATGTATTTGGCAATGATATGACATCCCATAATTTCACTGAAGAAAGTATTTTTGCTTTATGATTTTATTACTTGTAGATTGCTTTCTGTTATTTTTTGCTTTTTATTCAAATATTACAAATTAAAATTCCCGAATATTTGGTCCCTATTTTAAAACATAAACACCTTCAATTTAGTCATGGTATGACAATCAAATGTATTATAAATTCTAACAACTAAGATGTTATTTGGTAAATTCATTTATTTCTGAGTAGAAAAATGTCTACAAATAAGGTAAGACACAGATAATTGATAGAAGTAAAAGCTAGGGAAATTTATGTTTTTAGAATGCTTAGTTATAGGTCACATAAAGGGGTGGGATGTAATTGTTACATGTCAGCAAAGGAAAGAAGCAAAAGCTATTAATTCAAATAAATACATCATAAGTAACTAGTAAACTGCAGGATTAGTAAAATATAGCCTCAAACTGTGTGATCTGTACTCAGGCTGCACCTTTTCTCTTAGTTGTACCTTCCAATGTGGCAAATTCTTCCCTAGGGTCTTTGATGTAACCCCAACAAGAACAAGCTCACATTTTTCTAGGTTTACATGCCAATGGCAGAAGCTTAACTCTATGAATCAGTTTTGGGATCACCTTGCTTTGGGCTGATGGGCTGAGTTTAAGCTATGTTGTGTTCTAAACTGGTGGTTTTCAACTCTCCATCATGAAGCACATTTTCATTATTATTTTTTAACATAAATGTCAGGGCCCAATACCTTATTCAAATACAACAATGAACTAGCATAAAACTGAAATACAAAATCATAATATACAAGCCCAAATTCCTTAATAATTGGCTTCCCAAAAATAAAATTACTTCATAGATATAAAATGTCAAATTGCTATAAAATGTTCCAAACACTCCAAATACCTTTACTTGTTGTAGACCTGTATCAGTCATCTTTCAAGGAGCAATACCCTAAGCTAGGAGTCATCAGATGAAAACTCACAGACCAAGCCTGCTTTTCTAGCAGCGCAAATAAAATCATAAAGACATACCCATTTGTCTGTGCTGCTTTTAGAACTTACTGATGTAGTTGAGGGGTAATGACGGAGTATGTAGGTTGTTAATGCCTCCACTCAGCCATCACTATGGCCATGCTTAATACTTTGTCAAGATAAAGCTGCCAACAGAACAAATGCTGGAGAGTGAGAAGGGTTAATGCTCAAAAGGAGATGGGTATTGGCTGCCAAGAGCAAGGAAACAAGAGAATTGCTATGTAGACCTTATAAAGAATTGTGTAGACACAGGGTACAGTATTACTATGTAGATGGACAGAGGAAAATCAATCCCTTGATAAACCCATATGGTAAGGAAATCTTGATCTGTTGAAAAAAAAAGAAAACCAATGTAGTTGAAAAGAGTAAGCTCATTGCAAACATAGTACAGGAACACTTGAGAAGTTCAAATCCAAATGATTCGGGCAAGGCCTGAGTATGCATAAAAGTCTTTTCTGAACTGAGGAGATTGTTCAGTGGTTAAAGGCACTTGCTTACAAAACTTTCTGGCCTGGTTATTGTTTTTCAATTCTCCAGTACCTATGTAAGGCCAGATGCACAAAGTGGAACTTGTCTACAGTGGCAAGAGGCCCTGTTGTACCCATTCATTCATTCATTCATTCTCTCTCACCCCCTCTCTTTTATTTGCTCTCACTCTTGCTCTCACTCTCCTTGCAAAGAAATACCTAAAAAACATCTTTCCTGGTTTGGCGAAATGGAAAGAGTGAATGGCTTTAAGCAAGTGGATGATACAGTTAGATTGCTATTTAAAATATCATTCTGTTGTTTCATATTGACTGAATTGAATGAGTAAGAATAATGATATAGTGGCTGACTTAAATTAATAGTAGTGGTCTGAGTAATTTAAATGCATTAAGTAATTTAATTTTTACAACAATCCTATTATTAAATTCATTTTACACATCAGGGTTATAAGTACTCTCTCCATTTTCTGTTAAGAAAAGCAAATTTGTCTTTTTGTTGTGCTTTAGAATGCAAAGCGTGAAATAAAGATGGCCACCAAACACAAAACAATTGTTTCTAGACCATGAGCTACTGTAAACAAATATCCTTACTGGATATGAATAGCCCAATCATTCCAGAGAGGCTGCATTGATTGATTACTAAACACTGAGTAACTGAGTAGGTAACAAACATATTCCTAGAAGCACAGATATATGTTGAAAGTTATACTAAGACATTACATCAAACGCTGCCAATATAGCCAGTTGTGAGAGTTAAACCAAACCCAAAGAAACTCATTGCTGCCTTCACTGCAAATCTCTCCCTGTGTGACTCACCTGCTCCCATGTCCTTTCATAATGCTGTATTCCCCATCAGCTTTTGAAATCCAACAGCTCTGTTTGATGTACTGAAATATAATGGACAAAATGCTATATTGTCGTCACAACCTTCATGACCAGATCTAATGTTTCCCCAACAAAAGTTATAGACTATACCATTCCTGGGTATATACCCAAAGGACTCCAAGTCCTACCTTGGAAACAACTGTGTATCCATGGTTGTTGCCATACTATTCACAAAGCTAAGAGATGTAACTAACCTAGATGTTCATCAACAAATCAATAAAGATGTTATAGTACATATACACAATGAAATTTTATCCAACAGTAAATAAAAGTGAAACTATGGCTGGAGAAACAACTTGGTGGATAAAGGGCTTTTGTGCAAGCATGAGGATTTCCAGAACCCATGAGGATTACAGGCATGGTGGTACATACCTGTAATCCCAATGCTGAGGGGCTAAGAAAGGTAGACCCCTAGGGCTTACCAGCTATTTAGCCTAATCAAATCAGTGAGCTCATATTCCAGTGAGAGACCCTGTCTCAAAGAAAAGAAAAAAATGAAAAAAGGGCTGTAGTGATTGCTGAGTGGTTAAAAGTGCTTGCTTGCAAAGCTTGTTGGCCTTAGTTTGATTCCTCAATACCCATATAAAGACAGATGCACAAAGTAGTGCATGCATCGGGAATTCATTTGCAGTAGCAAGTAGGCCCGGCATGTACTCATTCTCTCTCTCTCTCTCCACTCTCTCTCTACCTGCAAATAAATTAAAAAAAAAAAACAGAAATAAGTTGGAGATAAGCTGGAGAGTTATTGAGGATACTTGATATCAACCTCTGTGTAAGCATACACACAGACACCCACAGACATATGACCACTCTTACACATGCGTGCACCCCCACACACATATACTTGCAAAAAGATAAGTAAAATCTTACCATTTGTAAGAAAACAGATGGAAATGGGAGTTATTATATCAAAGGAAGTAAGTGAGACTCAAAAAGACAAGTACTACATGTTTCCTCTCGTATGTGTAGCCTAGATTTTAATTGTTATGTGAGTATGCATGCTTGTGTGTATTGGTATAGATCAGGAAATAAGAAATGGGATTATGTGAGGGGGGAAGAGATCTTCAGGAAGGAGGAAAAACAGAGGGTGAGTCATGAAAGCAAAAGGGGAGGTGTTAGGAGGGTGGGACCAGCAGGAGGGGGGCAGGGAAGGGAGTAGAGAGGATCAAGAAGAATCAAGTATATATGAAAATGCCACAGTGAAACATATTTATTTGTATGCTAATTTTTAATTTTTTTTGTTTTTTTGTTTTTCGAGGTAGGGTCTCACTCTAGCCCAGGCTGACCTGGAATTCACTATGGAGTCTCAGGGTGGCCTCGAACTCATGGCGATCCTCCTACCTCTGCCTCCCGAGTGCTGGAATTAAAGGCGTGCGCCACCATGCCGGCCTAATTTTTAATTTTTAATTTAAAAGGATATAGAATAAAATTTTTAAATTATTCCAAGATACAACATAACTGTATACATTCATTCAAGCCAACACTCTTACACAAATGTTCATTGTAGCATTACTTATAGTAGACTAGAAATAAAAACAATCCCAATGTCTACCGAAGGATAAATGCACAACATTTTATCTATCTCTAAAATGGAGTATTATTCAGCCACAAAAGGAATGAACTTTTAATACATGCTATATCATGAATGAGCTTTAAAGGCATGCTATGTGAGAAAAGTAGGATGCTAAAGGCCATATGTCATCTGACATTATTTATATAAAATATTCAGAAAAGGTAAATTCACCATGACAGAAAGGACACTAATGCTTACCAAAGATCACGGAGAGAAATATGCTTATTGAGCATGGCTTCCCTTGGGGATACTGAGAATGATCTAAAACTAGTTGTCACTATGCTTATGCATTGTGAATGTACTATAAACTACTGAATCAAATACTTTGACATGGTAAAAATGGTGAGTTCTCATTAGGCAAATCTTCTCTCAATAGTTTAAAAATATCATTTCAACAGCCATTTCATTTCCTTATGAAAACTTAACATGTTTGCATTTCTCCAGGAAGGGGCACCACTTCTGATAACTCTATCATCTATTTATTTATCTATCATCTATCTATCTATCTATGTATCTATCTATCTATCTATATCTATCATCATAATCTATATTTATTTATCTATTTTTTGCAAGAAAAGCGGAAAGGGGGAGAAAGAGAGTGTATCCAAGTGTACCAGGGCCTCTTGCCACTGCAAATGAACTCTAGACATATGCACTACTTTGTGTATCTGGCTTTATGTGGATTCTGGGGAACCAAACCCAAGACTATAGCCTCTCTAACCAAGGATCTCACCACTGAGCCATCTTCCCAGCCCTGTCAAGCATAAACTTTTTGATGCAGAGACACGAACAAGATTCATTTGAGTGTCATTTCTGTAGCACCACACTATAAAAATATCAGAGATGTTTCCATCTATGGAGTTTGTATATCACCTTGTTTCATCATGGACTTAATTCCAGAGTGATCTTTCCTATAAAACCAAATTGTCCTTTCTCATTCACCAGTTTGAGCCAGAGAGAAGCTGTTGGCAAGAACATTGCTTTGCAAACTGTAGGGCTCCTTAACTTCCATCCAACTCGGAATCACTCTAAACACAAGTTGTTCCCAGAGTTGGCAGCCTGTCTTGGAACACAGAGTGGGAGGAGAGCACCTTCATAGGGCTGTATCCAGGATCCAAGCATGACAACCACAGTGTTCCTATAGTTTCTGCCACTGGAACTTCAGCTGACTTGATTACTTTTACGTGTTCCACACAAAAACACAGTCACCAGCAATCTCCAGCTGTTCCTGTCACATCCAATATTCTGTCATCACATTTGACTCACTCTCTTGAAAAGGAAAACGAAATTCTCTACCCATACAAATTGAGATCGTCAATCCTTTTCTTATCACCACAGTGTATCATTCAGCATTTTAGCAGCTTAGCGAGCAAGCTTTAAAGGTTGCCCAATCTTTATCAACAAGAACTTGAATGGCTAATATAAGCCTCTCAAAGAATAGGAAGACTAAAGTATACTGATTTCAACCTTGTGCTGTGGTGCACAAGTGTGCCATAACCTCTTCAAAGGGACTCGATTTTGATCATGAAATAGAAATTATGTCTGCTAGAGGTGAAGACAATAACTTCTCAAAAGTTAAGTTTATGAGAGATTACTGTAAATTTGGGGGAACATGTGGAATGGTGAAAACAATGAATCTTGCAACAAAGAAAGGGTAAGAGGTTTTATTAAGCAGGCACTAGAGGCTACAGTGTGTTTACTAAAACCAAAAGAGCTACAGCTGCTTCCTGAGTATGTGCCAAAGTAGAATCCTGGGAACATATACTGCTCCTTCTCAGTGGTGTGGCTTTGGAAGATATACAGATAGTTAATGAGATAACTGCAGAGATAGATTTCTCAATCCTTTCCCAAAATTTCTAGTGCTTAGAAGTGTTTGGAAAACTCAAAAATTTAAAACCTCCTAGAATCTAACCATATATGACAATGCTTCCAAACTTTTCCAATATTCTCTTTTAACAGGTCCCCTCACACCCATTAATATTTCAAGGTGGTTATATTAGAGTCACATTATTCAGGTTCAAGTGTTACATTCCAGATTAATTTCTGCCTCTTTATATTAATTTTCTGTTCATCTATAACATATTCAAATACACCAACCTGAATCAACATATATTTATCACCTGAATGTGTGAGGATTAAGAGAATGGGATGTCAGCTCAGTCCTGTTCTTGATGCCTTACCAAGCTGCAATAAAAACACCAGCTGCCCTAATTCTTATCTGGAGTCGTGACCATAGAACAGTCCCTTTCCAAGTTCCTTTAGGCTGATAGCAGAATTTAATTTCTGGAAGATGTGTGACTAAAGGACCAACTTCTCACTGGCTGCCAGATGGATGCTGCTTTCAGATGCTAGAAGCTACTGCAATTTCTTGCCATGTGGCTTCCTCAATAGACAGTTGACAACATGGTGGCTTACTTCTTAAAGGTCAGCACAAAAGAGTATTTCTCTTTCAAGTCTACAGAAACCAAAGCTTATAAAATAGACAGAATTATGAAAGATTCTATTAGTTCTGCCATGTTATTTTTAAAAACTGAATGACAGGCCCTGTCTATGGTACCAGCAATTACACAATGACATGGACAGCTATGGGTCATCTTAGCACACAGTAAATTTGCTTCATTGATCCATCCTCCAGAACTGTTTTACCAATATCTGAAACCTGGTGTGCATTTTGTGGCATAATTAGGACCATATAATGCTCTATGTTGTGTACTGAGTTGTAGTCCAAATATTTGTTACGAATGTATTATAGTTCCAGGTAAAATGACACTAAGAAAACTATTATATATTTAATTTATTTCACAAAAGTTGGCTTTTCAGGTGGTGCTTTGTTCCTAACAATGACCATTTTAGAGAATTTGCCACTTGAAAATGTCCTTCCATCTGAAGTGACTGAAATTTTCCCATTCATTTCATTTGACTCATTTACAAAGGCTGCAGACACCATGTGAATGATTCAGAAATATATTGCTGTGGCAAAAACTTTCTGATTTATTTTATTCAGAGCAAAAAAGAGTATTTTCTATGTCCACATAAAAGGTCCATGGTAAAGAAGAGTCTTAAGACTCTGAAGCTTGAAGTTACATGTGGCAAATCCATAGCTTTGCTGTGTTTCTGACCTCAGCCATGGCAGGTACTGATAACCAGTCACAGTATTCTTTTCTAAAATATTTTATTTATTTATTTATTTATTTATTTATTTATTTATTTATTACTTGAGAGAGAGAGATGCAGGTAGATAAAAAGAATGGGTATGTCAGGGCTCTAGCCACTGCCAACAAACTCTAAGTGTATCTGCAATCTTGTGCAACTGGCTTTATATGGGTACTGGGCAATGAAACCTGGATCCTTTGGTTTTGCCGGCAAGTGCCTTACCCACTAAGCTATCTCTCCAGCTCCCTTATCAAAGTACTCTTGTCAAAGCTAGATATGTTTTTGTAATCTTAAGCACTGTGGCCCTAGCGATGACTGGATTAGAATTTGAGTTAAAGGATGTTGGCCATCCTTTTTCTGTCATTTAATTTACCAGAGGCCCACATCACTACCCTCAAATTGAATAAAAGATGATGAGATCTTCAAAGTAAACAGTGAGCCAAGGCTGATAGAGGAGAATGATGGGCTGGCATGGGGAAGTGATCCCTACAATGACATTGGAAATATTATTGTGCTAGACACAAAAGCTAAAATATAGAATCAACCTAGATACCCATCTAGATGACTACAAAAGTTGTGGTTCATAGATGCAGTGGACTATTAACCAACCACAGGAGAATAAAATCCTGTCATTTGTAATAAAATGAGTGAAACTGGAGGGCAGTATTTTAAGTAAAATAGGTCAGACACAAAGAGACAAATATTCTATGTTATCTCACATGTGTGGGAGGATGCAGGAAAACAAAAATTTGACCTAAATGTAGAGCATGTAAAGAAGTAGAGAGGATAGAGTGAAGCTGGATAATGGGTACCAAAATAAAGTTAAAAGGAAATAATAACTTCTAATGTCCTATACTATTATTGCATATGTATACCTGACAAGAACTTATGTATTTTATTAAAACAAGAGAGGCATTTAAAGACTCAACAAACAAAACAATAAGTCCCATCATCAAAGCTTTTAAGGTTAACTTATCTTAAGATGTTAATTATGGGATGAGGAGATATCTCAGTGGGTAAAGTGCTTGCTGTGAAAGATGAAGACTTGGGTTCAGATCATAAATACCCATGTAAAATGTTGGCTATGGTGACTAGTGCTTATAATCCTGGCACTGTGGAGATGGAGAGAGGATGAATCCTTGGGTTTGCTAGTCTAATGGAACCAGTGAGCTCTAGTTTCAGGAGAAAAAAAAAAAACCTGTCTCAAAGAATAAGATGGAGTGTGATTGAGGAAGACACTTAACATCAACCCCTGGCCTCTACAAATAAGGGTACACATACACATTGCACACACACACATACCACATACATACAAAATAAAAAAAAAATGTTATTTACATTGATTTTGGTAATACCCATTACATAGTTGTATTTAAATATCACAAAATATCTTATAAATATTTATAGTTACTATGTTTAAAGAAACATTTAATGAGATGGTAACGTTAAGTTCTCTGATTTGATCATTACATATTGCATGCACGAATAAAGTCATCATACTGTACCACCTAAACGTATGTTGAAAAATATAATGGATAAAACTGTGACAGACCAGTATATATTTTGGGTGTGTGTATGGTGTGGTATGTATATATGTGCATGAAAGTACATACCCCATATGCATATATGAAGAGGCCAGAGGAAAACATTGGATGTCCTCTGTCACTCTTCCATGTTGTTTCCTTGAGAATTATGTCTCTGCCCCCCACAAGACTAGGTTACAGGCATGCATGTCCCCAGCCTTTCATGTGGGTGCTGGTGAGTAAACTCAGAGCATCATGCTTGCACAGTAAATGTTCTTACCCATTGAGCCTTCTCTTCAGTACCTACATCAGGATAGTTTTTAATTTTTTATTTTTATTTATTCATTGGAGTGTGACAGACAGAGAGAGAAAGAGGCAGATAGAGAGACAGAGGGAGAATGGGCACGCCAGGGCCTCCAGGCACTGCAAACAAATTCCAGACGCATGTGCCCCCTTGTGCATCTGGCTAACGAGGGTCCTGGGGAATGGAGCCTCAAACTGGGGTCCTTAGGCTTCACAGGCAAGCGCTTAACCACTAAGCCATCTCTCCAGCCATACTTTTTAGATTACATGTTACCAGGTCATCAGGCAAACAAATTTGATTAAAAATAGTAATTAGAACTCAAGCACCACTCCTATTGCATATACTGTTCCCGTATGAGTACCATATTCCTGAGCTATATCTGAAGAATTTGTGAGGCTCAGAAGATTATTTTTAGTCAAAAATTTCTGTGTGCTCAGTAAAAAGAGTTTTGTCTTTGAGAATCATTATGACATGGTATAGACACCTTTGGATCACACAAACTGATTCCCAGCATGTTTTATTGTGATAGTTTGTAAATCTCTCAACCCACCTGATTCTATTTCTCCACATGCAAAATGAGTGAGGATAAGAAAAATTGTATGGCCACTGTATTGAACAGGGAGATGATGAAGATCCATAACTTAAGTCCTGAGAAAGTTCTTTGACCTCACAGGAAACATGATGCTATGTTATTGCTAATCAACACTTATTTAGAAATTTTGCTCTCCTTTGCAAGACTATACACATACAAATGTAAACTCATACATATTCATGAACTCATAGTGCCATAACAAAACAACCCAATCTGAGAAATGTAAATAACAGAAATTTATTTTTAACAGACTAGATGCTGAAAATTCAAGATCAAGGTTCTAGAACATTCAATTTCTGGTGACACTTTTCTTTTTGTCTCACAGAGAGCTGTCTTCTTACTGTAGTTTCACATGACCAAACCTATTTTGGTGTGAGTAAGGCTTGGGAGAGTTAAGCCTTTGATCTCTATTTTTATAAGGGAATGAATGTTATCAGTAAGTGTTCCATTTGTATAACACTTTATTACTTGTTACTAACACTATACTACATGGGTAGTTATGGCATGCATATATATATAATGAATTTCAGGGAATCATAACATGAAGTCTAAAACTGCATTTTTAAAAGCCCTTAATTAGGACTAGAGTGATGGATTAGTGATTAAGGCAGTTGTCTACAAAGCCTAAGGACTTAGGTTTGATTCCCCAGTACCCACGTACTGATTTACAAAGAGGTACATGTTGGAGAAACAACAACAAAAAAAGTGCCAGGCATGGTGGCGCACACCTTTAATCCCAGCACTCGGGAGGCAGAGGTAGGAGGATTGCCATGAGTTCAAGGCCACCCTGAGACTACATAGTGAATTCCAAGTCAGCTTGAGCTAGACTGAGATCCTACCTCGAAAACCAAAAACCAAAAACAACAACAACAACAAAAAACAAAGAGGTTCATGCATCTGGAGTTCATTTGCATTAGTTAGAGGCCATGGCATACCCATAGTCTCATTCTCTCTCTCTCTCTCTCTGTCTCTCTGTCTCTCTGTCTCTCTCTCTTTCTCTCTCAAAGAGATAAATAAGTAAACCCTCAATTGTATAGAAAAATATCTTAAGCCTTTTTACCAGCTTTTACTGGCTATTAGGGCTATTAGACTATATTATCTCAATATCCATAACAGGCCTATACTGATGGATCCTCTGTGAGGTAGATACTGTTATTACTATTTTCTGTGTGTTTAGAATGGTAATGCATCTTGTCTAGTGCTCAGAGAACTCATGAGTCAACATACATTCATTCCAAAAATATTTTGGGCCTTTTCCTCTAAGCCAGAAATTCAACCCATAATCATGAGTGAAACAGGAAAAAAAAAAAAAAAGCCTCTGTCCTTATGTCCTAACAATGGAGATCACATAAAAATAAAACCAATACAGATAATAGTAAGCAAGTATGATGTATGATAAAATTAAGAAATTATGATGCATAAGAAAACTGAGTAGGTTAAGGTGGCTCCAGAGTGCTGGGACAAGAAGAAATAAGTAATGCAATTAAAGCCTGATGGCCCGAGTTTTTTTTTTTTTCTTTATTAGTCAAATAGATCTCAGGGGGTGAAATGAACAGTGGAAGGAGAGAAGAAGGTTAACCAAGTAAAGGCATAAAGGAAGAGAATTAAGCAATAAAATGAACAAGACCAGAGACTTCAGACAGGAACATGCATAGTAAGTATGTTTGGAAATCACAGATCTTAAGTCCATCTCAAGTGTGTCTAACCCAAGGGTCCAAACTGGTAATCATTATTCCCAAAGCCCCAGGGTACTAATATACACTGTAAATCTGTATGCATAAAGAAGGAAGACTAATATTTATTGATCATATGGTATATGTTGGCACAGTGCTAGGTGATGACCTATGCTACTATGTTTAATTACTTCAAAAAAATTACTATGGTGTTGTGTGATCCCAGGGAAAAATAAAGAGATCATCAAGTTAATCCATGACATGGCATGGATACATGTTGGCCTCATGGCTACCCCACACAGAGTTGGGGGTTAATTTTGAAAGATGCTAGCGAGCCTTCCATTATAGTCCTATGCAGACATATCATCCTTGCAAATTCCACCCTTCTATTAACTAAGGCCATTGTGAGGGGAAAAAAGTACATTCCCAATTTCATCTGAACATAAAAAATATTACAATATCATCTGAATTAAATTTAAATAATGTAGGGGCTGGAGAGATGGCTTAGCGGGTAAGGTGCTTGCCTGTGAAGCCTAAGGACCCAGGTTTGACTCCCCAGAACCCACATAAGCAAGAAACACAAGGTGATGCATGTGCACAAGGTCAGGCATGCACACAAGGTAGCACATATGTCTGTAGTTCAATTGCAGTGGCTACAGAACCTGGCATGCCAGTTCTCTCTCTCTCACACACACACACACACACTCACTCACTCTCTCTCTCTCTCTCATAAAAATTTAAATAATATAAAAGCTAGGTGAGCTTATAAACAAGGGTAAGAGGAGACTAAACACTGGAAGATATAAAAAATTAAAATTAAAGCAATACCAATACTACCAATGAATTCCAATTGCTTTTAAAGCCCAGTCTCTTGAGAAAGTAGCATATCTAGTCATCATCATCCATTACTTTGGGTAATTAGTAGTAATTAGTAATTTGAATGTAATTTATTAACTTGATTCATTCCAGAGAATGATAGCGAATTAGCAACTGTGTTAGAGTTCTATTACTGTGACAAAATATCTGAGCTAATCAGTGTTTAGGCAGGCAAGGTGTTCTTTGGTTCCCGGTTATAGAAGCTATCTTATATAGTAGTCAGTTGGCTTGGTCATGTATTGGCTCTGTGACAAGGCAGTGCATCATGCTAGAGTGCGTGGTGGAGGAAGCTCTCACCTCATGGGGAGACAGAAACAAAGTTCATTGTCATTCCACACCACCTTTGATGTCCAGGCATCTTCAAAGACAGATATCTCCATCTTTATTAAGTCTACTACTATAAATCTTTCCTCATTTCTCTCCAAAGCTGAGTCTGGTGTACCTCTCCTGTATTTCTTGGGTATCTGTTACTCTCTCTAATATTAAATCATAATTGCCTAATATGTATAGACTTGATCTTCTTACCAACTGAACTCTAAGAAAGTCATAGGAAGAGAACAGAGAGTACTTTGACCATCACTACGGTGTTCAATGTTTGACATGTGGAAAGTAGAAACTTAGCCTCAGAGTTATGCCACCTTGAAGTATAGGAAGCATATTTTTATGTGTCTGTCACCTGAAACTAAATCTGAATGCCATACATTGTTGAATGGGCACATCCCATTTCCAAGTTGTGCATCTCATAGCAAAAAAGCATTAGCTATCTATTTCCTAGCTATGTACATACTGTTAACTAATTTTTACTTGCATCTAAAATTCAAACTCATGCCGGGCTCACCGGCAGGTAAGACTGTAGGAGAGCCAGTCCTGCCAGTCTCTTCCTGGGGCTGAGCAGGATGGTGAGTGTCGTCGACTCAGAACCTCTCCTAGTCACCATAGAAAAACCACACTGAGTCAGGAGACTTGTTGAAGCAGGATCTCGCTTTATTGTAATAGGCAGGTGTTTATATAATGTTGAGAATGAAGGTGGGGATCTCAGGAGGGGATAAGGTGTAAGGGCCAATAGCATATCACGACTTTTGAAATGATTGGTTCTAATTGCTTGCGAGAACTCTAACTTTTTTGCAGAAGTAACAGGCCAGAGGCAATTTGGCGCCGTGCTGAGTCATAGCTGGCCAGAGACAGGTTGCCAAACTTTAGCTAGGCTCATGAACTTCCAGTAGGCCTCACTTCCGGGCCTCTAAAGGCCCAACAAACTCATACATTTTTAAGATTAAAAAAACAGATTCAAATAAGTTAAATAAGCCAACCAAGGTGACACATTAATTACTAATAGATGCACCCTTAGACTGTGGGATTGTGATGCCCAATTCAGTGTCCTGCCCACTGTATCTCTCCACATAGAATAGTAAAATGTGTATGCAAATAAATAAATAAATAAAAATGTAGAAATGTGACAGATTTACTGGGATATACAAGAGAGTAAAGGGAAGAAACAAGTTATTATTCTTCATTGGCTCTCAGGTAAATCTAAGTTGGAAGTTTTCCCCCTGATATAAACCAGCTCACTCCAATCCTTATGATTTTATGCCTTTTGATTTCAAGTCTGTTCTTGCTTATTCAGAAGAACGAGAAGAAGGTCAGGCCTCTATTGTATTGATTTTCCAGAGTGTATATTAAGGAGACTGAAATGTAAAATGTATCTCTGTGCTATGCTAGCTATTTTCTAGTCCTTGAAAGGGGAGAAACTCATTAGATCTTTTGCAACCATGTTTCATTCACTCTGCACATTCAAGATTGCACCCATTGCTGTTTTTTAAATAAACACATAATATAAATATCATAGCAGCAATAAATATGGAAATAAGGCTTAGCCTTTTGCTATGATAAATTTTAAACATGAAGTAATAAGTATGAAAACAAATGTAGAAATAATATGATTAGCAAATATGGTTGCCGTAAATGTTATTAACTCAATTATCTTTATGGCTTCATTAGGGTTATAATCCTGTATTTCCAGCAGCTGACAAGTTAAAATAAGTTATTCCCTCCAAACCTTAGCTAGAAATACACTAGAAAAAGTAAATATTTTTCTTATATCAAAACAATAAAAACCTGAGTTAATTGTGAATAGAGGCAATCAAATATGAATGGACAAATATGAATTTTCCATGCTGAAAAATGACACTAAGGAATTTCTTGCTCCTAATAAGTAAATATTCAAAGTGATTTGGTTAAAGAAAATCTACATAGCTTTGGATTTTAAAATGTTAATTAAATACTGATTCATATTTGCCAGCGTTATGATCTTTCAACATTTTCCTGGTCATTAAGATGACTAAGGTAACCTTGATAAACTTAATCTACTAAAATTACTTGTCTATCTTTAACTCTCAATGTCACTTAACTTAAAACAAAATATATTTTAGAATTACAGTAGATAATAATGAGTGATGTGCAGTGTTTAATTAAATGCTTACAGCCAAAGTTGTTTTAGGTCATGTTGGTGGTGACAGGAGCCAGCTACAGCAGTACCAATCATATGTCCAACACTTACCTCTGCCAGGTCCTCTTTAAGGTCTTCCTCTAGTAATTTGTTTCATATAATCACTGTAGTAACCCTGTGAGGTAGGACTACTACGATTATCCCTATTTGATGAAAAAGGACAAAAAGGCTCGCTCAAGCTAACTAACTCAATCAAGGATCCTGTAGACCTCAGCATTTCTGACCATAATACAATTAGATTTTTTTAAACCACTGCACTTGCTTTATTGTTTCATGTGATGCACAAACCACTTATTGAATCATACAAACTTCATTGTTTCTTTCATCATTTAGGACTTAAATTTTTTTCCCACAAATGAAAAAAATGCTTACCTTATAAAATTACTTATTAGGAATGGAAACATGGCTTATTGGTTAAGGTATTTGTCTGCAAAGCCAAAGAACCCAGGTTCCATTCCCCAGTTCTCATGTAAAGCCAGATGCACAAGGTGGTGCATGTGTCTGGAGTTTGTTTGCAAGCAACAGAGGCCCTGGTGTGCCCATTCTCATTCTCTCTCTCTCTTTCTCTCTCTCTGTCTTAAATAAATAAATAAATAAATATTAAACAAAACTCTTAAAATCATTTATTAGCTTTTCTAAGTATTAATTTTTTTCTTTTCTTTCCTTTTTTTAATTAATTAGTTTTGTACTCAGCGAATACAGTCAATTTGGTACCATTATTAGGCTCATCCATTACCTACCCCACCCCTTGGCCCCTCCTTGTTGAAGTATATGGGTCATGCATTCTGGAGTGAGCCCACAGTTATGGGTAGGATAAATGTCGGCATATCATGACCCAACATGTGGCTCTGACATTCTTTCCGCCCCCTCTTCTGCAAAATTTCCCTGAGCCATGTTGGGTTCATTTTTGGTCTGCTTCTAAGTATTAATTTTATCGACACAAAGAATAATAGGCAACTGGTTTAATAAAATGGAAATTAAAAAATAGATGCTGGAACTGAAGAGATGGTTCAGCAGTTGCTAGCAAAGCCTAACAGCCCTGGTTCAATTCCCCTGTACACATGTAAAGCCAGATTCAAAAAGTGCTGCATGCATCTGGAATTTGCTTGCAGTGGCAAGAGGCTCTGGCATACCCATATTTTCTCTCTCATTCTCCCAGCCACCCCCCTGGGGTTACAAAAACCTTCATATTTTCCCCCAGATAGAGAACAAACACCAAGCCATAGGATGATTACACCAAAACCAGGTTTGGTGATCCAGTGAATTTAGTGGGGTTACATACAGAGCAGAGTGAGGAGCACTAGATGACTCAAACGCGTTTCACCCAAAGGCAGCTGCCTCACCAGAAAGCCCACCTCAGCATAGGTGACAACTGGAAGCTACATCTCTGGAGCACACTGCACTACTTGCAGGCAGCTCCATCAGAGAGCCTCTCTTCGCCACACAGAGGCTCTCCTTGGTATAGCCTTAGGACAGGTCTTGCAATCCTTTCCCAGATTTGCTTACTTCTTGAATCTCTGGAACTTTTTTCATCCACCCTCTCCCCTGCAGTAAGGAGTGGCTTTCCTTCCTCTCTTCAGGACAGAAAAGTTCAGTACAGAGGAATCTGCTACCCAATTCTCTCTCTCTCTCGCTCTCGCTCTTGCTCTCACTCTCGCTTTGGCTCTTGCTCTCTCCTTGCAAATAAATAATTTTTAAAAGATGTCACTATGTAATAGATGCTAGCTTCAGTTTTCTCTACCTATCATCAAAATTAGAGATCTACTTTGCAAACCATCTTGAGTAAGTATTGACTAAAGGCTGTGTAATGGCCTGAGGTTAGACATGGGTTAGTGAATATTTTAGGTCCATTTTACGTACAATATTCCTAACCATAGGAATAGGTTTTCTCACTTGATTATTGTGTCAATACTATTAAGTGGTTCTCATCCCATTTAAAAAAGAAAGTAGAATAAAAGAGCATTAAAATAACCTAGGATCTTCTAACTAGTAAACTATAAAGCGAGATTAAGTCTTTCTAAAGTTCTCTCTTGTCAGAGTTATGATACGTAGGCTACATTAACTAGAAAATCAAATTATGAAGTATTCCTTTAGAAAAGAATATTAGTTTTTGAGAGCTTTGTCAGCCTGACCTTTGTACATTTCTCAAAGTACCAGTTTTGCCTCCTGTGCTTTCAACAACTGAGTAAAATGGGTGGTACATCCACATGAGAATCTATGGATCAACATCATGATGTGATTGGCTGAGTGCCCAGCAATATTACTGGCAGACTTGAAATCAAAAACTCACTCATTCATCTTTTGATTCTGTTCTACTTTTCAGCCAGGTTCCTCAAGAGCAATCAACATAGACATGACAGGAATCTGTTGGTCAGGTCTGGTAACTTTTGCAGTGGTGGGGTGCTGCCGGGGAGTAACAGATGGGTTGCTGAGGAGGTAGAATATCAGGCACTCTAGACCAGAGCTACTCAACAGTATTTTTGAAAGAGATGGAAATATTCGATTCTGTACTGTACAGTAAGGTACCCTCTAACTACATGAAACTGTTTTGCCTTTGAAATGTGGCTACTGTGAGTGAACTAGGTTTTAATTGTACTTAAGTTTACAGACACTACACTTGACAATAATGACATTAGCCTTTTTTTTAAGCATAAGTTCTTGAAGTCATATATGTCTTTGCTGGCAGATGCCACAGCAGATTTCATGAAACTAGTATAGCCAAGTCAGCTTTCCAAAAGTATGAACCCTGGCATGGCTTTAGTTGAACATTTCCATTTGTCTTCAAAAACACTAATTCATTAAGAAGAGAAAAGAAAAGCCAGACACAATATCCCATGTCTGTACTGTCAGCTACTGTAGAGGCTAGAACAGGATAATTGCTTGGGTACAGGAATTTGAAACAAATACAGGCAATATAACAAGAACCTGTTCCCCTCAAAAAATTAAAAGGAAAGGAAGAGGGAAGGAAGAAAGGAAAAGAGAAAACCCTCATCTTACAGACAAAAATTAATATGTAGACTACAAAGTAACTGGCAGATTATAACTATTGTATTATTCAATAGGTTCCCCCCATCCTGCCAATAACTTTTGACCAATGGGTCCATACATTTTTTTCTATAGAGAAGTTCTCAGTCCATGCGAACTACTGAAGCAGAATACCATAAACTGACAGCTTCTTCACAACAGAAATTTGTCACCCCCACACCCCGATCGTGGAGACTGAGGAATGCAAGATAAGATTGCTGGTGGATATGTCTAGTGAAGGCTGCTTCTGCATAGCTGTGTTCTCACTCTAATAACATGGTAGGAAGGATAGCAGATGCCCTTTGTCCTCTGAGTCTCTCTTATAAGGGAACTAATCTATTCATGAGAACTTCACCCTTATGGCCCAATTACCTCCCAAAGGACCCATCTTGTAAAAGTATCATCTTTAGGGTTAAGGATTTTAATAAATCAGTTCTAACATGGCATAAACATTTAGTCCATTTCAGTATTGCATTTGGAACTGAAAACTGAGAATTTTCTATATATATCTGACAAACTTTACAAAAAGCATTTTAAGGACAAATAAGTCCTTGAGTTTGTCTCTTTTGCTTTTTGGAATGACATAACTTTCAAAAAGTGCCTTTAATATTAAGTTTTGAATAGTTCGTATATAAAAATATGCATGTATAGAGAGCCTTCATTTCATTGTCTCAAAATTTTTCCTGGACATTTTGAGCTTCTCCCCCATACAGCTTTTCTTAGTTGAACCTTCATCACTGGCAAAAAAATTTATGTTATTTAAACAAAACTTTCTATGAAATGAAAGATCAAGGAAATGGGTGTCATTGGACTTCACTACCTATGTAGCTTTCTGCTCTGTTTTCTGTTGTATTGGTACCCATTTCAAAGTGTTCCCCAAGAATAATAAATATACTTCCATAATCCCAGTATTATATCTTAACAGGTCCTTTCCATCCTAGTAATAAAAAGGAGGATCTTTTTCTTGGTTATTAGCAAAAAAGTTGGAATTGAAAATAATTGGCTGGCTCAGGTCACAAGCCCATCTCTGAATCAGTTACTGTGGCCAAAGAGATTGTTCCAATTTTTAATTGGTATATAACAACCCTAACCCTTCTTGGCTTTAAAGAACCATTTGGTTACATATTGTGATTTTATTAGCAATTTGGATGAAGTTTGACAAGGTAACTCTTCCATTCCACAAGGCATTGACAGAGATTACTCAATGGTGCTCAGCTGGTCCCTGGAAAGTCCAATCTGGAAACAACTCAGAAAGTGGTACATTGGCTTGAAAAAAGTGAGCTAAAAGGATGGGCTCAGCCACCATTATCCTCTGGCATCCAAATGCTATATTATTTCTACAATGGTAGTCTCAGGGTATTAATACTTGTTCCAGAATGGCTCAGGAATACCAGAGAGATGATCCAAAAATCAGGGTAGACACTGTTAAGACTTTCTGTGATCTACTTTTAAAGGTCATAGAGTACCTCTTTGAATGCACTCCATAGGCCAAGCAAAATCCCTAGGGACTAATACTTCTCAACAAGATGAGTAGCGTAATTTATGTGGTATGTGGTGTGTGGTGTGGTGCAGTGTGGTGTGGTATGTGTGGTGTGTGTGTGTGTATGTGTGTGTACACATCCATATATGTGCACTGCCATCTTTAATCTACAAAGAGATGGAGTAATCTGATGGGATAGTCATGCTCATGTAACCACCTCTGTTTCCAAGGAATAGGGTAAGCTCTTCCTGAAGCATCTTCCTAACACTGTGGGTAGGGCCGTTAGTTCCCAAGAAGAAAGTCAGAGAAATGCTGCCAAAGAAAAAGGTAGAGATGCTAAACATTTAGCTACCATAGCTGTGTTACAAGTTGATCCTGATATCACCCAACTTTGTGATCCTTGTATACATCATAGAATGAAAAAGATTTTAAAAATACATGGCTAATACTGGGGGGTTACACTTAGGGTGACTGAACCCCTTGATATAAGAAAAAGTCAGGAAAGTCTGTACTTGCTAGAAGTCAATGATCATCTGACTTATCTCTTGCTTATTTCCCTAGACCTGTTTTTCTACAAAAAACCAGGACCTATTCCAGGAGGGAGGTCTTTCATAGGATTTAAACATTGTAGTTGATCAAGTTCATCCCACCAGAATTTGGTGTCTGGACTGGCCTCTTCCTGAGACAGCCTCTAGCCTTAACCAACCAGCTGTCCCTCTGGTTTGCCTGAGCCAGAATATAGAAGACCTATGAAAGGGGAGGGCAGGCTCTCTGACCACTTGAGAACTGCCCAGGCCCAGCCAAAAAGGCCCCCTAGCCCTTATTTTCCATATGGGTTCTTTATCCCTTCCAGCTCCCCACATGTCAGGAGCTCCCTAAATTTTCTTTCCTCTCTTTTCTTTCCAAGGTTTTTCTCAGGCTCTCCACATGGGATCTCTAGTCACATTGGTGCCTTTCCTTGGCTCTGTATTTCCCTCAATAAATATAATAATTTAATAATTATCCTTCTCAGTTTTTTTATTCAATTCTTTGATTAAAATTAAAAACAAGCTGGGCATGGTGGCACACGCCTTTAAACCCAGCACTCGGGAGGCAGAGGTAGGAGGATTGCCATGAGTTCAAGGCCACCCTGAGACTACATAGTGAATTCCAGGTCAGCCTGGGCCAGAGTGAGACCCTACCTCAAAAACAAAAATTAAAAACAAACTTAGTGTTTGGGGTTCAAGGAATTTCCTAGACCCCAAACACCCATTACAATAAAGCCTGTACCTCCAACATTGCCATTCACTAGCTTGGGCTAGTTACTGCACATCTTAACCTTCATTTCCTTATCTATAAACTGAATAATAATAACCTCCCCAAAATAAAAAGAAGTTGTTTTCTCAGTCTCTTTTCTGATGAATCTCCCAAATAATATACATTAGTTATTATTGAAACTAGTACCCACTTTGAAAGTGACACGAAATAGCATGTCTAGGGAGATGGCTCAGTGGGTAAAGTTTTTACCAGATAACCATGAGGACCTGAGTCCCATCTAGTACCCATGTAATCCCAGGGCATGAACCTGTAATCCAAAAACTAGGGAGGTAGAGACAAGTGATCCCTTGGTTCACTAGATAGTTTTTGGTATAACAAAAGACCCTGTCTCAAAGAATAAGGTGGAGAAAGACTCTCAACATCAACCTCTAGCTTCTGTATGCATGTGAAGGTATGTGCATGTGTGCACTCTCACACTGATAGTACTACACACATCCATGCACATGCATAAGACCACATATTCATACACACACTATCAATACTTAACCCACATGGACATACACACAAAAAATATAGCCTAAAGAGTTCCAAAGTAGAAAAGTTTCAAATGTTCAGAAACCAAATACCATTTGCAGTCAGTACAGAGCTTTAGTTCCAAAATGCAATTCACATTTTCATTTTGGTCAGTGAAAGCAGATAGAGCTTGGTCTCTGTTCACATGAATGGGTGCTTCATACATCTGTGAGGTGGCTTACTCTTCTCTACTTCACCTCTGGAATTCTTTTTCTTCAGAATGCTTTTTGCCATGGAGATACTTCTGAAATGGAACTCTCCTTCCAGAAATATCCTGAGTTTTTACATGAGTATGTGTGTGATATGCATGCATGTGAATATTATTGTTCATATGTATATAAGTGTATATGTGTGTGGTTAAATGTGCACATGTATGAATATGTGTATGGAGGTGAGAGAGCCACACCAGGCCTCATCCTCATTCCACCCATTTTGTCAAGACAGGGTCTCTTACTGAGCCAAGGACTACCTATTTGACTAGATTAGCTAGATAGAGATCCCATCTCTCCACCTCCTCAGTGCTGGGATTACAGGAGCATGCCATCATGCCCAACACTTATATGGATGGAGAGAATTTGAACTCAGGTCCTCACGCCTACTTAGCAAGACTATACTAACATATATGTCTCCTGAGTCCCCAGTTTCTTCATTTTTTTAAAATGAATGAAAGATTGCTGGAAAATTCAACCTAAAACTGCTTTATCTCTTTTTGTATTTGACACTTTCTTTTATATATCTTTTCAGCTATGTGTCAACTTCTTATATTTGATCAAAAATGACTGATATTTGAGTAAAAGCAATCAGGACATTATGTGGCATCTAGAAACAGCTCAAGTTCTTTATCCTATTACTAGAAAAGGCAATAAAAAAAGAGCACAGGAGGTTAGTGATGTTTCATTGTGCTCAGCATGCAGCTGCCACACCATTGGTGACAAATGAGAACATGTGAGATATGGATGGAACTGCCACTGATTAATACTGACGACCAAGGGGAATGTATTGCTCCTCTTTCAGTTTCATTCAATCGTTCTGATACATTTGGGGAAAAAAATCTCAATTGAATACTATGATGTACTTAATTCTTTAAAACTTGTTCGTCTAGAATGTTCTAAAACAAACCAAGAATTTCTTAAGAGAATGAATGTATGCAACTAGATCAAGTAACTTTGTTATATTCACTTATATTGACCATAGAGAAAATAACACCAGTTTTCTACTTTTAATTCACATAAATAGTTACTTCTATTAGTTAATAAAATTGACCTTCTATGTTTTAATTTTGTTATGTGTATGGGGGGCAAAAGATCACTTCTGGGGATTGCACCCATGCTCATGTTCATGTAGATATGTGCTCTACCCCAAGCCACACTCTATCTTATTTCCTATGTTTTAAATCTCTAGTGAAGATTTTGCTTCACTTAGGGTCCCATTTAAGGTCTTTAACTTTGTTTCTTGTTTACTAGCCAAGAATTGATAACTCCTTCAGTGATGTGGGTACATGGGATACTGTACAAGATGCAGGCAGGTAGCCTGTAGTGAGATGAACAACTGATGCTAGACAAGTATCATCCAGGCAGTGTCTGATAAAAATCCAGACTGAGTATTCAGTGCAGATAAACCACTTGATCCTGTCAAATGAATTAATTCATGCACAGCACCAAGTACTAACTAAATTACACATTCCAAATGTAGAATCATGGCCCAAGAGGGGACATTCATCTTACAGAGAAATAATATAGCTATGATGAGAGAGACCTGCTCTAGGTCAAAAAGTGATCAGGCTGGGGATGTAGCTCAGTTGGTAGAGTGTTTTCCTGACACGCATGTAGCCCTCAAGGCATGACTATAAGGCCAAAACCTCAGAAACTATGATGAAGGAATCATGAGTTCAAGGTCGTCTTCAGCTACAAAATGAGTTTGAGCATAGCCTGGGATGCATGAGACCTTGTCTCAAGAAAAAAAGTGATCATTTTTCATTAGCTTTATCACATCTTTAATTTGCCACAATAATTGCATATGTGGGCAGCTTACTTAATGAAGTAATTACTTCTGATCAAAGTGTATATATTCACGAAATAATACCCAACCTCACCAATTGCCACTCATTTTCATACACCTACTTTTGGTTCAGAATCTATAACCCCTTATACTTGCTAGAATATCACATTTCAGCTCATATATCTGAGTTCGGCACATGCTTGACTTTCAGTGAGAATACCCATCTTTAGCACTTATCTTGGGCATCATATTTCATCCTTTAATCACCTCTGGGGACAGCTTGTTTTGGTTCCAAATCTGAGTCTCAGTAGCTGTACAAACATGGGAAAGCCTTCCTGTGCTTTCTTCCATCTCTCTAAGTTTTGAGGAGTAGGAGTAACTGCATCCCAGGACTGTTGTGAAGCTTGTACCACAGAACCAAAGAAGTTCACTTAGTACAATGCCTGCCCACAGTAAGTGTTCCATAATGGTTATAATTTCAGTACACTTCATTTTATTATCACATTGATTACAATTAAATTATATTTTGTAAAACTTAAAGCTTCTCAATGGCATGCACTATATTTACTCCATTTATCCTCAGCTCCAACATAGCACCATGAACGGCATACATATTCACTTAACTGAAATGCATTGAATTGGCTTGGAGGAGGTCACCCCAAGATTGTTGTTACTAATGACCGATGGTATTTGTACAATAACAACACTTGGTTGCTAAGTAATTATGTTGTATCATGTATTGATTACAGTTTTATAAATATTAATCTCTTCAATCCTGTGAGTCTTTAAGCCAGCTGCTTATTCCTATTTTAGAAATAAGAAAACAGAGGGAGAAGGAAGTAAATGTTTCACCCAAGATTATACAATAAATGCAGAGTCTGAAGCCAGAGTTCACCTAACTCCAGAAATTTCATTATTAACAACTATGCTTTAATGATTTGCTGCTCAAGAAATCCATACAATGGGCAGATGTATGTGTGTATGTATGTAATATACTGTCTCAATTTTTTAGGCAATAAGATTTTAAATCTCACAGTGATACCCACTATTAGCGTAAAATCATGTCGTAATCATATTCATTGGGACCTTCTTCATTATTACTTACAGAAGTGCTACGTTATCTTAAGTAAAGAATAACTTCTGCATCTTCTAACTAAAAAGTCCAAATGTCAAATTCATTTCAGGCATTCCTGATCTCAGTGTAACAGTGTTCAAAAATCAATCTCATAGAATCCATCACTTGGCTGTGCTCTTTGATGCACAAGGATCACTCTCAATGGGGAAGCTGGATGACCAGGTTCACCACATAACCCACTTAGCAATCTTGTCAGAAAGAGAGCTGCTGTTTCAAGAAGAAGCCTAGCAAAGTCCCAGAACCCACTCATTGGCTGCTTTCATTCACATCTGAACTAATCACTGAGACATGGAGAAAGAAATATACAAAGTGTCTGGGAGTAGGTCCCCACAAGAAATAAGAGAATGAGATAAGTTTGTTTCCCTAAATGTAAACCCAACTACTCCTGTTGAAGGGCAGGGTAGAATTATTGCCGGAGGCAAACAGGGAAAAATGGTAGATAACTTCAAATTTTTGTCTAGGAAGCTCTTTAAACCTTTGTGTGGCAACTAAGTTTACAGTTAACATAGGTGATAGAACTAAATTTTATTTTCAATATGAGAACTTCTTCCACTATCAAATAATGTGAGTTGGAATGTGTTTACACATATCTACTTGGTGACTGACTTGATCTAAAATACTGGTGTGATGATATGGCAGGTGTAGAATTTGGATAGTAATTAGATCCTAAATAGATAATGGGCACCCTCCTAAAAAGGGACTGAAAAACTACCCTGCCTGTTTCTATCATGTGAAGATACAACAGGAAGATGCCATCTGTGACCAGGAAGTGGTTAACAGATACTAGACAATGAATGTGCCAGTGAAACTAATCTTGTGCTTCATAGCCTCTAGAACTATAAGCTATACAATTCTTTTGTATGTCTTATCAAGTTTATGGTACTTTGTTTCAGCATATGAATGGATTAAGAAAAATTCTCTTCCCAACCCATCCTATTGTCTAGTCCACAAGATGCTTGCTGGGTATGTAAGGCATCTTGGGTAGATTCAGGTTAGGTGCTATAGATGAGTGAGACTATGTGGCGATTTTTTTTCTGTGATTGGGTAAGGGAGGGGAGGGCAACGGAGGGGTGGGAAACACAAATCTAGACCCAAACGGCAATGGTACCATAAAATTCTACTTCCTAAAAGACTGACCAAATGGCTGAACTATCACCAGGCCCTTAGAGGGAACACCTGAACTACAAGACAATGGAGAGGGTATGATGAAGACTGACCTTAATCTTCTACGGCTTCTCCCCCACCCTCTCCCTCTCTCTCTCCCTCTCTCTCTTCTCTCTGTCTCTCTCTGTCTCTCTTCTCTCTAACTCTTGTATATTAGTTATCTTTTTCCTCCTTTTCTTAGTGGGCACTGACCTGCAACTCCCAGTACTAGCATGTGGCTATCATCCACAATGAGCTTTTGATCAGAGAGACCTACAAGGTTTCCTAAAAGAAAGACAGATTTCTATCCGAGTACTTGATGACCCACCAAAGGTTAGTGGTAAGACCCTACTGCTGAAGACACCTTATGTGGTTGACACGTAAAATGGAATGGCATGGCTGAAAGCTGGAAGAGTCAGTCCCTAGACAGTCAGTGTGTCTACTGCCAGAAGGTGCTACATGGGCAACTGGGGGAAAATGACCAATGTCTGTCCAAGCAACTCATAGTCTAATCTACTTAGCAGCAAATAACCTGTTGTGATGGCCACACAAGTGCAATAGTGGCACACAGCCATGGTGGGGAACCAACTGCACTTGATTTGGCTAACTAATCCCCTCAGTGGTATGGGACCCATAGCTGGAGCTGGGAAACAAGTCAGAACCATATCCAAACATAAGCCCACACTCCAATATCAAGCTACCATCAATCGTGGGCTACAAGCAGGCCTACACCTATTAAATTCTCTGTAAAAAAGTAAGGGTTATCTCATTTGTCCTGGTGCTAACTTACTCTCTGTTGGAGAACCTGCTTCTCTTTTTCAGATAGATGTAGATCCTAAGGAGAGAGCCACCCCATCATGCCTCAAAAGGGCCCCGGCTGAAACTAAGAATAATTGGCAAAACAAGCAAGGGTGCTGTTTTCCTGGTGAACCAGGTACCAGCACAAGGGTGAAGGAGATCAACACAGAGAAAAATCAACTCCTACCAAATCAGAGAGCCAGAGCCTCAGAGGCCCCCAACACCTCATCACTGAAGCAGACCAAAAATGAACCCAACATGGCTCAGGGAAATTTTGCAGAAGAGGGGGCAGAAAGAATGTCAGAGCCACATGTTGGGTCATGATATGCAGAGACATTTATCTTACCCATAACTGTGGGCTCACTCCAGAATGCATGACCCATATACCTCAACAAGGAGGGGCCAAGGGGAGGGGGCAGGTCACAGATGAGCCTAATAATGGTACCAAACTGACTATTTGCTGAATACAAAACTAATTAATAAAAATATAAAAAAATTTAAAAAAAGAAAAATTCTCTTGACTTCCTCACAGCTTTGTGTCAACTAACTTGCCTAGCAGGATATATTTCAGAAATAAGTTAATTTAATTTCTTAATTAGTCCAGGTAGCTCTAGAAAAGTGCTATAATTTGGAGCCTTATGAGAAATACAAACATCACATTTCTATGGTCTGAGAAACAGACCATAGTGCCAGCATGGTCAGGCTGGTCATAGTCTTTTCTGAGTTATAAATTACCAAGTTATTGTATCCACACATAGAAGAGAAAAATAAAACTGAAGTGTCTATTTCATATAAATACAAATCCTATTCATGAAGGATTTATTCTCATGGCCTAAACATTTCCCAAAGATCCCACCTAATACCATCACATTGCAGATTAGGATTTTAATATATGAGTTTAGGAGGATAGGAGAGAGGGGCACAAATACTCAGTTCATAGCATGGACTTGAATGTTATCTATGACCTACTCTTCTGAAAGAAGTGTTGCATAGTAAGACTCATAACAAAAGTAAGTAAATCTGGCATATTGTTTCTTACAGAAAAGGATCTTGTGATCAATAGTAGCTTATAATACAAACCAGCTTGCTGTTTCTCAGAATTTCATATCAAGCCATGTTTTACCTGTGATCATTTTTTTTTCTATGAGAAAAGTAGTCATCCCAGAAAGTGAAATAAAAATGGTTTCTGAACTTGATTCTTGGCCTACAGCCGGCTTAAAAATTCGGGGCATGAGGGGAAAGTGAAGTTGCTAAAGATATGTCATCCCAGAAGGTCTTATCAATTCACAGAGATGCTCAGACTCTCTTCCTGTGGCTCAGAGTCAGGTAGGGGTAGATTTCAACCTGACATGCATAGGACAGACAATGACTCCAAACAAACAACCAAGAAAAATTATCAGCCTTTCCTCTCACCGCAGTATTTCTCCTTTTGCTTTGATGGTGGATGCTCCCTCTCCTGGTTTTTTCCTTTTGCTTCTTTCTTTCTCAGCAAACGCTTTCCCATGACACCAGGCTCTCTGTGC
Organism: Dipus sagitta; assembly: GCA_036346955.1. Classification (NCBI taxonomy): domain Eukaryota; kingdom Metazoa; phylum Chordata; class Mammalia; order Rodentia; family Dipodidae; genus Dipus; species Dipus sagitta. The sequence continues at coordinate 77,375,737 of CM070784.1, forward strand.
TCTCCTCCTCTGCTGACATTGTAGCAGAGTTAATTTTAATCACGTAGTGAAACTGAATTTAGCTTTTCTAGACCATAACAATTAGTGTTACTCCACTGTGAGCATATCTGGCTTGTAATTAAGAAAACCCAATATCACCACTTGATACTGAAGCTATCCAGGAAAATGCCTGATTTACATACAGCTGTGCCGTCCTATATCATCTGCATCTGGTGTGTGGTGAAGAACAATATGATCATGCATGGGAAATGAGGGCACACAGAATAGGGGTAGGAAGTCACTCAGGACTGTCAGTCAGTAAACTGAATATCAAAATTTTAATGTCAAAAAGTCCTTCATTCATTATGAATATTCAGTGATAACTGGGTAGAAAATGGCAGTGATCTGCCCTTGGCACATTGAACATCTGGATCCATTCTTTTACTCAGTGGGTCCACAATACTCACTGAGTATTTTAATATTATGTATGCAGAAATTAACAGGATGCCTAACTGTGGTAGTTCAAATAATAGGAATTGATTTCTCTTGTATAAGAATTTGAGATATAGGTCATTAACTCAAGGTTAGTAACACATGCACACAAGGCAGCATTTGTTCTGAACTTCCCTATAAGATGCAGAAGTAATTATAACTATCACCTGTGCATTCAAAAGCTATGCATTCAGGCTGGAGAGATGGCTTAGCAGTTAAGGCACTTACCTGCAAAGCCTAAGGATCTAGGTTTGATTCTCCAGTACCCACATAAGATGCACAGGGTAGTGCATACATCTGGAGTTGTTTTGTAGTTGCTAAAGGCTCTAGAGTACCCATTCTCTTTCCTTCTCTCTCCAAATAAATTAATTAAAGTTTTTAAAAGATACATATTCAAGACTAGAAGTTGAAAGAATGAGAACCAAGCCACTAATATCTTTTTCTGGCAGGAAAGGAAAACCTTTCCCAGAGAACCCTCCCTTAAAAGACCTTTGCTTACTTTCATAGATCAGAATTGTATCATATTTCCAACCTCAGGTACAAGGAAATTATTTTTCTGTCTAGATTCCAAGAATTGGAATTAAAATGGGAGAAGGAACAGGGAAAATGGTTTTTCTGCAGCCAATTTACAGTTCTGGCCACAATTTCTGTGTGTCTGCTGCTCTGTGTGGTATCTTAAATACACAGAAATATACAGTTCCTGACCTCAAGAAGTACAGGGCTTAGTGGAAAGATAGATGGGGAAAGAAACAATGAAGTTTCTGAAAAATCAGAAACACAATGAAGTAGAATATAATAGAAGCCCCAAAGAAGGAAGATTTAAGTTTGTCCAAATGCAGGAATGGTCAAGAAAAAATTATTAGTGTCAAGTAACTCAGGGGCAATTAGTTATTTGGCATGCTATTTAGTTCATTGTTACATAAATTGTTTTCTTGTTCATGAGGCAGTCAATGGTAGAATGGGTCAAAGAACCAAGACAATTGGGATTCATAGTGAGGGGGAGAAAACAGTCTATAGACAGTTTGGACACAATGAAACTTGTTTGCCCCATTAAGGTGCAAACAAACACTGAAGTGAGTCTTGGCTTTATGTTCTCATATAAACCACCCAGAAGAATCAAAAAATATTATAGTTGTTTACAGATATCTCTAGAAAACCTTAATAATTTAGCTGTGGAACATTTGTGATAGGTGTATTTTGTGTGTTTTCCAGTATTCTTTGGTCGAACTTATTTGTTTATTTATAACTCATTTTCTACAGTAGAAATTCTCATTGAATATAAACATACAAGCTGAAGTTGTAGGAAGTCAGGGATATGCAGTAGGCTGTCCAATGGCAGATCTGTAAAAGCAGTGAAAAGATAAAGAGGGAAAGAAAGGTCCAGGGATCAGAATGTCAGATTTGCTGGACTGAGATACAGAAAGGACGGAAAAGGGAGGTTTCTAGTTACCCATGATTTGGAGACCTTCAAGACACTGTTAATAAGTGTATGTGCTGTGTGTGTGTATTTCTGTCTATCTATCTATCTATTGATCGATCGATCTATGTATCTATCATCTATCATTTATCTTTGAGATGAGTGAGTGCCATGGACTTTAGAGAGAGGCAGGAACAGTGACAAAGTGGACATTGTAAATCCCACTGAAAAGAGAAAGCACTACTCAGTTGGCATTATGAATTTGCCACTCTTGTGTTGCTTTTTTAATTTTAATTCTAAACATAAAATATGAAAATTTATTGTATAATCTCCTTATTTGTAGAAATTAGAAATTAAGTTCAGGTATTAAAAATCACTGTACAAGAATAGAAAAGAGAATCTTCAGGTCATGTTCAATGCCCAAGCTGCAGATAGTTGAGCTCTGTGTTGAATTACCTGAAATATCCTAGGATCAACAATGAGTGCAAAACAAGTAGCAGGATGCACCTTCTGTCAAGCAGCAAAGGGACTGCCCACTGACCAAGATGCCATTAAAAATGCCCTGCCACCAGCGACCTAATTCTTACATCAGTACGTTCAGAAGCAAAAATTCATAAATATAACATTGAAGTTGGATAGAAATAAAATATGCCCATGACATCACATCTAAAATAACACTCTTAATAATGATTCAATATACAAAATTACTTTTATCCTCCCAGTGTCTTGCTGTCTGGGGCTGTTATGGATGTGAATGTGTGGGGCTTGTTTTATTTTCCTTTTAAAACACCTGAGTGTTCTTTATATACCCTGATAGGACTCATGGTCTCTTCTAAATACAAGGAGTAAACCATGCTAGTAGACTGGAGATTCTGGTTGGATTTACATTAAAAATTCCTAATACTTTTATATCAGTTCTTTCTAAGCTTCTAGTCACTTTTTTTTTTACCATCTTCACATTTGTGATATATAGGCACACTGTCCTAATTATTACTTATTTGATGTTTTTCTTTATATCTACTTAAACATATTCATTTAAAAAATATTTTCTCATTACTTATATCTACTACCTTTGGACTGTAGCACATCTTCTAATACTGAATGGCTTAAATCCATAGTCCTATCATTTCTAATTAATCTGTGTTGCCTGGTGTTTTCTTTTGATCTGGGCTGACTTAGTTACCAGTGGATCTAGGAAGACCTTAGTTGCATGTCCAATGGTTGCCATACCAATTAATCTTTGAGGACCTAAGCTGGGCTAGCTAATTTCAGTTCAGTGCATATCACAAACAAAAACACTGGCAAGCCTCTTCCTGGGGTGTATTTGCTGACCTCTTATTGACTAAACAATTTAATTAATTTATACTTAAGAAATAGCCAAAGGGAGCATAGAATAAAGATAGTACAACTGTGATTCTGAATTTTTTCAAAATATAAGATTGACTGCAACATTTCTGCATTTTAGTTCCTAGTCTCCTTTGAGTTTAGCTGTCATGATGCCATGATTGACATGAACAAAGTTATTTCAATGTGCTAACATAGTAGCTTTTCTTTTCTATGTTTGTTGGCAGTTTCTAAATAATTTTGTTCCTTAAGATAGAGTAATTGGTATTATTGAAATTAAGTATTCAAAAGTAAGAACTTCGGGGCTGGAGAGATGGCTTAGTGGTTAAGGCACTTGCCTGCAAAGCCAAAGACCTCAGTTCTGTTCTCCACGACCCACATAAGCCAGATGTACAAGGTGGCACATGCAACTGGAGTTCATTTGCAGTGGCTGGAAGCTCTGGTGTGCCCATTCTCTCTCTCCCTCTTTCCCTCTCTCAAAATAAATAAATTAATTAATTACTTTTTTTAAAGTAAGACTTCATATCACCATTGATTTCTTCATCTACTTTGAAAGTCATAGGTAAAAGCTCTGGTTTAGGTAGGTCAAACTACCTACTTTAAATAGCACTAAGCAATGACCTATAAATAATTTCTGATAAATAAAGGTAAATTCCTCAAAATACCCATGCTAGTTATTGGTACATACTGTGTGGTTGCATCTATCATGATAAACCCCATTTGAATACACCACTAATATACATTTAAAATAAAATACTAAAAAACAACTGTACTTGGGTAGCATTATATTAAGTAAAATGAAATCAGTTGACTGTTGTTTCTACTTCTCAAGGGATTGGTTGCAAAAGGTATTTTCATTCCAAAGAATTATTAGACACTTCTTGAAAGTTGTAGAAATAAGCAATCAAGGGATTATTTTGATATTTCAAACACAAATCAAATTAGATCTGAATGCTCTGTGATCCTGGGTTACATGTTTCATCTTCACATGAAAGTCAAATTATGTTTTCTGAAGTTAAATTAATTACAACAAACCCAACAGCATTGGTCTCCCCAGGAGACAGCATGAGCACAGTAGTATTTTATCATATTGCTCTCTTATTTTATAGCTGCATTAACACATTCACAAGTGTTTGCAAGGACTGAGAGTCACTGGCCTGATCTGGACTTCACCCTCCCAAGAGTTTCATGTTCTCAGTTGTAATTCACTCAGCCACCCATGACATCATAATGAAATAAGAGAAACAGTGTGTCTCATTCAATTCCCCAGGATTTGGCTTCTCAGGCAGTAGGTGAGCTCAGGGTTAGAGACACTTCTGCCCTCGTTGGTATCAATTTTTATAGATCTAAAGTGGTCTAAGAGGTTTTGTGTGCCCTGTTCTTTCTCCCTTGTCTAAAGTCTCTATCAATGCCAAGAGCATCTCCCCGGGAGTTTGAACTTTGCTTTAATCTAATCCATTTAGAAAATGACTCACAATTTATTGAATAAAGTGGAGAAAATTGATACCTTTTCATTAGGCTGACAAAGTCTTTTTCACTGCTGGCATCTGAAATGTGTTTTCTATTTAAATTTTATTTATATCAATCTTCTCTAGTGGGAATGAGATTAAAATGAAAGACCTTATAATCAGTGTTCTACTTTCCCATTACTGCCAAGACTGTGAGTGCTGGTTTTGCAAATGAACTCAATGCCAGGAATTTTCTGGGCATAATTTAATATTTGGGAAATAAAGTAAAATAAAGCAAAAGAGATATTTCAGTATACCAATTACTATAAAAGTGATCATTTTGCATATGAAAAGAGGAAAGAGTCCTTAAATGCCAATATTTGGTTATAGTAAATCTGCATCAATTCTAGCAGAAACTGTATTATTAAGATTAGAAAAACACTTGTATATCAATATAGTCCTCCAGGGAGCCATTTCTAAAGTTGTAAGAAAACATAGTCATCAAATATAACAGTATGTCTCTACCAAATAAGATGGGTTATATTTATTCTCTTTTTGATGGTTGTCTGTACACTTGAATATTAGAAATGAATATTAATTTTAGAATTGAGGAGGAAGAGTGGAAAACTTTCTATGGTTGGCAAAACAAAGAACACTAAAAATGTTTGTGCCTGAATGAAATAAAAATTTCTGGGGACTAAAAACTTCAGTTATTCTGAAATCTTTTAAATGTGGAATGTTGAATTTGAAGGTTTAGAGGATATGTGATAGAAAATTCATTCAATAGGCATCATTCCTCATGTTCTTCTTAAACATTTCTTAAAAATCATGGGGGCTAAGAAAAATGCTCAGCCAGCAAAGTGCTTATTGCACAAGCATGAGTCCCTAATTCAGATCCCTAGTACCCATGTACAAATATAAGACATGGTAATTCAGGACTTAATCATAGCACTGAGGAGATGGAAATAAGGAATACCTGGGGGCAACGCTTTTTAGCTAGATGTAGGATCAGTGAGAGACCTTATCTCAAAGAACAAAGTAGAATACATCTCAGGAAGACTCCAACATTGACCTCTAGCCTCCACACATGCATGCACAGACATTTATAAGCACATACACACAACTCAAAAAAAAAAAAAAACATGTACCTGCAAAAATGCAAAAGCACATTCAGTTAAATTTAATTCTCAAAGAGATTTTTGTGATAGCATGACAAACTTCTAGTGTTTCACTTATGTGGTGGTTTGAATGTAAAATATTACCCACAGACTCATGTTCTTGAATACTAATCTCCAGTTGCTGACACTGTTTGGGAAGGTGGTAGAACCTTTAGGAGGTGGAACTTTTCTGGAAGAAGTGTGTCATTGGGAGCAGGGGTTGTGGTGCTGGGACAGAGGTGTTACAGTCCAGCCCTACTTTCCTCTCTCTAGTTCCTCCCTGGTGGTATGAAGATGTGAGGTGGCTTTCTCCTCAGGACTGCCATGCCTTCCTCACCATAATGGGCACTTCCTCTTAAAAGTATAAGCCAGGAAAAGGGTGAAAGAGATAGACACAGAGAACACTCAATTCCTACCAAACCAGATGTCCAGAGACACAGAGGCTCCCAAGACCTCATCACTGAAGTAGACCTAAAACAAAGCAAACGTGGCTCAGGGAGATTTGGGGAAGAGGGAGCGGAAAGATTGTTAGAGCCATGTGTTGGGGCATTATGCACAGAGACATTGCCTCTTCCCCATAACTGATGGCTAAACCCACAATGCATGACCCACAATCCCCAAGGAGAAGGGTCCCTGCCGAGGGGAGAGAACAGGGAGGAGGCTAATGATGGTACCAACATGACTGTTTACACACTGAGTATGTACATAACTAATAAAGACCAAAAAAGAGGCTGGAGGGATGGCTGAGCAGTTAAGGTATTTGCCTGCAAAGCCAAAGGACCCTTGTTCAATTCTCCAGGACCCAAGCTAGCCAGATGCACAAGGAGGCACACGCACACGTCTGGAGTTCGTTAGCAGTGGCTGGAAGCCCTGACATGCGCATTCTCTCTCTTTCCCTCTCCCTCTTTCTCTGTCAAATAAATTAAATAAAATATTTTAAAAGTATAAGCCAAAAATAAGCCCATTCATTACTTAAACTGCTTCTGTTCATTTATTTTTCCAGCAAGGAGAAAATAACTGATAAAGTTTATATGCTGATTTGGGGATAGATTGCCATGTACTAAAGCTGCAGTGTAAACCCAGACCCCAGTGCAGACTTCTCCTAAGAAGAAGAATCTTATTATTGACAAGAATCTAGACTACTCTCTTGGGATGGCAAAGTCTGAAAATTCTGTCACAGAATTTTTTTGGTTTCTTCAAAGAAATAGCAACTGTCCCTCTGTGTCTAGTAAGGCAGTTTGGGACAGCCTATGACAAGTAAAGGATTTATTGTTATTTCATTTAAAAACTCATGTGAAATTGGCCTTTTTTCTTTTAAAAATACATGCTTATTTGTTTTTCTGTGAAACAACTCTACTTAGTGGTGAAGATACTTCATCAATGAGGAATTTTCTTTACCACCCCCACCACAAGTCTGATCATCTAAATTAGACCCATTTATTATTTTCCTTTATAGTATATTGGTTTTGTAGGCACCACAATTTGTCATATATTATCTGGTCTTTACATTTAGAGTGTAGCTCCCACAAGCGACTATAGGTGGATTTATGATAGGAACTGGTTCTCTTTTATGTCTACCACGATAGGAATGAACAGCTTTTGAATGCATAAGAGATAACATCTCCAAATATCTTCAAGGAAAAAATTACCACTAAAAGAAATTGTACCAATCTTATCTTGGGACTTTAAATTTCTTGTTGAGCTGTAGAAATGGGTCAGTGGTTAAAGGTCTTGCTAGCAGTGCCTGATGGCCCGGGGCTCAATTCCCCAGTACCCATATAAAACCAGATGCATAAAGGGGCACATGCACCTGGAGTTTGCTTACAACATCAAGAGGCCCTGGTACACCCATACTTAGTCTTTGTCTGTCTGTGTCTCTCTCTCTCTCTGTCTCTCTCTCTCTCTTTCTCTCTCTCTCTGTCTCTCTCTCCCTCTCTCTATATCTCTCTCTAAAATAAATAAATAAGGGATGGAGATATGGCTTAGCTGCTAAGACACTTGCCTGCAAAAGCCTAAGGACCCAGGTTCGATTCTATAGGTCCCACATAAGCCAGATACACATGGTGGCACATGCATCTGGAGTTTGTTTACAGTGGCTAGAGGCCCTGGCACACCCATTCTCTCTCTCTCTCTCTCTCCCTCTCTCTCTCTCTCTCTCTCTCTGTCTGTCTCTAATAAATATAAATAAATAAATAAATAAAGTTTTAAATCTTAGATAAATAAATAAAAATATTTTAACTCTTCCTTGTTGTAAAATCTCTACCTTTACCTATATCCTTATCAAGGTAGCATTGCCTCTCTGGAAAGTGCTAGAATTAATTTGTATGAGAAATGCAATGATAGCCAACCCCATCATAATCTATAAATTCCATGTATGTCTGTGTCATATGTTGTAGCTCCTATGAGGGATTTTACTGTAATCTGGTATATAGGTATATAGCACATATATGTAAACTTTCATTGAAGATGATTGTTAACTCATGATGAAGGTAATTGGATAATTGTATACATGGATAATGGATACAATAATAACTACCACTTATTGGATATAAAATTTATTAGGCATTATGCTAAGTCTCTTTTACATCTAAAAAAAAAAGTGCGTAACAACAACTGTGGGTTTTATAACTAAGCAATCTGAGTCTTCAACTAAGCACATTTTCAAAGGCATAATACTAGTAAGTGGTGGAGTTGAGATTCAATTTTGGGTCCCTCTGTCATAGACACATTTCTTAGACCATCCTGCTAGCACATATCTCAGAGCTTCACAATATAGAACTTCTCCAGACTGGATTGTATTCTTAAGTAAGTGAGCAAAGGAAATAGGAAATTTTGAGCACCTGCCGGGATGGGTGTTCAGCACCTTTAATTTCCTGAATGCATTGATAAAGACAACAGCACGTGTGTCACTGCAGGTCCTTTGAAGAAAAGCATTATAACAGCGATTCCAACAACCTGTGCAAAAGAAATGCTGGAGAGCTGACCCAGCCCCCTAAGGGAGTTCTAATCATTGCTTTAAATTGCATGACAGGTTGCATAAAAAATTAGACTAGAAATTTGTCTTGATTGATGTACTTATAACCTACTTCTGGGAACATGAATGCAATCATATGTTCACCCACTTAATTTGCGCTCCAACTTTCATGAGTCATACAAACATTCTGAGAGTTGGCAAAATATTGAAGAACAATGGTGTGTATTCTCACTTTGCAAAGGACTGCCTTTTCACATAGAAGGATTTTATACTTTTTTATTTTTTTAAATTTTTTATTTGTTTACTGATTAGTTTTGTATTCAGCAAATACAGTCAGTTTGGTGCCATTATTAGGCTCATCCGTGACCTACCCCCTCCTCTTGACCCCTCCTTGTTGAGGTATATGGGTCTTGCATTGTGGAGTTATCCCACAGTTATGGGTAAGCTAAATGTCTCTGCATATCATGACCCAACATGTGGCTCTGACATTCTTTCCGCCCCTCTTCCTCAAAATTTCCCTGAGCCATGTTGGGTTCATTTTTGGTCTACTTCAGTGATGAGGTGTTGGGGGCCTCTGAGGCTCTGGCTCTCTGATTTGGTAGGAGTTGATTTTTCTCTGTGTTGATCTCCTTCACCCTTGTGCTGGTACCTGATTCACCAGGAAAACAGCACCCTTGCTTGTTTTGCCAATTATTCTTAGTTTCAGCCGGGGCCCTTTTGAGGTATGATAGGGTGGCACTCTCCTTAGGATCTACATCTATCTGAAAAAGAGAAGCAGGTTCTCCAACGGAGAGTAAGTTAGCACCAGGACAAATGAGATAACCCTTACTTTTTTACAGAGAATTTAATAGGTGTAGGCCCTCTTATAGCCCACAATTGATGGTAGCTTGATAATGGAGAAGTGGGCTTATGTTTGGATATGGTTCTGATTGGTTTCCCAGCTCCAGCTATGGGACCCATACCACTGAGGGGATTAGTTAGCCAAATCAAGAGCAGTTGGTTCCCCACCATGGCTGTGTGCCACTATTGCACTTGTGTGGCCATCACAACAGGTTATTTGCTGCTAAGTAGGTTAGACCATGAGTTGCTTGGACAGATATTGGTCATTTTCCCCAGTTGCCCATGTAGCACCTTCTGGCAGTAGATACACTGACTGTCTAGGGACTGACTTTCTTCCAGCCTTCAGCCATGCCATTCCATTTTACGTGTCAACCACATAAGGTGTCTTCAGCAGTAGGGTCTTACCACTAACCTTTGGTGGGTCATCAAGTACTTGGACAGAAATCTGTCTTTCTTTTAGGAAACCTTGTAGGTCTCTCTGATCAAAAGCTCATTGTGGATGATAGCCACATGCTGGTACTGGGGGTTACAGGTCAGTGCCCATTAAGAAAAGGAGGAATAAGATAACTAATATACAAGGGTTAGAGAAAAGAGAGAGAGAAAAAGAGAGAGGGGGAGGGAGGGAGGGGAGCTGTAGAAGATTAAGGTTAGTCTTCATCATACCCTCTCCGGTGTCTTGTGGTTCAGATGTTCCCTCTAAGGGACTGATGAAAGTTCAGCCATTGGTCTGCCTTTTAGGATGTAGAATTTTATGGTATCATTGCCGTTTGGGTCTAGATTTGTGTTTCTCTCCCCTCTGTTGCCCTCCCCTCCCTCCCCACCTGTCCTATTGTCTAGTCCACAAGATGCTTGCTGGGTATGTAAGGTGTCTTGGGTAGATTCAGTTTAGGTGCTGTAGATGAGTGAGACTATGTGGTGATTTTTTTCCTGTGATTGGGTAAGTTCACTGAGAATGATCTTTTCCAGGTTCAACCATTTTTCCTCAAATTTCATTGTCTCATTTTTTCTTATTGCTGTATAGAATTCCGTTGTGTAGATATACACATCTTAGTTATCCATTCTTCTAGTGATGGACATCTGGGTTGATCCTAGCTCTTAGCTATTACAAATTGAGCCACTATAAACATGGTTGAACAAATCTCTCTGGCCTGTGGTTTGAAGGTTTTAGGGTAGATGCCCAGTAAGGGAATAACTGGCTCTGTTGGTATCTCCATAGTCAGCTTTCTCAGGAGTCTCCATATTGCTTTCCTAAGTGGTTGTACCATCTTACATTCCCACCAACAGTGGATGAGTGTTCCTACTTCTCCACATCCTCGCCAGCATTTATTTTCAATTGAATTTTTGATGTTTGCTATCCTTATTGGGGTAAGGTGGAATCTCATAGTTGTTTTAATTTGCATTTTCCTGATGATTAGGGATGATGAACACTTTCTTAAGTGTGTGTTTGCCATTTGTATTTCTTCCTCTGTGAACTGCCTGTTCCGCTCTTTGCCCCATTTTGTGAGTGGGGTGTTTGACTTCTTACTGTTTAGATTTTTGAGTTCTTTGTAGATTCTAGAGATTAGGCCTCTGTCAGTTGGATAACCTGCAAATATTTTCTCCCATTCTGTGGGTAATCTATTGGCTTTGCTTATTATATGCTTGTCTGTAAAGAAACTCTTCAGCTTCATGTGATCCCATTGGTTGAGTGACTGTTTAAGATCGTGAGCTACTGGGTTTTTGTTCAGGAAGTCTTTTTCCATTCCTATATCATGGAAAGTACTTCCTAAATTTTCTTCCAGTAGTAGTCGAGTTTCTCATCTTATATTGAGGTCTTTGATCCATTTGGACTTGAGTGTAGTGCATGGCAAAATGTGTGGATCAAGTTTCAGTTTCCTGCATATAGTTTTATTTTATTCTTTAGAATTATAAAAATGAAGATGACTGCTAATATGTTTTGAACAGACTTTCAGTATATTTTCTCATGTAATTCTATGTTACAGTCACTGTTTTATACTCTGGCTAATTTATGTTACCCATTCATTTGTAAGTTAGGAATCTACCTTGAGCTATTCATGCAATTTGAAGATGAGTTCCATATTAGTTACTCTAATGGTTGCTGTGAACTAGCACCTGACAAAAGCAACTCAAGAAAGAGAGGGTCTGACTCACAGCTTCAGGATATTATCCCTCATGTTCGAGAAGGCCTAGAGATAGGAGGCTCATGCAGCTGGTCACATTGCACCCTCAGTCAGGAAGCAGAGAGATATGAATGTTAGAGTTCTGCTCTATTTCATCTTTTTACTCATTCTGGATCCCTAGTCCATGGGATGGTGTTGCCCACAGTAAACATGTTTCTTCCCAACCAAATTAACCTAATCTAGAAACTCCCTTATGGACATGCCCAGATATTCGTTTCCATGGGATTCTAAATTTCATTCAGTTGACAAACAAGATTATCATGAGTAGAGTGAGAAAAGGAGCCCAGTACATAGGACCGGTAAGTGTGCACATGAGTCCTCTGCCATGTGAGGGAAGTTGAGATGGTTGAGTTAGTACTGGCCATACTGTTCCTAACATGGTTTTAGTCCTATCCTTCCTGGACATTCCCCTGCAGGGGCCCAAAATCAATCCATCATACTAGCTAGGTATAATGGCACATGCTTGTAATACCAAATACTTGGAAAAGTGAGGCAGTGAGATAGCAAGTTTAAGCCCATCCTAAACAACACATGGAGACTCTATTTCAAAACAAAAGAACTTTAAGCCTTCTCTTTTGAATGCATTGACACTTAGCTGGCATTTCTGCTGCTTGCTTCTTCCTTCTGTCTTGTATGCCAATGCCAAATTCATCTTCCCCACGCACCTTTCTGTCATGTCTCCCTTTGGCTCATTGAATCTAGAGTCTAGAATCTTCACTGACTTGTGCTACCCAAGAAAAGCTCAAAGTCTTTCTCTCAGGAACTTCCACAGTGTTTTTAAGGTTTCCTGTTTTACTCCCCAGTATAAGCCTCCTCTTTTGTCATCATGGGATATTTACCTGCAAATTACATTGATCATTCATACTTTATTGCTATAATTGATGCCCAATGCTAACATTGAAAAACCTGAGCTAAATTGTAAAGTTGGAGGACAGAGAGCATGCAATGTTGTTAATCAGTCTTTGTAATCAGATAGTACTTTAATAAGCATTTCCTGAGCTGAGAGTCATCCATTGTCTTTTGAGATGATAAAAAGTGACTTATATTCATGATCAATAAAACATTTATTTGCTGTATTTATTAATCTCACTACTGAAGAGATCCTTCATCAGTGGGCAATAGCAATAACAATAGCACCAACAAGGGATTTATGCCTTATCTAGGATTTATACTGAAGGATGGGTGGAATTCTGCACTTAAAATATCTTCTTTTCTCTGCAGCAATATGATCTGGCATAAGGGAGAAATAAAGATTCATGATTAAAGGGACTTTATGATTTTAAGAATCTCTCAAGGAAAGATGAATGCTCTTGAAAGAGCTGAATATCAGATATTTCTTGCACATGGCACATTCATAGAGCAAATCCCAGAACCATAAGGGTAAAAGCAACCTTAAAGCTCCACTTTCATAATCACTAGAGATAAGAGGAAGTAGGGTTTGTAGCTGATGTTTAATTAGCTCAGTTTTTCTAAGTCCTTATAATGGTTACATGTGGGTTATTTATCTACCTCAGAGTTTCTCAGGCTTCCAAAATTGTTCACTTCTGGGAATTTCTGTTAAAATGTTGTAATTAATGTAATCAAGCAATATATGCCTTAGATCATGAAAAAAATCAAGTGTGATAAAGTTGATTTCACAAGAAAGTGAATATTTTTATTTTCTATATGTATTTATGTTTGCAATGAAATTATTTTTAATAATAATATAGCAGGGAAAATTCATTCACTCAACAGTCTTTTTTCAACATGTTCTGAATACTACAAATGAGTTAACACTATAAAGATGAAAAATGCTCATTGTGTGGTTAAGCTGGCCTGGATTCTCCTACCTGTATAAATTTGGAAAAGTTAATTACTCAGGGTGCAGTTTTCTCATCTGTAAGATAAGTTCTAAATATTAACTACTTTTATGGTTGCTGTGAAAATGAAGTAATGCATTTAAAGCACCTATGACAGAGGCTGGATATGGTGGCACACAGCAGTAATCTTAGTACTCATAAGGTGGAGGCAGGAGGATTACAAATTTGAGGCCAGCCTGTGCTACAAAATGAATCTCCACCTCAAAAAATGTATTTTAAGGCACCTAATATAGAAACACGGAAGCAGCCCTCAGTAAATGTCAGTTATCAATCTTATTATTACATTGACTATTACAATTTGAGAAATTTAAGAACTACTCATATGTAGAATCTAGATTTTAAAGAAAGTAAGGGGCATGAATATAGACTATCTGAAATGAGAAGGAAGGGATACATATCTATAAATGGTAGATCGATAGATAGATAGATAGATAGATAGATAGATAGATAGATAGATAGATGATAGATAAATAGATAGATAGTACATGATGATAGATAGACAGATAGATAGATAGATGGATAGGTAGATAGATAGATGATAGACAGCTAGATGATAGATAGATAGATAGATAGATGATAGATAGATAGATAGATAGATAGATAGATAGATAGATAATATATAGATGACATGAAAGCAGAAGAAAGACTGTTTGACAAGGAGAATTGACTAGTAGGAGGGGACCTCATCTGAAGAAGCTTAAGGAAGAAAAGACTGTGGGACCTTTTTGAGGTGGGGCCTTGCTTGGGTGACTGGAAGAAGGCCTTGGAGTGTGGTAACCCTGCTCTACTTCTAGTTTGTTCTCTGCTTCCTGACTGCTGATGTGACCAGCTCAGCCTCTTGCTCCAAGTGGCCATCCCTTCCCTACCATGGTGTATCTTCTGAACTATAAACTGACATAGACCCCTTTTCTTCCTTAAGTTGCTTCACATAGGGTATTTGTTCACAGCAACAAGAAAGTAATTAATATACTGTGCAAACATGAAGACCTGAGTTCAAACCCCAGAAGGCACATAAAAAATTGGCTGTCCATGCATGTAACCCAAGTGCTGAGGGAAATGGAAAGAGGAAGATCACTAGGACTCCTTAGTTATCCAGACTAACTGGAAAATAAGGAGCTCCACATTCAGTGAGAGACTCTGTCTCACAGAAAAACAGTGGAAGAGCTATCAAAGAGGACACATAACCTCCTCCTTAGGTCTCTGCATGTGTGTGCATGGGTCGCACACACAAACACATGAACAGCACATACTATGCACATCCTAGACCAAGAATGTGAAGAGGTGTGTATTGAGATGACAATGCAAATTAGAGTTCAAAGTGGGTCCCAGCATCTTGAGAAAAGCAACACTGAAAGAATGATCCCATGCACAGAGTAAAGGCAAGTCATCAAACTCAGTGTAGGAGAGGAAACTAAAACACGAATTTTTAGGTATTAGATAAGATCTGTGAATAGTTTTATTCTTAGCTTTCCAGTGGATCTTTACAGCTCTGAATTAAAGGTGATCCGTGAGCCTAGAGATCTTTTTTTCCTTCCGTCTCCATTTTCAGTTAGGAGATATTATTGCCTCAGAGAAAGGGAGCCTGCTTTGTTAGCTTGTAACAAAGTAGGTCAGCTCCAAGAGGGCAGAGAGCAGCCCTAAACAGGGGGAGAGAACAGAGCTCATTAGAAGGAAGCAAAAACACTCCAAGCTGACCCCACTGGCAGATGTTCATCATTTCTCTGACTTGGTCAAGAGGAAAAAGGAGCAGGGTGACAACTTGCTAAATGAAAGAATTATAGGGAACGTCTCCCTCTCCTCAAAGCAAAAATCGGAGGGTTTCCTCTGGTGATAGTTTAGATTGCAAACAGCAATACTGAAATATTACATGGGTTTTAAAGGATATGCATCAGAATTGGTAATAAATGTAACTAGATTGTTTCTGAGTAAGAACCAGCCAAAGAGGAGCTGTAGATTATAGGTTTTCAATAAACACCATCAAACTCTGATTTTTATCGCATGTTAACGGAAGTTTCACTGCTTATTTTTGTTGTCTCTCAATGTGACATGCTTTCCTTGCTGCCAGAACTTCTGTTTCACCTATTTAATATTGTCACCTATGCATCCACGTAAGCTGTTATGCATAAGGAGGAACTTCCCCTATTCTGTTCCCCAGTATAAAGTTCTGCTATTAAATTTTTTAAATTAAAACTCTCATCATCATTTAGAACCTTGGGTGCATTTGTCTTCTACTATTACTTTCTGTTGGCTTCACTCAAGTATTGTATACTCTTATGTAATGATGGATACAAGGTTCAACCTCTCATACATTCTTACCACACCCAACCAAGTTTTATTTTATCACTTTCACCTGTTTCAAATAAAAAGTAACTCTCAAATATGGCTACATTAGCCTTGAATTTTTTCTCAAATTCATGATATATAAAAAAACAGATAGCACTTTGCCCATATAATTCTGCCCAGTAATTGTACTCAAAGCAAATATGAAGGAACACTAAATCCCAAGAGAATGAAAGATTGACCTAAAAACAGAGAAGGGAAGCCTGATGAAAGTAGCTGACTGAATACATAAATGATTCTGTTATGAAGCCAGCAATCTCATCCTTGTAGTGAATACAGGACAGCTTCTGTTCGGCTTCCATGTTTACCATTTACCCTGTTCCATTTTAATATCATCCTCTGTGATGCCAACACCATGTCATATGGCTTGCTACCACGGAATTTGAACATCGCTGTTGAGACTTACCTTTGGGAATGATTGAGTAGCTAACAGCCAAGTGTAAAAAAAAAAAAAAGAAAGAAAGAAAGAAAACACTAGGAAAGTATTCCAAACAAACATAACTGCTATTTTGGTTTGGTGTGTGTGTGTGCATGCCTGTTGCATATGTGAATGCATGTTCATATATGTGTGGGCTCATGTATGTGGGCATGCATGCATGTGCATGTGTTTGGGTGTGGCAAGAAGTATACCTCTTTGAGACACGTCTCAAAAATAAAAAAAATAAAAAATTGGCCTAGAGATCACCAATTTGGCTGGACTAGCTATCCAACAAACTCAGGGATCTGCATGTTTCTGCCTCTTCAGCACTGGGATTATAGGTGTATGAACTCATGTTTTACATAGGCACTGGACATCAAACTCTGGTCCTCATGCTTGCAAGGCAAACACTTTACCAACTGATGTATGTTCCTAGCTTCTTTTTGAGGTTTCTGAATAAAAAACACATGAATTTTTGAATAGAAAATATAATGTGGGCTGGAGAGATGGCTTAGCGGTTAAGCGCTTGCCTATGAAGCCTAAGGACCTCCGTTGGAGGCTCGATTCCCCAGGACTCACATTAGCCAGATGCACTAGGGGGCGCACGCGTCTGGAGTTCATTTGCAGGGGCTGGAAGCCCTGGCGCGCCCATTCTCTCTCTCTCTCTCTCTCTGCCTGCCTCTCTCTCTCTCTCTCTCTCTCTCTCTCTCTCTCTCTGTCACTCTCAAATAAATAAATAAGAATGAACAAAAATTTTTTTAAAAAAGAAAATATAATGCATAGCTACAGAAATGACTGTTGCTCATGTAGAAGTAATTTGTCACTCAGGGAGTTAAGGAACAGGTGAAGATTTTTTATTTGCATTGAGCAAATCTACTCACTGGTTTTTATGCAATCTCATTATCAAAATGTGATTTATATATGAATGTTATATATGTACATGTAAAATTCATTGCCTGGTTCTTAATGTGGTCATCCTTGACATAACCTTGAAAATGGCTGTTTTACCAGAGGTTTGCCTTGTAATAATTCTAACCACACCTCATCAACCATATGAAAAGAAACCCATAATCCTTATCAACTGTACTTTTTACTGCAAAGAAATAAATTTCCCTTCATCATCACTCATGATTTTTGCTTTGAAACTTTGCTT
Source organism: Dipus sagitta (assembly GCA_036346955.1). Taxonomy (NCBI): domain Eukaryota; kingdom Metazoa; phylum Chordata; class Mammalia; order Rodentia; family Dipodidae; genus Dipus; species Dipus sagitta. The sequence continues at coordinate 77,393,338 of CM070784.1, forward strand.
CTTCACTTTTAGCCCATTCATTTTTTTTGTTTTGCTAGTGCTTTGAAATTCTCCAAGGACCTAGGCTAAGGGATAAACCCTAATGCTCAGTAGATAAACTGGCCTTTCTAAAAAGAATGCCTTAGTCATTCTGAAGAGTGCATAGCAACTTTGTCTCCTTTGCTGGAAAAAAAAATAGCACAAGGTCCCTGATCTGCAAAAACTAGTGACACAAAATCCCTCAAGACCTAAAAAAGTAAGTCTCCCACATAGCAAGTATCAGGCCAGGAAAGGCTGCATAGCAAGATCCAATCTTAAACAAAACTAAACTAAACTAAGTCTCCCCACCCCTCATGTTTTAAATTATGAAACTGTGGATGAGATGTTGCTTGATGCAACCACATGACATAATTATATTTACATGGTGAGATTAGTAAGTTAAAATTTCTTATTTTTCATAATTAGTTCTGTCTAGTATCAAAAAATATAAGTAGGCCTACTGTGTTTCAAAGAACATTAAAACCTGCAAAGGGATAGAGCATAAGTATCCTAGGTTGTTTGATGAAATATGAAGTACAGTTGTTATCTGTTTTCACACAGCCTCCATAGTGATTGGGAAATGGTGGTGTGAGATGGAGCCCTGCCTAGAGGGAGAAGAATGTAAAACACTCCCTGACAATTCTGGATGGATGTGTGCTACAGGAAACAAAATCAAGACCACAAGGGTAAATTCACTTGTTTTCAATGTCTTATGTGTGTCTCAAACCATACTGCTTGTTCTGATATTATGAAGACAGTGTTCAAAAGCTTTGAATGGGTCATCAGGATAAATTTTCCCTAATAGAAAACATTCTTGATTATGTAGGTCAGTGTCCATGCATGAATAAGAAATTATAAATTGAACTTGACATTTTTGCATGGAGCAGTTTTGTGTTACTGTGATGGTCTCATATATAAAGCAGAGGGAAGAGGATTGGTAAAGCAATTATTTGGGTAATTGATCTACTATCTATGGGGGCTCAGAATGATGATCAAATAAGGCTTGCATCATTTATCCGGATGTTTTGCTGAAAAGGGCTGCATTTCAATACAACCATACTCTAACATGCCTTTAAAAGAATTCTTAAAGAATTCTTTTTGAGCTGGGTGTGGTGGAGCATGCCTTTAATCCCAGCACTCCGGAGACAGAGGTAGGAGGATTGCCATGAGTTTAAGGCCACCCTGAGACTACATAGTTAATTCCAGGTCAGCCTGGGCCAGAGTGAGACCCTACCTTGAAAACAAAAATGAAAAAAAATTCTTTTTGAAAATTGAAAAGAGCTTTATGAATTGTATTTTTTTCTGGTTATAAAAGGAGAAATCTTCCAATCAGGCAACAATCTTTAGGGTGAGGTTGTCCAATTCATCAGAATTTGTGATAGTATGCTAGGCAAGGCTAGAAGAGCAGACCTAGGCCAACCATTAACCCTGTAGAGACTGGGGAACATAGAACATCTAACAGTGAGGAAGTGGAGTAAGCTTGGAACACTCAAAACAAGGATTATATATCCACTAATAAAAAAGCATGACAACATTCTAACTACTAGTATTATCATACATATGTACGACTTGGATATAAGCATATCAACTCTGGACTGTGCAAGCTTGTGTATGTGTGTATGTGTATGCATGCATGCTTGCATACTAACTTCTTAAATTTTTAAACCATTCTCCACCAGTTAATAATATCAGTGCATCAAATATTAATTTTAACAAAATGGTGACTACAGTTTTGAAGAGCATCTATAATTCCAATCCTATTGTCATGAAACATAGTGTGATCTTTCTTCACTCTATCATCTTTTTATCAACTAAAATTAGTTCCTGTGGCTTTGTGATGTAGAAAACAAAGATAATCCTATGTAAAACCATTCTATTTTCATATAAATATAAAGGGAGACAGTTTGTGCATTATAGTTGTTCATGTGGACCATATTGGCCAGTAAACAGCTGTATCTCCATGGCCTGTGTCCAAGAGGGCTTTCTGAACCACCTTAGCCAGTAATATGCATCTCCATGCCCCTGAATAGTTCAGCAGAGATTGTCTTTCACTGTAATAGGGGGGCATTCACAAATTATCCTGGTGTGTGCCACTTGCCCTCAGAATCCATTTTTAATTAGCTGAAAAAGAATATCGTCTTTCCCTTTGGTTATGTGTTGCCTGAACATGATTTTAGCAAATTATCTGGAGATACCCTCACAAGTCAGTTGGTTGTAAGCTACTCTGAATCAGAGTTGGAGTCCAGTGACTTTTATTTTAAATGTTACTTATACATGGATGTTTCTTATTGTAATTTGTAGCCCATTATGGAATATCAGTAATGCCCCCATGGTGACTTTAGACCTAACAATCATTCAAGAAAAATAATTCAAGTTGAAGTATTTCAGGAGGTTAGTATGAGCAATTCCAAGGGCGCCAACCAGGACACTAGTGGAAGATAGGTTATACACTCAGAAACAAACCAAAATATGACAAATTTCAGAAATTGTTTATGCTGCCTTTTGTGCTTGTGCAATTTTCTTTTATTTGGCCTCTGTAAGGTGCATTTTAAAACCATCAAGTATGTCCTAAATACACCCTAGGCACTTTGCAGGAATGTTGCACAGAATGTGATTGTTGGAGAACACTGTTTGCCATTGCACTGGGTGGGTTGAGGGCAGCCCAGACAGCTGAGAATACAGCTGTTGGTTTGAAAGTAGGGGATGTGTCTGTCCTAACATGTGCATAACTGGGAATTCTCAAGTTTAACTTTAGAGAAGGAGGAAGGCACTAGGAATAGCTGTACTTTTTAAACCTTAAGAGAACTCAAACATTACTACTGACATTTTCTCTCAGTTTCCCCCCAAAATTCCCAGTGTAATAAGTATTTTTAAACACAAAAGGCACCAATTAAACCCAGATGATGCACATAAGGGCTGCCTGTTCTGAGCAATTGGTAAACTAAACCCAGCTCCATATTAGGCTCTGAAAATGGGGTTTATGTTAATTTTTCTTATTCCTTTGTGTACTTTTTTCCTCAGAAGACATATATACTGACCTACTTCAAATATTGACTCTAGAAATTTAACTCTTAAAATAGTTTAATTCACAGAGGTATTTTAATCATTATGCATCAACAATATTTATTATTCTGTCCTTACCAAAAAATAAGAAAAATTTTAAATGCCACCTCTTTTGTTCTTATGTGTAAGGTTGACTCAAACCCAGAAATTCTCCCCCCAAAAAATTAAACAGTAAAATAAAATGAAGAAAAGTTTTAAAAGCTGATGGAAACTCCGGATAGCTAAAATGGCAACTGACTACTTCTTTCACACTGTTATTTCAAATGTGAAGATCCTTGGGACTTACTCTTTCCCCCGTGGTAATAAGAGTCCTCAAACCTTCCTACTTGGTAGGTTACATCAAAATAATCATCCAAAATGAAAATTCTTAGAAACCCTAGAAATGAAGATAAATAAAAGACACTTCTATATGCAATCAAATTTTAAGTTTTATGGTGTTAAATTTTTAAGGACAGTAAAGAATAGAAATCTCATGTTTTATCTAAATGACTAAGATGCCCCAGAATAAACCTGTTACTAGAGTAACAGGTTACAGTTTAGAGGAAAACCTTGGGGACACTGGATCTGGGTGACAATATATTGCAAGGAAGGAAAGGGAAAAATCATCTGAAATAAGGCAAAGGATGTTTTGTCAAAAGATTTGAAACAATAAGTCTTAAGAAGAAGCAATGATTCTTGGATTTCAAGCTATAGACAAGAAATATTTGAAAGGTTGTCCAAAGCTCAGCTTGAAGCAGCATAAAGATAGCACACACTTTCCTGGGAGAAGCATGGTTTGTCTGGGTAAGACTCCATTAGGTCACATATTAACCCTGCTCCACAAAATGCCCTGAGAATGTAAGAGTCAGAGGGTGGGAGGGAATATCCAGAGATATTCCCCCCCGCCGCATAATGACTGACTGCTACTCTCACATCTTATTAAACACAACTCAATGGTGAATACCAGAAATTCCACTAAGGAGGGCCCTCAGTTGAGTGGGGGTAGAAGGAAATGATGGTACCAACATATAATATATCCATACAAAGTTTCTACTTATTAAAAAAAGCAATTAAGCTGGGTGTGGTGGCACTTGCCTTTAATCCCAGCACTCAGGAGGCAGTTGCCATGAATTTAAGGCCACCCTGAGACTACATAGTGAATTCCAGGTAGCCTGGACTAGAGCAAGACACTTCCTCAAAAAACTATATATATATATATATATATATATATATATATATATATATATATATATATATATTGTATCTCCTTGATCATTGACCTGCTTGATTAAACTGTTATATTGATGAGTAGTTGCAAGGCTAGACTGTGGACTACAAATCTTTTCTTGTGTTTCTAGACATCTCTTAGATTATTTCTTTTCTTTAAAATAATTTACCAAATAAAAAAGTTTGAAAAGTAACAAGGCTAGGTCCCATGTATGGAGGAGCATATCTATGCCTTGCATATGTAACATGATGTCATAATATAGAAAGACAGACTTGCCCTTAAGGAAAATGTTATTTGACACTGATATAATAATTCCATCTAAAAACTGAATGTGAGCTGTTTTGAAATCAGGATGGGGAAGGGAAAGAAATTAGAAGAAAATCAGTCAGTTGGAAAGAAAATTAAGAGATTAAGATAACAGAGCATATCCTGGTATAGTAAGTACCTTAGAAAGACCCAAACAACTGTGATTTTTTTTTCTGATCTAGTATATGAATATCTTTCAAACTAGTGAGAAAAATCAAAAATTGATGTGCAATGTAGCCTTAAAATTTTCCTAAAAAATGGGAATCAACAGACCTCAGATTTTATAATAGCCATAATAACCATCTTGTCAAATCAATGTTTATGTGACCAGCCAACTCAATTTCCCAGAGTATCTTTTATGCTCTCTTGGTCCCTCTTGATGGTGTCTGTGATTTTGTAACTCTCTGTCATTCTAATCACTTTTCATATTACTGAAAGAGCAAACTACCAGCTTTGACACATTCTACTAGCTTCTTGCTTAAAATTCTACCAATTCTAAAACGTTATGAGAAACTACGACTTTATAATTCCAGTTAAAATAGAAAGACAGAAATTAACCTGTAAAAAATAATGTCAATTGCTGTCTGGGCAAACATTGACAAGTAAAAGACATGGAAATGACTAAGAAATTTAGACAATTTGCACAAAGGAAAAATAAAACATTTTATACTGTCATAATTGCCCCTGGATGTAAGTGAGCTTATGCATTCCTTTGTTAGAAAATATTGCTATGCCTCTACTATCTAAACCAAGTGTGCTAATGTCAGAGGTCTGATGGGGTCAGGACAGAGGCCCTGGTCTTACACAAAGGAAAGGGCCACAAAATAGTGATAGAGATGAAAGAAAGGCGATTTCAACTCAGCTTAGTAAATCTTACTTTCTCCTTTCTTTTGGTGGAAAAGTGGGCAATGTCAACCAAAGTTGATTAAAGCTGTTGGAATATAGGAAAACAATGTTTGGAAAGGATCTATAATTTATAAGGATAAAATAAAATATTTTAGAAAATTCTCATACATTCTATTCCTGGGCCAACCAATATTTGAATGTAAACTTTTATTATTGTTCCAAATAACTCCAAAAGATTTAAATGGACTTTTACTCTCAACTCAGAATGCTATATTTCCAAAATTATAAAGAAGAAAATTGGGAGTATAGGAGTATAGCTCTTTGGTATGTTGGCAGGCACGTGACCCTAGATTTAATACCCAACATCACAAAAACATGTTGAGATGATAAAGAAAAACACCTTCTTTCCAGAACTTTTAAGTAAAAGCTTCAGTTCTGTTAAAGATCATTCTTCATACTCTAAACCAATAATTCCATGTGCATGCATCCTTCTGAATATTTGAACAGTTGTATTCATATTGACATGGGTTAGATGACATCTACAGATACAGGAGCATGTACTAAGTCACTCTTTGCACTGCATAATCTTACAGAGGTCCCTTTTCTCCTACACAGATGTGGACTAACTTGGACAATGACTTCACTATTGGCCATTCCTCAACAAACCAACTTGGCAAGGCTATGGGATGACCTACTCAGTTCATATTGATACTGTAGGAACACATATTGATAATATCATTTACACAGAACAGTACAAAATGAAAATGTAGGGTCATTTTTTTAAAATTACTAGTAAATTCAAGAGTGCAGCAGCAGCACATTACAGGAAGCATGAGAACTTTTTGGATAGAGGACCCCATGCTCATGGGTAGGCTGCATGCCTATGAAGACACTGATTCACAAGTATGTTTCCTCAGTTGTGACAAATAGAAACAATGCATGAGTAAAAATATAAGAATCTATCCATATTCTTTGATCAGAATTTGAGAGCTCTTTCAGATCCCTTAAAAGAGGATGCAATATGCAAACTCAGGGCCTCCTTATTTCCTACATGAAATCATTTCTTTGTGTTTTCATTTCATACTTTTCTTCCCTGAAATTTCTTTCTTTCTTTCTTTCTTTGTTTTCAGATTCACCCAAGAACCTAACAGATGAATTCACTGTAAAAAAAAAAAAAAGGGGGAAAACCAACCAATGGAAAAATGCATCTTAAGAATTTAAAACATCTTCCCGCGTTACAAGCCAAATGGATCTCTTATTTGCACTTTGACTGGCTACCAGATAATCTAGTGCACTTACTGTGTATAACAAAACATCTCATAATAAGAAGACTCAGAAATTTTGGCATCACTATGAAAAATAGGTTTAAAACAGAGTTTTCTCAGTGAAATTTTTAAGGCTCATGAAGAACGATCAACTATCTTCTAATTTGGATCTACCTTTACTTTGTACCATTTGAAATATATGTATATATAATATTTTGAAATATTATATATTCTCTTCAAGAAGTGAACAAATGAACTCTACCACAACGCGAGATGGCTGGTGTGTCTCTTTGAGTCTCAGATGTTTGGTCAGTTGGTCTCATTTGCCATTTCTTTTTCTCTTGGTGAGGAAGATACGTGCCCTTGTTAGAATCCAACGTGGCACTGCTCCTGCAGGTGGACTCCTGGAATCTGAAGCATCCTAAGGATACTGAATCAAGAGCTTCCTTCTATTTCTACCTGGTGCCCCAAGGAAGCATTGTCCTGTTTTATTGCTTTCAACCCTGTGCAATATTAGCATGCAAGCTCGGCTTACATAACTATACTTTATAGTCAATTGATATATAATAACCATTCTAACCTCTTTCAGGAAAATATTTTTAGAACTACTAGCTTTTCCACAGATAAGAAGATGAGGATTCTTGAGGGAGTTGCTCAACCATGCTATTCAGACTCTGGCAGGATTGTAGGACGTAGATTCCTGTAGTAATAAGTCCTGTAAATACAATGTCTTAGGACTTTGTATAGCTGTCCTGGACTGCAGAAGTATCCTCTGATTAAATCCAAAGTCTGGCTTTGTTAACTACATAGTGCTGTAGCAACAAGTCTTATCATGCCACCTCTTTCTATGTTTGATTTGCTTTTTCCTAGATATTCAGCTCTCCTCTGGTGAGATAGGAATGCTATGAAAGCAATTAGGATTCAGAATGATCTATGTGACCAAGTGTTGGACAGCCCTATTAAAGTGGTAAATAACTTCTTTCTACATCTACTTGTCTTCTTTTATTTGCCATCTATTATTACTGACTCGGTTTTAATCACGTCAAGAGAATACCCTTGCTGAGAAATTTGTTCTCTGCTTCTAGCATAGCTACTATTTTGAACAATAGCATTCTGAGGACTAGAAATTCATTGCCACAATTGCAGTGTACTCAATCAGCCATAATAAATATCAAGTCCAATTATTGGACTTCCATGTGGGTCACTGGAATGATATGCATGAGACTCCAGAAAAGAAAATATTGTCCCTATCTTTATGAGAGTTACTAAGATGTTTAAAAGGGAATCATTACTTACTATCTAGTTTTCTTGGAGAAAGTTTAATGATTCTTTACATTCCTGATACTTATCATATCATCCTGTAAGTACATATATATGTTTACTCTCTAAAACCTGTTCTCTGGCAACAGTGTTGTTGGAGCTTATATCAGCAGTGCCATGGGCTCGTGAATTTGGACAGTCTAATATCAAGCCTCAAGTAAAAACCAAGAGACTCTTTCAACTCAACCAAAATAGCCTGAAGTCTGATTGGATGTGTAAACTTCTAACAAGAAAATTTGATTATCTGTCTTGGAGGCCTGTGAAAGCATCCAGAGATGGAAGTAGAATCCTGAATATAAAATATAGACTTTGCAAACACTTCCAAAAATATTTTCCAAAAGATGAAATAAAATCTACACCATTATCTAGGAAAAATGGTTATTGCACACATGGAATCCAGAACTGGTATGTGGGAGCAGGAGAATGGTGAGTTCAAAGTCAGACTGGCCTATACTACAAGATCTCTATGTCTAAAGCATTAAAAAGAAAAAGAAAAAAAAATCATGCCAGCAAATCAGAATTTCTTGAATTTATAGTCTAGATCTATGTACCAAGTAGTATGTTAGAAATTGCCTTTCATTTATAAACTTGCTTTTTTTAAGGTAGGGTCTTGCTCCAGCCCAGGCAGACCTGGAATTCACTATGTAGTCTCAAAGTGGCCTTGAACTCACGGCGATCCTCCTACTTCTGCCTCCCAAGTGCTGGGATTAAAGGGGTGCATCACCACGCCTGGCTTCATTTGTAAACTTTGCACTAATACTGAAGCCATGAACTCTAAGAGTTTTGTAGAAAAGTCAATTTTAAATGTTGTAAAAAAATTACACGATGAAATATATTTGGGGAAAATTTCAAAACTAGAAATATTTATAGGGAAGAGTCTTTAACACTAAAAGGCAATGTAACTTCAAGAAAAACTTGAACAGGAGGGTCAAGTAAAAATCCCCAAAAATCTGGATTTGTAGGGGGAGGCACTCAGCTAAATAGGAAATGTAATCTGTGCATAATGGAAAGATATGAAAAATATTTCTAGGTGAGAATATAACTGCTGTATTTTCATATTTTCAATTTTCAGGACACCCAAAAATTCAGACTTTTGCATAAAAATTCCTAACATTCCCAAAATTAGATGAAGTAATTTCATTTTAAAAGGCTGAAAGCATTATTTTTTGTCACAAATTCTCAGAATATGTGCATTTTCCTATGACATTAGTGTTCCCAGGACTCCTCCTTTAAAAGCATTGATCCTAGAGCCAAATACAATGAAAAGGCTTTCTGTTTTGCAATGACATACTTACACAAAAAGACATTCTCATAAGGCACAATATGTGAGGCTCACAGGTTTCTTCTGTAACCAGTCTGTAAGTCAATGAAAACGCTAGTCTAGAGGTCTACATCTGTTAGCTCACTTCTATTGATCAATTTATGCAATAGCCTCCTTGGAAAAGACCTAGCAAAAGAAATGGGGGGAAAAAGACCAAATCAGAATCTGGCAACCATCCACCAAGACAGTGCAAATATTTTTAAATGTCATTACATTCAATTTGGATTCATACATGTCCCTTACACAAATGTATAAACCATCAAATTGTGTTTAAATTTAACTTGCTTGAGTTTGGAGAATACAGTCGTTGCCATCTGCCTATTGAGTCTGAACATTTATGATATAAAAACTTTCCTTATGTATTTCTGGTAATAAAGGGTTCAGTGTGGGATGATTCATACTGACTTTAAGCTTGTGCATCAAGTACAATGCCATATGATTGGATTGAATGCAAAGATTTTAATTCAAAGTTCTGTTTTGATAAAAGGGGGAAAGTGGGCCTATTTCTTAAGACAAAGATTTTTTTAGTGAGGCCAAGTTCATTTGTTGACATTTGGGGGTGATTAAATTAGCCTATTAACAGACTCTGCAAGTGCACTGAGAAATCTACTATGTGGCTTTTTTTTCTAGCAGGGAATAATGAGGTGCTTTTTTTTTTTTAACCAACACATAAGGCAACATCTTTTTTGATTAAACTAAGTGTAGCTTTCACAAAGCACTATAGAAATTTTACAGTGCAATGTATCAGACCACCTTGCCATTTTCACCGATACAATTATGGAGACCATAAAAGTATATAAGGAAAATCGTCCTGCATGGGGAATACACTCTTTCCTGGGAGGTTACACATTATGTCACAATATGACTTTGTTTACAAATTAAGCATGATGGTCCCATTTTAAAAGTTGATGAGGACTTACTGACAAAGGAGTGTGTTGTGTCTTCATTCCAGAGCTATCTACCTTCTAAATAGAAGAGTTTCTGTCTAGTAAAGTTGTAGGACTTGAAACTATCTCTATTTTATAAACATAAGAAGACAGGATAAAAGGCAGGATTGAGGAGCATATGAGGATTTGGGGCAAGTGGTGGCAGTGATAGAATTTAATTTACTAATACCTGTGGGCATGACTCAGATGTGATGAAAGAGAAGCATGTTCATACTTCTAAGTACATTAAGGAGGAGGCCACTAATCACACACACAAACACACACGCGCATGCGCGCGCACACCACATAATTGCCTGTTAAAGACTGAGCGATTTTAGGTTGAATAAGCCAGGTTTTTCCCCTTTTGTAAAAGATTTCAAACATGTTATTAAATGTCATGGCCTACTCCAATTATTGGATCATAACTGGTTCCCATCTATTTATTTTATCTAGGTCTGATATATTTAAATTTTAAGTTTTCATGTGTTCTGGTCTCTTATTTCAATATTTGAAAAATAATAACTGGAGGCCAAGGAGATGGCTTAGGTGGTAAGATCACTTGCCACTCAAGCATGAGGCCCTGAGAGGGCCCAAGCCATCATGAATTCAGTCTCCAGTACCCATGTAAACAGCTAGGCCTGGCTACATGCACCTGCAACCTCATTCCTGTGGTGGGTCAGAGAATGGGGAATTGCCAGTCGGACCAAAAATGGCAGCTCCAATTTCAGTGAAAGTCTCCATTTCAAGAAAATAAAGTAGAAGAACAATAGGGAAAGATACACGACATTCTCATCCACCTCTACTCACATGCTCACCAGTTGCATGCATCTATACATGCACTACACACAGACACAACATACCACCACACTGCACATACTACACGCCTGCAGATAATCCAAGAGTAGGCTCATGTGCATACCTAGAGGATGATCTACAGTTACATTAGATTATGTCCCATATTTCTCAGAAATTAGGCCAAGTAAGTAGATGGGTGAGCATGTGTCATGGAGTGGGTTGCAAGTGGCACAGTATTATTAAAGTCTACAAATAAATTTTGAAAAGAGTGATATATCATTGAAGGGAGGCTCTGAAATGAAAGAGAAAAATGTAAGCTGAGCATGGTGGTGTATGCCTTAAATCCCAGCAGCTGGGAGGCAGAGGTAGGAGGATCGCCATGAGTTCAAGGCCACCCTGAGACTAAAGAGTGAATTCTAGGTCAGCCTGAGCTTCAGTGAGACCCTACCTCAAAAAAAATTTTAAAAAAAGAAAGAAAAAAAGAAAAGAAAAGAAAAGAAAAAGAAAGAAAAAGAATGTATACACCTACAAATTTATCCAGGAAAAAAAACAAACAGGTTATGCATGCAAGTTACCCGTGGTGCCACAGCCAGCCTTGGTGACAGTGGAAAGAGCCTGACATTTCTAAGACATCAGTAATCAGAATTTGGCCCCAGCCTATTGTTACCATTCAGCATTAGGGAAGCAGTGCAGCCAGATTCTTATGATATTTTAGTAATGCCTAGGAACGCAAATGTTGGTATAAGAACTCCAGACTTTCATAACCCACTGAAATTATGTTACATCATGCAACCCAGGGCTCAGTTCTGTCTCTGGAGCAACAAGTTGTGAATCTGATCCCAAGTTACAATATTCTCATCTCGTGTGTTTGCATTCTCATGTGCTTCTTCTGGGGATAGAAAAGTGATGGTGGGGCTGGAGAGATGGCTTCACGATTAAGGTGTTTGCCTGCGAAGCCTAAGGACACAGGTTTGATTCTCCAGGTCCCACATAAGCCAGATGCACATGGTGGCACATGAGTCTGGAGTTCGTTTGCAGTGGCTGGAGGCCCTGGCGTGCCCATTCTCTCTCTCTCTCTCTCTCTCTCTCTCTCTCTCTCTTTCTCTCTCTCTCTCTCTCTCTCTCACACACACACACTCTCTCTCTCTCTCCCTCTCCCTCGCTCTGTCTCTAATAAATAAATAAAAATAAAAATGTCTTTAAAAATTATTTAAGAAAATAGAAAAGTGATGGGGAACTAATTTGGGGTCAGCTGTGCACAAACTGCAACCTGTTTCACGGGTGCCCATGAGGATACCACTGTGTACAGAAGGGACATCAGCTATTTTCTGACAGATGAATGCCAAAGTTAAAAATTTTTCATGGACTCCAATTTGAAGTAACTAAGCCAGTATAAGGACAAAATTTGGGGGACAGGAAGGGGGTACTATTGAGTTGGGATGTCCCACAAATTTGTGCAAATAGACTTGAGTCTATGTTTCCTCAAAGTAATGTTATGTACCAGATGCCCACTGAAAATGCCCTCCACACCCTATGCTTCTGTGTGCACAAACAGCTTTCCACATATAAAATTGCTCTGTGACTTCTTCCCTTCCATGAAAGTTTGCTTTTGGTTCCTCCTGGACTGCAGATGGTTTCCTGATTTAATATTTTTGACTGGGTCCCTCTCAACATGGCCAGACTGAGGCACTCTCAAGGTCTCTCTCCTGTCCTACCCCAGCATTCACACAAATATTTCTCTTGTTCTACTCCCCTTCACAGCTCAGGTCCCAAAAGGCACCACACAAATTTCAAAAATCCCTCCCTTTATAAGCTGAGAAAGCCCATCTTAGATTCAAGTCCTTACTTTCTACTAATAATCTAGAAAATTGTGCAAACTTTCTCAGTTTCCATATGTTCCATACTAACATGTATCAGTACACAAAATTAGAAGCTTATGGGAGGACTAGGGAAATAGAGATGTGAAACTGTTTTACAATTATAGAGTAATTACTGAACAATTATCACTATTATTTTTATTATGTGATTGCTATATCCATGAGATTCTCTTTGTCAGTGCTTTCCCACTCAAGGCAAACATATTTGAAAACATAGCCAAAATGTTTTTTCACATTCTTTTTCTAGAAAAAAAAGACTATACTGACCATTGCATTACTGAATTCTTTAAACATCTCCAAGGACTAGCACCTCTGTGTTTTCAAAAGCCACTGGAAAACACCATGGTAACCCACACTTGAACAACACCATTGAAAGAAGCAAGTAATTGGTGTTAGTGAACACCCCCTGATGGTGTTTGGAATAGTTATAGAGGGTGTGAGTCACCCACAGCCTGAGCCATCTGGTGTGTAAGACAATGATCAGCAAATACGCAATATCCTAAGTAGGTCACATTCTCTACTCACTGTCTAGCTACTCAAGCTAATTCACCTGCAAATTCATACAGTACCCTGTATTATTGCAGAGTTACATCCCTTCTCCCCCCCTTATATCCATCTTTCTAGTAAAGACCACTTTCATTCACTCATTTACTTATTCATTCAAGAAATAAGTATCAAATCCTTATGATACATGGAGACAGAAAATACTGAGAATATCTTCATACTTTCCATTATTCTGATTGATAAACCAAAGCAAGTGATAAAATAATCAAGAATAATGATAGAATAATTTCCAAATGAGTGACAAAGTAAATAATGGGAGGAAAATATTAGCTTTGAATAGTATAGTCAGAGAATATCTCCAGGAGGAAGTGGCATTTAGTTTGAGAATTCAAGCATACCAAGAAATATCCATGTAAAGACCTGAGAGATGTGCTAGTGAGGTCACAGGGGAGGTTACAGGCAGACAATTCAGTATGTGCACATTTTGTTAAGGAACATCTCAATAGCCTGTAAAATTTACACAGCCATGACATCAGGGAAGGAAAGTTGACAGCAGATCATGTATCCATGTAGGGCTTGATTAAAAATTCAGATTTTATATGAATTTTATCAGGAAGCCATGAAGAAGGGCTTATAAGATGGGAATTATATATTTTGATTTAAACTTACAACATACACTACTGGTATCCATTCATACCCTCTGCTTATCCTTTATCCATGCATAGAAACCCAGATTAGAAAAACAGTCATTAACTACTAATCAATGGGGTTGATATATAAAACCTCCAGCTTCCTCACTTGCAAGTGGAAGAGTCTGAGGTATGTTCTGTATCACAGCTACCTGGTAACTTTCTGCAATGTGCAAATATTCTCTGAGCTGTCCAAAGAGGGAGCCAGTTGGCACATGTGGATATCAAGCTCTTGAATGCAATAAATACAATGAAATGTAAGAATTTACTTTTAGATCAAGATTTTAATTAACTCAAAATTAAATTTTATATGGCCAGTGGCTATCATTATGAACTAGTAGAGTTCATTCAACCTTCAAAATATCCCAAGTGACCTAGTCCATAGTCTTCTTATAGATATATTCTTTAGTGGTTTGCCCCCACGTCCTTACAAGTACTGTCTAGATTTCTTGCACTGAAGTCTTTGTGTCAAGGTCTTCCTATGGAGAGTCCATATAAGGTTATGTTTTAAGAGGACCACTATTTTCAAAGGGGAGATGAGGAGATGAGATTGAATGATGCACAAGTGAAATTTGGGAGACTAGCTGGAAAATGTGTATAGTATTTAGTCAAAGGGACTATTTAACCCTGTCAGAGCCCAAGGATAGAGTGGAGAGTAATGTTTTTTTTTGGCATTTTTTTTTTATTAGTCAGTTCTGTATTCAGCAAATACAGTCAGTTTGGTACCATTATTAGGCTCATCCGTGACCTACACCCTCCCCTTGGCCCCTTCTTGTTGAGGTATACGGGTCATGCATTGTGGAGTTAGCCCACAGTTATGGGTAAGCTAAATATCTCTGCATATCATGACCCAACATGTGACTCTGACATTCTTTCCGCCCCCTCTTCCGCAAAATTTCCCTGAGCCATGTTGGGTTCATTTTTGGTCTGCTTCAGTGATGAGGTGTTGGGGGCCTCTGAGGCTCTGGCTCTCTGATTTGGTGGGAGTTGATTTTTCTCTGTGCTGATCTCCTTCCCCCTTGTGCTGGTGTCCGGTTCATCAGGAAAACAGCTCCCTTGCTTGTTTCTCCAATTTTTCTTAGTTTCAGCCGGGGCCCTTTTGAGGTATGATGGGGTGGCTCTCTCCTTAGGATCTACATCTATCTGAAAAAGAGAAGCAGAGTAATGTTTTTTTAATGAAGGAATTGATCACCTATAGTCAGACCTCAGCTACTTCAGTCAATTGTTAAGATCATCTTAACAAGCAAGCATGTGACTGTGCAGCATCTCTTAGATGCAAGTCATAGGGACAAAGCTATATTTTCTTCTGATTACAATTATTGGCACTCAGCTTCATGGACCATGAATAAAGTTCAAATTGAATTAATAGTGAGAAAGTTTGAAATTGTCATATTTTGTTTTACCAAAATATCAAGTAAGCCCAACATGGGTAGTGAATTCCTGACATGCCAGCACTTGGGAGGTTTAAGCAGAATGGGGAATTTAATGTCAGCCTGAAACATTATGACACCCTATCTCAAAATTAAAAAAAAAACTTTAAAAAATGACATTTAATGTCATTTTTGGTAAAAAGAACTATTTTTAGTTCTAACTTAGAAGTCACTTAAACATCTACAATTGGTTTATAGATTACTATTTTGTATCAAATGATAACAAAGGAGAGTATGAGTAACTAAGTAAAGAACAAGTTTGAAGTTTTAAAAGGATTTGGAAAAAGATATAGTCAGGGCAAATCATCAAGAAAGATGATAGGAGAGACAATGACCTCTAAGAATGCAGTAAGGAAGGTTCAACTCTCCCAGTGACTTACGTGTTCCAAGAATGCTGAGAGAAACCTCAGAAGCATTTTGTAGCTGTGTTCAAAGCAAGAACAGCAAAGAAAGGACAAAGGTACTGCCTGAATCCAGTCATGTGTAGATGACAGGGAATTCACAGTTTCTCACACTGCGATGCTGTCTCCACTTGTTGTGTGGATAAAAATTATCTTCAGCCTAAAATGCCTGGAAGGAATATTGTGCAAACAGAAATATACCCAGGCCAGAGGAAGAGATTTGTAAGATAATGTCTAGTGCTCCTTCATGACTCAGCCACTCTGGGTGCAATGATGAAGAGAAGGGGTGGGAGTACCTTATTATTAGTGAGCTGATTTCAAGCGGCCAGTGTAGAATGGCAGAGAAATGCACACAGTCAGCTTCCACAAGCAAGGAAGGGTAGCTGTCAGTGTATTAACCTGTGTGGGTGAATTATACTGCTCATATCAAAAAAGGAAATTATTTAAAATTTTCCACACCAGGTACAAGAAATTTTGCACTTACTGGGAGAGGTACCAGAAGTTAGAATTGATTGAGTATAGTCACTGTTGTTTAAAAAAAAAAAAAAAAGGCAAGTGGATTCTAAGAATTAAACTCTGGTGACCCTGAGATCAACCAGAGCACAATTCTGAAACAGTCCTGGAAGAGAATTTTTCTGATTAGGAAAAAAATAATGACCAACTTTGTTTAACTAAGGAAAAAATCAGATACAAGATTATCTCTTTTTTTAACTTTTTAAAATTATTTATTTATTTATTTATTTGATGGAGAAAGAGAGAGAGAGAGAGAGAGAATGGGTGTGCCAGGGCCTCCAGCCACTGAAAATGAACTCCAGGCACATATGCCCCCTTGTGCATCTGGTTAACGTGGGTCCTGGGGAATCGAACCTGGGTCCTTCAGCTTTGCAGGCAAATGCCATAACCACTAAGCCATCACTCCAACCAAGATGCCAGATTATTCTTTTTATTGACAACTTAAATATAATGAACAAACTGCAATTTCATCATGTTCCCATCCCATTATATTCTTTTTACTGAGGACACTTCTCTTTCTAGGTAATCCTTCTTCTGTTTTTGATGTCTCATTCCTTTTGTCCTCTTCTATCCTCCATGAAAAAAATGTTGAAGTGTTCAAAACAGTGCAGGCCTTGGAGGGTATCTGTAGCAACTGTGAGATCATGAATGCATCAGGCAATTCATATCTGGAGGATAGTACCCCAGAGTATTCCTTCACATGCTGTGGCTCTTACGTTCTCCTCTATGCTTCTTCCACAATATTCCCTGAGCCTTGGAGGGTGTGATGGACATGTATCCATAAATGTTGCACTCTCAACAATCTTTTTTTTTCTATTTTGAGCCTCCTCAGCAGAAACCATTTTTATTGTTTTGTCTACTTATTTTTTGTTTCGTTTTTAACTACTCTGAAGTATTATTTTAAAAAAATGAAAGCACAGCAGCTGTAGAATTTAGCAGGAAATGAGTCTAGACCAAGGATTGCCATTCTCTCTGGCTGTTACAAGTGCAACTGACTTGCTGCCTGCTTTTTCAATAAAGCTTTATTGTAACACAGCCACTTGTTAACAAATCAGCAACAACTGCTTTTGTGCAAGGATAGTAACTGAACAGCTGAATAATTCTCAAATCCTGGACAGCTTACTGTCTGAAAGTTTTCTGATGACTGTTCTATCATGGAGACATCTGAATGACAGTTAAAAACAAACATATGGACCCATAGCGATAGCCAAATTCAAGTGTTTCTAATACATAGTGTCCTAAAGACAATAATTTAGTAGCCATATCCTGTATTCTGTCCTAACCATGTGTGGTGCAATGTTTTGTTTTCAGCCATGCAAGTGAGAACTTTGATGCTGTGTGCAGACTGATTTTGCACATGATAGACAATCCAAGTGTCACTGACTAACCTGTAAGGGTGAAGCAGGTTCAAGCAAATAGAGAGGCACTCAAAAGTAGCTGTGATAAAAGCCGGGCGTGGTGGCGCACACCTTTAATCTCAGCACTCGGGAGGCAGAGGTATGAGGATCACTGTGAGTTCGAGGTCAGCGTGAGACTACATAGTGAATTCCAGGCCAGCCTGGACCAGAGAAAGAAAGAGAGAGAGAAAGTACCTTTGGGCTCAGCAGCAAAAATACGTACTTATAAAGCCTAATGACCTGGGTTCAATTCCCCAGTACCCACGTAAGCCAGAGGCATAAGGTGGCACATGCATCTGGAGTTCGTTTGCAGTGGCTAGAGGCCCTAGCATACCTATACTCTCTCTTTCCCTCTCTTTCTTTCTTTCTCTCTCTCTCTCTCTCTCATCTCTATCTCTATCTCTCTGTATCTTTCTGCATGCAAGTGAGTAAATAAATAATTTTTAAAATATATATTTATTGAAATTGGGTGTGGTGGCATATACCTTTAACCCCTACACTTGGGAAGCAGAAATAGAAGGATCACTGTGAGTTCGAGGCCAGCCTGAGACTACATATACATAGTAAATTCCCAGGTCAGCCTGGGCTAGAGTGAGATCTTACCTTGAAAAACAAAATAAAACAAAAAATTTATACATACACACACGTATGTATATATACATATACATATACATATACATTATTTACTTATTTGATAGTGAAAAAAAAGCACATAGAGAGAGAATGGGTACAGCAGGGCCTCTTTCTAGCCACTGCAAATGAACTCTAGATGCATGTACCCCCTTGTGCATCTGGCTTTACATGAGTACTGGGGAATTGAACCAGGGTCCTTTGGCTTTGTAGGCAAGTGCCTTAACAGCTAAACCATCTCTCCAACCCATAAATAAAATTGTCTAAAAAGCTGTGATAATTATAAGCAGTTTCAGAACATAGTGTTGAGATTCATGGAAAAATAAGTGCATGAGGAATGAGATCTACATGTAAATATTTAAAGCCCTGACATTTAGAAAAGGAATTAAATTAGTTTCTAAAGAATACATGAAAGTTATTGCTAAACACATTTTACTTTAATATAAGAACAAACTACTCAACAAACTTTCTTCAGTATAGTGAGTTCCTTGTCATCGATGGGGTTCAAAATTAGCACAGAAGTACTGTTAGGATAGCTATAGAACTCATGTCTAAGCAGTGTTTCTCATCTCAAAATCTGTGCTTCTCTGATTTTTACTGGTATAATGAAAGTGGAATTAGACATACTCTGTATTGTCATATTCTTTTTGTAATGGATAATGGTAAAAAGGCATTAGAGGTACTTAGTCAAATAAAACTGTAACTGCAAGAATAAACTGGCCAGTAGTTTGATAGCAAGAAGAGACCAAAAACAAACTGGCCTAAATTACAAAATGGCTCAAGGCATGAATTGGTTCAAATATAAAATGAGCAGGAGATTGAATATTTTAGCCAAGATGTCTATTTCCATTATCAAATTATTGATAACATGAAGTAAAATATTAGATATTCACATTAGTACCAACTTGATGAAGTGATGCACACCTATAGCCTCAGTACCCAGGAGGCTGAGGTAGGACATTGTTGCTGGTTTAAAGCCAACCTGGGCTACTTATCATGTTCCAGACCAGGAAGGGCTATACATTAAGACCCTGCCACACTAGCCCCTGCCCTGCAAGAGGCAGTAATATATGGGAGTTGTGGAATATTCGATTAATGAAAATCATCTAGGCAAAATATAAAATCATCTAACTTAGGTTGAATAAATGGCACAGCAGTTAAAGATGATGCTTTCAATACCTAAAACTCTAATAGCCTTGGTTCAGTTCTCCAATACCCAAGTAAAGACAGATGCACAAAGTGGTGCATGCATCTGGAGTTCATTTGCAGTGGCAAGAGGCCCTGATTTAACCATTCTCTATTCTCTTTCCTCTCTCTCTCTCTCTCTCTCTCTCTCTCCTTTCAAATAAATAAAAATTGAAATCGAAAAAATCCTCCAACTATGTTTTAATTGTTTCAGCATGCTAATTGCAATGTCAATAGCATTTCTGGAAAATCTAAAAAGACCATCAAATATTCCTTTGTAACACCAAGGTTTTGTATTTCTTGTGTTGGGAAAATGATTAAATAGGAACAAGCATCAAATCAATGCCATTATTATTAAATTTGTCTCTGTGGCAAGTTTATCCAGTCCAAAAAAATACATTGTTCCCAATACCTAAGGAGATAAGCATACCTGGTGTGCAAGCAAACACCAGCAAAGACATGTGTTTCCACAGGACATTTTCACTGTCCTTCCCCCATAGCGTGATCATCAGTCCTGTGGGGATACAAAGGCCCCTTTTGATAACAAATATTTTTACATCACTTTGTTCTCTTGAGATAAAAATGCATGGATAATAGTACTTCTCTCATACATAATTAGACAAATCAATATAGTTAAATTAATGTTAAGTACAAAAATATTTAATTTGTAAATGCTTTGGCATATAATGACAGTGAACTAGTTACATATATAATTGTATATACTTGTAATGAATGATGTTAAAGTGAACTAAAATTCATCCAGACACTGTCAACTGATTATATTTTATGTTTTAGACTATAGACTAAGGGAAAATGTATGCATATGTATAGGTATTTAATATATAAAACCAAGAACACAATATCTATAAATTCAAACTGGCATGTAGATTTATTCATGACTTAAGTCCATAAGCCATGTTGCTCTTGATAATTATTTTCCTAAAATATTAATTCCTTGGAAAACTCAGAAAAAGTACTAGTTTTCTCTCATTTTCATGGTACTTTCAGTCCTGAGTAATTTTAGTATACATCCAAATCATGTCAGCTGAAACATTGATGTAGATGTTGAATAAGCAGAATATCCACACAATGGAATAATATTCAACCACAAGTAGGAACAAAGTTTTGATATGTACCATAATATACATGAATCTTCAAAACAATATGTCAAATAAAAAATACATGAAGGTTACATATTGTTTTATCCCATTTGCATGAAAGGCCCAGATTAAGCAACTCTATGGAGACAGAAATAAGATTAATTGGCAGAGACTGGAGAGAAGGTGGGAGTGGGAGAATGACTGATAAACAGGTGTTTTGGAAGATGAAAATATCCCTTCCAGAGTGGAGCCATAAGCTAGCGGACGTACTGAAAACTACCTCATTGCACGCGTGTTTAAAGAGTGAAGCTTAAGCTATGAAAATTGTATCTTGATGGTTTTCTAAAATAATTTTATAAAGTGAGTTTACTTTTTCACTCATATCATTCATTATAAACGAGTTTTCACTCTATTAATCTGAAGTGGGGTATTATTAATCCATTGAAACAACAATTAATTCTTCCATGAGCAGAAATGTATAGTATATTTCAGGACATGTAGCATTTTCCCTCACCTACCTCTTAATAATGCCAACCCACATCTGCTATGACCATGAAAGTATCCTTACACCAATTTTCATATGGCCCCTAAAGGTAAGGCACTGTGTGTGGATTTAGAACTACAGCCCTAATAGCAGGCAAAAATGAGTCAGACAAGGGTATACTTTCCACTGCAACTTTGAATTTTCAAATTGCAAAGTGCACCATGCAGAGACCACTTCCAGGGCCTTTCTGACTGTGTCAATTGGTCCTTTCACTGCCCCTCCATCACCTTCCATCCTAGCTGTGAAGACAATTGAGTGGTGTGTTCTGCTTGGGGATCCAGGAAGGTGCTGGAAGGATTTAGGACTTTTTATGGCTGAGATGTGCAATGTTTCTTAGAATTTGCAGAAGATCTTAAGGTTCAGTGTGCCTCAGGGAAGGGAGTTTAGCACTTCTGTCTTCCAGATAAAAGATTATAATTTTTAAAGTAAATTGATTCAAAGTTTCTGTGCTACTTATAATATAAAAATTGTTGTCAGGGCTAGATGTTTTCCTGATTTTCAGAGAGTTTTTTTTATTTCTTTACATTTAAAATAGAAACTAAAGTGGCCTCAAGGCAGGCAAGGGGCTTCAAATGTGGAAGTGAGCAGCTGAGTACTTGAGTTCCAGAAACACCATGGTTGCTGGAGTTGCCAAAAATGCCAAGAGATATTTTCGTGCTTCCCTTCATTAATTGGTCCCCTCCAGCACTGAGAGCTTAACACTAGGATCTAAGTCAGTGGTTCCTGAACCAAGTATTGGCTCCAAGGTTATCTCTAACAGTTTCAAAGAGAGTCTAACACTCTCAAAATACTTTATTTTTATTACTACTCCTTTTGAAAACAAAGTGGTCCCTGGAGTAACTTAGAAAAGGTGGGCAGTGCAGTGCCAACTTTCATAAAGGAAACTTATTCCAGACTGCTAGGCACCACCCATACAACTTGAAGAATGCCTCCTGCAAACCTCCTGTAGGCCATTTCTTCTTGCAGTATAGAATTTTTTTTGGGGGGAGGGGATGTTGAGGTAGGGGATGACTCTAGTCCACGAAGGAAGGTATTTTTACACAACAGTTTTCCAGTTTAAACATTAACCAAAGCCCCAAAGAGAGGAGAAAACATGTTGAATTTAAATGTATCATTCACTTTGTAAATACCATGGATATCATTTATATTTACATTTATAGGATATATGGTAGGTTAAGAGACATATCTGACTTTCGTCCACAAGATCATTCCATCTGACCAGAAGGAATGTAGAGTCTTCAACTAGAAATAAAAATTATGTTTATCAGGGTTGGGGAGACAGCTCAACAGGTTGCTGCAAGAAGGCCTGAGAGGAGCTGAGACCACCTGAGTTTCCCAGGACCCATGGGAACAACTGAGCATGGCCACACACACCTGTAACCCCAGTCCTACAGAAAACAGAGACCAGAGAACTGCTGGGGTTCATGAAAAACTGCAGCTTCAATTTGAGAAAGAGAGAGAGAGACTATCTCAAGGAAATACATGGTTGAATGATAGAGGAAAGACACCTCAGGTTTTCCTCTGACCTCAGTGCATACACAGGCATTTGCATCTGCTCATACATAAGCTTACCACATGCACATGCCAGTACCATCACACACACTGTACATGTAAATAATATAATAATAAGTTTCCATCAAATATTTTAACTGGAACACATATTTAATGATCACTTTTTGGTAAAGTGAATCCTATCTTTCAAATAGACCACTCTGTACTTCATACTTACACACTATTGTATCTAAAAAGCAAGAACAGATCTGCATCAGATCAAGCATGCTACTAAACCCCAGATAGACACAAATCTTTCTGGGGATAGCCTTCCATTTTGTGAGAAAATGGTGGTTGTTATGTTCACTTTTTAATAAATTTTGATATTTTTAACAGATTTCAAGAAAGTGTCTTTAGCTGCTAAACTACTTCCCTAGACCTTTCTTTCTTCCTTCCTTCCTTCCTTTCTTTCTTTCTTTCTTTCTTTCTTTCTTTCTTTCTTTCTTTCTTTCTTTCTTTCTTCCAATAGATTTTAATACATGTGAAATGTGCCACAGGTTGTATCATAGCAATTTTATCAAGACACCTCAAAAGTTATGTGATTTCTAGAGTTGACTAATCAAAATACAATATATGTTCTTGGTAGAAAAATGACTCATTTAGGCCATCTTTTTGCACTCCCTGGTCTAAGAATAAAGTTTTTGAATTTAGGATGAGGATCACTACAACTATTATTGGGTCCATGTCAGAGATTTTTTTCAAACATAAACAAAAGTGGGTATAATTTTTAAATGAGCCTTTTGTACCCATCACTCATCTTAAAGCCCATATTCTTCCTCTGTCCCACCCAACATTATATTAAAGCAACTCCTATAGTGGGTCATATCTGTAAAAGATACACTTTTTAAATATGAGCAAAGTGAGATTACCACAAAGATGAAGCCTGGATAATAGATCATTAATGGATCAACTATCAAGTCAGGGATATTTGCAGTAGCCTTTTTTTTTTTTTTTTTGGGGGTGTGTGTGTGTGTGTGTGTGTGTGTGTGTGTAATCAAATTACTTGAGTCAAGATCCAAATAATTCCCATACTTTTACATTTCTTTTAAGTTTAAGATAGGTCTCTCTCTGTCTCCTTCTCCCTCTCTCCCTAACTTCCTTCTTCCTTCTTCCTTCTTCTCTCTCTCTCCCCTCTTGTCATCTCTCCTTTATCACCTTCCATCTTTTCCTCTCTCCTCCCCCTCTCCCTTCCTTGAAATAAATTGTGAGTTGTCTTTTTTGAGTTTTTCAATGTGAGCCTTTTTTGTGGATGACATCTCATGTTATTATTTAAAATCCCTTTCTCTCTTGAATTCCCTTCCAGTTGCTAGGCAGAGCTAGAGGTTTGATCAGATTCATGTTTTCTTCCACTCTTTGTTTAGGTAAGTCTTCTTTATAGGTGGAGCTATACATCAGGCTAGACGCATGTAATGTTTGGTTTTCTTTTTTCATGACATTATCATCCACTGATGATCATTGCTCAGATACATGAATTTGTTGGGAAGAAACAGGTGATTGTATTTTTTAATATATTTATATTTTGTGAAAGGGTCTCACTACGAAGCTAGGTTGTCTTTGAAACTGAAACCCTCCTGCTTTACCTTCCCAGGTACTTGGATTATAGATGTATATATTCACACCCAACTGGTATACTAAATTTTATCATTCCTTACTTATTAGCTGGATATTTCTCTGAAGAAAAACTTCCCCTTTTCATTATTATCAGAGGTGCAGTTTATAAGAAGGCATGATAAGTGCTTGATTATCTTCATTTATCAGCTTTCAAAATATGGACATGTTTTGCCAGGAGCCTTTAGAATGACCAATGAGCTTTAGTATCACTATGACATGTTTGATGTCTTTAAATACTTTCGCATAATATCCGTGGTGATGGTTGAATTGCTCCCATCTTCAGCCAATTAAAATGTATTGCAGTCTTAACAGGGACTTTTAAAAGCAAACTAGCAAAAAAGAAATCCTATGGCAATTCCAGGGACTTTCTGCTCAGCAGATTAAGAAATTTTGTTCTTTGCAGAGTCCTTTGTAAAATAAGAATAGTTTTTCATCTCATTTGGACTCCCCCAATGTCATATCATTGGGAGTCAGTTCTTAAATGGTATATGGCAGATGGTGGTGAATGCAGCTACTCTTCCAGATCACCAGGACGTCTTCAGGGAAAGATGTGATGAGATGGTAAGCCTTCTGATTCCAGGCTCTTAACAATGTTAAGCTAAATTACTCCTTCTTATTACCCTTAACATTCCCTTACTCTGTATGTGTGTATATAAATGTGTGTGCATGCATGCTGGGGGAGAAACCCAAGTCCTCCCACAGACTAATACATACTCTATCACAGTGCTGATCCCTAGCCCATAATAATAATTATTATTATTGTTGAGAGCAGTCCTAGACACCTTCTAGGTAGTTACAGAAACAAATGTTATTGCAGGAGTACAGAGAGACACCTTTTGTTAAACATTTCCATTGTGTAGGATATGATGGTGGGTTATATGCTGTTTTTACTCTGGATTCAAACCACAGCCTCAGCAGGTCTATTCTCCAAGCTAGAGGAATAGTATGATATTGCAGACTAAATAAGTACTTTAGGGAGCAAATATTGTTTAAACAGGTTCTAGTTAGATAGACTTAGGTAGAAAGAAGTTTCAGGAGAATGAAGATCTTTAAATATTTTGGTGTTGTTTACAAACAGATATGGCTTTTTTTTCTTCTGGGAAAGCCTTAAATCCCTCACTAGGTGTCTTCCCACTGTTGGGTATTTTCTCTAACCCTACCAACTAAATCTTTGTCCTTCTAGCCACAGACATAAAATGAGAAAAATATTATAAGCATGCTTCAAGTAAAGTATCACAATATGCAAAGTGGCCTAATGCTTTTAAACCATTAACTGTATGACTCCATCATAGTTCATATTATACAGTATGGTTCAGTGAAGTTCAGAGGTTCAGTGGGAACTTACTAACAGTCCAAGCAATGATTTTGCTCATGCACAAGTCAACAACATTTGCATATTAAGGTGAAATAAATATTTATCTTAATGACTCTTTTAAGAAACATTTGACTATCAAAATGTGAATCAAATCCTCATGAAGGCAAAGGTATTTCAGCAAACAACTAGCAGATGCCAGTGATGTTTACACATTTGATACCTCCTGTCCCAGGCAATAGGCTAAACCTCTAGGTTGTACAAAAGAACTATAAGGAAGTTAAGAGGTTCCCTCAACAATGTGAAACACCAGAAAGAAAACTAAAAGTGAAGTCACCCAGGGTTTAATAGATGTCTACATGTATAGATTTCTTATAGCAAATATCTTTTTCTGCATAGGACAAGGTAGTAATTAATTTTTAAGCCTTGCAGGCAATTGCTGAACTCATATGGAGGAAGCTATATCTAATACATAAACAAATGGACAGGGCTATACTCAACATATTTGCAAAGCAGCATATCATATTGCCCATGGGAACTATAGATCAGACTTCTGCTGTGGGTAGCTTGATTTCATCTGAGAATGTGGCACTTATTCAGTGTCAAGTGTTGAGGAAAGTATAGGATAGTTTTCTAGTCAAATATCTCAACAAGAGGGTCAAAGTTCAAATTTCTACATTGTGAAAACCTTTATTTACAAGAATGGCATAATTGTGTATGAAATACTTCGAAGAAAGGCACTATGGCTCAACAGGAAGATAAACCTTCTAAGTATAAACACTATTCTTATGCTATATTGATATTCACAATGTAGAAATGTTCAGTACTTTCATCTCCTATGATTTTATGCAAATTCTTCCTGTTTTTAATATTGTAGAATAATTAAAACATTTAAAGACAATATAGAAACAAACTGAAACACTTTTATGCCCCCCCAAAAAGTCATAGTTATTTCTCAGTAAATATGTATTAGAAGGGAAGATAGAGGAGGAAAAGGAAGGGAAGGGGGTGGGGAATGGCTCAGTGCTTGCTTGCAATACCTGATAGCTCTGCTTTAGTTCCAGATACCCACATAAAGGCAGATACACAAAGTGGTACATGCATCTGGAGTTTGTTTGCAGTGGCTAGAGTCCCTGGCATGTCTATTCTCTCTCCCTCTCTCTCTCTATCTTTCTCTCTGTGTTTGCAAATAAATAAATAAATATTTTTTTAAAAAGGAAGGGAAGGAGGCTGAAGAGAAGGGAAAAGAAAGGAAAAATACACAACTAAAAGAGTATAGTAGCCAAAATCATTTCTTAAGCAATAGTTTTCAGTCTCCGAGGAAGAGGCTGCATACTAAGTCATTTACATTTTGTATCAACAGTAGCCCAGTGACATTATATGTGTTAGAAAAGAGAAGTCATTAATCGCTATTTTCGATCTAAGAAATGAAATAAAATGAAGACCAAGACCCTGAAAGGAGATATCTCCATATTTGCCATGTCTTTGTGTGGGACATAAGATCACTCTTCATCTTTAACTCCTATATGTCTCTATTGGTATTCTCTCCTTGGGATCACCTGGGGAGCTTTGTAAAAGTACAGGGCTAAGTCCTAAGCCCCACTGATTCTCATTTAATGGGTCCAATGTGAGGTGCAAGGCTCATTGTTTCTTTTTAATGTACCCCATCATTTCCCAAAGTGTGTCCAATGGTGAACCAATCTTCTAAAGGTTAAGGACACACATGATCTTATGGTGTAATTTGGATGTAGAAAGAGCAGATAGTGCAAAATTGTTTCAGATGCTATTCATAGACATATCCAAGAAGTATATATTTGTCAGGAACCCAGCAGGAAGTTCAAGAGTCAACTCAGTGATGGTCCTCAGAGTACCAACTGACCTTGTAGATCAAGGACTGACAAACTATAACCCGCTACATTTGTGGAACCCATGTTTGAAAAATGGCCTTCATAATTTTAAATATTTAAAACAAAAAATCTTTAAGAATACTGTTAAAATTATATGAAATTCAAATCTCAATGTCTGTAAATAATGTTTTACTGGAACACAACCAAATGTATTTATTTATGCATCACCTATAGTTTCATTTACATTACAATAGCTGAGTTGAATATTTGCCATGGGGAAATTCTTTGTGTCTTGGAGCCTTTCTGCAATCTTCTAAAGTCTGGCACCTCCTTTAGAAAATAACAGAATTAAAGTGCATAAAGTGAAACACAAAGGATTTAATGAAAGTTGTATTAAAACTCACCAATCAAATATTTAAAGAACAAAATTGAGATGTAGTAAGTCATGTTTGTTTACTAAAATATTAAATAACCTAATGTAGCATCAAATCTAATAATTGAGTTTTAACATATTTTGAGGGGCTTGTATTATATATAGCTCAGTAAGTAGAGTGTATGCTTGCTTAGTGGCCCACTAACTGTAAGGAAGCCGGGAAAGAAAGTCTAGTTCTGTTCTTGGGAAGGAAAAGAAATTCCTGAATACTCAGGCCACACTCGCCACATCCTTTTCCCCAAGGCACTGTGCAAAAAAATCGATGGAACCCGTATTAGTCTGCTTTGGCTATGATAATAAAATTCCATGGCTTGGGAAGCTCTAACAACAGCTAATTATTCTCATAGTTTCAGAATGTGAAAGGTCCAGAATCAAGATGCTAGCCAGTTCCATTCCTAATGAAGCCTATCCTTGGCTTCCTGGTGTGTCCTCCTGTGGAAAGTGGCAAGGGAAGGGAGACGGAAGAGGAGAGAAAGAATGAAAAAGAACAGTCTCATTAAGGAAAGGGCTTCACCATATGAGTTTTGGTGGGGAGGGGCATGTACTAGAATCCAAAGCTAGATCCTTGTTAGGTTCCTTAAAGTCCAGAGAAAAGAGAATGTTTTGTTGGCTTTTTCTAGTTACTTGATCCCAGTATGGTAAACACCTCCATATTTTCCCATTTTCTTGTTTTATCCTGAATCAACAAAGCAATGCATTAATTGACTTGTCTTATTAATTCAATAAGCTGCATCAAGGATGGAGTGTTTGGCTATGCTTTCTTTCTGAAGGCCTTTTTTGGTTGTTGAAAGAAAGCTTCAAGGCACAAGCTGCTGTAATGCTTTTCACAACCTCTGAGAAACTATGCACTGGTAAAGACTTGCCACATTTGGAACGACTTCTAACTGCAAGTTTCTCATTATATTATAATTCCATTCATGCTTTTTTGTGTGATTAGAACATACTAAGTAGTTTACATATTAAGTAGAATAATTGCTCATGGATAGTTAATGCTGTGTTTCAGCATTTATTTTAAACGATATTGAATGCTATTAAATGGCATAGCCTCAATTAATGCCAGAAAAATCCCTCTGGTGACAATGGCAACTATAGCCCAAACTGATGAAATGTGGACTTCAAGCACTTTTTTTTAAATCAAATTAGAAAATCAATTGAGTAGAAGGTGAAATCTTCTATAAATATAGGAGTTAAAAAAAGTCAATAATTAAGAGACTAAAATCTTGCAAGTATTAAAAGCATTTTCAGTAGAGGTTTTTAAAGGAGTTCCGGGAATATTTTTGCTCCTTTCCCCCAAATCCGTTGGAATATCATGAAAACAGAATGTGCAGATGGAGACCTAATATCAGTTTTTAATGAGATTTATATTGATGATGATAAATGGACTATTTTGTGAAACCACATGGGACAGGTGGCAAAGCATGGCATGAGGGTGTTTAAAACAATTATTAGCATTTTAAATACTAATTTGGAGGACCATTGGAAATTTATGTTGTTATTAAATGGAGAGCATTGTAAGGCAAGATGAAAGGGGGCCTCATCTCCCCACAAAAACACACATTGTCTGTTTTGTTTTGATTCTTTGCAAAACAGCCATGGAATAAGTTTTAACAAAATCCAAAACATTTAAAATGTTTATTCTACAAACGGTTTGTCATATTGAACCCACAAATGAACTAGTGCCTTCACAAGTAGGTTCGATATGAGTAAATATTCATGATCCAATGCCCACATAAGCTTGAAACAAAATGTGAAAATAACATAGTATTCTTTTCAGCTTTTCTGTGCTATATTGTACCCAAACCCAATATAAGCCAAAGATTAAAGTATTAGGTAACAATGGCTTTCATTGTCAAGATTTGACTTTTAACAGATTTCCCAATACTAACATTATGAGAATGGATAGCATGAAAAATATGAAGGCTGTGTCTTTGTTTGAGATTCACACAGGGTATAACTTCAAGCCTGTTCTGGTAGACCTAGAACCTCCCAGGTTACTTTTTTGCCTTCATATAAAACACAGGAGCCTACTAGAAACACATGAATACACACATTCACTTATTCATTTACAACTTAGTTATTTAAAATATATTTATTTATCCAATACATATTCCTTGAGCAGACATTATTTTCTTGTTTTTATTCCAAGTAATTTATTTTCCTGACATCTTTACCCATGGATTTCAGGAACATATCCTTGGAATACTATTTAAACAATGAAGAACATCTAAAGAAAGAAACCAAAACCTTACCCTACCCCATGTCCTGCCCAACGCCACTGGCTTCAATTGACAGCACCTGTGGGGCCACAGACTACGGTTTATTCTTCTGCACTCTTTGCGCTTGAGTTTTTTATTTTTAAATGTACTTTAAATTTTAAGAGGATAAATATACAATATATACTATTAATGTGGACAAGAAAACCTAAATATTGTAGTCTATCCCTTTACAGGAAAAAAAAATAACAACTGATATAAACTTCCCACTCATTCTCTACATAGGTGTGTATGAATCTGTGTGTTTGAAGAAAAATCCACACATAGAAATCTAGTCTTTATTTTTAATAAACACTGTCCTGAAACTTGCTTTGTTTACTTAATTATATGTCTTATAGATTGTGACTTCTTGGTATATTTATTACACTCTCTTATTTTTAACTCTTAAATAACAATTCAAATATATTTTATGTTCCTTTGCCTCCTTCCACCTGAAATAACAACTTCTTGAAAAATTTTCCCCATGCCCCACATCTTCAGTATAGTTCTGACAATGTCTTTGTGTTTTCCATTTTAAACATTTGCTCATTCATTTATTCGTTCTAGAGATATGTATGGTACATTCTATCATCAGGTACTCTTAAAAAACCTGAGGAGTTAATATTGAAAACAGAACAAAAGCAATGCTCATATAAATATCACTTCCTAGTAGGAGAAATGAATGACAGTGGAAAATTAATCTATAATAGAAGGCAAGAAAAGGCAACATGAAATCCCAGATGGTGGGGATTGAAAATTTAGATCAAGTGATCATACATGGTTTTTAAAATAAAGTGATTCTTGAGAAAAGACCCAGAGGAAATGAGCGTGCTGGTCACACACATATCTGAAGGGAGAAGTTCTGGAAAGAGAAAAAAAATAGTAAATTTAAAGTCTCTGACATCCCTAAAGAATATGAGGAATAGCAAAGAGAGCAGGAAGATCAATATGGCAGAATCCGAATGAATGAGGAAAGTAGTTCGAGGACGGTTAGAAAAAGAAGAGAGTTGATTTTTCTCTGTGTTGATCTCCTCCACCAAATCAGAGAGCCAGAGCTTCAGAGGCCCCCAACACCTCATCACTGAAGCAGACCAAAAATGAACCCAACATGGCTCAGGGAAATTTTGCGGAAGAGGGGGTGGAAAGAATGTCAGAGCCACATGTTGGGTCATGATATGCAGAGACATTTAGCTTACCCATAACTGTGGGCTAACTCCACAATGCACGACCCATATACCTCAACAAGGAGGGGCCAAGGGGAGGGGGTAGGTCACGGATGAGCCTAATAATAGCACCAAACTGACTGTATTTGCTGAATACAAAACTAACTAATAAAGAAAAAATTAAAATAAAAATAAAATGGGACAATGTCATGCTTTAAAAAAAAAAAAAAGAGGCCTGTGATAGGTAGGGCCTCATGTCAAGTACATGGAGAACTTAGTTTTTCACTCCAAGTGATGTGATAGGATTTCCTTTAACAAAGCCACTCTGGCTGCATTGTTGAAAATAGACCCTATGTGCAAAGGTACAGGACATTAGGCCAGTTTGGAGGCTATGATCAGAATGCAGGTGAAGCATGGTGGTCTCAAACCCACAGTTAGCAATGGGATGCAGAGAAACAATGCTATAAAAGCTCATCATTGGGGAATCCCATGTTTGAGATTGTGGAACTCTAATAATGCAGTAACTTCTTCTCATTTAAAAAATGATGGCTAGAGCTGGTAAGATGGCTTAACGGTTAAAGTGCTTGCCTACAAAGCCAAAGGACCTCAGTTTGATTCCCCAGGAGCCACATAAGCCAGATGTACAAGGAGGCGCATGCATCTGGAGTTCGTTTGCAGTGGCTGGAGGCCCTGGCACGCTCTCTCTCTCTCTCTCTCTCTCTCAAATAATTAAACAACCATTATAAAAAATCCAAAGTAATAATAATAATAAAATTAAAAGTGATGGCCATGTGTTATACACACACCCTCCAGATCTCAGGGAAAGTCCAAGGTCAGCCTAGGAACTAAAGCTTAATGTCTGAAAGCACATATTCTATGGGGCAAACACCATTAAGATGGATTTATTAGTGATTTTAAGATCAAGGTCATGTTCTCATGAGGTATCATCTTTAGAAGGTTAGTTCTAGATAATGTTATAAAACCAACCAGCTGTGAGAAGAAAATAATGTTTGTCTTTGCAGCTGCACCAAAAAGTCTTATTTTATGTAACTTCAAAAAAAGGAAAACATAACAAGAGTGGGTCTAGGCCTAAAAGCAAGGGGGTTCCCTTCAGCAGAGGTTTTGGCAGCTGGAATGGAGGAGAGCAAAGCCTGAGGAATCAGGCACCAGTGGTCATGCCAAGTCTTGGCCAGACTGTTTCAGTGATTCTTCAATAAGGCAGGACAGCTCTGCTGGGGACTCCAGAGCTGTGTTCACTTCCTTAAGCTCTCAGTAGAAACCACATGTCAATATCTCTTTGCTTCACAAATGAGAGATACATTGCTTTTTAATTTTTTTATTATGGACATACTTTGTATGGATACATCATGTGTTGGTACCATCCTTTCCCTCATCTCTAACCCCCTTTCTACTGGTGGCCCTCCTTGGAGGAGTTGCTGGTATTTCCCATGGGGTTGTGGGTTTTGCATTGTGAAAGCAGCAGACACTGAGGGAGGGGCATTGCGTTTTTCTTTCTCCTTACCAACCCAAAAAATTTAAAAGTTCAATTAAATTAAAATATCTTCTGGGAGGTATCATATTAGGGACACAGACACTGGAAGCAGAATCTGAAACTCTGAAAGTTCTGTGAGGTACAGGTGTGACCATTAAGCCATCATTGTACTGGATATGGAAAACTGAGTGTCTTATATAATCATATCCCATCCTTGGGAGGCTCAACCCTGGAAGATATTGAGAGAATTGTTATTTAATTCCTATTCCAAGTAAATGGAGAAGCGCCCAAAATTTTGAAACTTTTTTACATGTATAACATGTGGTGTGTGTATATGGGGTATACATGTGTATGTGCAGGTGTGCATGCTTGTGTTCATACATGAGAGTCAAAAGATAACATTGGAAAATTAAAAGAAAGAGAGAACATTGGGGCAGGAGAGATGGCTTAGTGGTTAAGGGCACTTGCTTTCAAAGCCTGATGATGAATTCTATTCCCCAGTACCCACATAAAGCCAGATGCACAAAGTGGTACATGTATCTGGAGTTTCTTTACAGTGGTAAGAGGCCCTGGCACACCCACTTTCTCATTCTCTCTCTCTCTCTCTACTTCTTTCTATCTTTCTCAAATAAATATTTTTTTTAACTCACAGGAACAATGACACACAAAATCATAAGAAGAAAAGAGAAGAGTGATCTCTCCCAGGAATAGAATGTGTCTGCTACAGCCATATCTCTTAATTTTAAGAGGAACATATCTTCTTATGATACCAGCGTTTTAGTTTTCAGAATGATAAATGCATATATTTCACATGGTGGTATAACTTTACCAGGA
Organism: Dipus sagitta; assembly: GCA_036346955.1. Classification (NCBI taxonomy): domain Eukaryota; kingdom Metazoa; phylum Chordata; class Mammalia; order Rodentia; family Dipodidae; genus Dipus; species Dipus sagitta. The sequence continues at coordinate 77,427,170 of CM070784.1, forward strand.
TAACTTTTTTAAGTTTTATTTTTATTTGTACAGAGAGAGAGAGAGAATGGGCATGCCATGGCCTCTAGCCACTGCAAACAAAGTCCAGATGCATATGCCACCTTGTGTATCTGGCTTATATGGGACCTGGAGAATCGAACCTAGGTTCTTATGCTTTGCAAGCAAGTGCTAAACTTCTAAACCTTCTCTCCAGCACCAGGCTAACTTTTTAACTACCTATTGAAAGTAATATTCATTAATCCATAAAAGTGCACATTTCTGAAGCTTACAGCTTGATGAATTATGTGTTAGTATATGCATTTATTCTCATAAGTTTTAGAAATGTTTCCTATTTTCAAAAACAGCTATAAAAGCTAGACTGCAGGAGATAATAAGACAGTATCTGTAAGACAATAGGTTTGAGAAGAAGAGGATGTGGAGATAGGATACCTGTAGCTCTTGGACTGTAGAATCTCAAAGGAAGGTAGATCCTTGTAACCTACTTAGGGGCCTTCTGTCAGCTAGGCCCAGCTTCATGTGTAGCTCATAAATTTTACAGTAAATTTTTGGCTCCTCATATTTACTGAGATGAAACATTAGCTTAGTGAAGTTCCAGCCTCCTGACTGTCTTGAGTTAGTGTTGAGTAAAATGGAGTAAAGATGCTACCCAGGGGTTAAGTCCCTGTCCTGCTATGATAAGCTGTCATTGCAAGGATACAGGCCATCAGACAGCATACCTGGTCCTTTCTAGAGACTCAGGAGCCTTTTCTAATTGTTAACTAAGAAATTGATTTCCAACTCCAGAATATGAATAACTCACTCTTCTACTCTGTTCTATTCACTATCTCTGCCTTAAAACTTATCTGTATATATGACATCAACTGGATTCCTTATGTTCTGCCTGTTATTTGTGTGTGGCCAACAGAGAGTATGTATAGGAGATCAAAAAGATGAGACAATGATATTGGGGTGCTAATTACTCACATCTCTTCCTTCAGGATTGCCTAGATATAATGGACCTAGTACTATTGATTTGCTAAACATGGACTAGAGGAGTTTACACTTCTCTGTTCTTAAAGTCTGAAATTCCATATCCCTCAATTCTTTTGTCCTATTTCTCTTTTCCTCACTGTACATTCTACCTGTTTCAGTTTTAGCAACAAGTGCCCTCCCTTGTCTTTGAAATCTCTCTTCAGTTTCTTTTGGCCTAAGGTTTTCAGTCAGATCCCAAAATGTCTTTTCTTATTGCCATATTCTTGGCTTTGGATATTTGCCATACTCAAGAGGATACAAGTAAGTGAGAACAAGTCTCCTCAACAATTTCTTTAAAAGGCAATGTTGTGCAATGATTCTCACAGCCTGAGAGGCTTCCTGGGATCCCTACCTCACCGTAGGAAGTGACTCAGTCACTGACATACCATCTATGCACAATGGGTCAGATATTATCTCTGATGCACTTTTAGAAAGGAAAAGCTGGACATATTTCTTTCAATAGAAAAAACTACAAGTCTCTGACACCAACAACAGTGGTGACAGGAATCACTTCAACCCACCCAGGAGAACTGGCTGTTTCCAGAGTGTGGGCATCAGCAGTGATCTGCTGCTTCGTCACTCCACCTGCAAAATGAAAAGGACAGCTAGCCTTCCACATATATGAGGGCTTGGTTAAAATGAGATTTTATAGAAACTATTGCTCCAGAAATGTGCTTCTATATAACTCAAAACAGAATTGAATTGAATAGAGTGAGGGTTCTTCATGAAAACTTAATTATTTTTATGGAATTTGTTGAGAGATGATGTCTCCTCTGCAATTTCTCTGCAGAGACTGAAGTGAGAAAACACACAGTTGGTAAAACAGTGACCCTTGACATCACTACTCAACAGCTGGAGAGCTTGGACACATCAATTAGCCTTTTTCAGGTATCGTGCTCCCTGTAGCTATTGAGGCTAATGACATACCAAGTGATAAAGGAGTTGGGATCATTATTCTGGGTAACATTTTCAGATGTGTAAATGGTATGTATGTGTGCATGCATGTTCATACAATTGTGGGATCAAGTGTGTGCAGGTGGATATGCATTTCTGTGTGGAGGACAAGGTTAGACATTGAATGTCTTCCTCAATCATGCTCCATTTTTATTGTTTGAGACAAGGTCTCTTGCTGAACCTAGAGTCCTCCACTTTGGCTAAATTAGCTAACCAATAAGCCCTGGGGCATACACTATCTCTAACTCCCTAGCATTAGGATTACATAGGTTCTAGGGTTCTGAACTTGAGTTTACATGCTTGCATGTCAAGCCCTTTGCCCCACAAAGCCATCTCTCCAGCCCTAAATTGGATAACTTTTGAATAACAGTTAGCACATCCAGACAGAAAGAAAACCCTGAGAAAATTTACAATTTGGAGCTAAGCATGGTGGCACAGGCCTTTAATCCCAGCACTCTGGAGGCAGAGGTGGGAGGAGGATCACTGTGAGTTCAAGGCCACCTTGATACTACATAGTGAACTCCAGGTCAGCCTGAGCTACAGTGAGACCCTACCTCAAAAAACCAAAAAAAAAAAAAAAAAAACTTGCAATTTGGTGATGATGATGCTGGATTATGTTGTAGTTTCTCATTGCTGGGACAAAACACCCTAATGGAAGCAGCTTATTGGAGGAAAGTGTTTACTACAGGTTTACAATTTTGAGGGGAAGATTCATCATGGTGGAAAATGCAGAGGCTAGGCATCTCATCTTACTACAGCAACTTGCAGGGACCAACAAGAGAGTGAGCTAGCTAGCACTAGCAATCTGGGCTAAGCCTCAACAAGATCCACCCCAGTGACTCTCCTCCTCCAGCAAGGTTCCATCTCCCAAGTTGCCACCAGTTGAGGATGGACTACAAGGCTTAATCACAAACCCATTAGACTATGGGGAGTAGTTCACATTCAAAGTACCACAGGTTGTAAGTCTAAAAGATACATTGTACTCAGAATACCCTCCAACAAACAGCCTCCATTCCTAAACTCTTTACTAAAGTAAGAGCCACTTCTCTAAACAGTCAATTTCATCATGGCTTCATTCACTTAAAAACTGTTTTTAGCCTACTCAACAAGGAAATTTGAAATATCTTAAGGCACCATGCAAGGAATTCACAACCTGTTTCTGTCACACTCCTGTAATGCCCTAGCTGGCTGCTTTCCACCTTGTATGTCATGTTATAGCCATAACAAAGTGCCAGTGTGGGCCATCATGGCTTGCACATAAGTTTTCCCTTTGCCTAGAATGATCCCATGGAGCCCACAGTGCATTGGTCAGGAGCTACCTTATTAGCTCATCTTAGTTAAGTACATATTGTATGACCACCAGGGTGACAGCCATCATCAACTCTGATGTAGCATCATAAGTACACCTAACAAGAATGGGCAAAATGGAGTGCATAAAATGAGACCAACGCTAGAATGAACGGGAAGTGGCAGAGTGAGAATTCAAACCAAGGCACTCTAACTCCAAGGCAGCTGTATTAGTCAGTTGATTCCTCAGACTACTGTGATAAATCACCACAAACTTTGTGGCTTAAGACTTATAAACTTACCATCTTACAGTTCTGAGAGTCAGAAGTCCAAAGCACATCTTAATGAGTTGTAATCCTGGACTTGGCAGAGCTGCATGCATTCTGGAGGTCTGTTTCCTTGGTTGTTGTTTACATTTCTTGGCCTATAGTCCTTTCCTATATCTTCAAAGTCACTACATCAACACCAACTCTGTCTCCCTCTCCCCACATCCTTTCCTTTGTTTTCCTTCTCCCTCTCTTTTCCTCTCTAATTTGGCTTCTATCCTGACCTCTCCTTGTCTGAATTTGACCTTGTTACTACTTCCTTCTTAAAAGGACACTTGTTATTACATTAAGCCAGCATGAATTGTCCAGGATAATCTCAAGATTCTTCCACACATCCACAAATTCCCTCATAAATGAGCTTCTTAACATTCTTCTCAAATCCCAGGGATTAGGATAGCCACAGTACTACTCTTAATTTCTGTGCTATTTTTGTGGCTTTGTCTAGGGAAGTTGCCTTTTTCTAATTTTTTATGAATATTTCATAACAAGCTGATATTTTGCAAGTCCTTTATTTATACTTCTTCTGTACTTATCATATCATTTAAAATTTGGGATTTATATTATGGATATCCCAATCAAATGAAAACCTTTCCAGAGTGAGTTTTGCATTTGTTCTGCTCAAAGACACTCAGAACACAGCCAAAAAACATGTACATTGCAGGTGTTCACTCAGTTTTGTTATATGGAAAGATGGAACATTAGAAAATAATTGGAATTTCTATTCTTAGGTGGTGACCTTCAGAATCATTTTAATAAATAAATTAATTACTTTGACTAAAAGGATACTTCCAGATTTCATAGATATCAATAGTGAATGCCACAGGAAGTGAAGGTGTCCCTTCCTGTTGATGCTTGGTCTTCAGTCCATCAGCACTCGGGTGCGCCCTGCCTACAAAATGCCAGACCCAGAAACATAGATTATATATATTATCACTACAGAGTATCGATTTTAAGGGCAGACATAAGTGATAGTAATTGATGCTTACATCATGTAGAGTCACTTTCAGTCTTTCTGGAAGTCCCCAAAACTCTGCAAAGCTGAGAGAGGAGGGGAGAGAAAGGAGGAGCAAAAGAAGGAGGGGGCAACACATTGAGACAAATCTTGAATTTCTCAGAAGATGGAGAAATGAGAAATCAATGACCATATACCATGAAGGTCAAGATCACCATGAACAGAATAACACACCCCAGACTCTGGACAAAACAAAATGCATTGTAAGAAACTCCAGGATACCTAGATCTGAACTTGGCTCCCTAGTGCCATCTTCTGGAAACTGTCTACTGTAGGGCATTTAAATCAGGACTGAATTGGAACAAATGAAACATCCAGATAGTTGTGTTGTGTGGGACCTTTGGAATACCACCAAGTTTTAACACAGAAATAGCTTTAAAAGGACTGGTGAAATGGCTTAGTGGTTAAGGCATTTGCCTGAAAGGCCTAAGGACCCTGGTTCGATTCCCCAGGACCCACCTAGGCCAGATGCACAAGGGGGTGCATGCATCTGGAGTTCACTTGCAGTGGCTGGAGGCCCTGGTGTGCCCATTCTCTCTCTCTGCCCCTTCCTCTGTCTCTTTATCAAATAAATAAATTAATTAAATATTTTTTAAAAAGAAATAGCTTAAAGGAAACTTTCTGGGGCTGAAGGTATGACTCAGCCTTTAAAGTGCTTGCTAGCAGCCTAACAACCCAGATTCTATTCCCCAGTACCCACATAAAGCCAAATGCACAAAGAGGCACATTCATCTGAAGTTCCTTTGCAGTGGATAGTGCACACATTCAATATTCTCTCTCTCTCTCTCTCTCTCTCTCTCTGTCTGCTTCTCTCTTCCTTTCTCCCTCCCTTTCTCCCTCCCTCTCTCCTAGCAAATAAATAAATAAAATATTTTTTAAACTTTCTGAATTTGAGTGGAAAAAGTTCTGAAAAGTATGAGATTAGATTTTCAGGCAATGAAAGCTTTATAGATATGAACTTAATTTTCACACCCCTGACATTGTCATTTTAGGTTCACACATAACAATTACCTTTTGGTAACTCATTCTCTACAGCTAAATAGGTTAATTTCCCTAACTTAATCACACTTCTGAAAATTGTTTAGAAGATCTTGGGCTACATTTTGTATTAAGTGTATATTTGTATTCCATAGCAATACCATGGATGTTGAGATACTGAAAGGGTTTGCTAGAGGGTTTTGTGACTTCAAATATAGTTCTTACTTAAGAAACTATGATAAGTTGGATCTGCCAAATTAATTGCCATTTTCTCAGGTGATGCTCCTCAGAAGGAGGCAGCTATAAAGAAACAGAAAAAAAAAAGAACTCAGGGGTCTATGGAGGTAGATTATAAGTATGCCTATAATCTCAACACTGGAGAGACAGGAACAAAAGAATCCTTAGGGCTTGCTGAGTAGCTAGTGTAGCCAAATTATGGTGCTTCAGGTTCAATGAGAAACCCTGTTACAAAGTCTTCATAAAGACAGAAGTATGGTACAAAGTTGCACAGCAGGTTCTCAGTGGCTGTGTGTGTTTGTGTGTGCATATGTGTGTGCACATGCATGTTTTCATGGATGTAGTACAGGTACATATGTGTCCTAGTGCAAGTATGGAGGTCAGAGGACAACCTTGAATGTCAGTCCTTACCTTCCACCTTGTTTGAAGCTGGGTCTCTCATTTTCTCATGTTCTGGGAATCCAAACTCAGGTCCTCATGCTTTCATGGCAAGAGCTTTTCCCATGAAGCAATCTCCTCAACCTAAAATGTTGTCTTGTGGTTTAGTTTGGTTTTGAGACACAATGTCATGTAGCTCAGGCTGCAGCTGGCCTCAAACTCAACTATGTAACTAAGAATGATCTAGAATTTCTAATGTTCTACTCTCCATCTCTCGAATGATGAGGTTACAGGCATGTAACATGATGCCCATTTCATGTGATGATAGAGATCAAGCTCAGAACTTCATGCATACTCAACAAGCTCTCTACCCAATGAGCCACATCCCCAGCTCCTCAGGAGCTGTTTAACAAAAGAGTCAAGTATCTGCTCCTCTCAAGAACTTATTTTTTTCCATAACCTCTGTGTTTGAGGTTTATCTACCTTTTTTATGCCTTCTACTCCTGTTTGCTAAATGGAATTAAAGGATTAGAGTTGAGATGGTCTGGACAAATAGAAAGGGATCAAAAGATAATAAGACCAGGAAAAGCAAATGTGGTCATTTCAGTGAAAGTCAAGGAGTCATGGGAGGAAGCAGAGAACTGCACATTCTTATGAAGGTGGAAGAGGTGTCAAAAAATGTTAGCAGGGGAAATGGTATATTTTCTATTAAGTTTCTGTTTGAGCACTATTGCATTTAATGTGATTGTGTACTAACATGTATCAGTAGGAGATGTTTCATATTCAAACCATAATACTTACTTAAGGTTCTCTGCAGGGTGTGTGTGTGTGTGTGTGTGTGTGTGTGTGTAAAATAAGGAATTATTGGAATTGTCTCATAGGTTTTTGGAGGATGGAAGGTCCAAAGATCTAAGCAAGCCGGAAGCTAAGGAGCACTCATGTAAGGTACAGGACTGGAGAACAAGGAGAACTGACAAGGTGTAGCTCAGTGTGAAAGGCAGTAAGCTCGTGGGTCAAGATTTTTCAGTTCAAATTCTAAGGTAAGAAAAATGGACCAGCTCAGGGACAGTATAGTATTAGGAATGTTCTCTTTAGAGGGTCTCCTTAGAGACATTTTAGTATATGTAGGCCTTTGACTGATTGGATAAGGACCAGCTACACTTCAAGAGACAATAGGAGGGCCAGAGAAATGGCTCAGTGGTTAAGGTGCCTGCTTGCAAAGCCTGACAGCCTAGATTAGATTCCCCTGTAGCCATATAAAGCAAGGTGCACAAAGTGGTACATTCATCTGGAGTTCATTTGAAGTGATAAGGGGCCCTGGTACACTCATCATTCCCTCTCTTTCATATTCATTCTCTCTCTCCCCCTCCCTCCCTTGCCTTACAAATAAATAATAAAGAAAGAAAGTGAAAAGACCTGCCTTTAAAAATACAATCTTATTTGCTCATCATACCCACTTAATTATTAAAATACAAAAACTGCCCTCAGAGACACACTCAGAATCATGTCTGACAAGATACTGTCATGCGTCATATACTCACGGATATATTATAAAAAATGTATGGCTAAACAATTTTGTCCTATGCAAATATCAAAATGCAGTTATACAAACAAAGATAACTCTCACATAACTAAGTAATATACTGTTATGGGATCATGGTCCCATATGTGATCTAACCATCATTGACCAAAGCTGTCACTATATGGCATATAACTATATTTGGGCAATGTCAGTCAAGATGACAAAATTTTTAATTAGTATGATGAAATTATATATACCATGTTTTGATACACATATGGTAGGATAGCTAAATCAAGCTATTTATCAGATGTATTACTTCTCATACTTATCTTTATGGTAATAATATTTAGTATGTAGTCTCTTAATCTGGGTATAGTGGTGCATTCTTGTAGTCCCAGCAAATAAACATGAATCACTTGGATCTCAGGATTTTGTGACCAGCCCAAACAACATACTGAGACCCTATAAAAAATAAGATGAAATAATAAAACTATATTATTGTAGGAATTTTCAAATATATTGAAAATAATAACAAGTACATTATTGACTGTATGTGTCACAATATGCATTAGAGTTCCAAACTTTTTCCTCCAACCTAGCTGAAATTTTGTATCCTCTGAGTAGTCCCTCTATTCCCATCTTTGTTAACTACCATTTTATTCTGTTTCTATGATTTTTTTTGATTACATAGATAATTGAAATCATGCAGGATTTGTCTCTGTATCTGGCTTATTTAATTTACCATGATGCTCTTCAAGCCTACCCATGTTGCCACAAATGAAAGGAATTCCTAGCTAATAGAGAGGAATTTAAATGTTTCTTTTTTTTTAATTTTGTTTGTTTATTTATTTATTTGAGAGTGACAGACAGAGGGAGAAAGAGGCAGAGAGAGAGAGAGACAGAGAAAATGGGCACACCAGGGCTTCCAGCCACTGCAAACGAACTCCAGATGTGTGCGCCCCCTTGTGCATCTGGCTAACGTGGGTCCTGGGGAATCGATCCTTGAACCGGGGTCCTTAGGCTTCACAGGCAAGCACTTAACCACTAAGCCATCTCTCCAGCCCTTAAATGTTTCTAATACAAAGAAATGGCATATGTTTGGGATGATAGATATTCCAATTATGCTAATATTATATTACATATGATATATATTTTTTGAAAAATCACACATATCATAAACACATGTAACTGTGATGTATGTAATTATATCATAAGCACATATAATTAATATATATCAAACATAAAAACATTTTAACTATGAGATTCCTTTCTTTTGGATGACATAGTATTCCATTATATTTATAACATGTTTTCTCTATGGATTCATATCCTGGTGGGCACTTAGAATGAGTCTGTATCTTAGCTCTTGTAACTAGTACTGCAGTGAACATAAGGGTGCAGATATGTCTTTGAGATCCTGACTTCATTTCCTTTTGATATATACTTGGTAGTGCGATTTCTTAATTCTATGAGTGTTCTGATTTTAATTTTTGGAGGAGCTTCCACACTATTTTTCATAGTAGATATACTAATGATCTATCACATCCTTACTAATACTTATTATCATTCATTTTTTGACTATATCCACTCTAGAAGTTATGAAGTGATAGCCCATTATCATTGTAATTTGCATTTCCCCTGATGATTAGTGATTCTGAACATCTTTTTCTTATGCCTATTGGACATTTTATAACTTCTTTTGATGTGTGTACTCAAGTCTTTTGTCCATTTCTAAACAGGTTATTCATTTTCTTGCTGTTGAGTTATTTGCATTTGTTATATATTTTGCATATTTACTTCTTATGAGATGTGATTTTGTTATTTTAAAGACAGAGAAAGTATCAGTCCACTGCAATCAAACTCCATATGCTTGTGCAACCTAGTGGGCATGTGCAACCTTGCTCTTGCCTCGCCTTTGTGTGGTTGGGTTACGTGGGATATGGAGAGTCCATCATGGATTTTTAGGCTTCGCAGACAAGCGCCTTCAACTCTAAGCCATCTCTCCAGCCCTAAGATGTATGATTTGCAAATATATTATCCCAGTACTAATAGTCTCAATCGTCACTGTTTCAATCAATTTCTTTCCTGTGCAGAAACGTTTTAGTTTAATAAGATCTCAATTGTCTACTTTAACATATACTAGCAACCCTCACACTTTCTTTTAAGAGCTTTGCACAATGTAGGACATTCTCTGATGTACATATTTACCAATATGGAATCAACCTATGTGCCTATGAGTGGATGGATGGATACACATACTTTAAAATATATGTATAATATAACATTATTCAGCTATAAAATGAATAAAACCCTGTTTTTTGCTTCGAAATGGATAGAGCTAGAGAACTTTGTGTTAAGTGAACTAAGCCAGGCACTAAAAGACAAAAATATATGTTTTCTCTTGCACGTAGAAACTAACATGAAAGCTAATCTGATATAGACACAGAGTTACTAGAGGTGAAAAAGTTGGATGGAGGAGGCTGACAATGGGCACAGTCACATAGAATGGTGGACTCAAGCCCTACAGCATAGTGAGAATACTGTAGTTCACAATGGACTACTAAATATTTATGAAGAGCTACAAGAGAGGAACATGAAGCCTCCACAGGTACAGAAATGATAAAAATTAGGGAACCTGATTTTCCAATGTGGAACAATGTGTACTATACACATGTGTTGAAATAATCACACTATGCCCAATAAATTTGCACACATATTACATGTTAATTGAAAAGAAAGAAAAAGAAGTGCTTTTGGGTGTGTGTATGTGTGTGTGTGTATGTATGTGTGTGTGTGTATGTGTGTGTGTATGTGTGTGTATGTGTGTGTATGTGTGTGTGTGTGTGTATGTGTGTGTATGTGTGTGTGTGTATGTGTGTGCGTGTGTATGTGTGTGTGTATGTGTGTGCGTGTGCATGTGTGTGTGTATGTGTGTGTGTATGTGTGTGTGTACATGCGCATGCATGTGAGGGTACAAGTGTGCCACAGTGCACCTGTGGAGGTCAGAAGACAACCTCCAGGAGTTAGTCCTTGCCTTCCACCTCAGTTCTCTCTCTCTCTCTCTCTCTCTCTCTCTCTCTCCCTCTCCCCCTCTTTCTCTCATTGTTGTTATTCATTGCTGTATTTGCCAGCTTCCAGGAAATTAATTCTCCTGTCTCCAACTACCCTCTCTCACCATCTATATGCTGAGATTACAAAAAGCTCACCATAGATTTTTATCTTTTTCCCATGGAGTCTGTGGATTTGAACTCCAATACTTATCACCATATCTCCAGCCCAGAAAAGTTAATTTTAAAAATATGTCTTTAAGCATTGTAGTACATATCTGCGAGGCACAATAATTGTGAGCCACTGCTGTAGCATATCTGGATTCAAGTCCCATGTTTACCACATTTTAATTATGTCCTTGAGAAAAACTCCTAATATCTCTGAGTCCTTGGAAAAATGGGATAGTCATAATACCTGTCTCAGAGAGTTGGTATGAGGAGCAAGGTGATGGAAAGTGCAAAGCGTTACTTAATAATCACTTCATATGTGACAGACAGAATGATAATACTATCTGAGGCATTTCTTATCTATCCACTTTGTGTGAGTGATATGCTATGGACACATTTCTATTTGTTGTAACCAGTAAGGCTCCAGAAAAGTGATTACAAAGGCAATCTGGGCTTAGACAAATGTGCTTTCTTGCCTTAGAGAACAGAATATGGCTTTTTGGAAATGACAGACTCCTCTGAACCTACAGCCTTTCTCAGGAAAAGCCCAAACCATGATCGACGGTGGCATTTCCTTCACGAATATGAGACAGCCCAGCCATCCTGTGTCCAATTTACTTTGGTCAGACTCATTTATTGAATCCTGTGGAGAGCAGCATGGTGGCAGAAGTAGAAGATGAAGCTATCCATCTGGGTAGAGAACAAGGATACAGAAGTGACAAGAGTGAGCATTAGGAGAGGAGCCAGCCCCTGAGGCTACATTGGTCTGGGGAGACTCCTGCCTTGCAGAAAGTTTCCAAACTCCCTTTTAACAATAATGATTGGGATATGTTAGCCATTTAAGCCCTCTAGGTTACAGCATTCTTGCCTCACAATCATCCAGATAGAACAACCTTTGCTGTTAAGAAGCTTGGAGCTAATGGAAAACATGGGACCTCATACAATTGTGTTTTTAGAAGAACACAGTTTCTTCCTCTAATAAAACCAGGATGGTGGTGAGGAACAAATGAGAAGATTTATATTAAAGCAGACCAAAAGTGCTCACAATGGTAACAAATGTCTGAAAAGAAGATTCAGATGGACCAATCCTGGTACATGATTCCTTCCTGAATTTCAGGAAAACACTGTCTTCTGAGAGAGAATACATATTTCTCTCTACTCAAAGATCATTTCACTACCTCATCTTCTTGAAACTGAAGTCAAAATATGAGTTAACTCTGTTCTATGACATCTTTGTGTTTACTTATCAAAGAGCAATTTGTAAGGATAAGTAATGTTGACTCATTTAGCCCAAGTAGGCTTTGTAAATAAGATACTAGAGAGCAGGCTAAGTCTGAGGGCAGTGGACAGAGAATGGAGCAGGAGAGACAAGTATGTATGACTCTAAAGTATCAGCTATGTGCTATTGTGTTCATTGTTTTTCAAGTTTTTAGACATCAACCCCTCTTTTGGGCCTTTCACTCTAAAACCCTGACTTGAGCTCATTTTCTTTGGCTCCATTCACTCATTCATTCATTAATTCACTAAAGAAATAAAATGTTTACTGAATGTCCAGGTATAAAGGTTACAGTAGTGAAAACAATCAGTAAGCAAGCTGGCATTCTAAAGAAATAGACACACAAATGAGTAACAAAGATAGGCTCAATGACTGGTTCTAATGAGAAAATATCAGCATAAAGAACAGAGACTAGATTAGAGATCAACTGTAAATGAAGGCAAGGAAAGCATTTCTGGGGTGATGGCATTGAAAATGAGATCTTAAGATTAAAAAGCCACACCTTCAAGGATTTGTAGAGTTACCTAAGGAGTACAGGCAACCAGAGCAAAGGCTCTGAGCTGGGACTATTCTTGTGGAGGGAGGGGCATTTATGTATGCATGAGTGGATGTAGGTGTGTGTGCAGGTACAAATGCATGTGTGGTGGTTTGATTCAGGTGTCTCCTATAAACTTAGGTGTTCTGAATACCAGATTCCCAGCTGATGGAGATTTGGGAATAAACACCTCCTAGAGGGAGTATATTGTTGGGGGCAGGCTTATGGGTGTTATAACCAGTTTCCCCTTATCAGTGTTTAGCACACTCTCCTGTTGCTATTGTCTACCTGATGTTCGCCAGGGGGTGATGTCCACCCTCTGTTCATGCCATTATTTTCCCTACCATCATGGAGCTTCCCACTTGAGCCTGTAAGCCAACATAAACCTCTTTTGTCCCACAATCTGCTCTTAGTTGGGTAATTTCTACCAGTAATGTGAACTTAACTGCAACAGCATGTGTGTGCATACAGTCACCATTAAACTAGGACTGGCTGGGCAGAAAGCCCTGAGCATCTGCCTGACTCAGCCCCCCAAGTGCTGGGATTACAAGCACATGCTGCCATGCCTGCCTCTTATGTGCGTGCTGAAATTTGAACTCAGTCCTTGTGCCTGAGCAGCAAGCCCTTTACTCACTGAGCCATCGCCCCAACTCTGGGGACATTCTTGATTGCTTCTTACTGTTGACTGCTTTATGTGCTTTACCTAGGTTTTGTCTTTGAATTTCTTCCAACTTAGGAAGGTATTTTAGGCTTTGACTTTTGTTGACCATTTGCTTATCTGTTCATTCATTCATGCCTTTGTACCTCACAGGCATAAAATAATGACTTCATAAAGTAAGGATATAACAGTGAGTTAAACTGACATGAGTCCCATCCTCTTGGAACTTAGAGTACACGAAGGTGGTCCTCAGAGCATCCAGAGCCTAGGCTTCCAGATAGCCATATCTGAGAAGTTTGGTTCTGAGCTCCTACCATGGACTCATCTTACCCATTTAAGGAGTCAGTCCCATGCTGGAGAGGAGGATTTGAAGTTTAATGCTGGTGGATAATGGAAACACAGCTAAGACTCTAAAGTCAAAAAGAACTTGGTTTTAAATTCTAGTTCTGTTAGTGGCCAGCTATGTGACCATGGCATAGTGACTTAAGCCCTCTGAGCTTCAGTCTTCTCACCTCTAACATGTTTATTTTATGAGATATAACCATGTTATCAGGCACAGGAATGAGTGCATGTCAGCTTCCCCATTAATGATTAAGGTGACATTTTATCTCATTTTTTTCTGGCTTATTGAGTTATTTTCCTGAGAGAATAAAATTATTGTAAATTATAAAAGAAAAAAATGAATGTTTTTAAATTTAATCTTATTTGTGGAAAATCATATTCCCTTAAAACCCAACTGGGATATTTTGCCCATGGCTTCAGTTAGCCACCATAAATGTAAGTCCAGACTATTAAACACAAAATTTGGGAAACAAATGGTTAATTTTTAAATTACATGTTATTCTAAGCAGCATAATGAACTCCCATGCCTTCTCACTTCATCCCATCTAAGACATGAATCATCCCCTTGCCCACACATCTTTGTTGTGTATTCTACCTGCCCAATGTCACTATATGGTTATCAGACTTAGTGTATCATGGTTCTGTGTTCATGTAACCTTTTATAACTTAATAATGTCCCCAAAGTACAAGAATAATGAGGCTGGAAACTTGGGTATGCCAAAGAGAAGCCATTAAGTGTTTTACTTAAGTAAAAAGGTGAAAATATATCCTCCTAGAGTATATATACATAGCAAAAAAATCATATATATGTACATTTGTATGCACATACACATGTATATAAACATATATGTATTTATGTGTATTATGTGTATGCATATTTATTTGTATGTTTTAGTTCTAATCATGGTTTCCAGGGATCCACTGGAAATCTTAGAATATATCTATTATAGATATGGAGATAATATTGTGATCTTGCTATCAACACAGCTCATAAAAGCAGCACTTTTCCTGAAAACTGAATTCTCCAGTTGCCACTATAGTGATAATTAATTAAGTAATTAGCTAATATTCACTGCAGTGAAGTAAATATTAGATAGTGAATGCAAAGGACTGTTGAAGTAGGACTCTTGCCAATATCCTTAAAAAGGAAATGTCATTTCTTTTTAATGTTCATTATTTTTATTATTGACAAGATGTTTCATATTGATACATCATGTGTTGGTACCCTCTTTTCCCTCGTCCCTGCCCCCATTCCACTGGGGACGCTCCTCAGTGGGTTGCAGATATTCCCCATAGGGTTGTAGTTTATGCATTGTGGGAGCACCATTTCTTATCCATTGGCAGAAACCAGCTCCTCTGGGAAGAATGGGTGAGTCACTATGGAAATATGCCTGACTTGCTTATGGAGAGCAGAAACTACTACATAATGTTACCACATAGCTATTTCTTAAAGCAGTTAAGCTTGAATTACAAAAGAAAACATATGTTCCCTGTTCCTATCTTTCTCAATCCCTACATCTGTCAAAGCCCTCATGTAGTGGGGGCCATTAATAGAGGAAAATTTAACTGCTAGGTTTGTGAATTACCTCCTGGAGTTAGGATCCATGGAAGAAACAGAGAGAGGTATTGTATGAAGGTCAATTTCTAGTGGTGTCATGCACCAGCTCTTAACTGGCAGTGGGAAACAGCACCACTGATTTGTACCAAGGCCTCTGGAGTTACTCAGCTGTATTAAACTATTAGAAGGAAGAACGAAAATCGAAATAGATTGCATCCATTTGAAGTAGGCTTCTTGAAATGCATTCACTGGGAGTATTAAAGTCAATATAGATGACAAGGTCAGCTGAGATCCATTGCCTTATACCAGGGATATTAACACTCAGGTGCTCACCATAGGCTATTGCTGCACACTTCATTAGATTAGATGATACTTATAACCTGAAACAATAACTGTTTGAATCCAACTGCATCTGAGGTCAGGGAGCATTCCTTGGAGATGCCTTAACCTTGGGATTGAGAACTGAGTGGGAACTTATTTGTCATCTTCTAAAACTTATTTGAGCTAAGAGTTGACCAAGTGCTGCTCTGATGACATGCTTTGCATTCCATAATGGTTTCAAGTTAGAGACTGAATAGCTCTGTATATGTTTCAAATTGTTGCTGCCCATTAAAAATACTACCTTGAGCCGCCTTTAATCCCAGCACTCGGGAGGCAGAGGTAGGAGGATTGCCTTGAGTTCAAGGCCACCCTGAGACTCCATAGTGAATTCCAGGTAAGCCTGGGCTAGAGTGAGACCTCCCTCCAAAAACCAAAAAAAATAAATAAATACCACCTTGAAGTCATTTAGGATTCTGACCTCAGTGTAGAAGGTTATTTAGACTAAAACTGTGCTTCCTCCTGATCCTGTGGCAAAATTTGTCATCAGCTAACTTTGGCCAAAATTCATTTTTACCTGTACCATTTTGAGGTCAGGAAGTTTAACCTAACCACAAATTTTCAACCCTTTTCAATGTTGCATTTCAACTTCATCTTTTTGTTGCCTTGTTCTTATAGGCTTGGGGTTTATGTTCCTTGATCAATCTTGCACTTTCATAAAGTGACAACATTTCACCCAGGCATTATTTTTCACCTCCCTATCCTGCAAGATATCATCTATCTTTCAGACAAAAGGAAATGTTTTCATAATAACATACACCAGATATCTTTGCCTCAAAGTTTTTCTTCATTTAATAAATATTGTAATTATAAATATCTAATAAATATTGAGTACCTGAGTACCTACTATGTGTGAGCTATTGTTTTGATAACTTAGGATCACTGGAGTTCAAACAAGATGCAATGAGAAACAAGCTAGCCAAACACTTTCAGAGTGCATGAGGCAACAATGTTAGGAAAAAGAACATGCCAATTATCCAGAGTAATTACCAAATACCTTTCTAATGGGAGAATTTCTGCAGGTATCTGAAAAAACTAAGGGTAAGAATGTTCCTGATGATATGAAGCAGCTTCTGGGGACAAAAAAAAAAAAAAAAAAAAAAACTTCGTAAGTTAGAAAAACAGAGCCCATTGCACAAAAATAGGAAACCAGGGATGGGCAGCAACAGCAAGATTACATGGAGTATCCTTAGCCCAAGTTAGGAGTTTGAATTTTTTCCCTGAGTGATAGAAAACTATCCCAGGTTTTCAGTAAGAGAAGGTCATCACCTGGTTTAATCTGTACTGATAGATCTATACTTTTCTGTCTGAAGTATAGCAGTATGAGAGAATTATGCTTTGGTAATTAGCTAGTTCTGAGGGCAAATCCCAGCTCTATCACTGTGAGGATTACTCTCAGTTGTCAACTTTGATAGAATTTATAAAATCACCATGGAAACAAATCTCTAGGCATGTCTAGATAAGGTTGAGATAGGAAGACACACCTAAATGTGGACAGCACCATTCCATGGGCTGAGCATCCTGGACTACATAAAAAGGAGAAAGCTAGCTGAGCATCATTTCTATCCCTGTGCCTCCAAGCATTGGACTGAATGTGACCTGCAGCTTCTTGCTCTGCCTCTGTGCCCCCCCACACACACACATAATGGACACTACCCCACAAACCCCTTCCTCCTTAGCTTGCTTTGTCAGGCATTGTGTCATAGCCACTAGAATATAGTTACTTACTAGCTAACCTTAGATAAGGTAATTTCCAACTTTAAATTTTATAATATCAAAATGTATAAAAATAGCTACCTCTTTAACTTAAGTAAATGGAACCTGCTGAATCCATAGCATATGAAAGAAGTTGTTATCCATCCATTCATTCATCTGTGGAGCAAATCTATATTCAAACACTATTCTACCATTTACAGTCCTTCATGTAATAATTTTTGACTACTTGTATATTATTTTATAGAATTTTAGAACATTTGACTTTATATCATTACTCCCTCCCAGCTTTTCAATTTGAAGTTTTCAAACTTGCCATTTCTCAGGTATTTCTGTGCTTTCTTAAATCTAAAGTCCATTTTAAGAGCCTTAGATAAGTACAAAGAACCCAGATCCCAACTTACTCAGCAAATACTGATCTTTGAAGCATTTGAAGGGTATGGTATTGTGGTGCTAGATTAACAATTCTTAACCTTTAAAGCATCAGAAATTGTGACTTCACATTAAATCAATTAAAAGATTTAAATTGTTAATAAGCAGGTCTAGTAATTATAGTACCATTCTACCACAGTAGGACAATGTTTTGGAGTGTGCACCCTAGAGCTATAGTTTTATACTCTGTTGACTGTCCTTCATCGCAAAGTGTACTGTTTTAGAACTGTTTAATTCCCTGACTGAGATCCATCGTATACCTCCCAAAGTTCTTGAATCTAAGAAACCCAAGCTTTCTTTTTGGTTCTGACTTGAAATCATGATTAGTTGGCTCTATCAGCAAGCTTTCTATTTTCTGCAGGGCTAAGTACCACTCACTAAAACCTTATATATGACAGCAATTATAATGTGCTTTTGTTTTTTATAGCTAAATTAAGTTGTATGTGTTGGTTAAAATGTGAAGGCAAATATGCAAAGGATTTGTGGTGCATAATATTGTAACATGTCTTTTGAGAGTCACTACAATAAGGAGTGTCACTGAGCCCCTGATCTGTATTTCAGATAACAAGAATTGCTCCCAAGTGAATAGACTACAATATTTGCACTGCACAAAAGTCCCAGACTAGCATTTGATCAAAATTTTGCAAAGTATGGAAAAGCTCTGATATTTTCTTAGAACAGAGTTTTTAGTCACTATGTCCAGACAGGTGCCTGACTTTCAAAAAGATTTCCTCAGAATGACATGTCTTATAAATTCTTAGTCACACATGCCTTCCAAAGTTCCAGTGGCAGCTCAGAACATGATAAAATACAGAATGAAGTTGAGAGATCCTGTGAGCACTGTGTAAGGATGCTAGTTTGTTCTTCTGATAAAGTCTCTGACAGTTTATCCAGCAAATGTTCTCTAAAGTGGCCATGGGGCCAACATGTTAAAAAAAATTCAAGGCAGAAATGAGAGCTTGAAAATATTTAGCAGCCGTATTGAACTGATGCTCCCTATTTTGACTTCAATCTTTGCTCTATTCCCACACAATGTCACTCAATAGAACTTTTCTATGTGCTTCCTTATTTGGTCATCTGGAGAAGACTTGTGATGGTGTGTTCAGAATCTCTTCCTTTATTTATCTATTGGATATTCTTCTTGAGAGTGATTCTAATAGCAGGAGGAAGAAAAACATTTAGTGAGAAATTATTGTAGCAGATGCTTTACCTGCAGTGTCTCACTTTTTTTCTCAAGAATTCTACAATACCATTTGTTAACAGACCTGTCTCATCAGCATTACTCCATTTGGAAGTAAAACCACAGAAACCAGGAAAGTTTAAGTTTATAATAGTCATCTATTAATTACCTTTATTCCATATTTACCTATGTGATAGGTATTGGGATTGGGGAAGTCAGTCATGGCTTCCAGAGTCAAGACCAAGCAACAAAAGTAAAACTTGCTAGAAAAGTCTGGTCACTGCTTGAAAAATGGAGCTTATTAAGGATACTAGAGAAGAGTTTAACTCACCATAATTTTATCCAATGACACTCCAGTTATTCTCCCTACAGTGCATCTGGACATCCTCCCTAGGATAGCATGAATCATTGTTTGTAGTTCTTTTTAAAATAATTTTAGTGGGGACTTTAATATATGAACACATTGTAAATTGGTCATATTCCCATTAGGCTGTCCTCTTTTATCTTCTCTTCCTTACCCTCATTCCACTGAAGACCTCCTCAGTGGGAATAGCTGTTATCACTGAGGGGTCATGAATATACCAGTCAGCTTGTGTGGAGGGCAATCACTCCCATATATGTTCTAACCCTGTGGTTCTCACATTCCAACTTATTTCCACCACCTCTTCTGCTACATTCCCTGAGACTCCTTTAGTGTTGAGTTCTTGGTAGCCTCTGATTTTGTGCTTTAATGATAATTTGAGTCTCCTCAGTGTCTCCCACCATCTCCATAGAGAAGGTTTTCTGGATAACAATGAGAACAGCACGCATATTTAATCTACCACTTCCTCTGCAATGTTTCCTGTGTCCTGGCCAGTGTGATAGAGATGACATATCCCTTGCCAGGTGCGGTGGCACATGACTTTAATCCCAGCACTCAGGAGACAGGGGTAGGAGGATCACTATGAGTTTGAGGCCAGCCTGAGTCGACATAGAGATGACTTATCCAGTCATGACTTATCTAGCTGATGACTTATCTAGGCACTCAGCTCTCTGCTTTTGTCATTCTTATGGGTCTTGGGCCTCCCTGGTACTTACCGTGATCTGCATCTGAGGCCTGAGCCTCTGTTCATACTTCTTTGGCTCATTATAGTAGAATTATATGTTCTCTTCTCTGCCATGACCTAGAGGCAATTTTATCCCTTGACTTTGTGGCTGGGCATATGACTTGTGTTAAAAACTAGTAGCTGGGAAAGAAGCATGACATAATTATAAACTTGGATTGTATTTCATGTGTAGTTTTGTCTTCTTGCATGAAAAGAACATGGCCCAAGTAGCTTCTGCCCTTTCACATGGACCACCAAACAACCTCAGTCCAACCCAAACCCTAGAGCCAAGCACAGCTGACACACATGAAACACAGTTAGTTGCCCAGGTGACCACAGCACAGATGGGCTAAGCCACTGACCCAAGTGCAAGAGAATAAGTGACTATTACTTTAATCTACTGAGATAGGGGTCATTTGTTACATGGCATTACTATGGTCAGAGGTGACTATTGCACTATTATGAACACTGATTAGAAGTTTTATTTTTTTATTCATTTGCTTTTCTCTACAAATGCTTAGATTGAGCCTCCAAATTTTCCTCCTCAAATTTCTGGAAGGAACTCTTTAAATCTAATCATAGTTTCAACAGTTAATCTCTACCTTATTTAACTTATAAACCCAGAAAATTTTCAAATGAATAAATTGCCCCTTTATATTTCCATTCTCAACATTGGCTATAGTGCTCCATCATCAGACACTGTGCTGTAAATTAAAGATTTCAACACATAAAAAGATACTTTGAGAGTGTAATCTACCTCAACCTATATAACAGCAATGTTCAGATTTTATGTCTTCAAGCATATAGGACAGCTAGCATGCACTAACATTTAAATAAAATTACCTGTCTGTAGCAATCCTTTGTGAGAAGGTTGAAATAAAGACCCAATTTGATGCCATCTCAATGTGATGCTTTCCCCTGCTATGACAGACAATGCAGCACATTTTTCATAAATCACACTTATTCCATTTCAAGGGCTGACTTATTAAGGTTATGTTGTTAATACTGTTGGAAAGTTTAAACCTTTATGTCAGGTACTATTGTGTGTGTGAATGTGTGTGTATGTGTGTGCATGCATGTCTGTGTGCATGCTTTGTACATGAGTGTAATAGATTTTTATGTCTTATATTGACATATAGAGAATTGAATGTCCAAAATTGTCTTTTTAAAGGGTTTTAATATTTTATTTTTATTTATTTATTTGATTAAGAGAGACAGAAAGAGAATGGGCACATCAGAACCTCCAGCCACTGCAAACAAACTCCAGACACATGTGTCCCCTTGTGCTTATGTGGGTCCTGGGGACTCGAACCTGGGTCCTTTGGCTTTGCAGGCAAATGCCTTAAGCACTAAGCCATCTCTCCAGTGAAAAATTATCTTTATTATTTCCTGGTTTGAGGAAGTCAAACATTTTTAAATATTTTCCTTAAATAGTTAAAGAGTCTGGGGCAAGTCAGTTTACCTTTAGAACTTGAAGAAGCTTTCTAGTGGAAGTCCACTATACCCATAAATATCTAGGATGGACTACAAACAAAACATCTTTCAAATAAAATGATCATTCCTCACATTTATAACACCATCCACATCATCTCATTTGAACTTTTCACAGGTAGGGTAGAAGTTGCAGTTAAAGGAGTTAAGTCTCTGTTGTTGTTCAGATATGAAATTTCCCCAACATGTGTTAACACTTGGTCCCCAGTTCACAGTGCTGTTTGGGGAGATAGGAGGTGGACATAGCTGGAGGAAATAAATCACTGGGGCCTTACCTGTGAGGGCTATATCTGGTCCCTTCCTTTTACTCTGTCTTCTGTTTACCATGACCATCACTCATCTCTTGCCTCTTGCCATGATGCTCTAGCAAAGCTCATGGAGCCAATTGACACAAACTGAGCCCTCTGAAACTGTGATCCAAAATGAATACTTCCTCCCTTGAGTTGTTTCTATCAGTTATTTGTCACAGCAATGAAAAATTTCAGAGAAATTAGGTCTCACTTCAATGTCATAATCTGAAACCAAACCTTTTACTCCAAATTCAAAGCTCTTTCTACTAGATTATAGTGGTGTCACTCCAGCCAACCATTGGCACCAAATTTTTGTTGCCTGGGAAGTGGCTTCTTGCCCAAAAATCATTTTGTTATCTGAAATGCAATTAATTACAATTCCATTGTTAAACATTTTAGAGCATAATGACCTCTTCAATAATTCTGCGTTTCAATACACAGATAAAAGCCACCTCTGCCAGGAAGCTTTTCTGAGATCTTCTTTTCTACTCAATCAGATTAAATTCATCTCTGGTTTACACGCCCAATGGATTTATTACATGTAATTTAGGCAAATATGCACTCAGTGTCCATGTGCCTACTGTTACATTATAACAATTGAAAACTATGTCATACCCCATGTATGCAGTTCTCTTTGCTTGTGCCAACATGTCACAACTCACTTATTTCATGTCTAAAAAAGAAAAAAAAAATCTAAACACCATCATAGCCTCAGAAACAGGTCATTCTTCTAGCCTTCTTCCACTCCATCTTCCTTGAAGCATGACCAAAAAATAATAAAATAAAATAAAATGCAGCCACTATGAAGACGCCCATAAGATTCTTCTTGCATGCCATGATAGAATAAAAAGGCTGTGGACTGAGATGCAGCTCAGTTAAAATCCCAATTCTATATCATCCTAGCTAAGAAACTTTTAAAATTTATTTTTCTCAACTTTTATTGACATTTTCCTTGATTATAAAAAATATCCCATGGTAATGCCCTCCCTCCCCCCATTTTCCCCTTTTAAATTTCATTCTCCATCATATCCCCTCCCCATCTCAATCAGTCTCTCTTTTATTTTGATGTCATCATCTTTTCCTCCTCTTATGATGGTCTTGTGTAGGTAGTGTCAGGCACTATGAGGTCATGGATATCCAGGCCATTTTATGTCTGGAGGGAGGACATTGTAAGGAGTCCTACCCTTCTTTTGGCTCTTACATTCTTTCTGCCACCTCTTCCGCTTTAGACCTTGAGCCTAGGAATGTGTGATCAAGATGTTGCTCGGTACTCCAGTCACTTCTTTCCAGCACTATGATACCTTCTGAGTCTTCCCAAGGTCACTGCCATCAGAAAAGAGTAGATTTTCTACCCAAAGTGAGAGTAGCATTATTATAAGGATATGAATATTAAGAGAAGTGCTTACTGGGCAGTTTGATAAGCATACTATATACATTTGTCCAGACATCAGCAGATGTTACATCCCTAGGTCTCATGACTACCCCTGCTTTAAGTTTTCAGTATCAGGGATGTATTCCCTCCCATGGAGTGGGCCTCCAGTCCAATTGGAGGGAAGTTGGTTCCACCATGATAGACGTGCCACTATCGCACCCGTTGGCTCATTTGGCCTGGCTGGCCAATTATAAGGCTTGCAGTGTCCACTGTTGAGTATCTTCACTGGTGGTATCTCTTTCTCCCATTGAACTGCATGTAGAATGGCTTCTTCCAGCTTTCTGTCAGCTGGTCTACATGGAGGAGGTTTTCAACTCAGTTCCAGCAGGGTTTCTCAGTGGGCTTGCAGCCCAAGTATGTAGAGTCTTCAGCAATAGGGTCTTACCATCTCTTCCTGGTGGGAAACCAAGGGCCTCGGCAATGGCCTATAATGTTTTGGGGGCATCAGGGATCTCCCTGGCCAACAACGCACTGGAAGGTATCCCATCCCTGGCACTGAAAATTTTCTAGCAATGATCTATGGCTCCTGAGTGTTCCATTGTCCAAAACCGGTGGATTCCATATGATTTATTTATATCCTCTTAGATTTTGATTAGCCCTCCTTCCACCTTTCCATTACTCATTCTCTTCCCCTGACCTCACTTAGGCCTTTTCACCCCTGTTAATCTATTCTTCTACTTACATATATACAATACCAACCTATTAAGTACCCTCCTCCCTTCCTTTCTCTTTCCTTTGTATCTCTTTTTTAGCTTACTGGCCTAAAATTTATTTTTATTTATTTATTTATTTGACAGAGAAAGAGGAAGAGTGAGAGAAGGGGCATGCCAGGGCCTCCAGCCACTGCAAACGGATGCATGTGCCCCCTTGTGCATCTAGCTGACATGGGTCCTGGGGAATCAAACCTGGGTCCTTTGGCTTTGCAAGCAAACGCCTTAACCGCTAAGCCATCCCTCCAGCCCAAGTAACTTTTATTAAATCACTGAATCCCACTTTCTTTTTCCTCGTTTTTTTGTAAAAATCTTACATCATTTTTAAGGAATGTCTAGTACATAGTAGGTACTCAAATGCTACTTATTTTGTTATTACTGGCATTGCTGTTATTTTTGCTACTATTATTACTGACAAAAACATCTCTAAGGAAACAGCTTTGGCTACCATGCCCTGTTTACTTATAGCTTTGTCTTCTCTCCAGCTCACTCCATGGGGCTACCAGCAGGCTTCCTAGTGCAATATATATATAGTGAATATTGGAGCCACAGTGTTAATTTAGACTAGTCTTTGTTCCAGCCTTCCCACTGGCCTGACTTCTAGATGAATGGATGAACTGGGGCAGAAATAAGAAGGCAATGTTCTTTCTTCATACCACACACCTAGGGGATTTTTTTTTTCTGGGAACATTGAACCCTACCTCAAGCTCAAAGTAACCCTCAATGGATGAGAGAAATAATTCATGGGAAGCATGGAAAGTCTCCTGAACTTCAAAGCCAAACTAAACCACAGCCAGTTCCCTGACAACCCACAAGAAAATAGGAAATCAGCAGTTGAAAAACTAGAATGATAGAATGGAGGTTGGGGTTCATCATGTTAGACAACTCTGGCTTTTAAATAGTGTTGACAATTGAAATCAAGCCATCATTTCAAGGAAATTCCACCCTTAGATAAGTAGTCTGCAGCATTAGCAGCTCTTCATACTTTAAACTACTTGTCATTTTCATATGATAGCTGCAAGTCCATGTTGAGACTGTTGCCTAGAAATTGAATGTGCTAAAGATGAAGACTAATGCTACCTTACAGAAAAATTTGAGGTGAGGGTGGGTTGTTCCTATTCAGTGTATCTTGTAAATATGTTAGGAATGTATTCATGGCTCTTAAGTATAACTTATTTGGCTGGCATGAAAAGTTGCATTTTGGACTCCCTTTGAGTTTCTGGCTTTCTGATGTGAATTTTAATCATTCATTTAATGGCACATACAGTCAATCTTTTTTCCAACTTCACTTTCTGCTATTTTGATGCATGCTGATTTAATGTATGGATATCATGATAACAATTTTAAAAAGGCATAAAAGGCCTTATTCATCTCAGAACACAGGAAAATTTTTTTAATAAGTAAATTGAGCACCTAATGAATCTTTGAGCTACTATTGAAATTGAGCTACACAGTTGCCAAACATCTTTTCTATGCCTGATATTACCTCATCTTCACAAGGGAGAAACTTTTTTTTTCATGACCAATGGCTTTTTAGCTCCTGCTCTGTGTCAAACACTGTTTTCAGTGCTGGCCTTGCAGTTATGGATACTGTCACTTCTTTCTCTGCCTCTAGATGTGGGTCCTTTTCCAGGAACATGAGTGAGTTCACAGTATGATCAGAAGCATTTGTCCTCTGATTACAAACTCCATGTTTATTTCAACAAATGGAATTTGTGCTTGAGTGGAGCTCTAAGGATAACCCAATTCAATACTTTTACTTTATATATGAGAGAAATAAGCATTCCTCCCAAGGTGGCAATTTATAAATAGTGTAGTTATCAGAGCAGATCTCAAATCCCCTAATACCTACAGTATTGTTCTAATCCCAAAGGATAACCTAAGATTTATTATATACTTTAGGTTTTCTCTAAAACCTACTTACTTCTCTAAGTAACATGATGTAAAATTCTTTATCCAGCTGCTTGCTCTCGAGATACCTGATTTTAGGATGTAGTGAATATAAAGGAATTGTTGATTATTAGTAATAATCACCAACCTGCTTCTACTAGTTCCTTCATCCAGAAACTAAAAATTCCTGACCTTATGACAGGATGGGGTTAGGTGATTAATATTACAACAAAATAATAAACAAAACTTCAAAATCTTATTCTCAGACAAGAAAAGAAAATCATCCCTTGTTCACATACCTAATAGCCCTGTTTACAATGAGCTGTGCCTGGGATGCAGAATTATGGATATAGAAAAAATCAAGGTCTAGTATCTTGGAATAAAAAGTAAGGAACAAAAACTCATACTATTAAAAAGATTCTATTTCTGCCGGGCATGGTGACACACCCCTGTAATCCCAGTACTCAGGAGGCAGAGGTAGGAGGATTGCCGTGAGTTCAAGGCCACCCTGAGACTCCATAGTGAATTCCAGGTCAACCTGGGCTAGAGTGAGACCCTACCTCGAAAAAAAAAAAAAGATTCTATTTCTATAGAAATAAGATGAAAGTTAAGAGAAATATTGGAGATAAAGGCTTTGCTTTGATTCCTTCAGGCTATAGTAGCATTGAAATTAAACTGTTTTAATACCATATCTCAAAACCTCTAAATTTTCACTAATTCACTACTAAATTTTCCCTAAAGTACCCTAGCATCTTGCCAGTTACACAAGAACCCCCCTTTTCTTGGGAGAAGCAACGAAAAGGGTCCTAACAGGAGAGATCATTTCTAAGTGGACCACAGAGCTATCCTGATGCAGGCAGGCTTATAAGGAAAAAAATCCACAGGGCATTGCAGAGGGTATGTGTATGGAAATGAAAAATTATTCATGAGTCAAAGGGAGTTGGAGCATTTGTTGATTTTAGACCTCTGAGAAATCTTTCAGAAGTTTCACAACAGCTTTCTCTGTTCCCCAAGCAGAGGAGAAAATAGTAGCACTTAAATATATTTTCAGAATACTAACTTTTATCTCTTTCCAAGTATGTTTTCATAGCATAAAGGAGCTACCCAAGAAAGTACCCCCCACTCAAACACTGAGGAACCTTTCACCTAGACATATCCCCAATATCCTAATTAGCATAACTTCAACCTCTTTATAGTTTTCAAGACAGCTTCTTAAATGCTGACTTGGAACCCTAAGGGGTAATAACCACATTGAACATGGACTTACTTTTCCTCTCAACTCACTTGTGAGATATTTAAGTACTGAAGCAAGACCAGAAGTACTTTTGTGAATTTTAATCTCATGGTATTGCTAGTACATAGATAAGTTCATAAATAAAAAATAACCTACTTAAATCTGGGATCTGGGGAGATGACTCAGCCTTTAAGGTATTTGCCATGCAAGCATAAAGACTTGAGTTTAGATCCTCAGAACCAACATAAAAACTAGGCATGGTAGTGCATGCCTGTAACACCAGCACCAGGAAAGTGGAGGCAAGAGGTTTCTCTGGGTCTGCTTGCTAAGTAGTCCAACCAAATGGGTCAGCTTCAGGTTCATTGAGAATCCAGGTCTCAAAAACTAAGATGGAGAGCAATTGAGGAAGACACCCAACCTCTGGCCTCCACACACATGTGCACACACATGCAGGTGAATGCCATGCACACATATGAGCATGCATATACATATTCACAAGAGAAATGAAATCTAAATTTGCAATAGGCTTAAATATCCTCTCTAACACATCCCAACTGTCTGATGGGTTGGTTGTTAAGTCCATACTAGGGTTTATTAGTTTAAGGTTGCCTTAATAAATGCTATGAGTTTTTGTTACTTAGCAGAAAATAAATTTAACCTAATGTAATGATCAGGCATATATGTTCTTATGTGATTGACAAAAAGACCCTCCAAAGTGAGCAGAAAAAAAATACAATAGACTTTGTTTACAAATGAGAGTAATGTGGCTTGGTGAGAGTAAATCTCCAGAGAGGTATATTGAGCCATAGCTTCCATCTCCTGACTCTTAGACCTGTGTTATTCCATCATATAGAACTGCATTGTTGCTTTCTTCTGAATTCCATACCATGTGTTAATATGAGCCATGATAATCGAAGGCATGTTTGACGAATGTGATTTTTTGCAAATTGTCTTCTATATTTTACTTGTTACTATTTATAACAAGGGAGATGTTTCTGATGCAGCCTATACAGAAAAGGGATTATGAAAAGGGATACAACCAATGGCCCACATATGATCAGGTTTTGGTAGGTGCACACACACACTGCTCTCTGATGTGCTGATATGAACCACTCACTGGATGTCTCTAAAAGATCTGGCTCCTTATGCATATGGGTTGTAGCACTATAATGTTTTCATACAAATATATTCTAACCATGTTCCCAAAGTTTACTGTGACACATAGAAATAAATCAAAAACAAAACATTTTCCATGTGTGGTATATAATGTTTCCAAGTAAGTATTTGGTAGCTTCAAAGAACAGAAGCACTAGGCTTTGAAAAATATGTATTATTTTTACATGAGTGTTGAAGCATCCTGTGGTAGTTTGAATAGATTCCCCCCCCCCCTCCCCCTGCCGCCCCAGTAGATTCAGGAGTTCATAAAGCTTCTTAGATTTCCAGCTACCTGGCTGAAGGAGGTGTCACTGAATGGATCCTAGAGTTCAGCTCTGAGGTGTGGTGGATTTGGAATTCCAGTCTAAAGATATGCAAAGTGCCTGAGTTGTGCCTGGAGTTCCTGAAGTGTGTTGTATGGTGTGGCTCTTGGTTTTAGCTTGTGGTCTCAGTCTCTCTCTCTCTCTCTCTCTCTTCCTCTCTCTCTCTCTTTGGGCCTGTGAAAGCAGGCCAGCTTCTTCTGCCATTATGGAACTTGCCCTGGATCTGTAAGCTTCAATAAATATCCCTTCCTCCATAACTGAGCCTGGTTTGGAAGTTCATCTCAGTGAACTGAGGATGTCTACTACACATCCCATATGAGAAAAACTGGTTATTTAATGGTGTAGAGATAGAAATATTTCATGGAATAATAATTGTAAGGAGGCCATATAAAATATGATTCATATTCAATGCTAAAGGAAAATAGATAAATTTATCTATAACCATTTTTGAAATTTTGAGCTTTCTGATAATGCCATCTTTTGGAGAATGAGTTTTCAAATGGGTTATTTTTCATAAGATATTATATTTCTTAAAAGTGTGATGAACTCCAGGCATGGTGGCGCATGCCTTTAATCCTAGCACTCGGGAGGCAGAGGTAGGAGGATTGCCGTGAGTTCAAGGCCACCCTGAGACTCCATAGTGAATTTCAGGTCAGCCTGGGCCAGAGTGAGACCAAAAAAAAAAAAAGTGTGATGAATTCAATTCTCTCATGCTCCCTGTGCAATGATGATGTGAAGAGGAAAAGGATTTAGAAAGAGAAAGACCCCGGTGCTTATCATAGCATTGCCACTGCAAACGCTGACTTTAAGTAAGTTATCTGGCTTTTCTGAAACTATTTCTTACATGACTAAAAAAAAATTACCTTAATTCAGGCAGAGAGATAGCTCAGTAGTTCAAGGTGCTTGCCTGTAAAGCCTGTTGGCCTGGGTTCAATTCTCCAGTACCCACATAAAACCAGGTATACAAAATGGCACATGTGCATGGAGCTTGTTTGTAGTAGGAGAAGGTCATTGTGTGCCCATTCTCACTCTCTCTCTCTCATGAATATTTTTAAAAGATTACCCTAACTTAATGTACTAGTTACCTTCTTGCTTCTAGGACAAAATAGCCAAATAGAAGCAGCTTATGGAAGCAGAGTTTATGCCAACTTGCATTTCCAGAGGGTAGAGTCCATTGTGATAGGGAAAGCACAGCAGGAGCAGAAAACCAGAATCATCACCACATCAACATGGAAGAAGCAGAGAAAAATAACAGGAAGTAAGACTAGACTATAGCACACCAAGGCTTTCCCTCAGCGACACACTTTCTCTAGCAAGGTTTCACCTCCTAAAGGCTCCACATACTTCCAGAAGAGCATCACCAACTGGTGATTGAGCATTCAAAGACATAATTCTATGGGGGACATTAAGACCACTACATTTAATCAGAAATTTTCTGATGCATATTAGTAAATTGATAACATTATAATGAGATTTATTAAATGGTATGCATATTTCACATTGTCCACACAGTACTAACATCCACTAAATACAAGTTTCTTGACTTTCTAAGTTTCAGGACACTGCTTAGCCTCTGCTACAGAATATGATATGTTGATATTTTTCTTCAGCACATCACATCCCCACTTATCTTATTCAGCTTCATTTGTCGCATTCAAAAATTAGCTTTATTCAGAGGTCATTTGAGTTCTCTCTGGACATACCATTTGACTTGTCAAACTTAAACATTCTGTAATCTCAATATGCAAAAAAACCTTTTCAAAAGCCAGACGTGGTGGCACACACCCACCCACTCGGAGGCAGAGGTAAGAGGACCACCATGAGTTGGAGGCCACCCTGAGACTACATAGTGAATTCCAGGTCAGCCTGGGCTAGAGTGAGACCCTACTTTGAAAAACAAAAAACAAGCAAACAAACAAACAAAAAGGCTTTTCAATGGCTGTCCAAATATATATATATATATATATATAGAGAGAGAGAGAGAGAGAGAGAGAGAGAAAAGATGTCAGCCATGGTGGCACACATCTTTAACGTTAGCCTTGGGAGGCAGAATTAGGAGAATTGCCATGAGTTCGGGGCCCTAGATTATATAGTGAATTCCAGGTCAGCCCAGGCTAGAGTGAAAACCCTACCAAAAAAAGAAAGAAAGAAAGAAAGAAAAGATAAGGAATAAACCAATATCACCATCTCTTTTCTCATATTTCTAACCCTAAGATAGAAGATAGTCTCAGTGTCAAGTCATCCTTGATGATGCCTTCCCCTAGGGATTGTCTTATGGATAATGATGTATCATTTATGCTTTTTGCTATTTATATAGGTCCCCATATTTTTCATATGTAGAGAGCCAAAGCAGTAACATGAGGTTGGAGGGGGGTTTATCCTAATTTTCTGTTCAAAATGATAAATAGGCATCTATATTGCATCCTAAAATTTAGAATTTTAGGGTATGTCTCTTCTTTTCTCCATAAGAAAAGAACCACCTTCTCACTATTTCTTCACCTGGGCAGTTCATTAGAATCTTAAGAGTTTATTTCTCATTGAGTTTTTTTCCCAAGTAACAGGCAGGGAAAATACCAGCTATGTCATATTAATTATGAATACATGTTTAATAAATTAGAACATACATCTAACTATTTCCTGTTGACCAGTACAAAGCCATAGACTGATTTGTAATATTGAGCTAAAATATACTTGCCACCTCAATCTGCACATTAGTACAATTCCTCCTAGCTGTCAAGGATAGATAGTCACAAATAACTTGGGTTATCTCCCACATACCTTCCATGTGTCTCAAGACCTGCATTACTTCCAGGTGTGTTTTAAAGACAATTTTGGTCCTTAGCTGTAGCAACAGTATTAATTTTTTTGCACTCAGTGAATACAGTCAAGTTGGTACCATTGTTAGCCTCCTCCCTGTACTCCCCCCTCCACAGGGACCCTCCTTGTTGGAGTATGTGGGTCGTGCATTGTGGGGTTAGCCATCAGTTTTGGGTAGGAGGAAATGTCTCTGCATATCATGACCCAATGTGTGGCTCTGACATTCTTTCTGGCCCCTCTTCTGCAAATTTCCCTGAGCCATGTTGGATCCATTTTAGATCTGCTTCAGTGTTGAGATCTTGGGAGTCTCTGTGTCTCTGGTTTGATAGGAGTTGATTATTCTCTGTGTCTTTCTCCTTCACCATTGTGCTGGTACCCAGTTCGACAAGAAAACAGAACTCTTGCATGTTTCCCCAATTATTCTTAGTTTCATCTGGGGCCCTTTGAAGTATGATGGGTGGTTCTCTTCTTAGGATCTGCCTCTATCTGTAAAAAGAGAAGCAGATTCTCCAACAGAGAGTAAAGTTAGCACCAGATAAATATGATAACCATTATTTTTTAGAGAGAGTTTAATAGGTGTAGGCCCACTTTTGCCCACGATTGTTGGGAGCTTGATAATGGAGAGTGGGCTCAAATTTGGATGTCATTCTGACTTGTTTCCCAGCTCCAGCTATGGGTTCCATCCATGATGTGGCAATAGTATTAACTGCCAACCCACATTTCTTTGTTCATGGAATCATACAGTGTGTGGCACAAAGTGTAGTTTTTTACTTACTTAACAAATCTTTATTGCAATTTTTGATATGTTGATCATAGAAGTCATAACAGAGAGGGACAAGTGATAGGCTGTTGGAGAGGAAGCCCTGCAGAGATTTAGGGAGAAGGAAGGCAGGTAGAGGGTTTAGAAAGTGCAATGGTCCTGGGACAGTCACATGGTTAGTGAGTTTGAGGAACAAGCAAACAACTATGTGGCTTATGAAGAATGAGTAAACTGTAGAGCAAAAATGGGTGAGTGAGGGTTGGGCAGATAGTTCAGTCAGTAAAATACTTGCTATGCAAGCATGACGACCTGAGCTCCATCCTCAGAACTGACAGTAAAGAGATGGACATGGTAGCACACACATACAGTGCCCAACTGTAGAGGTGTAGACAGAAAGATCCTTGAGGCTCATCGGCCAGCTTACTCGTTCAGTTCAGTGAGAGACCCTGTCTCAAAAATGGTAGATGGCCCCTGAGCAATGTGAGTTTGTCATCTGACCTCCACACATGCTCACACACATATGCATGCACACCTACACACATATGCCCGTGCACACGCTCAAACATGCACCTGCACATACACACAAAAAGTATATATGTAAGGTTAGTATCAAAACTCAGGGTCAGATCATCCAGAGCTTTGGAAACCATTAAAATGACTTTGAGTTTTTCTCTGGATAAGGAGGTGCCACCAAAAGGTGGAATACAACCTGTCTTGCATTTTAAGAGGATCACTGTGCCTCCCACATGTGCATGTAGCAAATGCTTATTGGGCATATACTTAGCATCAGGTTTGACACCAGGTATTGGGAACATAAAGTTGACGTAAATGTGATCCCTTCTTCAATTCAGAGATTGTGCAGTATGAAAATCAGTAAATGTCTTATTTAATTCAATGCATGGGCAAGTACCATGGGTTGCATGAGAAGCTGTAATTTTAATCCATTGTTGAGTGCCTCCACCATTCTTATATATTGCCTTTTGTTGGTTTGGTGGTAAACCTATTTTTTACAGGCTCATCTATTACCCCTCTAATTTGACAAATAACTCTTTCCTTATGACTGGTGTACAGATAGCTAAAAATATTCCACAGCAAGATACATTTCATCAAACTCCAAAAAGTCAATTTTTTGCTATAAAGAAACATGTAAATTATCCAAAAGACTCTTATCATCATTCGCAAGTGTGGGTTGCTTTATTGAGGAGCAAGTAAGCAAGAAGTGCTAAAATCATTTCCTCTCTCTCTAGCAATCTCCAAACTGGCAGTTATATCATGTGTGAGCTCTGCCGCAGAATGAATGTTCTCAGGCCAATTTTAGGGTAAATTATTACCTGGTATAAGAATCTAACATCAGCATTACTAAGAACTTGCATACCACATCCAGTTAGCCTTGCTGCATACATGATATGGTACACTCATCTCTTTTAGAGGAATATGTTCTTAATCCTAGGGTATTCACTGACTATCATCACTTTTAACAAGCCATCAGAGTCCCCATAGTACAGAGTAATCAACAGTTGTTTCTTACTCAACTTTGTCAGATCAGCCTCCATGCTCTGCTTCAAGGATACAGATTGAGTTGAAGCCTGCAGAGGTCCAGACTGAAACATGGGGCTAAGCACTTGTCATTGTACAACTTAGAAGCTCATAGTATGTAGTGAGGTAAATAGTGGGCCCCCAAATTTCATGTCTATTCCTAACCTTTACAACCTTTGAATGGGACCCTATTTGGAAACTACTGTGTAATGAATGTGCAGTGAATATTTTTATAATTCAAAAATACATATTTTTAAGCCCTAAACCCTAATGCGATCATATTCAGAAGCAGAGCCTTTGGGAAGTAATTAGGCTTAGGTGATGATGGAGCCCCAGTGATGCTATTAGTGCTCTGATAAGAATATATCAGATCTTCTCTCTCTCTCTCTCTCCCTCCTTCCTCCTCTTCTTCTCCCTCTCTCCCCTCTGTGTGAGAGCACTAACAGAAGGTAGTCATCTATGAACCACTAAAAATGCCCTCACCAGACATGAAGTCTTCTGGAATTTTGATTATTGGCTTTACCAGCCTCTAAAACTATGATAAATCTATGTCTAACTCACCAAGTCTATCTGTTTTATTTCCAGCCAAACATCACTAAAACGAGGTCACTGAGATGCAATTAAATTTGGAGTTGTATAATGAGACTATATCATTTTTAATCAAGCTTGGACCCCTACGTCCAATGACCAAGTGCCCTTATAAGACAAAGGGAAAAGATGACATAGAAATGACCATGTAAATATGAAGATGGACATTAGATTAAATAAGTACAAGTTACAGAACTCCTGGACCTACTAAAAGGTATAAAAGGCAAGGAATAATCTATCCATAGAAAAGTTTGAAGGAGTAAAGTCTGCTAACACCATTATTTCAGATTACTGGTTTATAGAACAATAAAAGAATATCCATACTTCAATCATTTTAGCATTTTGTTACAGCAATCACAGAAAACTAAAGCATAAAAGGAGGGCTGAAGGGATGATGGCTTAGCAATTAATGCACTTGTCTGCAAAGCCAAAGGACCCAAGTTCAACTCCCCAGGACCCACATAAGCCAGATGCACAAAGTGGCACATGTATCTGGAGTTCGTTTGCAGCAGCTGAAGGCTCTGTCACACCCATTCTTTCCTCTCTCTCAAATGAAACAAATAAGCAATAAATAAATAAAACATAAAAGGATATGGAGATAGAAAATATGAAGTACCTCTAGAATGAGCATAGAATTTGCAGTGTTACTTATGTATACCCTTATGTGAGCTTAAACAAGTCACCAGGCCAAACCTAATAA
The DNA here is from genome assembly GCA_036346955.1 of Dipus sagitta. NCBI lineage: Eukaryota > Metazoa > Chordata > Mammalia > Rodentia > Dipodidae > Dipus > Dipus sagitta. Next base: position 77,462,173 of record CM070784.1, read on the forward strand.
CATGAGGCTAAGAAATACATTATTTCCATGGAGGTCAGAGAGGAGTCAGGCAAGGAATTTTATGATAAGTAACAAGCTACCATACTTTGTTTGTTTCTTTGATAGAATTTGCAGACTAGGTCTTTCTTACAAGTTAATGACCACAGAGACAATTCAGAACATACCTGGGATTCCTAGACAGACTAAAAATTGCCCCAGGATAAAAAAGTAATAAAAGTAGGCTAGGTGTGGTGGCACACACCTTTAATCCCAGCACTTGGAAGGCAGAGGTAGGAGAATTGCCTTGAGTTCAAGGCCACCCTGAGACTACATAGTGAATTCCAGGTCAGCCTGGGCTAGGCTAGAGTGAGACCCTACCTCGAAAAACCAAAATATAAAAATGTAATAAAACTATTCAGCAGCTCTGGGATTAGGGGGAGACTCCATCTCAAGGAAATACACATATCAGTAATAAGGAGAGCACCCAGAATTCTCCTCTGGCCTCTACATACACATACACAGAGAACACATATCTGTACAGACATATGAATCTTACAGACATATACCACAAATCACACCACACCACACCACTACCACCACCACCCCTGCACACACACAAAATAAAGACTATGAGAGCAGATAGAATGGGGAAGATATAAGCTGGGTCCCCAAGGAGGAGAGGATTAGGATCTCTAAGCCTTAGCCGCCCATGACTATAAAAGTCTCAGAACCTTCCAGAATATATTCCATGCTAATATGTCTTTACTCTTCCAAAAGAAATACACTTATAACCTTTTGGCTTTTTACTCATGGCTTTGCTGAGATAAACTGATTTGCCAGATCATTAATGTTTTCTGTTTTTATCCATCCTTTTCAGAGTGAATCTTGACCCATCTATATTAGAATTCCTTATCATGTACTTGTTATAAGGACAGAGTGTTAGAACTCACTGTTCACACATTGAATCACAACCTCTGGACATCTTAACATACATCACAGAGATTTTAGATAAATACTGAAGTTTAAGCACCACTGATGTTTCTCAGACTTTCATAGTAGATTACATTCTTTACCACCACTAACTATCAGATGTGAATGATTGTCCTGTGGAGATATGAAATCATCATTCTAAGTTTCCATGGTGGGAAATTTCTTTGAACTCTAAGGTTTTCTCCCTAAAGCCCATAAATATTTAGTTTGCTGTTCCACCATATATTTTCTGGAGTGAGTTTGCTTGAAGGTCATCTCTTTTGCGGAGCCAGCACCTCCATGCATCACTTTCCACACCATTCTTTTTTTTAATTTTTTACTTTTATTTGTTTATTTGACAGGTAAAGAGGGAGAGAGAGAAAAAAAATGGGCATGCCAGGGCCTCCAGCCACTGCAAACAAGCTCCAGATATGAGCGCCCCCTTGTGCATCTGGCTAACATGGGTCCTGGGGAATCAAACCTTGGTCCTTTGGCTTTGCAGGCAAATGCCTTAACCACTAAACCATCCCTCCAGCCCTTTTTTAAATTTAATTTTTTAATTTATACTCATTTATTTATTTATTTGTCTACACCATTCTTTTGTTTTTCTTTTTGTTTTTCAAGGTAGGGTCTCACTCTAGTTCAGGCTGACCTGGATTTCACTGTGTAGTCTCAGGGTGGCCTCAAACTCATGGCAATCCTCCTACCTCTGCCTCCTGAGTGCTGGGTTTAAAGGCGTGTGCCACCACACCGGCATACACCATTCTTTACAACCCTTTTATATATGTTTATTGATGCTGTGCCTCTCTGGTAGTGAGGAGGGGACATAATAGGGGCTCCTCAGGCTCTAGTTTCCAAAAAAAATCTAAATATTCTTATATTAAATATACTGGCATTCAATTTCAGGGGCCCACAACTGTTATAAAATATTTTTGGGCTCCCAGGTAAAAAAGTGCTGCCTGAAGTTATATTGCAATATAGATAGATGATTTGTTTCTATGATGGAAACAATATAAATAATAATCCATCGTTATTGAGAACTTCCCACATGCAGGGTACTGGACTAAACTCCTTCTCCCCTTCTTTCATTTCACCTATACTTCCCTAAAGATTAGACAATGATGTTAGCTCCATTTTGCACTTGAAAAACATGGACCTTTAATAGTTTAGTTAGAAAGCTCCAAGTCAAAGGCTCAGGACTCATTCTCCCAGGCCATATGCTTATTTTTCTCAGACCTCCCATTGCTGAGGGCCAAGGTCAAATATCCTAGTTGAGTATCAAACTAGGTAGACCACTTTAATCTTCCCTGTGTCCAAGGAGACCCTGATAAAATAGTGAATAGTCATATGACAGGGTAAGTCCCCGTGACACTTGGAGCCATAGAGGTAATCCAAGACAAGGTGTACCACCATATGGAAGAGCATTTGCAAAAATGTTAGTGTGGAAGAGTCAAATGCATTGATGCTGTGAGAGGGAATGTAGCAAATAGTGTGGGAAGATAGGTAAAGGACAGCTTATGCCACATCTTGTATGGACCCAGTGTAGGGTTCTAGATTTCACTCTATGTCAGGATGCCTTTGAAAGGTAGAAGCAAAGGGGATCATTACACAGTTAATCTTTGACAAGAATCACTGATTCTCCCACATGAAGAATACGCTACAGAAAGTATGAAAATTAGTAAGAAAACAAGTTGAAACCTTTTTGAGTCCCTTGGGTACGTGATCTGTCTGAAAAAAATTATATTACAAAGGAGAAATTTACACAAAATACATTTAGCAAAATATTAAGAGAAATCCATCATTTAGGAAGATATATATTTCTTAATAAAGTTATGAAATAGAAACAAGTGGTGATTCTTCCACAATTTCAGAGATGTGATTTGTATAACTTTTATTTTAGGATACTTCCAGCCTATGTAACATATGAAATTTTTTATGATGTTTTTGGTAACAAGTCATAAATTCTAATTACAGTAATAAGTTATGAAACATATAGGAATAACTTTAGGAGATACTCAATTTCTTAGTCAAGACTAGTAAATATAAGAAAATATTAATTTAACACAAGTTTGAATAATCCCTCACCAGAATTCTATGCTTAGAACCATGTTAAATACCCAGGAATTAGGATGCTACTACAGTGATCCAAGAAAGAAAAAAGTATTGATGGCCTAAATTATGGTAGGTTTCCTGGAAATTAAGAGCAGTAAGGAAAATCCAATACATTCTAATCCACTGTGGCTAAATTTTAATCAAATTTATAGGGTATCTTCTTTTTATGAAGTCTAGGACCCCTGCCCATGGAATGGTGCTGCCTAAAATTAAAGTGGGTCTTCCCACATCAATTAACCTAATCCAGATAATCCCCCAAGGCATGCCCAGAGGCTAAACTAATCTAAATATTCCCTCACCTGTTATTCTTGGCCAGTCAAGTTTTGCAATCAATATGATCCATTATAATGTTTGTATATAATGTGCCTAGTAGTATATTATATACTATTATACACTGTGTGTGTGTGTGTGTGTGCGCGCGCGCGCGTGTGCAGTGTGCAGTGATGGCTATACTAGTACCTTGTTCTTCTCCAGCTGTTCCAATGATTCCTGGAACAGCTGTTAAAATGATTTGAAATAGATTTTGACTCTGCTTCCAGGCCTGGCTATTTAATTTCTAAATTTTTGTTTATTTTCCTTAAAAAATAAGGATAGTGAACTGCATTCTTTATAAATACAATTCTATAGAGCAATAACAGGAGCTAAAAATAGTTTGACCAAGCCAAGTGCAGAAACAAAAGCTATATAATTGGACTACAGGTGATAACTGATGAGCTGGTCAGTTTAAAGTGACTAGCAAGAGGGATGTTAGACAGTGCTGTTTGGGGTAAATTTAAGGAATATATCTCACTCTGAAAGGAGATAATGACTCAAATATAGAAAAGATACTGTAGGAATGAGCTACATCTTGTTCACTTGTCTAGAATTTTGTTCTTATAATCATTTAATATTAAGTTTTATATAAAAACATATTGTGTCATTCCTCATGATAGTAAATCATCTTGATTTCATTTTCAGAAGATGTGTTTTTATTCAACTGTCTTGTCTTCAAATTTTGTGTCCTTAAGGATTTAAATGTGACAGAGACAAGGGCAATTTTCTTTATTGTCTATTGAGCCATTGGTAGTTTTTGAAATAAAATGTCATTTTCTCTACCAAATAAAATGTCATTTTCTCTACCAAATATCCACTTGTTACAATATAAAATGGGCAAGTGATCCATGCATATGGAGGAAAAAAAATCAGGATCTGTTGGAATGTCTGACAGACCCTGAAACAATTGCATTGCTAAGAGATATTAGTACTATAGTCTATAAATTCATTCATTGCATGTCTTTGAATAGTTCTGTCAAATTCTGCCAGAAGATGTGGCAAATTATTCTTTGGCACAATCATTTGTTTTTGTCCATGAAAAATAGTATGAATTAATACCATGGCAAATAAGAATTGAAACTCCAGCAGGGAAATCTGAAGGAAGAGTTTTGTAGATCAAAATATGTGGTAGATATGGTGCAATTGCCTCTCTTTTGACTCCACTGCATGGAGTCACTATTCCCATTATTTTACTAATTTGTGGATTTGGCAATCAGCCTCAGAAGTCATTTTGTAATTCTGCAGCAGGCTCAGTGCAATGTTTTAGCAAAATCCTAACAAAAAGATACTTAGTTCAGGCTGTATAGAAAGTCAGATGTTGGCTCTAAGAGATGAGCAGATATTTTATTGTGTTTGCTTTGATACATGAGCCTGTCATTTCATCTGTTCATGGCAGAAATAAAATTGCAGATTAGATAGATGGATGGATGGATAAAGATAGAGAGATAGATGATAGCTAATATTGGATAGATAGATGGTAGATATATGTTATATTGATAGATGATAGATAAATAGATATAGATAGATGATAGATAAGTAGGTGATAGATAGCCGGGCAGGCAGAAAGAACAATGATGAAAATTACAGATTAGAAAGATGAATAGATAAAATAAATAAATGATAAATAGATAGATAAGTGATAAATAAATGATAGATTTAAATGATTAGATTAGATTAGATAATAGATGATAAAGTTTGAAGGAAAACTTTCTGTGCATCAATGAATAACTGTCATTAAGATGTGATATGAAAAATATCTCAAAATGCACTTTGGTGACCCTGTTGGTTTCACTTTTCAAAAAATCATGTGAGGAAAAGTTACAACAAAGTCTTGAAAGATGAGTTGAGTCCAAAGGGTCTCCTCCTGAGTCTAACCCAAACACCTCACAGTTAGACACTCCATGACAGGACTTTGTATGGACTCAAGGTTAGCAACCTAACATGACAGGAATGAAAGTGAAAGAAGCAGAGAAGTACCAGGATCTACACACTCACTACTCTTGCTCCTGATGTTTGGCTATAATTCACTTCAATTTCAAGTCAGTTTCCTTTTAGTCAAAGCTAGTGAAAATAGTGAGTCCCTTATCTTTCAGAATCCTAACCACGTTGAGGGTGGTAGCATATTGCACCAGACCCATCAGACTTAAAAAAGATAAGGGCTCTGCTCCTTGCTCAGCTCCTGTATACTCTCAGACGAGTCACTACCTCTCTGGACACCCACTCTACATCCTGAGCCAGCAGCACTAGAGAATCTACTGGATTGTTTCCATTGAAAATGCATGCTATACGAGGGCTTACCAAACCCTCCGCCTCAGCAGCTCTATTTATGGAGTCCCGTAACTTCTCAAAGCCTCACTTTTTTTATTTGGTAAATGGAGTCAATTATTGTGTCCATAGCTAAAGGAAATAATTTAGCTAAATACGTAAATATACCCTGCCATGAGCATATTCAACCAATAAATAATAGCTGATGCCTTTGGCTTGCTGTTCTTGCAGTTATTTATTACTTATTTATTTTACATATATATGTGCATATAGCATGAGTTCATGTGTACATGCATGTTTGTATATGTGTGGGCACACTTGTGTGTGGGGATGCATGTTTGTGCACATGTCTATGGTAAGAGGATAAAATCAGGCGTCTATCTTCCTCAATAGTTCTCCATGTTATTTATTTATTATTATTTTGAGACAGGCTCTTTCTCTAAACCTGGAGCTCACTAATTTGGCTAGACAAAGCTAGCTAGCAAGCCCCAGAGATTCTCTTGTCTCTCCACCCCCCAAAAAAACTGGGATTATACACATATGTCACAATTCCTAGTTTTTGCATAATGGCTGAGAATCTTAACTCTGGTCCTCGTGATTGCACAGCAAGCACTTTACTGACTGTAGCAGACCACTTCCGGTTCGCTGAGATGAACTTCCAGACCAGGCACAGTTATGGAGGAAGGGATTTATTGAAGCTTACAGATCCAGGGGAAGTTCCATAATAGCAGTAGAAGCTGGCCTGCCTTCACAGGACCAAGCAGAGAGAGAGAGAAGTACAAGCCTAAAGGTCAAAAGCCACAGCACACTTCAGGAACTCCAGCTAGGCACACTTTGCATATCTTTAGATTGAAATCTCAAACCCACCACCACACCTTAAGATCCACACAATGGCATTGCCTCCAGCCAGATGGCTAGAGATGCAAACTACAAACAAATAAACAACTGAATATATTGGGGGCCATCTATTCTATTCAAACTACCACACTGACTAAGCCATCTCCCTAGCCCTTGCAATTTTTCTAAAAAATAATGAATGGGATTTTAAATGCTTTGACTAAAAGATGCTATGGGAAGAAATTAAATAGCAGTCAAATTATACAGGATAAAGGCTGTGAAATATCAACACAGACATGCCATGTAGAGCTCCAAGTAACCACAGGCCAGCTACATAGATCAATAAATAAAATTATGATGGGGTAGCTCTCTCCTTAGGATCTACATCTATCTGAAAAAGAGAAGCAGATTCTCCAACGGAGAGTAAGTTAGCACCAGGACAAAAGAGATAACCCTTACTTTTTTTATAGAGAATTTAATAGGTGTAGGCCCTCTTGTAGCCCATGATTGATGGTAGCTTGATATTGGCGAGTGGGCTTATGTTTGGATATGGTTCTGACTTGTTTCCCAGCTCCAGCTATGGGTCCCGTACCACTGAGGAGGAGGGCCCAAGGGGAGGGGGTAGGTCATGGATGAGCCTAATAATGGTACCAAACTGACTGTATTTGCTGAATACAAAACTAACTAATAAAGAAAAAAAAGAAATAAATAAATAAAAAGAAAGAAATAAAATTAGACTATATACCTGCTCCTCTTCATGGAAATTCTCTGTAAGTTTTTCAAAAATAGTAATAAGAGTAAAGTTGGAGAAAAGCAAGAATTAAACATAAAGAAATATTCTCTTTCTTGGCAGAAAGATTTAGAAAGTAAAGCAGCTTAAAAGTTTTCCACTTATTGGACCTTTAAAAATAGACCTTACTAATCAGGACTATGCCTACTCTCCGTGTTGATTTTTCAAATCTATATTCATCCATTCCAGAGTCTTGACAAATTGTGAGGTGGCAAAAATATCCATAAATTTCACTGGAGCATAGATGTACATTGTGTGGGCTGCAGAGTCCTAGACTGAAGGCAGGAGCTCCTCCAGGCACTCTCATTATGATTTCTTGATTTGAGAAGACAGTTTGACCATCCTGGATGAAGAAAACAATTCCAGAAGAGAGGACAGGCTAGGTTTGTTAAAAATCAGGTTATAAAATATGAATTTGGTTTCTTGAGCCCATGTATAATGGAATATAAAGTTGGTGTCCTGAATTAAAGGTGTGTCACTTTGTCATGAGGGGCTTGTGTTCTCAAAAAGAACTTTATATAGAAAATGAAATACAGGTAAGCCAACAAATACAGGAGTTTCTCAAGATCTGTTGCATGAAGAAAAGTGGTTTTGGTTGTTGGGGCCTGTGAGGAATTGACTTCAGTATATAATGTAAGATTTACTTTACCCACTAAGACAGCACTATCTATCTAGTTTTTATATAGACTCAAATAACACATGTGACTGAATATGAAGCAAGATATTTTTCCCAAAACTCACCACTAAGAAAATATGAGTGTATATATATACATATACATAGTCTTTGTAGGGGACTTATTTGGGGAAAACCAAGCCTGTAGAACTATAAGCCGTTTCTAGTTGAAAATACTTATAGGATTCCTTGCACAACAGTGATTTCTTACACTTCTTTTCTGCTTGTCTTTATGTAAGGCTGAAGTATTTATTTCTAGAGATATGACCTTCACAGTGTCAGGAATGTAAATAGGCCTCAAAGAAATCTTTGAAATTAGAATACTCAGTGCCATTGGAAAGTCACAAGCATAGCCACAGAAGAATAAATGGAAGAAGATGTGTCAATGTTAAAGAATGCACACTTTAAAGCTATCCCAAATTAGCAAAATACCTGGATTCATAAACCACTGTTGCATGTTAAGCTGAGAAACAAAGGTGATATCCTCTAGAAAAGTATTTGGTGACCCAAAGTGATTCTAGTGATGAGACAGACGCTGAATCAGAGTTGCAGCCTCATGTTGTCACTTCCTCCGTGATTTGACTTGTCTGAAGAATGTCCTGGATCCCCCTCTTCCAGGGAAAGCCCACATACAATGAGTGATTCATAATGTGGGCCTTATTATAAGGGTCTGACCATTTATGCTTAATAAATGTAATGGGCTGCCCCACCATGCAGAACTCTCCATAGCTTTATTGGGCATGAATCTCAACAAATTTCTTAGTCTTTTTAATTGTGTTTTCTTTATGAGTGATGGTGAGCCTTCATGAATTTACTCAACACTATATATTCCAACTCAAAATCTACTTCCATATAACCCAATTTTCAAGAGCAGTCTTGGGAGCAAAGAGGCAATAAGATGGAGATTTCCACTATAGAAAAAAAAGTTTGTAAGGTGATTATGTAGACAGCTAAAGGAAAATCAGTGTCAGGGAAGCACTTCTGTACATGAGTCTAATGACGATCAGGGAAGAGATTAGGATAGAAGACACAATGTGGGGACAAAACTTTACAAGTGATTCCTCCAGCTCATAGGACCTCACTTATGCTAGGTAAGCCCTTTATCACTGAGATATTCCTAAATCCTCTTTTTACTTTTTGTTTTGCAACAGACTCTTTAAGTCAGACTAGTTTTGGACTTGCTGCATTGCCCAGGCTGGTCTTGAACTTGTGAGTCTTCTAATCCAGTCTCCCAAGTAACTCTGACCATAGGCCTTCACTACCAGACCCAGTTGAGATTATATCTTTTGAGGAGAAATTATAGACAGAGGAGAAAATGTTCAAGGCACAAAGGCTAAACTTTAGAGGTCATAGTGAAAAGAATCCAACAAAGGGGACTGGGGAGATGGCTCAGTGAGTAAGAGCACTTATGCACATATATGAAGACCTGAGTTTAATACCCAAAAACCACAAAAAACAAACCAGGCAGAACCAGGAGGGTTGTTGACACTCCCTGGTTAGTCTGTCTGAAAAATGGGGAGCCCCATATTCAGTGAAAGACTCTGTCTCAGGGAAATAAAGCCGAAGAGGACATGTGATTCCTTCCTGTCTTCTACACACATACACATGGGGTACATGCATCTATACATATATGCATATGCATGCACCACTCACATATACATACTATATCCTGTACACACATTCCAAAAGAGAAAACAAATCCAACAAAGGCAATTGAAGAGAATGGAAGACAGAAAAAAAATCCAGGTGTGTTTGATATTCTAGAAACCCCATACAGAAAGTTTTAAAGATGTGATTACTCATGTCAATGTATTGAGAGGTCAAATGGGATGAGGACAGAGGAGTGACCATTAGATTTGGCAAGACAGAGTCATTGCTAACTTGACAAGAATGATTTGGTGGAACAGTTCTGATGAAAGTGTGATTGGAGTGTTTTCAAGATAGATGGGAGCTAAGGAAGAGGAAAACAGAAAAGAATTCCTGTTTTACTTCACAGGGGAGCAAGGAGAATCAAGTTATAGTGGTAGGGAGCTACATTTCAATGCTAGCATTTTAAAGAGGGGGATACTTTCAGCATGGTTATAAATTATCCTATAAAGTAAAAATAAAAGAAACAAGATACACAAGGAAAGTCCGTGAGGGGTGAGATGTGACACCACCAAGTGCATCAGTGAAAGAACCAGGCATGAGGACAGTTTAGTACATGAGCCAGAAGAGATAGAAAATAAATGAGGGTTGGTATAGGTAGGTGGTAGCATTGCTGATGGAAACACGAGGAAATTGGGTTCTGACTGCTCCTTTGTTCTTAATGAAATGAGCAAGGTCATCTGTGTAAGAGCAGAATGGATCTTGACCTGTCTTTTACTGCTCTGCAGTCATCTACCTACTTCATTCGACAAACATTTGGATGTTAAAATGCTTGTTACTGGCCACTTCTAACTTTTTTCCACTGGTTTTAATCCTCCTCTTTGTGGGTCAAGGTTCCTCTGACTCCTTTTATGTTGTTCATTTAAAAAAAAAAAACAAGTTCACATTCTCCCAAACACAGTGTAACTCAACCAAGCTATTTCTTCCCACCTGAGTCAGATCTCCTTCATTCTCATGCTCATTGATTTTACTCCTTTTTCCATTTGCTGGGCCAGGACTTTTTGCTGCCACACCCTCCTTGCAATTCTGTCAGGCTGTATTTGTCATTAATTAATGTGTGCCTCTCTGCCGTAGTTCCAAGTCCTGGAGGGAAAAAGAAAGTTGATTCTGAGTGGGAATATTTCATGAACAACATAATTTGGTCCACTCTTCAAGTATGTCTGCCACTACTGAAGGCCATGGATAATAACACCTAGTTTTTCTATAGCTTCAAAGTGACTGGAATCCAGAAATACTTTCAGTAGTAGAATACCTAGTGGCAGGTCAGCAGTGAAGTCCCACTGGATATAGATTGTATCAGTCTTCTATACAAGAAAGAATCCTGCTGTCATCAGAAGAATCCTCAGAGATCTCCAGTGTTCTTAGAATACAAGGATAGCCCATAAGTTTCTGGGCATAAGTTTCTGGCTTTGAATCTTCCTCCACTACTCCCTATCAGTGGTATGTTACTCAACCATTTTGTGTTTCCATTTTATTATCTCAAAGATTGGTAGAGAAATACTCCCCAAGTTCATAGAACAGATACAATGATCTTTCTACTTTCATCATGCCTTCTGGGAAAAAGATTAAGTGTTTATGGAATTCATTTTATGGAATAAAACTGCTAATTTTACATCAAAAGCCTTCAGAAAAGTTGTAAAGATAAAATTATTAACTTCCTCCTTGTGCAAGATAGTAAGCCATGGAAACCTGTTACTACCTTTTACATAACAAGGCTCAAAACTACTGTTGCACAGAATCTACCATTGATGTACATATTTATTTCCTGGGACTAATATAACAAAGGGCTACACACTGTACATTAAAACAAGAGATGTTCATTCTCTCATATTTCCTGAAGTCAAAAGTCCAAAATTAAGGTGCTATCAGTGCTATACATCTCTGAAGCCTATAGAAGGAAAGTCCTTCTTTGGCTCTTCTGGCCTTCTATTACATGCCCACATCCTTGATTTACCTCTGCTTGCAGTTGCAACCTTCAATCTCTACCTCTGTCTTCAAACAGTCATTTATGATGCATCTCCATTATTCAAATTATTCATTATTCATTATTCAAATGTCTCTTACAAGGAGACCAGCCATCCAGGCAAGGGAGATAGATTAACCACAAAAGTGCTTGCTGTACAACCATGAAGACCTGAATTCAAATCCCCAGAACTCACATCAAAGCCAGGCAGTGCACACTTGTAATCCCACCACTGGGGAGGCTAAGATAGAAGGATTTCTTGGGCTTACTGGCCAGTTAGTCTGGCCAAATCAGTGAACTCTAAGTTCAAAAAGAGATCCTGCCTCAAAAAAAAAAATGGAGAGTAATTGAGAAAGCTACCTAGAGTCACCCTCTACCCACACACATATGACCCCATGTATCCACACACATGCACACCACACTCACTTATGCACAAAGAAAGAGGACAGGGAACACCAGTTATTGGATTGAGGTCACACCTTAACCCAGTGGAATCTTGTCTCAATCTGATTGCATCTGCAAAAATCTTATTTCCACATAAGATCATATTCACAGGTACTAAGGATTAGCATTTAAATATATTTTGGTGAACACATATCTTAGCCCACAAATACCTATAGCCATCCTTTCCTTGGTCCAAATCCTATCCCACTCATTACCTATGATCTAATTTAGTGTTTTTCAAAGTCTGGCCTGCTGACTGATGCCTTTGAGAGTGTTCTAAAAAGGTTTCAGATATGATTGCTTTGGACATGAAAAGTATGTTTTAGAAATTTCCATAGTAATTTTACTTTTCCAGGGACCCAAAGCATGCATTCAATGGACTTATCTTGTTTGAAAGAGAATAGAATAATTTGAATGTTGACTTTGGAGAGTCTAGATACCGTGGATTGGAAAGTTTTCAAAACTTTTCTCACCACAAATCAATTAAGATGTATTGATATACTTGGTCTACTGTGAATGGTCACAATCAGAGGAAAAGTTTTCTTTTGTTTCTAGTTATTCAGATACATCCCATTCAACATTCAAAGCCTTGAGTCCTAAATAATGAATTGTTACTGTTTCTTCTAAATTATCTTATATACTTAAAAAATTTCACTTTTTCTTTTATGGAATATAATCTAAACTTTCAGTGAAACATTTTAGGAAACAGAATGTACTTACTGTTTGTAAACAACTTTGCTAGTCTCTAATCATGGGCTGCTTTGTTTTAAGACACAAAAGGTATAAATTGGGGGCATTTTAAGTGCCTTTGGAGACACAAGAGTTCTTCTTTTAAAAGTGAAATGTGGAGTTCATTATGTTTTTTGTTATTTTTGCCCAGTGAACACTTGTTTTTCAATGACACTATGTATTTTCTTGTACTTCTAACTTCAACTTTGAATTTTTTGTTTATTTTCATAGATAACAACTCTTCAAGTGAACAATTGCTGTGGAAGACTACATTACACATAAGGATAAAAACATTACTCATAATCTCAGTAAGATTTTTAGACTAAGAGGGAAATGAGCAAGAGGAAATTATATTTGCTTACCTTTTTTTCTTTGTAGCGAGATGTATGCATATATGCGTAATTGATATACACATGTGAGGAGTTCATAGAAGGACCTTGGGTGTCCTCCATTATTGATCTTCCATCTTATTTCCTTGAGGCAAGGTCTCTTCACTGAGCCTAGAGCTCAAGAGAAATGATTAGCTTTCTGCCTAATTCCCTAGTCTCCTAAATCACATTGCAAAGACCAGTTGATTATATATCTGTTTGGTTCCTTTCAGAAAGAGCATACACATGTATAGGCTTGCAAATGTGTCCAAACATCCCTAAAACCAGAACTATCAAAAGAATACTGTGTCCACCATCCTGACCTTACTAAAAGTGTTTCTCAAAGGAACCTGCATGCTTTGTAGTGACATTGTTCCAAGATGACCTCCAGTGACCTGGATGACCTCCTCTTGGTATTCTTGCACACATGTTATCTATTCCCACACAAATAGAGTTGATAGGAATGGACAAATAGAGCTGATTGGAATGCCAACAGGATTTCATGGGAAACCAACAATGTGATTTCCAAGACTAGGTCATAAAAGGCATGTAGTTTCCATCCTCCTCTTTCTCAAGTCACTCACTCTGAGCAAAGCCAATTCTATATTATAAAGAGGGTTCAAGCATCCCTATGGAGAAGCAAGGAAATGAGACCTATGGCCAATGATGATATGAGTGAGCCACTTTTCAAATGCATTTTCCAGCATCAATAAGACTTTCTCAAAACTGTGGCCTCAACCAATACCTTATCTACAAACTCACAAGAGACCTTGAGCTTGGCCCACAGCTAGGCTGCTTCCAATTCATGACAACCCAAAACCGAGATAATAGTGTTCGTTGTGTTTTTATTTTTGGTCCATTGCTTATTTTCATATTTTTTTTATTTTGTGGTGCTAAGGACCTAATTTGGGACTTCATACATACTGTGTAATTGTTGTACCAACTAAGCTAATTCTCTATCCCTACATTTGCTTTGTACATGTCATTTGTGTTAATTATTGCAAAGACTAAGATGATATAACAAAGAAACAAAATCCTAAAATATGCTGATGTGCTTTAAATTGTTGCTGTCCCAAATAATGTTTGCCAAGTTGAAGTCCTCCTCCAAAGTCTTTCAGGGATCTAGGTCCCTTCTGTCTCTTCCCTATTCCAGCCAGGGACTATGAATGCATGGAGTACAAAATAGCTATGAATGTTGCCCAACACAAAGTCATAACCTTACTTAAAGTATCATGAGATATTTTTGAAATTTTACACATGTGCATGCATGTGTATCCATGTGTGGGCATGAGAAATTAAACATACAGGTATATATGAATGATTGTGGAGGCCAGAGAACAACCTTGGCTGTTATCCCTTAAGAATTTCAGCCATCTTTTTTGAGATAGGGTTCCTCATTGGCCTGGAGCTCTTCAATTGTAGTATACTGGCTAGACAGTAAGCCCCAGAGATCCACCTATTTCTGTCTCTCCAGCACTATGATTATCAGTGTGCTTTTATGTGACTTTTGGAGACTGAACTTAGTTCATCCTCATAGAATTTTACTGACTGATCTGTCTTCCACAGCCCCTACCAATTTTTTTTTTTGTAACTTGATGTAATTCTTAAGCATTAACTATGCAGACAACATTGTGTCACATTGTCAAAAGACTAGACAACCTAAGAGACTGTCACCATTTCTAAGAGCAAAGGTAGTCTGCTATCAGGCCTATGTCCCAGCTTATAGAAAGAATGAACTGAAGAAGCATAAGGCAAACGAAACAAGGTGAAATTTACCTCCCTTAGGAATACTTAATCAGATAGCCACTACTGACTTCAAGGAAAGCTAGAAAATTATTCATCTAAGTTGCTAGCCATATAGAGCCTTGTAGTTTTTCTTTGTATATACATACACATTTGTAAGCAAACCATTGAATAATGGTCATCAGATGGCTATGTAAACCACAGCAGCAAATTGCCCTAAAAATGAATAAATAAAAGGTAACATTTCCCTTCACTATGGAAGAGCTGCACAAATGCCCAGTTTGAATGATCATGGTCTGGGCAGTAAGAGAGAAAATGACCCATAGCCTGATATAAGGATTTACCCTGGGACAGCAGTAGAAAGTATAAAATTTAAAGTGTCATGTGACATAATCTGCTCAATATTCTTTGCATGCCAATTTTATTGTGTGTAAACTCCAGAGAAGATTTTTTTGCTAAGGTTGTAATTCTCAAAGGGGGGCCCTTGAACAAACACCATCAAGACCACCTGGGAGCTCAGAAATACTAATTCTTAGGCCTCAATTCCAAACAGATATGATCAGATTCTTTAAAGTTGCAACCCTTGTGTTTAAAAACTCAGCATAGGAATTTTTTGTTTACCAAACTTTGGAAATACCCACCTAAAGACTGAAAGCAACATATGCTACTCACTAGTTATGTGACCTTGGAAGCATAGCCTAGTGTCTTTGCTCCAACTTCTCCATCTGGGAAATATGGAAAATAATAGCATTTATCTCTCTTATATGGGCATTGAAAAAGCTAAAGTGAACTTTGAAAGTGGCTGGCATATGGTGATATTTGAAAAAAAATCCTAGATATCATCATTGCTGTTGTCTATTTTATGCTAACATGTGGTTTTACCAAAATGAGATCATGACTTTTCATATGTAAATGAATAACTCATGTATACTAGTCCCTGCTAAAAGAATGTTTCCTTCCATCCCTGCTGTTGCTTGCCCTTTAATCACTCTAAGGCCCTAAGGATGCTTCCCCAGGAACCCAGCACCACCACCCCCCAAAAAAATATGGACACTATTTCAGGGCATATGAAAGTAGGCCCATAAGAGTATTACCTTCAACAGAAAACCATGCCAAGCCAAAGTTACCCAATGTTCCAAGCAATATTTTCTTTAGTGTTCTCAATTGTGTCAAACAATGTGTCAGATGCTTGGGGAATAAGGTATCTTAGCAAGAATTCCTAGCACCAGCAAGATTCAGCCTTAGACACAGAGACAATGCAAGTTAGGAGACAGAAGTGTTTGGACCTTAGCAAGAGGATATGTTTACAGACAGACAGACAAACACACACACACACACATACACATACACACACCCCTCTACATTTGCTCTAATTTTTTCTGGTATTGAGTCTTGGCTATTTATTTATTGATTTCCTGGCCCTAAGACCTTTCCTAAAAATGAGTCTTTGCCTGGTTTAAGTTAGTAACTTCCAATTTAAGCAACAATCAACCCTCGTTGGTTTGAGCTGTGACCCACCAGCACTGGCCCCTGAGAATATGGTCAATAATACAATGAATGCACACAGTAGATAGTGGTCTTTCTCTTTATCCATGTGCTGTCTATAGTGGAGCGTCTTTCTTCCTGCCCTGAACAGTGGATCAGAAGTTGGCAGAGTCTCCAAGGCTATGTGGTAAGGATGCCTGTTTCCTAAAACTTTACCCTAAAGTGGTAGTCCTTTTCACACCCAGTCACCAGTAGGGTTGTGGCCACCACTTCAAGGCTTAGATTTTTTTTACAGCTTTAAATATTTGCCACAGTGTTGTTTATATGGTGCCTTTTTAATTAATGCTATATAAGTGGAAACTGAATTTATCTTGAGCCCATGATACCCACTTAAGAAGTAAGAAAAATTGAGCTACTACTTGAACACAGATAGCATTCAGGAAAAAAGTCAGGAATATTTCCTAAAATATTTCATATTTCAGCCTGGGTATCCAGGTATGAATGGTGGCACATGCCTGTAATCCCAGCACTTGAGAGGCTGAGGTGGGAAAATGAAGTATTCCCATCCAGCTTGAGCTACCTGTATAAAAAAGATCATAGAATAACAGCAAAGACTCATGCTAACCTCAGTCCTAGATTTACTAGGGAATCTCAACCTGTTTCAAAACCTGTAAAGCATGTCACTAATGTCTTCAATATCCATATGCTCAGTCCTTGCAAGAATCAGGATTCTTGGCACCTTGGCCAGTTCCTCCCTCAACCTTCCTCAGACATTCATTTTTGTAGGGGAGGCATTAACCTCACTCATCTCTCACTGACTTAAGCAAGTCTTCCCCAGAGATCGGTTCAATAATGAGTACCTGACCATATCAGAGCAAATAAGATGCTGAAAACACTGTGGGGAACAGCAGTGGTCCTGGTAAAGATGACTACTTACTTTCTTCCCTGGGAAGCCTGGGGTAAGGAAATGGAATCTAGCCCTATATCAGGAACACTACTGCCATTATAGAAAGCACAGTGTTGCTAAAAGCGAATACAGTGCCAAAAGTTGAAAATACCTCCATAGATATCAGAACACAGAGATGGAGAGTTGTTTAGAAACTGGTGAAATTATGTCTTTAAATAAAGCCTCACCTGAAATATATATGACAGATTCTGGATCAATGAGTCTGAATTTATTTTTCATATTTCTCATTTTAGCTTCAATATTTTTTAGTGGAAAATAAGATGAGTTGCCCTAATATAATACTTCCATATATTTCCAAAGCATGTTGATATACATTCCAGAAAACATCTGCATGAAGGACCAAGAGATTAACCAATAGTTGTCTATAAACTTTTCATTTTCTTTTTCTTTTTTCTTTATTAGTCAGTACTGTATTCAGCAAATACAGTCAGTTTGGTACCATTATTAGGCTCATCCATGACCTACCCCCTTCTCTTGACCCCTCCTTGTTGAGGTATATGGGTCTTGCATTGTGGAGTTATCCCACAGTTATGGGTAAGCTAAATGTCTCTGCATATCATGACCCAACATGTAACTCTGACATTCTTTCCGCCCCCTCTTCCACAAAATTTCCCTGAGCCATGTTGGGTTCATTTTTGGTTTGCTTCAGTGATGAGGTGTTGGGGGCCTCTGAGGCTCTGGCTCTCTGATTTGGTAGGAGTTGATTTTTCTCTGTGCTGATCTCCTTCCCCCTTGTGCTGGTATCCGGTTCATCAGGAAAACAGCCCCCTTGCTTGTTTCTCCAATTTTTCTTAGTTTCAGCCGGGGCCCTTTTGAGGTATGATGGGGTGGCTCTCTCCTTAGGATCTACATCTATCTGAAAAAGAGAAGCAGATTCTCCAACGGAGAGTAAGTTAGCACCAGGACAAATGAGATAACCCTTACTTTTTTTTTTTAATAGAGAATTTAATACGTATAGGCCCTCTTGTAGCCCACAATTGACGGTAGCTTGATATTGGAGAGTGGGTTTACGTTTGGATCTGGTTCTGACTTGTTTCCCAGCTCCAGCTATTGGTCCCATACCGGTGAGGGGATCAGTTAGCCAAATTGAGAGCAGTTGGTTCCCCACCATGGCTGTGTGCCACCACTGCACTTGTGTGGGCATCACAACAAGTTATTTGCTGCTAAGTAGGTTAGACCATGCGTTGCTTCGACAGATATTGGTCAATTTCCCCCAGTCACCCATGTAGCACCTTCTGGCACTAGACGCGCTGACTGTCTGGGGACTGACTCTCTTCCAACACCTGAACCACAAGACACTGGAGAGGGTAAGATTAAGACTAACCTTAATCTCCTACATCTTCCCTCCCTCACTTCCCCTCTCCCTGTCTCTCTCTCTCTCTTATCTCTAACTCTTGTATATTAGTTATCTTTTTCCTCATTTTCTTAATGGGCACTGACCTGTAACTCCCAGATCCAGCATGGGGCTATCATCCACAATGAGCTTTTGATCAGAGAGACCTACAAGGTTTCCTAAAAGACAGACAGATTTCTGTCAGAATACTTGATGACCCACCAAAGGCTAGTGGTAAGACCCTACTGCTGAAGATACCTTAAGTGATTGACATGCAAATTAGAATGGCATGGCTGGAAGTCTATAAACTTTTCAATGGAGTAATGAGAAAATCACGTTGCTTTCTATTAGATTTTCTGGTTGGCTAAAGTACTTCTTGTATAGTTATTTCTAGCATTTTTGGACACCCATTTATCTGGATAACAGCAGGGAATGGACTTGGCAGACTTGAGTTTGAATCCTAACTGTGCTAGTTCTAGCTGCAAAACATGAAAAGTTTGTTTCATAGAATTTAAGAGTAGAGTAGTTGTTATGATACCCAGAGCCTAAAGTGCATAGGTATGGGGGAGGGGGAGAGGAGAAGTTGACCAATGGGTATAATGTTACAACTGGTATTAATATATTTTAGTGTTTCATTGCTTATTTAAAAGTAGTTAGGAAAGAAATTTATCAACGTACTTCCCATAAAGAAATGATGAAAGTTTAGGGTGATGGATATCTGAGTAGGTCACTACCCAGTATATTCATCAATAAAAAACATTGCAGTGTTCCTCATAAGTATAAGAAAATATTGTGGGACAAAAATTAATGGAAAGTGAAACAACTATTAGTGGAATGGGGCATGTGATTTGACTTTTTTGTGCCTCCATTGCTCATGTGTAAAACAGTGAGACAGTACCATCTTCTTCAGCAGCTGATATAAGGGTTCCATGAAAATGAGTATTGAAAGGTAAATGTTTAATAACTGTTGCTGATTAAAAGTAATATCTTCAATTCTGTCACATCATTGCAATTCGACAGCAAATTGCACCAAGCCAAGGGGAAGAAGTCTTCTTTATGAAAAGTAGTATCTCACTCATGCTTCCCACCATCCAGCCTCACCTGTGAATCTTCTCACATTTCTCCTCACTGGAAGGACACCAACAGTATTCCCATGTGTTCCTACTCTTCAGCTGCTTGCCACAGGCTTCTTTTGCCCCATGTCTTCCACAGAAAGACCTTCCTTGTTCTGCAGGTGTCGGGGCTACCACGGGTTAAAGGTTGTATAAGTTGCCATCAGATCAATTGACAGGGTTGGTCATTCTTACTAAAGAGAAGATCTGCTAGAATCAGTTGATGTCTCATCCATTGCAAGCCCTGATTCATTTGTGACTAAGACACCAGGATTTTGACTTCCTACCTTCTCTGAGTGGTGTGCTTTCCTTATACCATTTTTTTTTCTCTTGGAGAAATGATTCTGATTAAAGACTATGTGGATGGAGTCGTGAGTTTTAAAAGTTCCTGTCTGGATGCATGGCCAACCCAGTGTGTTTCTTGAAAATCAGGGATTATTTACAAAGTGAAAAATGACTCCATCAATGATTTATATTCAAAACTACAATGCCATTGCCTTCCAAAATATAAGTACTTGAGCCAGGCATGGTGGTGCAAGCCTTTAATCCCAGCACTCAGGAGGCAAAGGTAGGAGGATCATCATGAGTTCAAGGCCATCCTGAGACTATACAGTGAATTCCAGGTCAGCCTGAAGTAGAGTGAGACCCTACCTTTGAAAACAAAAACAAACAAAAAGATATGCACTTGGGGCTTTCATAGCATCCAGTTATGTGACAAGTGAGTTACATTTAAAGATATGGAAAAGATGTTATAAATGTGAACGAGGTGTTATCAACTGTAGCCTCTGCACATATTAAGCTCCTTCCAAGCCACAAGGGAGATGAGAAGCCATAGAAGATAAGCCTACAGCCTGACAGAAACTTGATGCATTGTTGTGGAAGTAGCATGTCTCGTAATTGAGGTGCAAGGGGATGGCGTCCGTATTAGCCGTCACTTATTGGCCATCCACATGCATCCGCTCCTTCCCAATGTCTTTTGATCTTTACTGAGAGGACTAGTTGGTGTTCCTCTTGTTGTAAAAGAGTAAATTGAATTTAGGAGCCTGTAACTAAAGGAGAATAAGAGCAAGATAGCTTTTTATACACAGTTAGCCATGCACAGAAACCCAAGGAGATGCCACCTTGCCTGCCCTGGTAGAACTAGAACCCATGTCTGACACAGTCTAATTAAAGATGGCTGTAGGGCTGGAGAGATGGCTTAGCGGTTAAGCGCTTGCCTGCGAAGCCTAAGGACCCCGGTTCGAGGCTCAACTCCCCAGGACCCACGTTAGCCAGATGCACAAGGGGGGCGCACGAGTCTGGAATTCGTTTGCAGTGGCTGGAATTCGTTTGCAGTGCCCTGGCGCACCCATTCTCTCTCTCTCTATCTGCCTCTGTCTCTCTCTGTCTGTCACTCTCAAATAAATAAATAAAATTTATAAAAAAAAAAAAAGTAAAGATGGCTGTAATCAACAGCTCAGGAGTGCTTCCTGCTTCTTTGGGTTTTCCCAGGTGAGTACCTGTGGGATGACCCCTCCTGAGTCAGCCTCTTGAGTCCACCAACCAATCAGATCTCTCCCTTACACTCTTGAATCTGGTGATGAAGCTCATCCTAACTGGATATCTAACCTATGTGTGTAAAATTCTCTTGCCCTCTCTCTCTCTCTCTCTCTCTCTCCCTTCATTCTCCTGGTGTCTGACCCTCCTGGTCTTTGCCTTGGTAAGCGCTTCCTCTTTCCAGTCTGGCTAGGATGAGGGATGATTTCTTTTAACCTGGGAATTTTCCTTCTTGCTTTCTACATGTGTTTTGTTCTTGGATGCTTTCTTGCATTGCTACAATCTCTCTAAGCTCTGCATCAGTTCTTTATTGTCACTTAGTCTTTTCTAACCCCCTATATGAGGGAGGTTTTTGACTTCGCCTCTCATACTTTGCTTTCCATGTGTGTGTGTATGCCTTCTCTGGAGGATTCTTCCCCATTGATGTGAAAGAGATTTTCCCCATCTCCCCTCCACTTCTCAGCTGGAATGGAAAGGGGAGAATGTTTTTGGCTTGGATTTCCCTACTGGTCCATAAAATAAACCTCATAATTTATAATTCCTTCTTAGAGTCTGTGTTTTCAATTCTTTGCTCATTCTGATAACGACCCAAAATTTGGGGTCCACAGGCAAAACTTTCAGGAATTTCAGCCCTCCCTGGATCCAAAACCCTGCATCATAACAAAGTTATAAGGTTCCTATTGCCAGGGAAGGGCTTATACTGGGTTCAGGCTGTGGTCTATGGCTTGGGGAGACAATGAACTTTCCACAATGCTGGGTCACAACTCTGGACACCAAATGTAAAATACTAAGACTCAAAAACTCAACTGTAGTACTCTATTTGTTTTGCACAATGTTTTATCTAGGTAGAAATGTAATTTTTCTTGGTAAAATTGAGGACAAATTGAAGCTATTCTACCAGGGAAATACCTTTGAAAAGGTAGCCTAATGGAAAAGATTATGGCAAATCCTTTCTGGGTCCCCAGTCCAAGAGAAACATTGATTTATTTATCATCATGCCCTCATGTTTGATCTCAAGTTAAAAAGAGTATATGTGCCACAGAGGTTCACTCAATTGGCTTGAATGTTCTTCTAGCTGCCAAAGCTCTTACTTATATGAAACCAGATACATTTTAAGTGCCTTTAGTCCAGGGAAGATGTCTAGCATTTGGGGGCCCACTTTTACTTTCCAAAGCACAGTGGAAAGCATGGAATTGTCCAAAAAACAAGGCAATCAATGCAGATGCGATGGGAAACTTGGTTATGATGTAAGCGTCAGTTTCATCTGAAATGTAGAAATTTATACATGACAGCATTAGACATCCACATGTGTCTAGTCCCAAAATGGTGGTGGTTTTCCTATAATTTGCAAACAGACAAGATTGTGAGAATAAAATGAGAGAGTCACTTTTTTATGATTCCAGGGCTTGGGAGATGGCTTGGTGAGTAAAGTGTTTGTCACACAAGCATGAGGACTTGAATTTGGATTCCCAGCCCCCATGTAAATTGTAATCATAGAGCTGGGGAGGTGGAGACAGGCAGATCACTTGAGCTTGCTAGCTAGCTAGCTAGCCTAGCCTGATTAATGAGTTCCAAGTTCTGTGAGAGATGCATTTAAAAAAATAATAATAATGTGATAGAGAAATTGAGGAAGACATTAAACATCAACTTCTGCCCTCCACATGCACACACACACCCCTGCATATGTGCTTCCATCCATCTGAATACACAGAAACATATGCACACATCCCCCATACACATATGTAAAAATGACTCAATTTAGGACAGGTCTATATGCAAAAAGAAGAAATGCTAGAAGCTCCACTCACAGATCAGCTCTCCAGTCTTCTTATAATCTTAAAAATCCTGATTCTTGTCATATTACCAGAGCAATACTTTAGCACGGTTTCAAAAAAGATAGATGGGCTTACAATTCTTCCATCAGAAGAAAAGGACTGTATGGTAGGAAAGATTATGGTCCTTCCAAGATAAAAGTGTTCTAACCTTTTATATATTTGGATATATTACTTTTCACTGGCTGGCAAAAGAGACTGTGAAAGTGTGAACAGGGAATCACAAAAAGTGATTTTGCCCTGGGTTACCCAGGTAAGATCAATGCCATCACAAGTATCCTTATAGGATGGAGCCAGGCCAAGAGTCTGAGAAACAGATGTACCTAAACATAGTTGAGCAATGATAATTCTCCCCTAGAAGATTCAAGAGGTCCTTAAATCAAGGACTGGAAGCTTAGAAACTGAGAAAGGAAAGTAACAGATTCTCCATTAAAACTTCAAGAAGGGAAAAGAGGCAAGATCTGTATCATCTAAGTGACTTCATCTGAGGCAATATGTTACAGTAGCAGCAAAAAACTGACCCCAAAACTCCAGCAGTGGTGTCTGCAAAGAGAAGGATGCCTCCCAGTGTAAGCCAAAGAAAATATTCTATCCAACCAGAAGGCTGGGTATTATCTGTGGTTACTTATTATTCACCTTGAGATGTTTGAATGTTAGCAATTTGGCCCAGGTAATTCTTTTTTATTTTTGTATATTTTAAATTTTTATTGATTTATTTATTTTCAAGAAGAAAGAGATAAAGAGAGACATGCAGAGAGAATGAGCATGTCAGGGCCTCTTGCCACTGCAAAAAAATTCAGATGCATGTGCCACTTCGTGCATCTGGCTTTACTTAGGTATTGGGGAACTGAACCCAGGCCGTTAGGCTTTGCAGGTCTTTGCACCTTAACCTCTGAGCCATCTTCCCATCTCTTAGTCATTCTTTGCTTCAGGTGTCCTGTGCACTGTGAAGATGGTCAGCAGCACCCCTGGTTTCTATCTACTGGATGCTAATAGCATCCCTGATCTTGGTGCTATGGCAAAAATGTCTCTAAGCAGTTCCAAGTGTCCCCTGTGGTAAAGTTTCTCACAGGCTTAGAGCTCCTGCTATAACTCTATATCATATGGTGCTTGATTATAAAAGTTCTGATGACAGTGAGTGAGTCATCTTTCCCCTGTGTGTTAATTCATAAATTAGCCAAACCCTGAGACACACAGAATGTATTTTGGCCAGAGTCATTTTGCTGCTCAATTACAAGGCAAAAATGAAGAAAAAATCCTTGCCTCCAGACTAGATGAAATAATCTCTGGCTTGTACCAAGAGATCAGACAGGATTTATTTCTGGATGAAGCTCAGCTGATAACCCAAGGCAAGTTATTAATCTGCTCAGCCTCGCCAGCTAACACCTTAAGCCTGTTACTCTCAGTAGATGCCAAGTAAAGCTTTATATCAAATTGGGTTGGGTGGCTTTATGCCTACTTCCTTATTTGGTAAAGTTAATTCTGGGTCCTCCTCATAGCTACTATTGGTTCAAAAATCCCAAAATGTATTAGGATGAAACATAGTAAAGCCTGAGGGAGAACTTGGGGGAGCTCCACACTTTCACTGTCTCCAGAGGTGGGCATTAAAGGAGCTGGGAGCAAAAGCAGTCTTACAAGCCCAGTTCTGCATTAGCATGATGGCCCATTGATGTGTGAACTAAGAGAGAGAAAGAGAGAGAGAGATTCTTGCAGACCGGACAGATTCCAGCTCATTTTCCAAAAGAAATTCCCATTATAGTTTAACAAAGAGATATTAGGCAAACAAAACTTGGAAAAGGAAAGGGGAATAAATGACCATAAGTTAAAATTAGGATGGAAGGCAAGGGCAATGCTTTGAACTGAATGTTTGTGTCTCCCCAACTCCTTCCCCAAATTCATATCTTGACACTATAGCCCCAGTGTTTTGTATTTAGAAGTAGATATAATAGAGAATGATTCACAGGAGACCATGAGAGTGGAGCTCCCATTATAGAACAAGTGCACCTATAAGAAGGCCATCTGGCAAGGATCATTTGAGGACACAGTAAGAAGATAGCCATCTACAAACCAGGAAGAACCCAATCAAACTGGGAAAAGGGAAGAATTTTAAAGGGAAAAAATCCACAATGCCTCATAAATTCTCTGCTTAAAGACCTCCAGAAAAAATATTCATTAGACTAGAATGAGCTCAGAGAAAGAACTTTGTAAAGCTACTTTTGGAAATGAAGTGAATTAGACAGTTAACTGTAGTCTTTTCCCTTAACACTGACTGGCTGTGATGCCCTTAACCTGTTCAAGAAGCTGCTATAACACTTTCTGTGAATCTTTGCTATGTCTTTAAAAGAAATCATGACCTTCAGTTTGTAAGTACACTGGGCCCCTTTGTCTTAGTGCAGAACTTCCTTCAGCGAATTCTAAACTAAACACAAATATAACATGGACAACTTCATCAACGTATGTCTCTTAATATTTATATGCCCCAAGTTCAAAGAAAAACACATACACACAGAGAGACCGATGTTACTGTCTTGTTCTGTGTTCCATTTTCAAATCCCCAGAGAATCTAATGACTAATTATTGGCAACTCATCATCTCATTCAGAGGAGTGACACCATGAATGATAAACATTGTCATGGATCACCACTTTGGAGTCACTTTGGAAATAACTAAGAATCCTTAATGGTTGCTTCTATAAACCTGAATAATTCCATATTCAATCCCAAACCCTTCATAATCCTCCTAAGCTACAAGGCCACCATCATCATCAATTAATTAGTGATGAAACTGACCCCTCTGAATCTTTACCTGGAGAAAGCCCTGATTCCCTGGAGATATAGCCAATAGTTACTTTTCTAATATAAAGTTTGTACAAAGAGGCTCTGAAACTTAAATATTTTAAGCCCATTAAATAATAGAGTTCCTTGGGTAGAAACTTCTCTTTGGAAGGGTTGTCTACTATTCAAATGCTATATTATGACAAGCATACCAGATCCATTGCTATCTTTTCTGCTCATGGCATTCCTTAAATTGGGCTAGGTGGACTAGGAGTGGACATGCAAAGAAAAGCTCCTTGGGGCCCAAGCCCTGTTATTTTGTTAATATCCCTGAATTATAACTGTCTCTAAAACCAAAACTTCTGTTTTCAAACTGAGTGCATCATGGAATGTATGCAATGCTCAGTTCCTCACCAAAGTCAATTGGCTACACACATCAAAAACCAGTTTTCAGAGGCTGGAGAGATAACTCAACAGTTAAAAGCACTTGTATACAAAGCTTTCCTGCCTGTGTTTGATATTCCAGTACCCAGTCAGATGCACAAAGTAGCGCATGCATCTGGAGTCCATTTGCAGTGGCTTAAGGCTCTATGTGCTCATTCTCTCTGTGTCTCTGTCTCTCTGTGTGTCTCCCTCTCCCTCTCTGCTTGCAATTAAATAAATATTTTTGAGAATAATTTTTAGTTGTGTTTCTTCTTCACACTGTCTTTATCCACTAAGTCACAGTTGGCTTGCTTGATGAAGCTGCAGTGTCTTACAAACAGGTAAGGTTCTTCCTATTTTCAGTTTCACCTTCATCAAAGGGAGGGTTCCTGAAATGACTCTGGATATTACTGTATTTTTCAAATTTGATTGGCAGTCAACATCTCTTTGAGGTTGTGCATGGTCAGCACTATGGGTTATTATCACAGGTGTAAAAAGTTGTCTAACATGACTTAGTATATCCCACAGGTTTTTTGCCATCAGTCAAATCCACCTCCTTATTTTATGCTTAAGGAAATTGGAAGTAGGACTTACTTGGTTGCCAGTTTAAAAAAAAAAAAAAACATAAAAGAAACAGACTTCACTGGATGAAGAGAATTTATTCATTCTTATAAATAAAACCCCAGCACTCCTTCCCAGCTTTCCATAACTAGATCTGGGGCTTCAAACATCATTAGGCTCAGTGTCTCAGCTTCTTGGTTCTATTTTCTTCAGTAAAGAGCAGCCTCATGATGACATCTGACAGCTGCAAGGTCACATTATAACATTTGTAAGCCAGCAAAAGGGAAGCTTTTCTTCTTCAATAAATACGATGAAACCCCAGAATCTCTACTAGCATCAATGCAGTCACCATGGTCAAGGAACATTATGTGATCTGATTGGCCAAGCCTTGCTCAGAGGTAGGCCCTGTCTGAATCTGAGGGAAAACTAGGCTACCCGATCTCCAGGCAATGATGCTAGAGTTAAGGTGGTTCTTCATAGGAAAATAAGGTTGTCACAAACACCATAGGCTGGCAGACTTAAACATCAGAAAGTTATCTTCTCACATTCCTGAAGGCTGGGTGTCCAGTATCAAAGTGCCAGCAGCATTGGTTTCCAGTGAAGAATTCTTTCTGGCTTATAGATGTTGTCTTCTTGCTGTGGCATGGCCTTTCTTCTGTGTATGCATATGATGTCATTTTTTATGAGAACATCAGTCTTGTTCAATGGGACCCCTCCCCTATGACCTCATTAAATTTTAATTGCCTTTTTAAATACCCTATTTCTAAACACACTCACATTGGGAGCTAGGCCCTCAACATATAAGCTTAGGGAGAAACATTTAAGTTCATAACAGTCTGAAATGAGTGACATAATGAAGGTCATGAAATTAAAAGCACAGTTGAGGCTAAAAGTCAGTATAACTACTCCAAAAACAATGCTTTATTTAGCTTATTACTATCTTTTGTAAATCATTGTCAAAAATGTTGTTTGGAATAAAGGCATCAGCAGCTATCCAGGTGAAGGACCAGAAAGCACGTCAAACCTCAAGAATATTGTGAAAACACTCTATTCTCTGTGTTTTAAGTTGGGGGGGCATTGGCAAGACAATATCTCTGGACATTGTTTTGAGAAATGTATTTATGATGGTCTGGGGAAAGGCACTGAGTCATTGAGTTTCAGCAGCCTAAAAGAATGGTTGAGGGGCAAACCTGGGCAAGGATAATTCCAAGGCACCTGATAAAAATGTTTTTCTCTACTGTTTGACAGCCTTAGGCTAGTTTTAATCTTCTTAAAATTGGATATTTTCCTTCTCAGTCTTACATTACTAGAATTATGTCAGTGGTGGGATACTGGTCTATAAGAAAGTATTCAAAAGCAATACCTCTTTAGAGAACAGCTACTATTAACAACAAGTAATGTTCTAAAATGAAGACAAAGCAGAACTGAGGAAACTTGCCATTAAAATTGTGAATGCTCATAAAATTTAATGACTGGTATACATTGCATAATTCAAAGGTGAATATTCCATCAGCAAAGAAAATCAAGTGGAAAGAAAAAGTATTTCTCCAAATTATTATTGTCAGAAGAGGACAGTGCCAGCAGCTCCTCACCATCTTTGCATAAATGAGGGCCCAATAGGATCAATTAAGCTCATTTGTTGACTCATCCTATTCAAATGCCTCCAGGCCTCTAGGAAAAGATGAGCCCAGAATGCACTATGCTCAAAGAGAGAAGTGATAGAGAAAATAGACCAGCAAACCAAATTGGGTCTGATAGGCATGCCTAGAGATTGGAAAAACTTAATCTAGAAATCATATAAAACATGCTAAAAGGGGTACTGCCTGTGAGTTCACTTATGTGCTTTGAAAAAGTATTGTTTTTAGCTCAGACTTTATAATGTGTATGTCCAAAGAAGCATTGTTTCCTTTGAGATAATGGTCTTTGAGGCTTGGCAAATGTTCTGGTGATATTCACATGAGCTGTTGTCAAAACTTATGAGGCTTCCTTTTATACCAGCCAGCTTTAGCCCAGCTCCTTCTGGGAGGATTTGACTTTAATAAGATACCACAGTTGTTCAGAACCAAAGCCAACAAATAACCTGGTGATCAGAAAGGAGATCTGTGCTTAAGAAGAGGCCTGGTTTTCTACTGTGACATGTAAATTAAACATACAGATGATTTGCAAAGTTGACATGAGATGAAAAATAATCTCAAAGAAAGGCTACATCACTAGAAAATACTTACAGATTTCTCCAAATTAGAAGTAACTTCATTTGATGTTTTTGTTTATTACTTAAAATATATACATACAAAATTAATCTTAAAGTTAATCCCACTGCCAAGAGGTGATTATATTTTTGTGTACATTTTAAAATTTTGGGTATAATTTTTAAAACTTGCCTTGTATTTAGTTTGAAATGCTAAGGATTTATGTCATTGATCATAAAATGATAACTCTGTATTGAAAATGGAATCATGTGTCACTTTAAAAGCTGCAGTGTATCATGTTATAGAGAGGTCTCACTCTTTAATGAGTGCCTTCATAGTGGGTATACAAGTAGCATCCAATTTTATGAGATTATAAACAACACCATATTATACATTGTTGTCCTCCACAATTCTGTCACTTATAAACAAGCCTGAGCTTGTTTCTACTTCCTAATCCTGCCTTGGTCTTTTTATCTTGAGTTAGCATTTTTTGAAGGAGTTTTCACAATCCTCATCTTTTGAACTTCACAAAAATTCAAGATGCAAATAAAAATACTTTGCTTCATGGCGAGCCTTGGTGTGGATGCTGGGACTCCAAGTCATAAGGTTGTCCTGTTGGCCAGTGGAGGATGTATTCAATGATCGCTGTTGGCTTCAGCAACAGCTTCAGCCAGCCATCCCAGTGGGTATCCAGAGGACTTTGGACATTCAGTTCCATGTGACTATCCAGTGTTACTCTGCCATGAGTTTGCAGAATTTAGTATTGTACTGCCCAGAAAGTAAACAGAGGAACCTGGGTCTATAGCGTTTCACCCATCCTCTGCATTCTATACACCATACTGCCATATTTTGGGAAGGTGAAGACAAGGCCATCTGGCCTCTTGAGAGAGCTAGAGTATGGCAGCACTCACTTCACTGAACTGGGAACCAGAGTCCTATCATGAATGGACTCCTGTGGACAGAAAGTTATATTCAGAGAGCACATGGTCAGACTCAATTAAGCATGTCTTTGTAATGCCCACGTCAAGGGTTTGTTGTGAAGTCTAGGAAGTTAGGTAGGTTTGTTAGCACAGCTGCTTTCCAGAAGCAGTGATAGACTAGAGTAATAGCAGTGCCATTGTTGTGTACACTGCTGTGGTCAATGTTGTCATGGTGATGTGGGAATAACTCTGGTTGATATGACTGTATAGCAACATAAGTAGAAGTGAACTAAATAGGTAGTGATAGGGCTTGTGGTAGAGTCAGTGTTCTATGATACTGTAGTTGTTGTTGATATTGATGTTGCCTTTATAGCCATTTCTGTGGTTATGTGAGCACAATGCAGGCTGGTGAATATTTGAGTTGTTACCCATCTTGCTGATTATTCTGAAGCCTATGCACAAGACAGGATTCAGTCTGATACATGAGGAAAACCTGATATATTGCAATGCTTTGAAAGAACATAACCTTATCTACTTCTGGTTCAAGTCACACAGCCTTAGTTGCCCTTGACCCCAGAGAAAGTTCATTGTCTGGTTGAAGCTATAGGAGTGGCCACTTTTCCACAATGAAGTAAAAGTGACATTTTTAACAATAACTTTTTAATTTCACTCTCTGATTGCTTTCTTGACAAAGTAAGTTCCTTTTGTGAAGCATGTATGTAACTTTAAATTTTTTTAGAGGGGAGGAGAGGAATGTGTCTATGTAGAGGCAATCATTATAATTCTCATGAATATAACAAGTGGATCACATTCAAGGTTACATTTTCAAGTCTTGTGTATGGATTTATTCATTGACTCCCCACTGATTTAATGGAAATCATGCTGATAAATTATAACACATAGCATTTTGTAAAATTAGGGGCCAGATTTTTGCTAGGGATGCTGAAAATCAAATTAATTTTTTTCTTATGCTCATACTCAGATAACCATTCTGAAGGAGAAAATAGTTACCTAACCTTACAAGAAGACCTGCAGGACCATCAAATAGTCCTTTCAGTTGGAAATCTCTGGTGGGAGCTTTCTCCAACTCATCTGAAGGGCAACTTAAAATTCAACATGCAAAATGGTTTTGAGCATTAACAATGCTCTCAGCACTGTATAAATGTTTACCTAATGTGTATTATATGCTACATGTTGTACTAAAGGTTTTCTCTTATGCTGTCAATCCATGACAGTGGTTCAAACTGAGAATGACTTGGCCCACAGGTGCCATTTGATTGTGACTAGTGACTTTTCCTGTTGTCATAACGTAAGGAAAGTGCAGCTGACATCTAAAGGGTGAAGATCAGAGATGCTTCTAAATGTCATACCATGGTCAGGAGTTCCCACAGTGAGGAATCATTTGACCCAAAACATCAGCAGCACTAAGATTGAGGAAGTCTTTGTAGCATTCTTTTCACCAGCTGGTTATTCATTCATTGCTTGTTTATTAAGTACCCACAATATGCTACCAGCTCTTAATGAGGATATCCAAAAGAGTAAGATATTGTCTTTGAGAAAAAAAAAAGTGTATGCACTATTTCCCAATGAGTAACTCACGGGGCTTCAAAGATAGCTCAGTTGGTAAAGTGCTTGTCTTGCAAGCATGAGGAGCTGAGTTCAATCTAGTACCCAAGTAAAATGTCTCGTGTGATGGCATATCTCCATAATCCTAGCACTGGAAAGGCAGAGAAGGAGAATCCCTGGGGCTCATGGCCAGACAGTCTAGCCTAATTGGTAAGCTGCAGACCAGTGAGAGACTTTGTCTCAAAAGGAAGTAGATGGAATTCCTGAGGATAATAACAAGGTTGCCCTCTGACCTTTACATATAATTCCTTTAAGGATCATGCCTTTGTATTTTCTTGGGATTAGTTTGGACATGAACAGGAAAAACAAGGTAGAAAATGTGTGTGTCTGTGTGTGTGTGTGTGTATTTAGATTTGGGGGATTGAGGTAGGGTCTCACTCTAGCCTAAGCTGGCCTCAAATTCATAGCAGACCTCCTACCTCTGCCTCCCAAGTGCTAGGATTAAAGGCATGTGCCACCATGCATGGCTCCTAGAATATGTTTTTTTTAAATATTTTATTTATTTATTTGAAGAGGGAAAGAAACAGATACAGAGAGGATGGGCATGCCCGGGCCTCTAACCACTGCAAGTGAACTGCAGATGCATGCACCACCTTGGGCACCTGGCTTTACCTTGGTACTGGAGAATTGAAGCTGGGTCTTTTGGTTTTGCTGGCAAGTGCCTTAACCACTAAGTCATGTCTTCAGCCCTGAAATATTTTCTTAAACACTGAGAGAAATAGTAGGTTAATGTCTATCCAAAGCATAAATTCCCTGATACAATCCCCTCAGTACAGTTAGTCCAATCCTAGATCTGAGAAAGACTTTTCAACTAGCATGGGATAATTACCAGTTTCTTCAATAATGGGAGATTTATTACCCACATATCAGTCCTTTTGTTATCTGGTGGTGTTTTTTGTTTTTTGTTTTTTTTTTTCTTTTTAAGACCCAGCTGCTCAGAAGTTCTGCAGTAGCAGGATGCTCTGTCACTATCATTGGTACTCCAACAAAGAACCTTCTTGAGCTTTCCTAATAAGCAGGGAACCACTGTGAAGGGAACATGTGGGTTTACTGCCAACCCTGTGTGGCTCCATTCTGCTTATGTGGGGGGTCACCTTGAGAAAAGTGTTGCTGGGGTTCAAAGTGGTACCCAAATTAGTAAGGCATAAGCACCATCAAAACATATGAGCTGGAAGGAAGGCTTAGCGGTCAAGGTGGTTGCCTGCAAAGCCAAAAGACCCAGATTCGATTCCCCAGGACCCATGCTAGCCAGATACACAAGGGGGCGCAAGCATCTGAAGTTCGTTTCCTGTGGCTGGAGGCCCTAGCATGCCTGTTTCTCTCTGTCTCTCTGTCTCTATCTCTCTCTCTCTGTCTCTCTCTCTCTCTTTCCTTCTTTCTCTGTCAAATAAATAAAAGTAAAAATTTTACTTGAAAAATTTATAGATATATACATATACTAATGAAAATAGGTGGGCATGTAAGAGATTACTTTAGAATAATTCAAGAGCTATCTGCAATGGAAAAATCTGGAAGCTGGTAAAGAAGTAAGATGGGTGGTAGTGGTGTTCACTAGAAGAGGCTTGAGAGATTGGCAGCAGCTAAGGTTGACTGCACCCCTTGAAAAGATTATAGATCTGATAATCATTATAGAAGTTGAGGAGATATCCTGAATTTGAGAACATGGAGGAACAGTACCCATGGATTAAGACACCACTCTAATGACCACTTGGAATCTATCAGAAGTGTTTCTTTGATCACTGACAAAAGTTGGTTAACTACTCCATCCTAGACTTCCTGGACCATTAATATCAAAGCTGTGTGTAGACATATATGTGTTGGTTGTTTTAAGCAGACTCTGCAAACTGCCATAAATTCTATTCCACATAGGAGATAGTGCAGATATCAAAAGGTTTGTTGTCCATTCTACAGGAAAAAAAAAATCTTTGTTGAGCCCAAGAAGCACCTTGTATTAAGCAATAGATGTTCAGGTTCTTGTCCCATGAAGCAGAAGCAGAAAAAATAGGTCATTTGCAGTTGTCACCGTGTTGTTGGCAGGTTAATTTGACCAAGATAGAGCACATTTTCTCCCTACAAACACTTCAAATAAGATAGTGGGCATAAGTATAATATCTGATCAGTACAGGGATGTAATTCATTCAGTGCTTCTCTGAAATGAATTTGGGAAGACAGAATATAAATGACAACAGTAGAAGAAAACACAAAACATATTATTTTAGAATAATTCAATATTTTGCAATTTTTTAAACTATTACCAAAGAAGCCTCCAATCAAGTCTCAAAGCATACTTTATTCCTTCACCTCCAACAATCAACATCCTTCATGTGGAGCTACCACACCCAGCTACCAGTCCTCCAAATGCAAGATGTGAGCATGAAATGTGCAAATGCAATGGAAATTAAACAATTGTGGGTGTGGTATACATGCAAATGAGGAAACCAACCAGCCACCAATTTCCATTTTATGAGCTGCCTACAGCTACAGTTCTCAGAACTGATGAAATGGTCAGACACTAATACGCTTTTTGTCATAAAATGAGGTAAAAAATGAAAAGTGATACAAAGGCAACCTTTCACGACATAGTTCTTTCCAGTGGTTTGGTCAGGTTTAGAAATGTTTTATTAAAAGAGATGCAGTGCAAGTCTATGATTTGGAAAAGATGGGTAAGTTTCCTATGCAGTCTCTCCTTTTTTTCCACTACAGCACCCAAATTATAGCATTTTGCATGTGGATCTGGAATATAATATGACTGATGAAATGAGAATATTATTCTATTTAGCATTTAGTTATTAATACTAATTGGGGGACTCAAATACATGAATAGAGTAAGTCATTATTTATATTACTAAAATAAATGCTAAATCAGAGAGTGCAATTAGGGAAGGATATGGTATGTGACACACCAGCCAAAGCCTCAAGAAAAAAAATCTATTGGTACTTGTTCAGGATCTCTTAGACATGTTCCAAGATTGAGGCTTTACTAAAAATGAAAAAGTGCTAAAAATGTAGTCATTTAAAGTACCATTATATTTTGATAACAAATACTTCATTTATACAAGCAATTCCCAAATATTTGTGTTGTTATATGAGCAGCACATCCTTAAAACAATCAAACCAACAGACAGGTCATGCTAATGTCCCCTTCAGGCCTATGAGAACCACAGTTCACATAACCAAGCCACAAACAAGAAAAGACCTAATAGGCTCTAAATTCTTCATTGCAGCATGGAGAGATGAACTTGCTCCTTCTTTCTTAAGACGAAAAACATCCTTCAATTCACCACTGATCTCTTGATATTTCTCAGTTTTACTGCATATCTTTATTTGCTGTGTATACTCATGCAATTCCAAGCCATCACTGAATAGCTGTCAATTCATAGCAGATGAAGACTTAGAAATTACCATCTAGGGTCTAAAATATAATAGTTGTATTTCTGAGCAAAATGTGTGAATCTTGCATACAGATGGGACATTGCTTTTTATGAATCAAGACATCAGGCAAATCAGAATCAAGTGAAAGGAGATGTCTTTGAAATAACAGTATTTGTGATTTATTCTCATCTCCTATATTTCAAGCTAATTATCTCTATTTGAGGTGAAAAACTAAAAAATATTTAATCTGTTTTTGAAGTTCATCCCCATCAAATTAGGCAGAATATATGTAGCTCTGTGCTGACAACTCTAAGAACCAGAAATTATTTAAAAATTAATGGCAACTCCCTTTATAATATTTCACTTTTTGACAAACTTTAGCATTTACTGATTCCTTACAGGCTGATAATTGTCCTAACTCTCTGTGGAAACAGCTGTATGTGCCAGCAAACAGCCGCCTCAATTAAGACCAAGAAAGAAAATTAAGGCTTTGTTTAATGAAGTGGGGTTTTTTGTTAAGATATGTAATATATGCAAAATGTCTTGCATATGTAGATAATTATAAGTGATGGTGATTAAAAATTGAGCTCTGGAATAAGGTAGACACAGAATAGATGCTGTGTATGTCTATGTACTTTCCTGATCACTAAAATAGGAATTATCTCTCTTTGGTAGGATGTTGTCAGTAATTTTTAAAATCCCTTGCATTCAAATTAGAAGGCTTTTATTTTGTTCATTGTTTGGTCTTTTTTTTTTTTTTTTTTTTTTGAGAGCTACAGACACAGAGAAAGAGGCAGATAGCGAGCAAGAGAGAGAATGGGCGCGCAGGAGCCTTCAGCCACTGCAAATGAACTCCAGATGCGTGTGCCCCCTTGTGCATCTGGCTAACAAGGGTCCTGGGGAATCGAGCCTCGAACTGGGGTCATTACGCTTCATAGGCAATCACTCAACCACTAAGCCACCTCTCCAGCCCGGTTTTATTCTTTCTGTCTTTTGTTTCTTCCCCTCAAATTACTTTCTCTATTCCTTCCACTACCAGTCTCCTTCTATTGAACCCCTTCTTTTTCCGACTAGTTCCTCTTCTATTTCAGTGTCATTTTTTCCCTTCTCCCTCATCCATGATGACATGTTGATGGGCCCAATATTGTGCATCTCTTGTGCAGTAACAATAGCTACCATGAGATCATGAATGCCAGGACCACCTCATGTCCAGAAGATATCATTCCAAAGCACTACTCTGCATCCTTCGGCTCTTACATTCTTTCCATCATTCCTTCCACAGTGTTCCCTGAGTCACGGAGGATATGATAGAGATGTTTTATTTACTGCTGAGTACATCACTTCTTTTCAACACTGAAGAGTTTTGAGTCTCCCCAGTGTAAATTCCTTTACAATATGTAAAGGAAAGCTTCTCTCACCAAAGCTTAGACTACCACTAATCTATGGGCATAAACATAAATATTAACAGAGCAATTTTATGGGCACCATAAACAACCATATACAACTGCCAAGCAACAGTAATAGCATCACTCCAGGGTCTATGACCTCTCTAGCAATAGGATTTGTTTTTCTTTTTCTTTTTGGTTTTCCGAGGTAAGGTCTCACTCTAGCTCAGGCTGCCCTGGAATTCACTATGTAGTCTCAGGGTGGCCCCCAACTCTCTGAAATCCTCCTATCTCTGCCTCCCAGGTGCTGGGATTAAAGGTGTGTACCACCATGCCCAGCCTAGCCATAGGATTTTGATTATATTCCAGTTCCAGGAATGAATTCCACCTCATAGAGTAGGACTCAAATCCAATCAAAGAGCAATTGGTTTACCCCATAATACTAAGGCCACTTATTGCACCAGTGAGCATATCTTGCCTGGCTGGACAGTTGTATAGCTCAGCTTATAGGGTCTACTATTGGTTAAGTTTGTTGGTGACTTTTCTCTGCTAACAGTCTATATAATACTTTCTGGTACCATGACAGCTAGTCAGTAGGGAGGAAGCTTCTAGCTCAGTTTCAGCTTGATTTCTTAGTGTCCTGCAACCAAAGTATGTTTTGTCTTCAGCAATAGGGTCTGACCATCTAGTTCTGGGGCGGGGGGTAACCAACTTTGGGGGTATGTTGGGCTTCCCTGACCAAAATGTCACTGGGAAGCATCCCACCCTGGTATTAGAATTTTCATTTTGGGACCTGCCTTTTCTGTATCTATTGAAATGAACACATGATTTTTAAAAAAAAACATAATTTATTTATGTGCAAGAAGGGAGAGAGGGAAAGAATTTGTGTACCAGGACCTCTAGCCACTGCAAATGAACTCAGTACGCATTCACCACTTTGTGCGCTTGACTTGATGTGGGCACTGGAGAAGTAAACCTGGGCCATCAGGCTTTGAAAGCATGAGCCTATAACTGCTGAGCCTCTCTGCAGATCTGAACATGTGACTGCTTTTCCTTGATCCATTTATATTCTGTCTTATATCTGTTGATTTGCAAATGTTGAACTATCCCTTCATGTCTCAAATAAAACCCACATGATCATGGTGAATGATCTTTGTGATGCATTCCTGTGTTGTGTATGTATTTTGTTGAGAAATTTTTGCACCTAAGCTCATGAAGGAAAATGGTCTGTAATTTTCATTTTTCTTGTTACATTTTTGTATCAGGGTAATAGTGGCTACATAGAAGCAGTTTGTGGTGCTCCCTTTCTATTTTATGGACTAGTTTGAGAAGCAGTGATGTAAGTCCTTCGAAAATCTGGTTAAATTCACTGTTTTGGAGTTGAGAGACTTTTTACAACTGCTTCACTCTCTTTACTTGCTATAGATCTGCTTAAATGGTTTATCTATTCTTAATTTAGTTTGGTGGGCCATATGTATCCAGAAATTCATGAATTTCTTTTATATTTTTTCAATTTAGTGGAATATATGTTTTTTAGTGGAATATATATTTTTAAGGTATGTCCTTAGATTTTCAGAATTTCATTGGTATCTACTGCAGGGCCTCCCTTTTCATCTCTAATTTTATTAATTTGGGTTTTCTATCACTCTTTCTCAGTTAGTTTCACTAAGGGATTATTGATCTTGTTTATCCTTTCAAAGAACCAATTCTTTATTTCATAGGTTTTTTTGTTGTTTCTTATTTCATTAATTTCTGCCCTGATCCTCACTATTTCTTTCAGTCTACTGATTTTTGGTTTGGCATCTTTATTTTTTCCAAGATCCTATCATTTAACTACTTATGTGAGGTCTCTCTGATTTCTTGATATAGGTGCTTAGAGATATAAACTTCTCTTAGAGGACTGCCTTCATTGCATCCCATAGGTTTTTGTATGGTATGCCTTCATTATCATTTGATTCTAGGAATTTTTTATTTCCTTCCACATTTCTTCAATGACCCATTTGTAGTTCAATAGTATATTGAATGCAAAGAATCAATGAAAGAGTTGGCTCTTTGAAAGGATAAATAAGATTGGTAAAATATTAGCAAAACTAATGAAAATGAAGACCTAAATTATTAAAGAGATGAAAAATGAACCCTTACAACAGATAAAAACAATGCAGAGCAGAGAGATACTCCTACTCACATAGCTATTCTGCAGTCAAATCAAGATTTTAATAAAGTTGTTTAAATACCCTCCTTCAGGCTCATATCTACTACTGTGCACCATTATACGCTCAAGGGCTTTCTCCAGGATGTCTGAAAAGCAAAAAGTGACAGGAATCAATAACACCTGAGAGACTCCATAACTAGGACAAAGCTACCTCCAAACTCTAAGGCTGAACTCAGCCTTCTAGCATCTACCATGGGCATTCAAGTCTCTAAGGATAAGTCTCAGGAGCATGAAATTTTCTTAATACAGAATATTTTCTTGTCTAGTTGTCTCAAAATAAGTAACTCTTCTCGTGCAAATAAGTCATTTTTTTTTCATTTTTTTCAAAGGTTTTTTCCTCCGTAAAGTATACCTACCTGGGACACAATACCCATGGGTTCTATACCAATAGATTACCTAGCCACAGGCCAGAATTACCTGAGGGAACAAAGAATATGTAACTAAGAATCCAAAGGCTTAATTTCTTATCATTATTCCCTAAGCCATACAGTGTAACAATTATGAACATAACATTTACAGGTATTCTAAGTTACCTAAAGCTGATTTAAAGGATACAAGATGATGTATATTACTTATATACAAATATAATGCCATTTTGTAGAAGATACTTAAGCAT
Source organism: Dipus sagitta (assembly GCA_036346955.1). Classification (NCBI taxonomy): domain Eukaryota; kingdom Metazoa; phylum Chordata; class Mammalia; order Rodentia; family Dipodidae; genus Dipus; species Dipus sagitta. Next base: position 77,501,347 of record CM070784.1, read on the forward strand.
TTAAAGATTTTAGTATCTCTGGGAGTTCTAGCATCAATCTCCTTTGGATACTGAAGGATGACTGTTTAAATGATACTTCTCTAAATGATGTTTTCTGTTCTATATAAACTCCACATATAGCTCTCTACATTGTTTTAAAACTGCCAGAAGTTGGCATCTATGGAGATAGAAACTGCTTCTCCTGAAAGAACTGTCTCCTGGAAGAGCTATACAATTTGAAACGGTTATCTAAAAATCCATTCCTGAATCTACCACCATTCAGAAACACCTGCTTTTTGTCCCCATGAGTCTGAAACAGTAAGCCTCATACACATATTCTCTGTTTATTGCCATTTTATAGATGTTTTAAATATATATTTCTCTCTCAGTCTATTGTACAGGTGTGAGATACAACTTTTATATGAATTGACCTTGAAAGAAGAAAAAAGAACAGTGTCAGGTAACCAAGTTTTCCAGTCCTACTTTATGTTTCTTTTTTTCAATTCTTCCTTTTCACTAAGAATTAAGCAAGATTACATGTTGAAGATCATTTTTATAATTTGGGATTAATGAAAATCTCACTAAATCTATGTTTTCTTATATTTTATTTATTTATAATAGAGAGGGTGGATGTGTGTCAGGGCCACAAACTCCAGATGCATGTACCACCCTGTGCATCCAGCTTTATGTGGGTACTGGGGCATCAAACCTGGGTCCTTTGGCTTTGCCAGTAATCACCTTAACTGCTAAGCCTTTTCTCCAGCCCTAAATCTACATTTTTTAAAAAATATTTTTATTTTATTTTTATTTATTTGAAAGAAAGAAGCAGAGAGAGAGAGAGAATGAGCACATCAGGGCCTCTAGCCACTACAAATGAACTCCAGACATATGTGCCACCTTGTGCATCTGGCTTACATGGGTACCGGGAAAGTGAATCTGGGTCCTTAGGCTGAACAAGCAAGTACCTTAACCACTAAGCCTTCTCTCCAGCCCTCTAAATCTATGTTTTAAGATAAAACAGTGAGAATATGCAGTCAACTGTGATTATCAGTATGAAAAGAAATAAAAATATTGAACCAATGGGTTAAGTATAGTCAGGGTTGCTTCGAAGACTAATAGAAAAAGACTGGCATTTTATTTTAACCACATAATGGAAGTCCTGATGTTTCTACTATGCCTCCTAATGATTGATTTTAATATAAAAAGAAGGAAATAAAAAGAAACTATTTTAAGAAATTTTCATCATTGAAAATATAGATGAGCCATAAGCACACTTTTATTCTTTCTCTATACCCACTGCTCAGTTTAAATGTTGTAGCTTAGGTTGTAAACTACATTGATGTTTTGTGAGATATTGCAACTTTTTCTTTAACAATCTTAATATTTTACTTTTTATTCTCTTGTGAACACATTAACAGTAATCATTTAGAAATCTTATTTAACTGTGCTAGGGGTGTGTGTGTGTGTGTGTGTGTGTGTGTGTGTGTGTGTTTGGTGTGAGGAGTGCATGTGCCTATAGAGACCAGAGGTTGAAGTGGGGGCTTTCTCACTTGCTTTCCACGTTATTCTTTGAGTCAGAGTCTGCCACTGAACCTAGAGCCCACGGACTTAGCTGCAAGTTAGCCATCAAGCCGCAGGGATTCCTTGTCTCTGCCTCTGCAGTGCTGGTCTTACAAGCCTGGACCACTGCACCAGGCTTTTAGATGTGTCCTGGAGATCTTAACCCAGGTCCCCATGCTTTTGTGGCAAGCATTACACTGAGCCATCTCTCCAGTTCACATACTAGTTATTCTGAAATAATGACAAATTCATTTCAAAGTCTTTGCTTTTATCTGTCTCTCTATGTGTGTATGTGTACATATATATGTATTTATACATTTTGTGTCAGAATTTATGTGTTGTATCCTGAAACTTTTGGTGATAAGACTATCTTGCTGTATTTTTTTTATAAAAAGTTGGTCAGAAATCGATTTCTTAAATGTTGTTCTCAAATATCTTAGGTGATGCACTGTTTTCTAACAGTTTACATACAGCTAGAGTTTTGTTCCATTGTAGGTGATTCTTTTAACTCATGAAGAGCTTTTAAAAAATCTACACAGTTGAAAAGATATTCCAGGGTAATGTAAATACTTCACTTTATTTGTTAATCTTTCTTCAGGGCTTGCTTAGAAACAGAAGAATTACTCCTTTTTGTTCCTTTGTTATGCAATTTGCCACAATTCTATTCTCTTTCAAGTATTACTAGAATGTAGATTTATATCTTTTTTTCCTATTACTCATTCCCAATTATTTTGCCTGAACTATGGGTGTTTAGCAAGGTTGATATATTAGGAATAGTTGACTCCCTGCAGTATAATCACCTGGTCACTGTTATTCTTGCTATTTCACATTGTTGTTGTTGTTGTCGGTGGTGGTGGTGGTGGTGGTGTGTATGTGTGCGTGTGCGTGTGTGTGTGTGTGTTGAGAACAAAATGCCTCAGTGCATGTGGAAGTCAGAGGACAATTCTAGGTATGGCCTCTTACCCCTGCAAATGAACTGCCAAGTACAAGCAAATTGCAAATTTAACTAGCGCAGGAGCCATGAGTGCTCCTGGCTCCACCTTCCATTGTCATAGATATATTGAGATCACCAATGCCAGTTTGCATCTGGCTTCACCTGGGTGCTGTGGAATCAAACCTGGGCTGGGAGGCTTTGTAAACAAGTGGCATTAGCCACTGAGCAATCTCCCCTGCCCAATTGCACATGTTTTCAATTTTTCATTAGCCTGCAAAGAATTAAGTTTCATCATGACATTTTTCAAACTTACTTTTGTTGTTTTTGAAATAGATATAATCAAGGATATAAAATTCCAAACAGTCTAAACTAGAAATACTGATGAACAAATGGGAAAAAGTACCAATGAAAAGTTACTTCACATTCATGGAATATAATTAGTATGATTAAAATGTCATTGAGGGCTGAAGAGATGGCTAGCTGGCTAAGGCATTTGCCTGTGAAGCCAAAGGATCCAGGTTCAATTCCCCAGGACCCACATAAGCCAGATGCACAAGGGACACATATGTCTGGAGTTCGTTTGCAGTGACTAGAGGCCCTGGCATGCCCATTCTGTCTCTTTCTCTTCTTTTCTCTTCTCTCTCTCTCTTCTCTCTATCTCTCCTTGTAGATAAATAATATTTTTTAAAAAAATATTTAAATGTCATCAATAGCCAAGTATGGTGGTGTACACCTTTAATCCTAGCACTTGGGAGGCAGAGGTAGGAGGATTGCCATGAGTTTGAGGCCACCATGAAATTACATAGTGAGTTCTAGATCAGCCTTGAAACCCCCTCCAACAACAAGAGCAAAAAAAAATTCCTCACTATCTCAGGCAATCCACAAATTCAAGTTCTACCAAGTTCCAACCATGTGTTTCAGAGCCACAGAAAAAAATACAATCCTAAAATTTATCTGAAACTGAGCCACAATAGACCCCAAACAGCTAAAGCAATTTTGAGACAAACAGCAAAGCTAGAGGCATTATTGTATTACCTGATCTCAAACAATATTATGAGTCTAGAGTAACTGAAATAGTGTGCTGCTGCCATACAAACTCTGAGGCCAACAGAACCGAACTGGAAGCACATAAGCACTCACATTGGTGTGGTCAAAGGATCTTTGACAAATGCATCAAGAACGCTCAATGTAGATAGAATAGTCTTTTCAATAGAAAACACTGGAATCACATAGCTCTTAAAAGAAAGCATGTCAGGAAAGCATGTCCTAACATTAATGATGACAGTGATAGTTTTGTGAGGGAGTAGGTATGGTTGATAACACAATACCCACAAGTAACAAAACCAAAAAAAAGTGAAACTATAGCAAACCGAAAAGCTTCAATGGAAATTTATAAATCATCTAGTTTCATAGATTAAAAGTTGGCATTGGGGGCTGGAGAGATGGCTTAGCGGCTAAGGCATTTGCATGCAAAGCCAGAGGATCCCAGTTCAACTCTCCAGCACCCACGTAAGCCAGATGCACAAGGGAGCACATGCATCTGGAGTTCGTTTGTAGTGGCTGGAGGCCCTGGCGTGCCCATTCTCTCTCTCTCTCTCTCTCTCTCTCTCTCTCTCTCTCTCTCTCCCTCCCTCCCTCCCTCCCTCTTTCTCTCAAATAAATAAATAAAATATATATTTTAAAAAATGGCATTGGTCTCTTCAGGTTAAACTCCAGGTGTGCGAAGGGCAGCCTTCCTTTCTGGAGTCTCTAGAGGAGAATCTACATCCTTGCTCACTGAGGGGTTAGTAGGGTTCTGGTCTTTTGACTGGGAAACTAAGGAATATGCTTAGTGTCTAGAAACCATTCACATGCTTAAAAAGGGCTTGCTTCCTCTTCAGAGCCATCAATAGCCATTTAACTCTTCGTTAGCCTTCTTCCATGATGTGGTTACATGAGGTTAGATATTTTGCCCCCAAATAAAGCTATTTAAAATTTGAAATGCCTAATTTATCTTCTAGATGTCTTTTAAAAACTATTTCATGTTATTTAGATTCTTACTTGTTTATACATAGCAGGTTAGATGATTATGTATTTGAATAAATTAATTTCAGTAATACTACTGTTCAATGACTAAACTTTTACTATGGCAGTCTTATTATTTCAATTTTTATAAACAAAAGGAATATTGACATTCTTATTTAACCACAGTTGAAATCTGTGTCTATTATAATAATTTTTCAGTGATCTTGTATTTTAAGATGGAAAAATGTATTGCATGAAAATTAACTTTTCTATTGTATTGCTTTATTTTTTGTCTTATTGCATTGGCTAACATTTCTAGTACATTAAATAATAGAGATAATACCAGACATCAGTGACTATTCTCCCAATTGTAATGGCTGTTTTTCTTATGTTTATCTAGGAAATTGATTTCATTGTTCACTATTTTACTGAGATTCCAATTTACAGTATTGTGTGCTCAGCAGTATCAAATATTTTAGTGTGCAAATATACAAAAAAAATTGTTTTTTTCTTCATAATCCAGAGGTTGGCATACTCCATTCTTGTTTTTTTTTTTCTCTCACAGTTATATAAAACACAACCATATTCATCCAATTACATATCATGTATGGCCGCTTTTGTGCTCCAACTCCAGTTCAGTACTTGCAACAGAAACTATTTTTCCCATAAAGTCTAACATGGTCTTTTTTTTTAATGGCAATCCCAACAGACTGCCGTTTTTTATGCGAGAAAAAGAGAGAGAGAGAGAATTGGCACACCAAGGCCTGTACCCACTACAATCAAACTCCACTGTGCCCCCTTGTGTGCATGTGTGACCCTGTGTGCTTGTGTCACTTGTCTGGCTTATGTGCGACCTGGAGACATGAACACGTGTCCTTAGGCTTTACTGGCAAGCACCTTAACCACTAAGCCATCTCTCCAGCCCTATCCTGGTCTTTCATGGAATGTTTTCCAGTCCCTGCTTTAACTTATTTACATACATCTTAGATCAATAAAATTAACATTGTAGGGCTGAAGAGATGGCTTAGCAGTTAATGAACTTGCCTGTGAAGCCTAAGGACCCAAGTTTGATTCCCTAGTACCGACATAAACCAGATGCACATGGCAGCACATGCATCTTGAGTTCATTTGCAGTGTCTTGAGGCTCTGGTGTGCCCGCTCTCTCTCTTTCCCTCTCTCTTCCTCTCTCTTTCTCAAAATAAATAAATAAATAAATTTTAACATTGTAGTACTTCAATGTAAGCCCTACATTATTTTCTCAATTCTTTGACTGCATTGCTGCATTTATTTGGTTATATTTTCCTTTGAGGTATTTGTTTTGTTTTGAGGTATTTCTTTTTTTAATACAATCTCATGTAGCCCAGCCTGTCCTCACATTCACTATGTAGCCAAGGATGATATTAAACTCCTGAATCACCTACCGCTACCTCCTAAATTGTAGGATTACTATATGTGCAACTATACCCATGTGAGGTTTTGGTTATTTTGCAGTGCTGGGGGTAGAGGTACACTCAGGCCTTGTGCATGCTAAGCAAGTACTCTATGACTGAGCTACATCCCCACTCCTTTTTATACCAGAAGGAGATTAGTTTAAGTTTTTGGTGCTATTATCTATCATCTATCATCTTTTGGAACTAGTATTATGTTAGTTTAAAAAAAAAAAAAAGGTGTGGAGGCTTCCATATGTATTAGTCAGGTTCCCATATCAAAATACCAAAGACTGAGTGGCTTAAAAATTAAATTTATTTCACAGTTCTGGAGGACAGAAATCCAAAGTCAAGATAGAAGCTAGCTCAGCTTTTTATGAGGGCTTTCTTCCCAATTGCATGCAGTTGCCTTCTCGCTGCATCCTCACATACTACAAAGAGACAGATCAAAGAGGGGGAGAAGGAAGGTAGAAAGGGCATTCTGATATCTTTTACTATAAAGCTAATAGTCCTGTTGGATTAAGTTCTCATTCTCAAGACTTCATTTAACCTTTATTACCTCTCAAAGACCAAATATAAAAATACAGTATCATCAGAGACTGGTGTTTCAGCATGTAAGTTTGAAAGGGCATAGTTAATTCCATAGCATGATCTTCATATGTGTCCAAAAACATATTGAGTAGGGTTATAGACTCTCCAACATATTTTCTCCCTCTTTCTTTGTAAGGTGTAGTATTTTGTGTGCTTTTAAAAATTACTTATATTTATTTGCATACAATGAGAAATAGAAGAGAGATAGAGAGAAAGAACGCACATACCAGGGCCTCCAGCCACTGCAAACAAACTCCAAATGCATGTGCCGCTGTACATCTGGCTTTACACGGGTACTGGGAAATTGAACCCAATTCCTTAGGGTTTGCAGGCAAGCACCTGAACCACTGAATCATCTTTCCAGCCCTGTGTGTGCTTTCCAGCATACTTTGTGACTGTGGTAATCTTGAATGAATTTCACTATCTGAATTTTCTGTAATCATCCTAGGTTTGTAAGTAAATATGAATTTGTAAAGCACTTTTTCATAATTAAAAAATTTTTCATGCATGGTTATTAACTATTTCTTATTCTAAAATTGTCTTCATTTTTGAAAATTCAAACTTACTTCTTTCCCGTAGCTCTTATAGTTTCTCCTCAAATCTTTTATATCCTAATTGATATCTTCTTTAATCCTAATTCTTTCAAACTTCCTGTCAGTTGTTTTATTGTTCTTTTCATATTGTTTAACTGACTATTTATTTGATGTGGTTTTCTGCTTCTTGTTGGAACCATTGAAGTCTAAAATTCTTTTTCTTTTGCAGTTCTTATCCCTACACCCTACACAGTTTATACACAAGTCTTTGCCTTCACCATTGAGGTGACTGGTCTTCTCTTGCTCTCCTATAAAGTATGACTCCAACTAAACAACCACTGCAAGGTTTAGCTTCTGATTACTTGAACTTTCACTGAGCTGCACTTCCTGGTGCTGCTACCACCACTGGGATTTTGCAGCAGGTGAGCATTTCTATTGACAGGTAGTGTTTGTATCCCTCTTTGTGTTGAGATTCAAAGGGTAGGTCTATGCAGGCCACCAAGATAGGGATTCTTCTCACCCTTTATTCCAAGCACAATCTTATGATAATGACCAACAGCTGAACAGTTGGCAGCTACTTAATCTTTAGGCTCTGTATGTCATTGAATTATTTGATAAAACAATTCTGTTAGACATTCGGGCACACAGACTTTACATATCCTACCTATGACATCAATCACTTCATTATATTCAACCCAGCAGCTCCCCAACTTATCCCAGTGTGGCATCACATGAGTTACTAAACTTTTGATTACTGCCAAAAAGAATCTGATTCATGCTGCGTATTTCTTATTGTATTATTATCCTAAAATATAGGCCATTTCAGCAGGAACTGAGAACAGATTATACGCATCTTGGTTTTGGAAAAACCTTCTCTATTCAAATTTTATCATGCTCTAAGCCTCTATATGTTTCTTGTCATAAAAAATATTAGACAAAGGCCGGGCATGGTGGTGCATGCCTTTAATCCCAGCACTTGGGAGGCAGAGGTAGGAGGATCGCTGTGAGTTCGAGGCCACCCTGAGACTCGATAGTGAATTCCAGGTCAGCCTGAGCTTGAGTGAGACCCTACCTCGAAAAACCAAAATATATATATATATATATTAGACAATTCCCATACCATTACCTCCCTGTTTTTCTCCTTTTCATTAGAGTTTGATCTTTTCTTGAAAATAAAGTTTACGACTCAAATTTTCCACAGAATTAAGGTATAAGTGGGAGGCAAAAACTGTATTAAGTTCACAGTGTGTACACATACCAAATACATTGTATATAATACATTTGATATGTGTACACACTATAAACTAGTAACCACTGTCAAGTAAATCTACATATCCATTGCCTCACACAGTCAGTCTTCCTCTTTTGTTTCTTCAGTGAGAAAAAATATAAAATCTACTCTTTCCCAATTACCAGAACTTCATGCACTTATCATGGTCAGTACACTATAGCTTGTCTCCAGAACTTATTCCTACTATAACTGTAAGTTTGTACATCTAACCAGCATTTCTCATGCTCTATATTCTCCAACCCTTGAAGACTACTGTTGGACTCTGCTTCTATGGATCTAGCTTGTTCACAGAATAGAAACATGAACCCATAAAGTGTCAGCCTTTCCATGTCTGGCTTATTTCATTTAGCCTAATGTCCTACAAACTCATCCTTACTGCCATAGACACCAAGCTTTCCTCCGCTTTGTTTGTTTGGGATTTTTGTTGTTGTTGTTGTTTGTTTGTTTGTTTCGAGGTAGAGTCTTGCTCTCAGGCTTTCCTCCTCTTTTAAGGCTAAATTTGCATCAGTATATGCATCTGTGTCTCATATTTTCCTTATTCATTCATCTGTTTATACACAATACACACCAGTTATTTCCATGCCTTGATTGTTATGAGAAATGCTTTAATGAACATAGAAGTGAAAATATCTGATCAATATATGGCTTCTAATTCCTCCAGAAATATCCTCAAAAATGCAACCACTGAGTTGCATGGTAGCTCTACTTTTATTTTTTAACTTTTATCTTTTTATTATTTTTATTCTATCAATGATTTGGTATTGATGAATTCTGTGTGATACGTCCATATGTATATACACATATATACTAGTAAAAGTCCAAACACTCTTTAGAAATCACATACACACCTACCATTCCCAATTTCTAGTAATCATTGTTCTACACTGAGGTTGATTATGCTTTTAGCTTCCCCTCAGTACAGACAATATACAGTGCTTGGCTCTTTTCATGTTTATTTCACTTAACAACATGGCCTTCAGTTTCATCCATTTTGCTACACATAACATGATTTTATTTTGAGTAGTTCAGTAATACTCTGGTTTATGTATATATTTTTTCTATATCTATTCATTAGGAAAGGTATTTAGGCTAATTCTGTACTGCAGCTATTTTGAATACCACCAGAGTAAAAATAGGCTGTATTTCTGTAGTATGATGATTTCATTTCCTCTAGATATATATTCAAAAGTGGGACTGCTGGATCACATTGTAGACCTATTTTTAGTTTTTAGAGGAACCTCCATATTGTTTCCCATAGTATTTATAGAAGCATATATGCCTACTCACAGTGCATAGGAATTCCTTTAGGGCTAGAGAGATGGCTTAGAGGTTAAAGGCACTTGCTTGCAAAGCCCCACAGCTCAAGTTCAATTCCCTAGTACCTGCATAAAGGTAGATGCTCAAAATGGTGCATGTATCTGGAGTTCATAGTAGTGGCAAGAGGCCCTGGCATGCCTGTTTCCACCCCACCTCTCCTTTTCTCTTATTCTCTTTCTCTTTGCAAATAAATAAATATTTTTAAAAATTATTTTAATAAGAATTCCTGGGGCTGGAGAGATTGCTTAGTGGTTAAGCCCATTTGCCTACAAAGCCTAAGAACCCAGGTTTGATTTCCCCAATACCCATGTAAGATAGATGCACTAGGTGGCGTATGCATCTGGAGTTCATTTGCAGTGGCTAGAGGCTCTGGCACACCCATTCCCCCCCTCCCCCGCACTCAAATAAATAAATAAATAAATAAATAAGAATCTTTAAAAAGAATTATTTCAGTACACGTGCTTGCCATCATTTGATATTTTTCAATCATAGCCATTTAAACTAGGATAGGGTACTCTCTCAATGAAGCTTGGGTTTGTATTTCCTTGATGGGTACTGAGATTGAACATCATCTCAAGTATTTGTTGTTCATTTGTATTACTTCACTTGAGAAATATTTACTCAGATGATTTAACCATTCTTAATCCTTCAATTTTGAGTTCCTTACATATTCTGGACATTAACATCTGTCATATAAATAGTTGGCAAGCATTTTCTCACATTCCATGTGTTCTCTTCACCTTGTTGTTTGCTATGCAAAAGCTGTTCAGATTGAAGTAATCCAGTATGTGACAATTTTCACACGTGTTTTCTGTGTATTTGGCATTCTATCCATAAAATCGTTGCTCATGTCAGTGCCAACAAGGGTGTGCCCAGTGTGTTCATGCAGTGGCTTCAGAGGTCCTATTCTTTTTTTTCTTTTTTTTTTTTTTTTTGAGAGCGACAGAGAGAAGGGGGCAGAGAGAGAGAATGGGCGCACCAGAGCTTCCAGCCTCTGTAAACGAACTCCAGATGCGTGTGCCCCCTTGTGCATCTGGCTAACGTGGGTCCTGGGGAATTGAGCCTCGAACCGGGGTCCTTAGGCTTCACAGGCAAGCGTTCAACCGCTAAGCCATCTCTCCAGCCCCAGAGGTCCTATTCTTAACTTTAGCTTGAGCTGATTTTTGTACAGGATGTGAAAGGCATGAATTCCCATCTTTTACATGTCAATATCTGTATATAACCAGTTTGCATAATTTTTGAACAGTTGTTCCTTCTCCAGTGTATGTTTTCAGTGCCTTTGTGTAATACCAATTGGCTGTAGGTATTTTTGCCCAATTCTGGGATCTCTATTCTGACCCATTGTTCTGTGTATCAGTTGTTTTGTTTTGTTTTATCTGTGTGTGTACAGTATCTGGTGTATGTGCTGTGGTGTACATATAGTATATGCACTGTGCGGACATCTGTTTGCACCTTGTGCACATACATGTGCAAACTAGAGGCAAACATTGGTATCTTCTTTTCCTTCATCTTCCTGTTGCCTTGAGGAGGCTCTTTATTCTAGTAAACAAGCCCCAGTGATTCTCTGGCTTCACCTCCCCCTCACTATACAGGACTGGAGTTACAGACATGTGTGGTCATATCCAGTGTACTGGTGGCTGTCTCAGACCCTCGTGGGCCCTCGTGCTTCTGCAGCAAATGATCTTAAAGTGAGCCTTCTCCCCAATATCTGTATCAGTTTGAATGCCAGCACCACATGGTTTTAGGTACTAGGCTCTGTAGTTTGTCTTTTAATCAGATATGTGATACCTCCAGCTTTTTCTAGTTCTGGGAAGGATGCCATTGGTATTTTGATGGGGCTTGTGTTGGATCTGAAAATGAGGTGGGGTAACATTAACATTTTAATAATGTTGATTCTCCAAATCCATGAACAGGGGAAGTTTTACACTCTATTTTTTATCTGATCACTTCTTTGCATTTCCTTCTGCTAATCTTGAGTTTGGTTTGCTCTTGCTTTTCTAGGTCTTAAAGAAATACCTTCTGGTCATTTGCAATCTTTTGTTGTTGTTGTTGTTGTTTATTTGTTTTATGTAGGAACTTATTGGTGTAAACTTCCTGCTTCATTCTGCTTCACTTCATAAAATGAGTTTTTGTGTGTGTGTGTATATGCCCATTAAAAAATCCTTCTATTTCTCTTCTAATTTCTTGGAGGACCCTTTTTTCATTGAAATATGAGCTATTCATGTCCATGTATTTGTGTAATTTCTTGAGTGTATGTGTAACATGTATGTATAGCGTGTGAACATTTGTGTACAGATGTGAGCAGCCTGTAGGCATGCATGTGGAGAACAGAGGAGAACAACTTGTATCTGTCTCTATCATTTTTATGTGTTGTTTCCATGAGAAGATGACTTTCACTGAAACTGGAGCTGTTGCATTTCAGTCAAACTGCTGAACCCCAGTGATTTTCGTATCCCTTCCTCTGTCAGGACTTGGTTTGTAGACATGCATGGCCATGACAAACTTTTGACTTGGGTGCTGGAGAATGAGCTCAAGTCCTAATGCTTGCATAGCAAGCACTCTAAACCAATGATCCATCTCTCCAACCCAAAGTATTTGTACAATTCCTAAAATTTTTTTTTCTTGAACCCCTGGTTTTTTCCCATTATGATAAAAGTAGAGTATATGATTTCAACTTTTTAATTTAAGACATTTACATCTAAATAATTCCCTCATCATATGGGTTCTCCTGAATCATACTTTAGTATGATGTGTTTTAATTTTAATTTATCTCTAAGTATTTTCTAATTTCCCTTTTTATTTCTTCTTTGACCCATTGGTTGTGACCTATATTTTTTCATGATGCCCTTAGTATGTTAAGGGAATTCTTTGCAATAACTACCTTTTTATAGTGAGTTTTTATAATGAATGAGCATTGAATTTGTGAAATTAATGGACATTAGGTTGTGTTCAGAAATATTTCTGCATATATTTAAATCATTTCTCCTTTTTTCTGCTTCTATCGTAATTTAATTGATTTTCAAATTTTAAACCAACCATGAGTTTCTGAGACAAACACCACTTGACTGTAATACATTGTTATATATATATATATATATATATATATATATATATATATATATATAATATTTTCATTACATACTTTTGTGTATTTTACCTTAAGGGATATTCAACTCTAGGTTTCTTTCTTTTAATGTCTTTGCCTGCTTTGGCATTAGGTCAATGATGGACTGAACAAGTTCAGAAGTATTCAACATTTATTTTCTAATGGAATCTATGTAGGGTTGGTATTATTTCTTCACTAACCACTTTATAACTCTAAAAACTAAAGCTACCTGGGGCTGAAGTATCTGTACAGAAATTCATATAGAGAGAGACAATTATTCTGAGTGTGTGTGTGTGTGTGTGTCTATTTATAAAGTCAGCTTTGAAAGTTTGTATCTTTCAAAGTTGTTTGTAGAAACTTTGTATGGACAAAACTTGCGCTGGTACCATTCCTCTCCCTCCTGCCCCCATTCCACTGAAGACCCTCCTTAATGAGGTTGCTGGCATTCACCATGGGATTATGGGTTATGGGTTGTGAGAGTCTTTCAAGGTTTTATCCATCTCTTCTTTGTTATCAAACTTATGAAAATAAATTATTGTATCATCACTGCATCATTCTTTTAAAAATTTAGGATTCCGGGCTAGGGAGATGGTTTAGCAGTTAAGGCACTTGCCTGCAAAGCCTATGTACCCAGTTTTATTCTCCAGGTCCCACATCAGCCAGATGCACAAGGTGGCACATGTGTCTGGAATTTGTTTGCAGTGGCTAGAGGACCTGGTGCACCCATTCTCTCCCTTTCTCTCTCTCTCTCTCTCTCTCTCTCTCTCTCTCTGCCTGTCTCTCTCTCTCTCTTTCTCTCTCTCTCTCATTCAGTCCCTCTCTCTGTCTCTAGTGAATAAATAAAAATTTTGGAAAAAAATTAGGATTCCATAGCATTATGAATAATTCATGACTTCTCTCTTCAGGTTCAGTTTCACCAAATAGGTGCCAGGACAATGTGCACAAACTCCTGTCAGAAAACCATGTTTCCTTGAGCCACTCTCTGAGAGCCTTTCAGATTGAGTGGCTACTTGAAAAGATCTGCTAGTAATATTAGCCTGTAGTTTCATTCTCTGCTAACTTCTCAGCCTTCTATGATTGCCTTCCCATTTTGGTTGGCTATTTCTTACCACACATTCTGTCTATTTGTGTTTACTTACTTGATACTTATTGAGCAACTTTAACATTCTTCCTGACAATGTTCTATAAGATAGCTAGTCTTCCTTTACCAGAAACTAGAGGCCTTCATAGTCTTCCCTCTTGGAAGGGCCATTATCTCCAGGACATCTGTGAACTTTCTCATGCTCCGCTAGAACCTTGATTATTGTGCTAGTTTCAAGACTCTTAGCAGTAAGCCTGTGGTTATTGATTGAAGTGTCTCCCATAAACTTATGAAAATAAGTGAAATGAACATGACAAGAAGTACTGTGGAACTCTGCTGTGTAGACATGATAAGACTATTGTAATCATGAACTCACACCATATGTAGTTAACTGTACCAGGCCTAAACATGATGAGGGCCAATATTCTGTTATGGTTGAGAGAAATTTGGGAAGCTACTTCCCTCCCTATTGAGCTAATGACAGTTAAAGACTGCAGGGGGAGGGGGAGTCATTTTCATCTGTGGTGCAGCCACTGGTAAGTTATGAGGAGAAGAAGCAGTACAATGAAACTGTAGAGATAGGGTACATATAATCAAAATAATATATATGCATAAACATATCATTGAGCACACACACAAAATGCTTCTTCCCACTATAAATAGAATAAAGTCCAGAGTTCTTATCTTGAAAATTTTAATTTAATGACCCTCAGTAAAATAGGGATAGGGGAGTGTGGACAAAAGTGAGTAATGTGATGGGAACATAACTGTTGCAGTCAGGTTCACATTGCTGGCAGAAATCACCTGGCCAAGAGCAGCTTGTGGGGGTAAAAATGGTTTATTTTGGCTTACAGACTCAAGGGGAATCTCCATAATGGCAGGGGAAAATGATGGCATGAGCAGAGGGTGGACATCACCCTCTGGCCAACATAAGATGGACAATAACAACAGGAGAGTGTGCCAAAATCTGGCAAGGGAACACTGTCTATAATACCCATAAGCCCACCCCCAACAATATACTGCCTCCAGGAGGCATTAATTCCCAAATCTCCATCAGCTGGGAACATAGCATTCAGAACACCTGAATCAAACCACCACAATAACCAAATTACAGTATGTTCACATATTAAAGTTCCTAACAAATTTTTAAAGTAAAAAATATAAGATTCATATTTTTAAATTTTTATTTATTTGACAGAAAATGAGAAAGAAATGGGCACACCAGAGCATTTTGCCACTGTAAACAAAATCCAAACACCAGGCCACTTTACCTGGGTACTGGGAATCAAACCTGGGCTGGCAGGCTTTGCAAGTAAGTGCCTTTAACCACTGATCGATCCCCCCAGCCCAAGATTACCATTTTAACAACTGTTACCATATAACATCTTAGAGACATTGCATACTGCAGCATGAAAATGCTTTCTGTTTGTGAGAAGATTGTTCTTGCTGCTACACTTAGATTCTCCTCAATTACTCAGTAACTTTTGACTACTATGTATAGTCCTTATTCATTTGTCCATTTCTGCACTTGTTTTTTTCTCCTTTCTATCCATCTTGAGTATTCATTTATGGTATAATTTTGGCCTGGATTCAAATTCTACTTCTTCCCTTACCAGCTCAATTCATTATACAAGTTACTTACTCTCTTATATAAAATGAATCTTATACTTGAATGAATCTTACCTCATATGATGTTTTGAGCATTAACATAAATAATTTAACCAATATAGCCCTCCAAATAATTTGGCTATCTTATCCTTAATTTACAAGGTGATTTTTCCCATTTTTCTTTTTATTTTAACTAATACCTAAAATGTTAAAGTTGTATATTAATGAGGTATAATGTAACTTTGATATATGTATAACTTTCATAATGTTTAAGTCCGAATTAACATACTAGTCTACTCAAATTTATCATTTCTTTATGATTAAAAAGAAAACTTTCACAATACACTATTGTATATAGTTGCCCTACTGCCATATGATAAACAATATAATAGAATAATTATTTCACAGCTTTCTATTGTAATATGTATTATAAGTACTCTAAAGATGATTTAAGGTACAAGGAAGGATTGCATAGATTATAAGCAAATAGTGTGGTATTTTATATAAGGAATTTGAGCATTCTCAAATTAGGTATCTTGAGGGAGGAGGGCATCCTGAACTAATCTACCACAGATTTCAAGGGGCAGAAATGGGCAATCTTACCAGAAATGGATGTATGTAGGATTGCCTTCCCAATAAGAGTGGTCATATAAAGACACTTTGAAGCACAAAGATTCTAGAATTTCAGGTACCTGATTATCAAACAAGGCACAAAATACATTAAGAATCAAAGAGATTATAGTTGTGGGGTGTTTTGTTGTTGTTGTTGTTGTTGTTATTATTATTATTTATTTATTCATTCATTCATTCATTCATTCATTTGCAAGCAGAGAGAAGAGAGATAGAGAGAGTAGGGGTGCTAGGGCCTCCCACCACTGCAAACTCCAGATGTAAGCACTACCCTGTGCATCTGGCTTTACGTGGGCACTGGGGGATCAAACTTGGGTTCTTAGGCTTTGTAGGCAAGAGCCTTAACTGCTGAGCCATCTCTCCAGCCCCTAGATTGCAGCTTAATTCAATGATAAATACTTTATAAATAAATACTTAATAAATAGTTTTTTTTAATTTATTTGAGAGTGAAAGACACACAAAGAGAGAAAGAGGCAGATAGAGAGAGAGAGAATGGGTGCACCAGGGCTTCCAGCCACTGCAAACGAACTCTAGATGCATGTACCACCTTGTGCATCTGGCTTACATGGGTCCTGGGGAATCGAGCCTCCAACCAGGGTCCTTAGGCTTCACAGGCAAGCGCTTAACCACCAAGCCATCTCTCCAGCCTGGAAGCCTTCCTTTTATAATGAAAAAGAACTAAAGACTTGTAAGCATAAGAGAGCTGTCAAGGGCTTGAGAACAAATTTAAGCTTCATGGAAACATCCTTGCTTTTAGATAGAGAAAAAAACAATGTAATGATAAAACTTGATGGAATTACTACTTACTTAGTTAAATTACCCAGTCTCAGTATAATGTGTGCTTCATGGACCCCACACACAATAATAAGAACTTCATTTAATACTGCTTTTATTCAAACTCTTGTCCTGCTAAATTAATATTTTACTTGGCAAAAAATGAGTAAATGATTATCTTTGTATTGGAGGAAGATATCAGTGGATTGAAGAAATTCCTTAATGTCATTTGTCCAATATTTTCCTCTCTCCACACAATCTCTAATATATTAGAGTAGTAGCTGACTTAAACAAACAGAAGTAATGAATAGATTTTGATTGAAAGGTTGCAATGCAGTGTGTCTTTGACATTGCTTTGGCACTCAATTAATTCCAAAAGATTCTATCCATTTTTCCCTTGAAAAGTCAAGATGTTTTTAAATCCAAATTAAGGATGACAGCAGTGAGCTTTGCCTCCTCATAAATCTGTTTGTGCTAGTGTATTTTGACAGGTAGAACATACTATATGTCTAACAACCATTGTATGTACCTCTCCTTGTTCTCCTAATTTTAAACAACCCCCAAAAGTATACAATAAGGAATGTACTTATTGTACATTTTTGTGTCTTCATTTATTATGTGGATACATTTCCAATTTAGATATACTACCATGATATATATACCTAGTACTTTCTAGTGCTTGAATATTTAAAGTATATAAAAATACTCTGATTAATGTAAGCTGATATGTTCAAAAATCAAGTCCTATATTCTTTGCAAATATTTATCATACTTGAGAAATTTTTCATTAAAATGTAGCCTGCAGCAGATTCAAACTTATAAAAGCTGTTCTGGATGAGAAACACAAGAACTATGCATATATTCTATAAAACAAAGTCATCAAGGAACTTGTGTTGATTTGATATTGCTTTCAACCTCAGACAATTAAAAGAGAAAGATCTGGTCCAATTGTTACCAACAAAAGATGACAGTGTCCCCAGGCAAGATTGGATAATACTTTAAACAACTAGGTTATCAAAACACAGAGTAGGGGCTTTCCCCACTCCTGGGCTAAAGTTTTTCTTAAACTCACCCTTTCTTTCTCTTAATCTAATAAAGTCTCTCTAAACTTAAGGGGAAAAAAATCAGAGTGGATACTGCTGGATTCTGACAGATGAAAACCATGTCTACCTTTTACAGAAGAGCCCCCAATTCTTTAAAGAAAAATAAAACTTATCCTGCCTGACATGTCAATAGCAATGACAATGAAAAATCTTGCAAATTTGTTCAATAGTCATTAGGGTAGACATCAGTGTTCTCCCGATAATATCCCTTGCCTAAGCCACCAAACAAACACCATCTCAGTAACTTATCTAAGTAGATTCCTCAGTTAACCTCTGCCTTAATCTAAAGTAGCAAGAGAAATTGAGGGGACTGAGTTGATCCCATCTGCACCTGCATATGCCCTCACTTTGTACATCCTAACATGGAGCCTGTCTCTTTCTCACCTATATCCAGGCAGCCCTGAGGTTTCCATAATTGTTCTCACTGCTGTCAGCATATCCTGCCACATGTGTTCTTTGTGGCTTCTTCATGAACCCAGGGAGAAAAGTGATGGGAAGCAGGGGGTGTTGAATGGCATCACAGTGAGTAGTCATTCACTTTCCAAGCTAGCTATGATGTTTTCCAAGCCTAGGCTTTGGACACCCTTTTCAATATAGCTCCTGTGGAGATGAGTAGATGTGTGTTTTCTTTCAAAAGGTCTGCTGTTCCTATCCTGCCGTTCCTAACGTTTTACAGGAGAAAATGATGCTGAACTATACAAATTGAGTCATTCTGTGTTTCAGAGACTAATGTCTACAAACTGTGCCAGACATGTCTTCCTTTATATGCATGGAAATGCATGAGTTCCTTTAAAAAATGCTTCTTGTACTCACTTCAGCAGCACATATACTAAAATTGGAACAATACAGAGAAAATTAGCATGGCCCCTGCACAAGGATGACATGCAAATTTGTGAAGCATCCCATATTTTTTTTTAAAAAAAGGAAAGGTTCTTTAGGAATACCATGGGAGCTGATGAGATTTTTGCATTGTGTGTGTTTATAAGCCAAAATCTCTAGTAGAAAAGCAAAAATGTCCTGAATTTTTCCATTGTTCACTCTAACACCTTAATTTCTGTCCCTAATGTCAGGCACTCAATATATAATTACCAAGTATTTACAGCATGTAGTGTTCATGTGGAACTATGGATGAAAGAAAGAAAAGACTTTTGTTCTGAATTCCTCAAGATGTCTTAGTTGGAAATGAAATGTTCTTGCCCAAGAGTGAACTCAAAGAAAGGTGGCATTCATAAGCATCTAAGGCAATGATGCCAGTGGAAAAGGCCATGAGAGGGACAGTAATACAGGATATTCAGACGTCTGCTCCCCATTCCCATGCTTGAGGCAGATAGAATATGAGTTGCTCTTTCTTGCAGAATCTAATCTAGACTTGGAAATTTTTTAAATCTATAAATGCAAGTAGCTATAACCAGTAAATGGAGATCATTTGCCATCCTTGGACTATGAACTCATACAGCAATATGAAAAGACTAAAGGGTAGATGGAATTTTTTATACATAGCTCATCACACAATTAAATTAGCTCACACAATTAAAATCAAAATAGTAGGAAAGAATTTGAAGAAGATTCTAAAAATGACTAGGCAGGAACCTGAGGTCTAAGTAGGCTTGTTATTAAAGTAGCTAGTTTGGAGGAAGCTAAGAATATTTTAGATTTATGCACCCTATCTCTTCATGTCTTATGCATTCTGAAATTTCCCTCTATTATAATTTCTTGCTTGTTTTTTACACCTTTTCTTTCCTCCCATTGCCTTACCCTCTCTGACATTACTTATCCTAACTCACAAACTATTGAGAAGTGTAAGAACAAAAATGGGGTATTTCTTTGTCTTCCTGAAATGGCTATCTCCTTATGTCTTTATACTTTGTTACCAATTTCCGAATTCAGCAAATGTAGTTTTAACAGGCTCAAGCTGTTTCAGATCTCAGCACAATGACCACAATTGTAAGAATGGTAAATATTCATAGCAAACATTTCATCTTCAGGAAACTTTTTGAGGCTAGACGTTATGTGTATCACCTTTTGCAGAAAGGACATAGTTATAGAACTTGGCCAAGATGCTCAGGTAGGAAGTCATGGACCTGTTCAGCTCTTACGTCACCCTAATAGAAAAAAAAAAAAAAACAGGGTAAATGATTTGTTGTTAAGAAGTACTGGTGTATTGACAGAAGAATGAGGAGTTAAATCTAATGGTGAGAGAAGACAGTAGAGCATGTATCCTATTCATGTTCTAATTTATGATATGGGGACTATAAAGCTGTTCGATAGTGGAGACATTCAGACGTCCCTATATGCACCAGTGTGGGAAAGACCTAATTGAGAATTATGAAATAAGCAAACATCTGAGACAAGTAGGTTTGTTTAACTGCAGAATCTATGTTATTTTGAAGATATTATTTCTGTATAAGTCTGTTCCATATGTGTTCCACTTCTGGTGTTCATTACTACCCGTCCCTTCTCTTCCAAATGCTTTAATAGTATGTATCTTTCTGAGTTGTGCCACAATTTCAGAAACATATACTTGGATTTCCCTCTGTATAAGAAGGGACATGCAAAAGAAGTCAAGTCCTTAAATACCTTTCCCAGATGCCATTAAGTTGTTAGCTGAAAATACTTGAGATTTCTTAGTGACTGCTGCCACATATACTATCACCATTGAATTTATGTCTTAAACCCTTCTGATGGCTATTAATTTGGCCACTGTGGCTATTGAGAGAGTTTATGCACAGCTATGTTACCAACTTTAATTACACATTTTAATAAAGTAAAAAGGAAGGTCCACATTTCATGTTGGAAATAAAAGTCAATGTAGAACAGAAAAGAAAGGCTTTTAATTAAATCATATCACTTACTTACTCTTTGCTGTCAGTTGGTAGTTTCATTCAAGCATTCTCATAGTGAGAACAAAGGGTCAAGAATCCATCTGCTAGAGTGCTAAGGAATACAATCATTCTTGTCCAGGTTAAGCCAGATTCTGTTTGGAGGCCATTCCCATTACTTTAATTAGGAGTAAAAATTTAACACTGTAAATTCATAGCATGTCAGTCTTAATTTCTGCACAATTCATCACACTCTGAGCATGTGTATGGCCAGTCTTTTTAATAAAGAATTTTACAGATTACCTGCTGTGGCTAAAACACTTTATCATCTTCTCTAACTCCAGGAGTTCTAGCATTATGTCATGTTTTGCTCCAAAAAAATATTATTATAAGCCCTAGAATTAGAAACACAACAATGGGACTAGCTGATATCAATTGCCCATGAGAGTGATCATATTTGAAGGAATAAAACTTGGTAAGTTTTCATTTTCATCAAAAACTATAACAGGACTGGGTTGCTTGTCTGAAATGAATAATTTTCACATATCTGGATGCCATCAGATAGTGGCTCTCTCATCCATGAAATAATTATAAAACTAGAAATATGCTAAGAATATCAAATTATATCCCCCCATGCTTTCTCTTAAAGATTATGTTTTATCAAGTTGAAGCTTAAAGGATGGAACTAAAGAACATTCAAGAGTCAATTTTTAAAACATCTCTTGGCTGGAGAGAAGGCTCAGCTGTCAGGGCACTTGCCTGCAAAGCCTAAGGACCCAAGTTCGATTCCCTAGTACCCACATAAAGCCAGATGTACAAGGTGATACATGCATCTAGAGTTTGTTTGTAGTGGCTAGAGGCCCTGGCATGCCAATTCACTCACCCTCCCTCTGTGTGTGTGTCTGTTTCTCTTACTTTCTCTCTCCTAAATAAATAAATATACAAACAAACATCTCTCAAACTAGCACCTGGGAAGATAAACTAGTGCTTGCTCTGCCCTCCATGTCCTTAGGGTAAATGGCTCATTGAAGAGTCCCAAGCTCTTGGACAATAAATTATAAAACTTTTTCCCCTAATAAGAACTACTGGTATCTCACTGAAGCAGGCCCTCAGGGGAACGGGGGTGGAAGAGACGAAACATACAAGGGTAACTAGAGGGGAAAACAACCAATTTGCAGTATGTTCATATATTAAAAGTTCCCAATAGGGCTGGAGAGATGGCTTAGTGGTTAAGCGCTTGCCTGTGAAGCCTAAGGACCCCGGTTCAAGGCTCCATCCCCCAGGACCCACGTTAGCCAGATGCACAAGGGGGTGCACTCATCTGGAGTTCGTTTGCAGTGGCTGGAGGCCCTAGCGCGCCCATTCTCTCTCTCTCTTTGCCTCTTTCTCTGTCTGTCTGTCTATCGCTCTCAAATAAATAAATGAAAATAAACAAAAAATTTGTTTAAGTTCCCAATATTTTTTTAAGTTTAACATAATAAATCCTATGTTAGATAAATAATCTCACATGTAAATAAACCATTAGACAATAATAGGCATCCATACTAACAGCATCAACAGGCATAAACCATTAACAGTGGGGACTTCCCTTTGAGAATACTTCAGTGGATCTTGCTCAATGACCTCCTGGTTTTTATAACATTTTGTTACATCATTTGTGAGGAAATGACTCTCATTAGAACTCAAACAAGGAATTTGAGAAAGGAATCTAGCAAGGAAGCAGCAATCATTGTCCTTTCTTGGGATTTCAAAATACTCTGCTTTTATTCATGCATTCTTGTTAAGAAATATTGCTGAATGCCTACTACATGCCAAGCACTGGACTTGATGCTTACAGATGAATAAAACTGGAGATAGTCTCTACTACCAACTTTATCTATAACATCTGTGGATTCTTTTATGAATAATTGGCTTCTAAATAGACTGATCATTAAAGCATGTTAAGGAAAGTATTTCTTATTTATTTTATTTTTAATTAGCACACAGTGTTTTAGGTATAAATGTGGCATTTTAAAATATTTTGTTTTAGTTGATTCTCCTCCCTGCTAGCCCCCCATCTGCCTATCATCTCCACCTCTCCTGTTTACATGCCACATTTATCCTTCTGCCCTTCCCTAAGCCCCTTCCTTCTCATCTCTTTTTATCCTCCCTTGATCACCATTTTAACTTTTAGATTTTACGCACATTTGTTCCTATTTGTTTGCATACAAATAAATATTTCAAGCTAAGATGAGAAAAAACTTCTGAATCATATTGAGTCATTAAGTAATTTAGCACTTATTCAACCATATCACTATTTGAGTTGGCTAGTGACTGTGTCCTATACATTTCTCACTCTGAAACATACAGCCTTAACATCTACAGCAGATCTAAGTATAGGTCTCTCTGCAAAACAGGAAACTGTCAATTTCTGCATAGTCCACAGTGGTACCCAGTCACAGTGCTAACTGAGCGCTTGAAATGTAACTAATGTGACTGGCTGAAGAGCAATTTTTTTCACCTTAATTAATTCAGTTTCAAGTAACCAATATGTACTGGAAAGAGCCGTTATTGACACTACGGCAGGGAGAGAGTAGCGTGGACATTTATGTACTGACTTCTGCACATTTCTACTCTCTTGTTTCATAGACCAAAGCAAACCACATGTCAATATGTAGCTTCTGAAAGTCCAGTAGAATAGTCCTATTTTGATATCCTAGGAGAAGAAACAAAAATTTTAGACAGTAGCACCAGTGAGTTACACACCAACCCCACTAAGAATTCCAGATATATAACAAGAAACAAAATGTACAAGCTTTTAGCCCTGGAGGAGTTAATGGGAGGATAGAGATGGGAGCAGGAGGAGCATGAAAGAACTAGGCCATTGGTGTATGTCATGACAAGCCAGTTACCATTTGGGGTCAATTTAATTTAGTTACCTCTTCAGCTTTCAGCCAAGTTTAGGCGGGTAGGAATCACAAGACACTGGCCAGTAAGCCAGAATAGCATTATTATGTTTTAGTACAAAACAAAGCTACCAGGCAGACCAGAACAGTGGTGTTGGCTGGTGACCTACAGAAAGCATTTAAGAGAATCTTGACATCATGAAGGAAAGGGTTCAGAATGGTTAAGTCCCTTAACCATCCATAGCCTCAGTTTCTTCATCTTCAAAATGGAACTCATTTTAGTCACCCACCCCCAGCATTATTTGTGAACAATGAATGAAATGAATGAGTGAAATAACAGGCCTCAGAATAGTGACTGGTAATTGATAAGCTTGCACCTACTAGTAGCTGCTATTATCATTTTATCCTCCTTAGCAGACACAGCCAAATCCAATAAATACTTGTTGCTATAACACAGTTGAAGGCAGGCAGTGTAGGAAGCTGTCCCCAAGAGGAGCTCCAGAGCTGAAGCAAATAAGCTTACCAGTGTGTCACTAAGCTGCTGTAGGCCATCATTTCTGAGTCTGTTAAGCTGAGATAACCTCCTCCTCCACTTCCCCTTAGAGGAAGAATGTGGCAGCAATTCAAGGCTCTTGGAAGAAAGGTACCATGGGATAATAATGTAGTGATAAATACCTTGCATCCTTGTCTCTCATTTCCTCTGAGGGTGTGAAGATATTCATGCAGCTCTAACCCATCTCAGTAACAGAACTTTCCTGAGCAATCTGTCATCCCATTACTTTATTCATTTAGTCTCTGCCACAGAGTGCTCCATACCATTGAACAGCTAGTAAACCATTAGCTCAATCTTCCTGTTGTCACATGTGTAGTTGGAATGGCACTATTGTCCTGCTCTGTACCTCTGAAATCTCAGGAGCATTCTTGAATCTTATTTGTTTTGTTGTTGTTGTTTTGTTTTGTTTTTCAAGATAGGGTCTCACTCTGGCCCAGTTTAACCTGGAATTCACTCTGTAGTTTCAAGGTGGCCTTGAACTCACGTTGATCCTCCTACCTCTGCCTCCTGAGTGCTGGTATTAAAGGCGTGTGCCACCACACCCAGCTTGAATCTTTTTTTTTTTTTTTTTGGCAAATATTTTCCATCCCAGAGTATCAGGCATTCTAGCCAAATGTGACAGATCTTAGGATGATCTCTTATTGCAGGGATTTACTCTGAGCACAGATGTACCTTGTTTGACTCCATCCATTGTATCATTTTAGTTAAGGATGAGGATATTATGTTGCCTTGAATTCATTATATGTCAAATGTCAATATTTAAGTTTCCTGTAACACAGGCATAGCTAGTAAAGAAAATGCATAAATAATTTTCACACTTACAGAAGTAGGCATTAAATAAGGAGAATTGTTTCTTTCAAATAAATTAATCATGAGTTGATAGGTTAGAATCCCTAAAATACTAGCAAAGTTCATAAGATCAAATTACTTATTGAAATCATACAGAGGGAACATCCTACAGGAGCATAGGGGATAATAATGATAAACCACCCTGTTAAATTGCAGTGGTGGAGCCCAGCCCATTGTCTACTTTTATAAATAAAGTTTTACTGTATTGTTCCCATTCTCATTCATCTTCATATTATCTGTGCTATTTCCATGCAATTGTGAGACTGAATACTTTAAGTGGGACTACATGGTCCACATATCCTAAATATTTATTATTTGGCCCTATACATAAAAAACTTTCTGAACCCTGTGTAAAATATTAATTGTTAAATTACCTTTTGAAAGAAAATTAATTACAAATTTTATTTTTAATATTGCTATATTGATATTTAAGACACAACAAAATAATCAAGGTAGAAAATTTCTCAAGAAGGGACCAAGTATACTTACCTTATAGAGTGTGAAAATACATGCAGCATAAATTGATAAAATTAGAGGATAGCTGAAGACTTTAATTTCCTACTGTTAATGATAGAACAACTAGACATAAAGTACTTAAAGACTGAAACAACACTATGAGCCAGATAATCTAACAGACATTTATAGAATACTCTATCTAGCAACAGCAGACAACAAATTCATCTAAAGTGCACAGGGAGGATTCTCCAGTAAAGACCATGCATTGGGAGATGAAAATAAGTCTTAAAGAATTTAAAAAGAACTATAGTCATATGTATTTCCCTAACCACAATGAAATGAAAGTAGAAAGTATTAACAGAAGAAATTGTAGGGAATTTACAGATGTTTGGACTATAAACAAATGTCAAAAGATCAGGTAAGATCACCAATTAAATTAGAGAAATATTTTAAGATCAGTAAGGGGGAAAAAAACACCACAGAAATACTCCTGAGACTCAAGTATTTCAGTACCTAGAGGAAAAGTTTAGGGAGTATTTTAGCTCTAAATATCTGTGTTAAAAAAAAAGAAGAAGAAGAAAAGAACACTCTCTTGGGCTAAGAGAGATAGCTTAGCTTATATCACTTGCCTGTGAAGCCTAAGGATCCAGGTCTGATTCCCCAGTTGCCCATGTTAGCCAGATGCACAAGGTGGCACATGCATCTGGAGTTCCTTTGTAGTGGTTAGAGGCCCTGGTATGCCAATTCTCTCTCTCTCTCTCTCTCTCTCTCTCTCTCTCTCTCTCTCTCTCTTTGTCTGTCTATTTCTCTCTCAAATAAATAAATAAATATAAATTAAATATGGAAAATAGTAAAAAAGAAAAAAGAAAGATCTCAAATGAATAATATAAACATATGGTTACTATATAATCTTGGGCTATTAACAAGAACAATAAAACACAGGGCTGGAGAGGTAGTGCAGTGGTTAAAGGTGCTTGCTTGCAAAGCCTGACAACCTGGGCTTGATTCTCAACTATCCACATAAAGCCCAAAGCTCAAAATGGTACATGCGTCTGGAGTTTGTTTGCAGTGGGTAGTGGCCCTCATTTACCCATTTGTATTCCCTCTCTCTCTCTCTCTCTGTCTCTCTCTCTCCTTCCTTCTTTCCCTCCTTCCCTACCTCATGAATAAATAAGTAAATACATATTTTTAAAAGAACAATAAGATACAAACTATTTTCAACATATAGAAGGAACAAAATATTCATGGCTACAAATAAAATAAATTAAGATAAAAAATAAAATCAACAAAATTATAAGAAATGATTAGATTATGTTGACTCTTTTTAAAGATCAATATTAAGAAATCTTTACCTAGACTTACCAAGATAAAAATAAAACCCAAATTACTGAAATCATGAATAAAAGAGACTGCACTTAAATGTCTTATAGCCGAATAATTTTTGGCAAGTGTATATGAATTTTCAATGTGAGAAAAAATTAGATATTCCAAAAAATATTGTAAAGACAACTGAGTACCCACATGTACACACAGTGGAGTCAGATTCCCTACAAGGTCGACTAGCATTTCCCAAAGATAAAAAAAAAAAAAAACAGGCTCTAAGCTCTGGAACTCAAAAAATGTTACTTTATATTGAAAAGGCTGCCAATGTGAATAATTTAGGGCTTATGAGGTAGGAAGGTTATTCTTATCCACAAAGTAACTCAGAATCAAGGGAAGCAATCAGAAGGTCAGAAGGCATGGGGCCACTGAAGCACAGATGGCCTTGGTGTGGTCCCAAGTCAAGGAATGCTGGAAGAAGCAGAAAATAAATCCTTCCGCTGGGTCTCCAGAGGGAGCACAGCCCTGCTAACATTTTGTGATCCAGTAGAACTAGATAGTAGAACTTTCAGACATCTGGCCTCAAAAATTGTGAAGAATAAATTTCTGTTGTTTTAAACCACCAAATTTGCATGTATTAATATGCCTACATCACACCATATTCATTCTACCACTTCCTCTGCAATGTTCCATGAGCCCTGGCAGGAGTGATGGGGGTGACTAGCACTGGGTTTTCTCTTCTTGTCATGTTTTAATCAAAATATATTTTTATTTATTTGCAAGGAGAAAGAATTGGTGCACCAGAGCCTCTGGCCACTATAAACAAACTCCAGATGCATGCACCACTGTGCATCTGAATTTATGTGGGTACTAAAAAATCAAACCCAGGTCATTAGGTATTACAGGCAAGTGCTTTAACCACTGAACAATCTCTCCAGCCCTCTTCCTGTAATTTTGATGAGTCTTGGGTCTCCCCAGTATCTGCTGCCATCTGTAAAGGGAAGGTTCTCTAACCAAAAGTGAGAATAGCATTGATCAAGGGGCATAATGCTTCCCTCTGAGGTCTATGACCTTCCAAGCCAAGGCTTAATGACTTGAGTCTCACTATCAGGCATGGATATTCTCCCTCTGAGTGGGTCTCATATCCCATCAGTGAGCAGTTGATTACCCCCATAACTTACCTGTGGGTACATCTCACCTGGCTGGTTGATTTTATAGCTTGCCGGAGCCACTGCTTGTTCAGACTACTGATGGCTTTTCTCCTCCATCAGCTCACATAGCATTTTTCAGCACTATCACAGCTGGCCAATAGGGAGATAGCTTCTATCTCAGTTCAAGGCTGATTTGTCAATGTCCTACAACTTGTAGTATCTTCAGCAGTAGGGACTGACAATCTACTTGTGGTGAAGAGAAAAGTGTTATGTCAATGGTCTGTACTGTTTTGGGAGTCTCATGGGGCTTCCTTACCAAGAGGTCACTATGGGGAGGGGGGGTGACCCATCTCAGAGCAAAACTTTCTCCAGGCCAGCAGGATATTCTGACCTAAACACACTCTATTTCTCTATCATTTTAAAAATTATATCTCTTAATTAATAAAGGAGTGTGTTTATATAGTACTTTTTCATACTGTCTTTAGTTTTTTTGTATCCCTCCCCAATACATTTTCACCTGTCTCTCCTTAGAGCCTTCCACACCCTGTATTCTGTCCCTCTACTTGTCTGTCTACTATCCCCCTCCACTAATACCTCCCTGCTTTTATGCTGTCCAGACATCATTCTAGCTAGCTTCCTATCCACTACTACTGAGATTACTACAACTTACAAACAAGTCTAACTATTCCAGGCTAGGATCCACATATGAGAGAGAACATGAAGCATTTTCTCCAGGGTCTGTTACTTCACTTAGTATAATTTTTCCAAATCTATCTAACTGTAAATTTCATAATTTAATTTTTATTTACAGTTGAATAGAACTCTATTGTGTACATGTATGATATCTTGTAATCCTAGTGCTAAGGGGGGCTGAGACAGGAGAATCACTGGGGTTCTCTGGTTAGCCAGTCTAACTAAAAAATGCCAGGTGCTAGCATTAGTGAGAGACTGTCTCAAGGGAAAGCAGTAGACAAGTGATAGAGGAATACAACCAATATGTTTATCTGGCCTCCACATGTGTGAGCATGGGGCATATATATCTACACACACACACACACACACCATAGTACATATACACACCCAAAAAAGAAAACGTGATGATAATTTTTAAGGACAATATTCCTTGTACATATATACACAGAAACCCTTAAGAAAATTAAAGTAGCCAGGCATGGTGGTGCATGCCTTTAATCCCAGCACTTGGGAGGCAGAGGTAGGAGGATTGCCTAGAGTTTGAGGCTACCCTGAGACTACACAGTGGATTCCAGGTCAGCCTGAGGTAGCATGAGACCCTACCTTGGAAAAGGAAACAAAAGTAGAATTCAGTAGTACACAGAAATATAGACCATGACCAAGTGGGCTTTATGCCAGCAAGCCAGATTGTTACAATATTCAAATGTTAAAATAATTTGTTATTAACTGGTTAAAGAAGAAGCAACAATATCCATCATAGTAGGAAAAAGAAGTTTTCAACATTCAATTACAATTCATGATAAAAAGTCTCAGAGGGCTGGAGAGATGGCTTAGCAATTAAAGCACATGCCTGTGAAGCCTAAGGACCCAGGTTTCATTCTCCAGGTCCCACGTAAGCCAGATGCATGGTGGTGCATGCATCTGGAGTGCATTTGCAGTGGCTAGAGGTCCTGACACACCTATATTCTCTCTCTCTCTCTCTCTCTCTCTCTCTCTCTCTAATAAATAAATAAAACTAAATCTTAAAAATGTCTCATCACTGAAGCAGACCCAACATGGCTCAGGGAAATTTTGCGGAAGAGGGGGCGGAAAGAATGTCAGAGCCACATGTTGGGTCATGATATGCAGAGACATTTAGCTTACCCATAACTGTGGGCTAACTCCACAATGCATGACCTGTATACCTCAACAAGGAGGGGCCAAGGGGAGAGGGTAGGTCACGGATAAGCCTAATAATGGTACCAAACTGACTGTAACAAATAAAATAAAATAAATAAATAAAAATGAAAAAAAAAGTCTCAGAATAAGAGAAGTAAAGGTTAGCATCCTCAGCATGCTAAAGGACGACAACAACAATTAACCTGCAGCTAACTTAATATTCAGTGATGAATGGCCAAGGGCATTCCCTTAAGGAGGAAGGAAAACTGACTGCTTGCACCACTCTTATTCAGCATGGTTCTGCAAATGTCAACAGCACCAGGAAAGAAAAAGTACACAGGAAGAGAAGAAAATGTTCCCCTTTTTCAGGTGACATAATGTTTATGTAGAAAATCCCAAGGATTTTATAAAAAAGCAAAAGCAAACCCTTACAACTTAACATAGAGTTCAATAAGGACTTAAGATATAAGATTCCCATGTAAAAATCAATAGACCAAAGCCAATATAACTGATCATAGCAACTTTATCTGTAATGTCCAAAAGTAGAAACAGTCAGATTATGCCTTGGTATGTGCTACATTCTGGCCCACATATGGAATGGGATAATACTCAGCAATGCAAGAATGAACAATTGGCACATGCATGTTTAATGGAGTCTCCAGGGCAGTATGCTGAGGTTTTAAGGAGATAGAAAATAGAGTATTTGTGGCCAGAAATGGAGGAATGGCAATGTGACTATAAAAGGGTAACATGAGGGAGATATTTGGAGATAGATTAATTCTATAGTCAAAACTACACACTTTATATCCAGGTAAAATTCAAATTCCTGGTTTTAATATTTTGCTATATCTACCAAAAAAAATGTAGCTGGTAAGTATCCTGGGCAGTAGAAACAAGGGATCAGTCTCTTTGTATCAACTTTCCCACTGCCTGTAGTTATTTCAAAATTAAAAATTTATCATCCAAATTTTTTTAAAAAAAGACATTTACCCTTGCAAGGGAAGATTTCAAATATACCATATTATTAACAACTCTCACTATTTAAAAGTCAAGTTTCCTGAGAATATTCTTACTCTTTAAAATACCTTGGCTCCTAATGGACAAATGGCATGTCTCTTTCAGTGTCTTGGCACCATCTGAAAAACAGTGTTTCACATATAATTGGGAGATGAACAGTGAAGAAAACTGAAAATTGTTGCATAGAAGTACCTTAATTTCCCTTTAATTACACACAGAAGTCTTCTAAATGCTTATGCCTATTGAACACATCTAATTTATTGAGTATCTGTAGCTATTGTTCTGAACAGCTATGCCTATCATCAGAAGAAACTAAAAGTAGAGTTTGAGAAGAAAGGTCTTTGTTACCTGTCCCTTGTTATTTTTAACCTGTGAGAGAAAGAGTAGATACTGATTTTCCATGTTCATGGTAAACTAAAAGAGGAGTCAAACACTGAATATGATCCAATGTCTAGTTATATCATTAGGCACACTCCCCAACAAAGACTTGTCTTTGACTCAGTAAATCTCAACATTCACTTCAGACATACATAGGGATGCTACAAAGTAATGGTTGTCTTTATTATTTGTCCTCATATCTCTTTTGTGCTTCAAACACAGTCATTAAAACCGATTTGATACTGGTCTGGATAACACAGTACTCACTGTCTTTCTGACCAGGAGACCTTTGCAGATCTTGAGAGGAGAATAATCCATCCATAGAGAAAGACTGTGAAAGACTGTAAAACATTTACTAAAACCATATGTATGGCTTCAAGTCTCCTTCAGAGATATAATGGAAGATATTGCATGGAGTAGGGGCCCAGTTTTAAGAGATCCTTTCTCTGGCTCTTTCTTTTTTAGAAAAAAATTTTTTCTTTATTTTTATTTCTTTATTTTTGAGGGACAGACAGAGAACAAAAGAGGCAGAGAGAAGGACAGAGAGAATGGGCACGCAAAGGCCTCCAGCCACTGCAAATGAACTCCAGATGCATGCGCCACCTTGTGCATCTGGCTTACGTGGGTCCTGGGGAATTGAGCTTTGAACCGGGGTCCTTAGGCTTCACAGGCAAGGACTTAACTGCTAAGCCATCTCTCCAGCCCCTGGCTCTTTCTTTAGTTTTAAATCAACCAAGAAAATCATGTTTGGCAGTCAGATCAGAAAACAGTGTGCCTTTACTCACATAGCTACAAAAACAAGACAGTTCCATTTTCTTGGCTTGGTCATCCTTTTATTCCTGAAAAACATCCTGATGTACCTGATAACATCCTGCTTGCTTCTATTTTCTGCTGAAACAGCATCTTGGCAAGAGAGATGGTACTCCAACTTCAAGACACGTCCTTCCTCATTCTAGCAGCCCTGATGATGATAGCTCACATAATGACTCATTGCTTCAATCAATTAGGGTCTTATCAATTTTTTAGTTAAGATGGTCTCATTTAAATCTATTTGCTTTATAAGAATACATATTCCCAGTTCTGGACCTTCTTATGCAATTAAGGATTTTATGACAGCATTAAACTCTAAACCTCTTTCCAATTTTCCCTACTGCCACTCTGATGAAGTTTTCTTTATCTCTGTTTTTTTTTTTTCTTAAGCTTTAAGATTTGGAGAATGACTTGTGATTCCTATTACCATTCACTAATATTTCCTCTCAAATTGCAAATATGAGAGGAAAGGATAGGAGCGTGTCAAAAGAGCTGAATCCCAACTGGGTCCAGATATGTGAATCTTTAGAATGGCTTTGCAATTTGTCTAAAGCCCAACCCTATTATCTGGAAAACACTAGTGAAATACTACACTATGCTTCACACAGAATGAGTGCTCAGTTAATATTAGTTCCCTTCTGTTGTCCAGGATTTCTGCTCAGTGACAACGAACATAATATAGGACTTGAATCAAAACTTGAATTGTGGAGAGCAGAGGAAAAGTGAAAGGTGTGTTCTCATAACTATGTAAGTCTCCAAACATTCTGACATGTGAAGTCTTCATTGGCAAAAAATTAAGGACACTTTCAGAATATTTTTGACAGTCCAACATTATGTCATTTCTCCCTGCCCTCCCTGCTCTGTGTTAGGATAGCCAGTTAGATCTCAAGAGCACTGAATAAAGTCTCTTTGGAAGTTAAACATACTGGTGAATCTGTCTCTGTAAAGAAGCAAATTAGCCTGTCTCATTGCTACCAAACAGATTGTCATGTATGGAGGTGCCTGACTAATGTAAGAGGGAGGGCAATGTCATTGAAAGAAGAACATAACACTTAGATTTCCCAAGAGAAGAGGGTAGTGCCTCACATCACAGAGCCATGGTAAAAGGTGTAGGCATTTTGATCAGGAGATATATGCAAGAATGAGAGAAACCCCAACCACAGACTCATCAAAATTTCCTCAGGAGGGCTGGAGAGATTGCTTAATGGTTAAGGTGCTTGCCTGCAAAGCCAAAGAAACCAGGTTTGACTCCCCAGGACCCACGTAGGCCAGATGCACGAGGGGGTGCATGCGTCTGGAGTTCATTTGCAGTGGCTAGAGGCCCTTGTGCACCCATTCTCTCTCTCACTCTACTTGCCTATTTCTGTATCTCTCTCTCTCTCTCTCTCAAATAAATAAATAAAAGTCAGAGCTACATGTTGGGTCATGATACACAGAGACATTTCTCCTACCCATAACTGTGGGCTAACAGTGCATGACCCATATACCTCAACAAGGAGGGGCCAGGGGAAGGGGGTGGGACATGGATGAGCCTAACAATGGTACCAACTTGACTGTATTAACTGAGTACAAAACTAATTAATAAAAAAATTAAGTCAAAAAAAAAAAGATTTCCTCAGGAATGAGGCAGTAGAGGTGAGTGGCTTAGAACTGGCTTGTTTAGAATTAACAAGGACTTGTATAGAAAAAGTGTGTGGTCCATAGAGTTACCTTGTGGCTGGCTATGAGTTAACTATTAATGAATCAATAACAATACATTAAGTAAAGTGTCTTCAAATAGAAACACAGATTAGACAAGGTTATATATTTATTGGTTGATGAAAGTGTTATGACCAGCACTGGACTCAAATCCAGCCTGATATTTTTTCTAGGAGCCTGGGTTCAGTGTTCATCAATTCATTGTTTGTGGCTACAGTCTAGAACATGACTGTATAAACAATAAATTATAGATTCTAGCAAGGATGCAAGCAATAGGATGTCTTGTACATGACCTGTAGTAATGTGAAGTGGTATAGCAGTTCCAGAAATGGTTGACAGTTTTTCTTACAAAGTTAAACATACAATTACCATACAAATCCATAGTGTAGTTTTGGAGATCAACACAGAGAACAATCAACTCCTACCAAATCAGATATCCAGAGACACAGAGGCTCCCAAGACCTTATCACTGAAGCAGACCTAAAATGAACCCAACATGGCTCAGGTAAATTTGCGGAAGAAGGGGTGGAAAAAATGTCAGAGCCACACATTGGGTCATGATACACAGGGACATTTCCTCCTACCCATAACTGAGGGCTAACACCACAATGCATGGCCCATATACCCCAACAAGGAGGGGCCAGTGGGAAAGGGGAGGACAGGGAGGAGTCTAACAATGGTGCCAACTTGACTGTATTCACTGAGTACAAAACTAATTAAAAAAATAAATAAATTTTAGGTCTAAATTTTCTGAGCTGGGCTTGGCCTGTTTCTTGATAAATGAGTCAGTTCAAACCATGTCCTAGACATTTTGAATGTAATGTTATCAGACCAATTCATATTTAAATCTTCTATTTAGACAATGTGTAGCTGACTCTTGCAGGTCACAATTCATATATCAATTTGACTTCTTAAAGCCTTGACAGAGCTAGTCTTATTTTCCCCCACTTATGTGTTGTATAGATAGCAGGAGTCCAGCATCATCTCCTCACTAGAGACTGTGTTAGCGGTGTTGTGCTTAAGACACAAGGGAGAAGAGGGTGTCAGTTTCTCCCTGCAAAGAGGATAGACTCACAATTCTGCCCACAGGCTCCAACAACAGGGCAGTTCTTTCATGACTGGAGTAAGGAGTCCTGCACAAAAAATAAGTTCTGTCTAGAAAGAATGGGTACATATCCTTGTTACTGTAAGAGGGAAGTAGAAGTCAGAGTGAATCACAGGCCTTACAGGTTTATAGGGACGGGGTAGGCCACCTTAACACTAGGGAATAAGGATTCTGAAGAAATTATTCCACCCATAGAATTCACCACTGTGGCACCAACTGAATAGGGTTGGGGGCAGACTCTTTTCATGATGTTCACCTCACAATAGACAGGATTCATTCAAGTTATACTTTCCCTAGTTTTTTGACCAAGAAAGGACAGTTTGTCTGTATCTTGTGTCATTGCTTGGTTGCAGATTTCTCACTCACCCAAACTACAATATAGAAGACAAGCCAGCAAACAAGCCCAGGATCTCAGTCTCAGAAGACTCCTAGAGCCCTAGATCCCTAGACAATCTGTCTTTTCCCTGCCTTTCAGAGTCCCCAACTAGGTTTTTATGTGCTTGAACCAATCATTTGTGTTGTGTTGTGTTGTGTTGTGTTGTGTTGTGTTGTGTTGTGTTGTGGTGTGTGTGTGGTGTGTTGTGTTGTATTTGATTAGCAAAAGGAGAAAGGTAGAATAAACTTTACCCAGAACTGGAATTATACCCATTCCCCTTGAAGTGGCTATTTAGGATTTAAAAAATTTTTGTTCTTATGAACAGTTCTATGGTTTTTATTCTTGCCTATATCACTGGCCTCTATTTCTTAAGATTAATTCCTACAAATAGAAATCTTAAGAATTATTACATTGTTAAAACTTCATGTGCAATATACTGTATTCCTATATTCCTATACTATATTCCTGCAATTCTTGTTAAAGATCTTGCTTTTTATTATTGAAAATGTGGGTATATAAATGACTATTTTACTTAATCTCAGCTACTCCTCAAAGATTGCAAACATTTAGGATTTTATATTGCTTCTTTTATACATTATCAATACCTTTTGTTCTCTTTTCCATTGAAGTATTCATCTTTTGCTTAAAGCTCTGTGTATATGTGTGGTTTTGCTATGGATGAAGTTTTTTTATTTTTTAAGTAGTTCCATCTATGTAAGTTTATACTTATTTTGATACTGCAAAGCTCTGTTTTCCTGGCTCTACCCTTAGTCTGAAGGGTCTTCCACTTTTGATGTCATTTTGTATTAACTGTGACAGGAGGGAAAAGAGAAACTAACAGCTGTCTTTGAACCAGAAAGATGAATGGAGTGACAAATGGGGGAGGAGCCTTCCAGATCAGTCTGTTGTTGAGTCAGAAGTGAAATCACAGCCCTCAAAAACCATGTAAATTCTTGTCTTCTTTACTGTGTCTGACCTTAGCCCAGATGCCTACAGTACCAGATCAGAGAGCGTGTACTGGATTTCTTTGGGCCATGTACATTTTCCTTGGGAAAGTCAGACTCAGCCTGTTTCCAAGCTCCTTGCCCTCTCCAGGAGAAAGTCAGGGGACAGTGATTAAAACAGCCTATGACAGCATCAGATAATTTTTCTCATTTGACATTTTCAAGACTTATCAATACCTTCACATACTGGTTTTGCTCTTATTCTGTTTTTTGTTTGTTTGTTTGTTTGTTTTTTACTGTGTTATAAGGATCAGTTTCTGTTTTCTGTCACATACAGGATACTCATAGATATTTAAGTAGTCCAAAGTATTAACCTGATTCCTATTTCTACCCTGACATGGCTGATTTTTTTTTTTTGTTCATTTTTATTTATTTATTTGAGAGCGACAGACAGAGAGAGAAAGAAGCAAAGAGAGAATGGGCATGCTAGGGCTTCCAGCCACTGCAAACGAACTCCAGACACGTGGCCCCCTTGTGCATCTGGCTAATGTGGGTCCTGGGGAATTGAGCCTCGAACCGGGGTCCTTAGGCTTCACAGGCAAGAGCTTAACTGCTCAGCCATCTCTCCAGCCTGGCTGATTTTTTTAAAGCATTTTTATTATTTATTTGAGAAAGAGAAAGATAGAATATGGACATACCAGCATTCCACTGCATATGAGCTCCAGATGCATGCACCATTTTGTACATCTGGCTTTATTTGGGTACTGGGAAATTAAGCCCCAGGTTGGCAGGCTTTGCAAACAAGCACCTTTAACTGCTAATCCATCTTCCTGACCCTGTAGGTAAGCTTTTAAAAGTTTTATTTTCAGTTATGCCAATGCTAAAATGTGAAAGACATAATTTTACTTTCTATAATGTTGGTGAATAGTCACACAACACTGAATATTGAACTTTATATATATATGAAGGGAAGCAATGCAGCATATAAACTTTAAAGAAGGCAGGAAAAGTTCCAAGATCAAAACTGATGACTGAGAGTAGGATTTCAGATTGGAATTAGAGGAGTAAAGTTCATTTGCTTGCTTCCATTTCCTGATTGTTAATTACAGTTACTCTATAATTCAGTATCCTGAACTATTTTGATAACTCCTCATTAAAACAATCAAAGTTGATCATTAAAGGATAGGTTAGAGACCTTCTTCACAGAGAGCAAGGACTCAAATGCACCATGTAAGAGAGTGCTTCACTGCAAATCCTTACATGTAAGTGGGCTGTGAATATCTATGGCAGCAAATAGAAGAGGAAGAGACTGAAAGAGCTCACAGAGCCCTGCTTTGTTCACAGCCCCAGATCACTACTGAGAGGGTGGCCCAACATGCTTCAGTAACTGCTCATCAATTATTTACAGGTCTCTTTTGTTCGAAGTTTCTGTTTACAAGATTACTTCATTACTGGAAATGATTATTTCTTTTCTCATGGCTGCTGGAGGGGGATGGAGAGTTCTACAGTATGAACTTGAAACAATGTTGTCAGTTTGTGTCTTGAACCTGTCATCCCATGTGTATTCCCATCTGTCCCTCCATTGAAGGTCTGACTTTTCCCCAGACACACACTGGCCAAGGCAGTGGCCTGATTCTGAAATAGGCCATGAGGTTTTCAGTTTTCTGTCAGATTGACAGCAGCCTGGGTCAGTGTGAATCAATGTTCCCTGAGCTGTTTTCCTAGCTTATCTTTCCTTTACTCTCTCAAAGTTTGAAGGGTTTTGGTTCAAGGAGGAAATGCTGAAAAATCAAGTATTCTCTGGCCCCAATTTTCTCCGAGCTGCACATATTTTTTACTGTAGGCTTTAGTTTTGAGGAAAGGATTCCTCATTCTATGTTTGTACAAAGTTGAACACATTCATCATATAAGACATACATTGGGAAGACATGCTGTTTTCTCTTTCTGCACAGGCATGCACGTGTGTGTGTGTGTGTGTGTGTGTGTGTGTGTGTGTGTGTGTATGTGCATGCAGGCTCCATGCACACACAGACAGCAGATAGAAGAGAGCATTAGATGTCCTCCTCTATCCCTATATTGCTTGTTTCCTTGAGATGGAATCTCTTACTAAATTAGCTGCCACTTTCAATCAAAATGGCTATGTAGTGAGTCCCAGCAATTCTCCTGTCTCTGTCCTCATTTCTCCCCAACTTGGTTTACAAGTGTGTGTAACTATATCCAACTTTTTACAGGGGTGCTAGGGATCAAGTCCTTATGCTTAATTGTGCACTAGTCTACTGAGCCACCCCCAAACCTGAGATGTTCTTTTCTAACTACTATGGTGAATTTGATGATATATTTGTTTAACAAAATTATAAGGTTGCTGAGGTTTGAGTATAGTTTGTCCCCTTCTAAATGTGTGCCAAAGTTTGATTGTTGTTGTATTGGCAGATGAGATCCTCAAGAGGCAGTTGGGTTTGCAAGAGAAAATGTAGAGTGCTTGCATTTAGTCCCATACACCCCTCACACATGAAGAAGGATCAATGTCTTTCTCATAAGATGAGTTCTTGATGTCCAGGCCTTACTTAGTTACTGAGAGAATGGGGATGTTTCAAATGAAGGAAATGAACATCTCTTTCACACTTCACCTTACACCACATTATGACAACTTTGCCAGATACCACCGTGTTCTTAGACTTTGCAGACACAATAAACAAGCTTTCCCTTCCACACTAACCCATGTTCTATAATAGCTATATAACTTGGACTAAAACAGGTGATAGATAAATGATAGATGATAGATATAGAAGATAGATAGATAGATAGAAAGAAAGAAAGATAGATAGATAGATAGATAGATAGATAGATAATAGGTAGATAGAGAGATAGGTGATAGATAGACAAACAGGCAGGCAGACAGATCATAGGTAATTGGATGAATGGGTAGTTAGATGACAGATGAATAGATAAGATTATAGATGGATGTATAGATAGAAAAAAGATGATAATGTCATTATATCCATTTAAAGAAACTGAAATATATTGTTCAAAATTACTTGCTTGTAAGCTGGGCGTGGTGGCACACGCCTTTAATCCCAGCACTCGGGAGGCAGAGGTAGGAGGATTGCCGTGAGTTCGAGGCCACCCTGAGACTCCATAGTGAATTTCAGGTCAGCCTGGGCTAGAGTGAGACCCTACCTCGAAAAACCAAAAAAAAAAAAAAAAATTACTTGCTTGCCCTCAGTACTTGAGTCCCCCCCCCCTTTTTTTTGCTACCATCTTGTAGTATTCCAGTGACTCACTTAAAAGTCAAGTCATTCCATTGTATAGAACAAGTGGCAAACTTTTCTGCAGTGAGCCAAACAGGAAGAATTTGAAGCTTTGCATGTAAGATAATCTCTGTACAGCCAGTCTATTTTACTGCTGTGGTGCAAAAGTAGCTTGTGGCTGGGCTCTGATAATCTTTAATGTCCAAAATAGGCAAGGAAGACTTGACTTATGAACCACAGCTTGCTAAAGGAGCCTATGTGCTTTATATGATTCTTTTTAAAAAACCCAAATTTTAAAATATATTTTTATTTATCTATTTGCAAGCAGAGAGAGATAGAAGACAGAGAGAATGGGCACACCAGTGCCTCCAACCATTGTAAATGAACGCAGGATGCATGCACCACTTTGTGCATCTGGCTTTACATGGTTACTGGAGACTCGAATTCAGATCGTCAGGGTCTGAATGCAAGTGCCTTAACTGATGAGGCATCTCTCCAGCCCCGTATAAAACTCTCATTGGAGTTTTTCATATTTCAGAGAGCACCTGGATGATGAGTGCAATCATCAGAACAGCACTGGATTCATCTTTGTTCACTGTCTTCCCAAGATCCCGTAACTGTGTACAGACTCATTCCCCAATCCTGGAGAGTCCATCTATGAAATCAATATTTTTTCTAAGCTTCATTCTATTGCCATTCTCAGGAGTCTGGTCTACATATTGCATATGAAACCTAAATTTAATGATACGAGCAAAAATTCAAATGAGGAGAGCTAACCAACTCAACTCATGCTGGTTCTGGGTTTGGGAGCATATACTTATCAAAGCATATACCACCACTGTATGCTGGCTCGTATCTGCCTTCATGCCAAAGCTGGCATGAAAAGGAGCAGGTGATTGGCTAGTGAGTACAGCATTCCATGTAATGGACCAAGTCCAACCACAAAATGTTCAATGTTTGTAGTACTACCCAAAACTCACAATCTCCTTTCAGTAAACAGAGAATACAGCTATTTAAACTCAGAAATTCAGCTATACTTATTTGACCCAAATCAAAAAATGCTAGCATTATGATATCCAATATCAGTTTATTGGCACTTTATAAGACAGTGAGGCATGCAGGAGTTGGACTAGTGCAAGCACAAGACATATACAAAACTGACCCTGATGAAGCAAACAGATCCCAGCTAGATATCAAAGCTAGTCTTTCTACACAGCATTTTCAGTGAAAACAGTATGTTATTTTAAAGTACTCAAAGCTAAGCCAACAATCTCCTATATTTTTTCATGACCCCTCATTGTGTTATTTCTGATAACAACTACCTCTGTGAGTTTTGGTAATTTAATATTAGTAGGCCTTAAATCCTCCTGCATGAAATGGGCATATTACTAAAAAAATCTCCCAAGTAAAGCAGAAAAGGGAACACATTTGTGTGAGGATAAAGAATTTCAAGGGGACTGGAGAGATGGCTTAGGGGTTAAGGTGCTTGCCTGCAAAGCCTAAGGACTCATGTTCAACTCTCCAGGTCCTATGTAAGCGAGACAGAGAGTGACACAAGTGTGCAAGGGGGTGTGTCTGGAGTTCAATTTCAGTGGCTGGAGGCCCTGGCATGCCAATTCTCTCTCACACACACTTGCATAATAAGAAAGATCAGTCAGTTGGGCTTGCCTCAAAAAAAAAAAAAAATTCAGGGGCCTCACAGGGTATTAGTTAAGTGCTTGTTGAACTTTAAAGTTTGTTCTAAGGGCAGGCAATGAAAAGGTACAAACATTTGGAACAACACATATAGATGTGAGGGAAAATTACAAAATTGAGATGGTCACTTGTTTTGCTAAAATGAGGCTATATCCACTACTAAGTGGGCAGCGGTGTGTTTTAAGATTAAAAAAGGAAAATGGAAGGTCTGCTTCACAACTCTCTTGGGAACTTGATTTTAAATTCTGTAAAAATACAGCAAAGCCTCCTAGCTACTTTCCTATAGGAAAGGAATTGGAATGATAACATTAAAATGCTTCTGAAAGGAAGCTCTAGTTTAGGGCTCGCTTTCCAACTAAAAAGTGTGTATAATGAAGGAAATAACAGCTTTGGGGCCTGCTCTTTTCCCCAAATGCTGTATTTATTCCCTGGGAATAGTTTAGTTTATTCCCTAGAAACATTCATCAAGATGAATTAGTGTCTTCAGTGCTTGATCTTTCAGATGCAGGATTAGATGTGCAAGATACAAAGTAAAGTGGGTTTCATGTACCATAAAATCTCCTTTAAGAAAACACTCTTTTCAAGGGAAGGTCATATGTTAAAGGCAACAAAAATTCCCAAGCCTAACTGATACCCACTGGATTCTTAATTCTCCTTACTGCTCCACAGGCTGGGGAAGCAAAGTAGTGACTTAAATGAGTCACACTCCTAAAGTAAAATTTAAAATCAGTTTCATGTTTACATTTAAAAGTCTTACAAGGTTAGTATATTAATATAAAATTTTAAGACGCCAAATGATCACAAAATCTTACATGCTGTCAGCAGAATGAATTTTTACTTATTAATATGGGAGTAACAATTCTGATAGGCACCCAGACAATCAAATTCAAACAAAACCTCAACAACTAAATGAGTGCCATCTATTTCCATCCTTTCTACAAGAATAAAACCAAATAATTGCTACCATTATAAATAACTTACAGAATTGATTTTCCTATAATTTTGACAGAACAGGGGTAATTAATACAACAATTAAGCTTTTGGTATTTCTTAATATATGTAAAGTCCATCTCACATTACTACTTTCACATTACTATACTAGCATATATGTCAATAGTATTATGCATTTAAAATCTGGACCAGTCTTTTGAGAATATTAAATAAGGGGGAAATGACTCAGATTTAGATTTAAACAAGAAAGCTAACAAATAGGGAAAGAATAAAATTAAGATACAGTCATTTTTATTACTTAAAAAAATAAGTATTTAAAGACTCCTAGACTTTAACAGAATGTTTTCATAGAGTTGACATAAACTGGATCTAAGGAATCACCCTTTATCTAAGTGAAGACTGTTCTATATTTTACATGATTTATCTGTGTGACTACACACAAGCCATAAAAATCACAACAGGTTTTATTTTGCCCATGAATATGTCATGATAGAGCTTTGGTTATAAAATACTGGGATTCATATGTATATTTCCTTAGAACTCAAATGGTATACTGAGGATGAAATATTTCCACTGCATTTCTGATAAGCTACAGATGGAACTTAAAAGGTAAACATTTTAAATTATCAAAAGTAAAAGTACAAATGCACACATAGCAATGAATCCTATTCTTCAAGGTTTATAAAATAAGTTTTCTGCACCAGGTTAATTGAGTTCATTAATCTGGACTTGCACATATGTTAGTCAAAAGCTCTCATCATTTAAAGCCCCTTCACAGTACTTCAGTACAGTGGCTAAGGAAAAAGATTAGAAGAGGAACAACGGAGGACCCACTGTATTCTCTATCCATGTTCCTTGGTAAAGTATAAACTGAAGACTCAGATTCTCTTGGTCTGAATATCTCTTCAGGTATCTTTGACTGGTTCCTCCAGCATTTCTTGTGGTCTGTCCTTGTTGGAATTTAGGTAGGATGTCAATTGTGTGGCAGCCTGTGTTTGCATTCCAGTGGACTGAAATCATGAAGCAGAGAGGCCAGGGCAGTTAGGTAAATGCCACTTTTCACAATTCATGTATTACAAATGTGAATTTTCTGAAATCCAAGATGCTTTCTTGCTGGGATGGCACATATGAGCCAGCTCTGTGTCCACACACCACTCCAGGATTAAATCACTCTTCTCTCTTTCTGCTACCGTGTCACCTAAAACAAATCAGTAAATATTAAACACATACCCATCAAAGATAACCCTTCCTGCCATGGAGCCAATGAGTCCTCTCTGTATAATTTGTATGTAATCAGTTTATTTCTCTATCTGTAACCAACCTCACTAAACCAACTCTGCACATCAAATTCTGCTTTGCATTCCAAGACCTCATGAGACTAGGTACACTCAAGTTGCTCATTAAGTCATGACTGCTAAGCATGGTTTCTTAATAGCAGTGATTTTTTTTTTCAAATAAAGGCTGATTGAAATCATTGTAGGATAAGATTATAACTTAGCCTTTGTTACTTTTTAATGCAGCTAACCTATTTTTAAAAAGCAGAAGTTATTGGGTATAACTGCTCTATTTAATGGAAACATATCCATTAAGAAAGTTGTTGTGTTTTTTCCATTTATAAGCATGAAGGCTTATTACTTATGACCTGAGAAAAAATTTCAGGCTTCAAAGTCAATACATCAGCTCAGGGGAGAAAAGTAGTATAACTTTGAAGATATTTTAAAAATAAACTATAATATTTAATAGCATAGTCCTCATACCTGGTCTTAATAAAGCTTATATTCTAGTAGGATCTGAAGGACTTATTCTTCCAAAAGTTAAATATAGTACATATTTTCAGCTTTACAGGACAGTCACTCCTTCTGCTTTTAAGTCATTCATGGTTGCAGCCACAGATAATGGGCAACTGATGGGCACTACTTCATTCAAACAATATATTAATGGATACTGAAATGAGAGCTTCACGTAATTTTCATGTTGTATAAAAGTAGTCTCCTGATTTTTTTTATTACATAGAAACTTCATATTGGCACATCATGTGTTGGTACCATCATTTCCCTCCTCTCTGGCCCCACTCCACTGAGGGCCATCTTTGGTAAGATTGCTATAGTTGTAGGATATGAGTCACGAGAGCAGCAGTTATTCATTGCGGAGAAGGCTATGTCTCTGGATATTCCTTCCCATCCTGTGGCACTTACATTCTTTCTGCCCGTCTTCCACAAACTGCCCTGAGCCTTGGTAGGTGTGCTTGAATTCTACTTTCCTTCTGATTTTTATCTAACCATTTAAAAATATGAAATCAAGCCGGGCGTGGTGGCGCACGCCTTTAATCCCAGCACTCGGGAGGCAGAGGTAGGAGGATCGTCGTGAGTTCGAGGCCACCCTGAGACTCCATAGTGAATTCCAGGTCAGCCTGGGCTAGAGTGAAACCCTACCTCGAAAAACCAAAATAAATAAATAAATAAATAAAAATAAAAATGTGAAATCCTTGGGCTGGAGAGATGGCTTAGCGGTTAAGCGCTTGCCTGTGAAGCCTAAGGACCCCGGTTCGAGGCTCGATTCCCAGGACCCACGTTAGCCAGATGCACAAGGGGGCGGATGCGTCTGAAGTTCGTTTGCAGTGGCT
Source organism: Dipus sagitta (assembly GCA_036346955.1). Lineage (NCBI taxonomy): Eukaryota > Metazoa > Chordata > Mammalia > Rodentia > Dipodidae > Dipus > Dipus sagitta. The sequence continues at coordinate 77,546,014 of CM070784.1, forward strand.
GGAAGCCCTGGCGTGCCCATTCTCTCTCTCTCTCTCTCTCTCTCTCTCTCTCTCTCTCTCTATATATATATATATATATATATATATATATATATATATATATCTGCCTCTTTCTCTGTCGCTCTCAAATAAATAAATAAATAATAAAAAATTTAAATAAAATAAAATAAATAAATAAAATAAAAATGTGAAATCCGTTCTTAGTGCACAGGAGGCTAGATTTGGTCTACAGTTGACAAGCAAATAAATAATGTGAGAAGGTGATTTGTGCTATAAAGAAATGGAAAATAGGATAATAGAGAAAAGAAATATGTGGAAGGGAGCATGGAGGGTTACTACAGTACACATAGGATTGTCTGCAAAGAAGAAATATGGGAGACACTTGAAGGAAGAAAGTAGGCCTAACTGGAGAAAGAACTTTCCAGGCAGAGGGAAATATAAGAGGCGTCAGGCAACTGCAAGGATTCTGGGTTGTAACAATAGGCAGACTGTCAACTTAATGAAGTCACTTTGAATCAAGTAATGAAAGGGAAACTGGACTTAGGACTACTAGGATAAGGATGGGAGAAAAAGAAAAATCAAGGGCTACCCCAGGGTTTGGCTTCAGGGGAAGGATAATGAATTCAGCCATGATCTGAGATGGAATAGACTGTCTCTGCCTTAGTTTGTTCATCTATAAACTGAAGAGGAAAGTACCTATCTTCTTTGGCTGGATTGAAGGAATATGTGAATAGAAATATGTTGCATGTTCCAATGCCTGTCACATAGCACTTAGGATATAGTGGTCATTGTCATGTTTGTTATGTCTTGATGTCTCATACCTTTTGTATGCAACTTAAAAGCACTTACAGGCACTTGCCTCCTGAGATGGCTCATTTAGAGGATGAACTTTAAAATCATCATTGTGCCTATTACATACAGAAGATTCGTTGCATTTTTTGAATTTTGATGAATGCAAGGCTTTTAGCATGCCAATAGTAGTTTTGTACCCATGTATCAGGGTCCCCTGAGCATGTGAAAGCCTGACTATATGGTTTAGGGAAGGTAAGACTTCATTCAGGGTGAGAGAGTCATCTCTAATATGTCATTGAAAACAAGTGGCAGTTTAGAAGAGGGAAAAGGGGAGCTATAGCATGTATAAGGTTAAATTCAAGAGAGGGGCACTGAGTTGGATTATCCTTGAGGTCAAAAGGTTTATTAACACCAACAAAGTAGTGGGGTTGGAAGCAGGACCTAGGCCCAAGGAGCAAAGGTATACTATTAAAGCCTTCTAGGGAAGGAAGGGAAATCTCCTGCAAGGAAGCATATTTGTTATTATGTGACTTAGAGAATGTGGGAAACTTGGTAGGTACGGAGATACAGGCACATGTGTCTCAGGCCTACGTGAAAGCTGCCACTCTCTCTGAATAAAGGGTAGGACTTGGTTAATGTGTATCCCATATTACCTGATGGGTCACCTGGAGCCAATGACAGTTTAGGGCAGAGTACCTGGGGAGCCTGCCTGCTCAGCTCTTTGGGAGAATTTCGCTGTCACAGCAGGGTGTCTGCCAGCTTTTTAAGGCAGTTGTGAAGGTAGGAAGAGAGCAGGCTGCTGTGCTGCGGGAGGGCATTGCTTATAGTACCTAGCCTGAGATATAACATGGGGAGCCTGTTCAAGGTGCTTGTAGTTTATGTTTTATCCAGTTACCAATAACTGATGGTGGTATCTCAGCAGAAAGAAGCTAGGCAAGGAGAGTACCATGGAGGTAGAGAAGGGGGATATACAGCATTAATGTGATCATCAGTTGGGGACCTCAGGCAGAACAGTGGCTCGCTCATTCTGCCTTTTTCATCACAATCACTGGCCGCTTGAGATGGAAAATAAGTATGCAACTTGGAGAATACAGCAAGAATCAGAATTGAATTAGGAAAAGGAGAAAGAGGAGTGATAGTATATTTTCCCACAGGAAAGAGTAGCTGTACCCTCTCAACAGATACTGATAGAATAAACTGAATGCCAGTATTTTATACCTAGGACAGATGACTGGTTAGGGAATTGTCCCCTCTCTTATTTTTATACCTGAGGCCATTAATATCTCACATTGACTGCTAACTCCTTATTTGCATTTAAATGGGAAATAAAATTCTGCCATGGGTGGCTTAGTACTGAAAACCTGACTTTTTTAGCTTTTCTGTGTGTCTTGATGCTACTGCGCATGAACGCTTTAAGGAAAATGGAAACAATGCTGTTACATAGTTAATATCTCCTCCAGGGAGGCAATTGTTCTGCTTTTGACTGCTGTCTCTCCTGTGGTGTGAGGTCAGTACGATTGTAAGGAAAAGATATAGCTTCTGGAACACCAGGCCTGCCAGGGAAGGTATATGTGCTCCCCAAATGAACACCTTCTAGGTGCATATAATCCATGATAGGTATAAAAATGTTTTATGCAGTTTAAGGTGCAATGACTTGGCTTAATACAGGAAATAAAGTTTTATGACTTTCAGATTATTCTCAGGTGACATGCCACTGACCCCCCCCCCAAAAAAAAAGCAGCCCAAGTATCATGATGGCTTGGGGAACTATATTATGTTCCTGCACCTTTTCAAGTGCTAAATGTAATCTCACTACTATGGAGCATTTAGCTAGAGCAAACATATTCCCAGCACACAGAGCCAAAATGCCCCACAAGGTTCGCTTCTTGCTAATACCATCTCAGGATACACATAAAGAGAGAGAGAGAGAGCTGCTTTACCAAGAGAACTATTTAGACAAATTCTTTTCCAGAAGTCACTTGGCTTCTATTCAATCTTGTTTTACATTTATATCTAAAAATCAATACAAATTTAATCTTCCAAAATGTTACTTCTTAGTCTGCAAGAAATACAATGAAAGATTTTTTTAGTGCTGATATAGGTTAGATCTTACCTCTTTGGAGTCTTCAATATTTTTTTGTCATTTAGGAAGGACTTATATGAGAATGACTAAAGGGGGCCAGGAGCAGAACTGTAGAGTCATCTTGAGGCAATGTTTGCTTTGCAAGTACACTAAGATTATATAGCTTGGAAGTTTACTGGGAGTGGCTTAAGTAGGTATGTTGGTGGAGGTGATGGGAGTAATAACCTCCTTGCTCCTTCTAAAAATAACTCCATGGATTTCTATTGTTAAGGATATAAAAGCATACAGTTGTAACTTGGTCTCTGTGAAAGAATGTTTCCAGGATCCCCCACAGGTACCAAAATCTATGTGTACTGAAGTCCTTATATAAAATAGCATGTAGTTATGTATATCATCCTGTTTTAGATCATCTCTAGACTACTTATAGCAAATACACTTAAATAGTGGGTGCAGTGTATTGTTTAGAAACTAATGGCCAAGAATCTGTACAAGTTAAGGTTATAGACATAATTATTTGAATACTTTCTATTTGATCTATGATTGTTTGAATCCACACAGGTCCTTTTGATTTGAAGGGCTATGATGTCAAGTTATTGCCCTAATTATTACAATATCACTAATGAGGACAAGTGAGTTCAAAATTACAATTTGTATTGAAATTGGTCTTGATATGACATTATGATTTTAACCAGTAAGGAACTAATCAACTGACTTACTACTCAAAACTGATTGAAGTATAACTATTGTTAAAGATTTCATTTATGTCCTATACTTATTATAAAACCTCATTTTATGAGGCTGCACTTGACCTCACTAACTAAAAGTGAACAATTCAAAATATTTTTGAAAGGGAAAATGTAAGAAAACAAGAAGATGCCAGGCGTGGTGGTGCACACCTTTAATCCCAGCACTTGGGAGGCAGAGGTAGGAGGATTGCCATGAGTTCAAGGCCACCCTGAGACTACATAGTGAATTCCAGGTCAGCCTGGGCTAGAGTCAGAACCTACCTCAGAAAAAAAAAAATCAAGAAGATGGACACTATATATTGTGCCTTCTCAGGGGTCAAAGCTCAGATGGAAATCACAACCAAACAGTGACTGCATTCTAGCCTGTCGAGCTCCAATAATCTCAGAATGGCCTCTGTCATTAATTGGTATCCAAGAAATAATTATGGAAGCACTTGATAAGCAAAAGTGCACAAGGTACCTGACATCACAGCTCTTGCACTAGACAGAAGAAAGCTGTAGGTAATAAGCAAAAATGAATATCGCTATCCATGTTAAATGGAGGCATAGTAAAAGCTCAGAGACACAAGGACATGAAGGCAATGAGGAACAAGTCCCATAAAGAAATAATAGTTGACTAGAAATGAAAGTAGGGGATAACATCTATGCAGAGAAAGCAGTCACTTCAAAGGCACCATGGTAGGACGGACTAACAGAACATCAGAATGCTTGGGGGGCAGGCATTAACTAAGAAACACCAATGAACCATTGGAAGCTACTTGGAGACTCCCAAGTAGATTAGCAACATGTCATAAAGATTGTAATAACCATTATCCAGAGTCTATTCTAGAAAGGAGTATAAGTATGGGAATGTAGGGTCATGGAAGGATTTGGTAGTAAAAGTCCCAAGAGCCAAGTGGACATAGGGAGACAAAGATGGTTACTTTTCAGATGAAGAACTGGGCAGACGGCCCCACCCTTCTAGCACAGAGGACCACGGAGAAGGATGCTTAACTGGAAAATGAATCCAAACCATTAAGTCTCCAATAAGGCAATGGGTATTTCTAGCTGAGTCATTCATTTGGAAGTAAAACCTTACCATGGTGTTTTGATACACTGCTATGTCAACTCTGAAACTTTTACTTTAAATTGAGCTCATGAAAGCAGAATTGAATTTAGAGGCTATGCCAAAACTAGGAGTTTACCCACCAAATAACTGCTCTATAAAACCTGACAGAGTGACACTGGCAAATGGACTGTTCTGACAGGCAGAAGCCACAGGGTGGCAGAGTCCAAACAGATTTATCAACACAGAATAATGTTATTCTCTTCTTGGCAGTCTCCTGTCATGGTATGACTCCCCCTCAACCCCAACCATACTGCCAAGTTAAGCACAGCATAGTTGTAAAGGACAGTTATGCTTTGCCCATACTTGCCTTTGTGGTTTTGACTCTATTGCCACTGCTACAGGACCAACCTGAGTAGTCTGGCAGGACTTTACAGTCCTCTCCTTCCAAGCAAGGATTCATATGGCACCACCACTTCTGGATCACTATGGAAGCTGGAAAACAATGGCCAATTGCATTTGTCACATGATTTCTTCCTCTATTCATGGGTAGACAAGCTCAATTCATATTAGGACACTGACTTAAAGATGGTTGATTAGAATTATTTCATAATAAGCACATTTCAAGAGTCCAAGATTCCTTGTACTCTACAAAAGCTTTCCTTTCTTGATGTTGGCTACCTGGTTCTAATAGAGTTGGTATGACCCAAGGCATTTTGTGTGTTTGGGGAGGGGCAGCTTGGGTGTGAATCTCGATATGCTACTTTGTAGATTTTCTGTGTGAGGAAGTATGAAGCTTGCCAAGTAGGCTAGCCTGATTGGGCAACAAGCCCCAGGAATCTTCCTGTCTCTGCCTCCCCAGTGCTGAGATTACAAATTTGGGTCACTACTCTCAGCTTTTGTGTGTGATGTGTGCATATGCAGAAGAGAACACTGGGTGCCTTCCATCATTCTTCTGTGTATTTACTTAATATGAAGTCTCTCTCTGAACCTGGAGCTGATATTTTTTGGTCAGTGAACCCCAGTAATTCTCTAGACTCCACTCCCCACAGGACTATAGTTACAGATGTGCATGGCTACATCATTCCATGCTCAGCCATTTAACTCAGGCCGTGTCAGGCCCTCCTCAGTCCTCATGCTTACACAGCAAGCATTCTTACCTGCTGAGCCATCTCCCCAACCAACTTCAGATTTTTAAAGTAACCTTGGATTAGTTATCTTGCTTCTCTTAGCTTCAGTGTTTTTAAAAATGGATATTAAATATAGATCTTCACCCCAGGATGCAAAAAGATAAGAATCCATGTACGAACCTTTGCCAACTGTGGGCTAGTTGCTACGTTCCATAAACTGTTAGATATTGTGATGGCCAACATCTTTAGTTGCAAGTTCCTTGTGGGGTTTTGACAGCAAAGACTAAAGTGTTCCATCCTTGGACTGGAGAGATGGTTCAGCAGTTAAGACACTTACTTGCAGTGACTAAAGACCCATGTTCAATTCTCCGGTAACCATGTAAATCCGTATGCACAAAGAGGTGCATGCATCTTGAGTTCATTTATTTGCAACAGCTAGAGGTTCTGGCATACCCATTCTCTATTCTTGCAAATAAATAAAAATATTTTTTAAAAAGTTACATCCTGGGGACTGGGGAAAAGGCTTAGCAGTTACAGCATTTGCCTGCGAAGCCTAAGGACCTAGGTTCGATTCCCCAGTACCCACATAAGCCAGATGCACAAGGGGGCACATGTGTCTGGAGTTCATATGCAATGGCTAGAGAGGCCCTAGCATGCCCATTCTCTGTATATATCTCTCTCATAAATAAATAAATAAAATATTTTTCTTAAAAGTTTTATCCTACATGGTGGTCATTTATCTAGGTCCTTCTACCAAGTGATAACCAACCACTTATAGTCCTTCAGAAAAAAAGTTAACTGAGATAGGAAGGCCTATCCTTGCCAAACAGTCTGCACATGAATATTCTGGGCTACTTTGCCCTCCTGTAAACTCACTTCTCTCTGTTCTTAACAGTAGTCTTCCAATGAAATCATTTGTGTTGTGTGCCCATAAAGCAGAACATAGCATAACATACCAGATCTCTGATATTACACACAGAAAGAAGTGTAGGAAACGCCCATCACCTAGGCTGGTTATTCCCACAGGATGAAAGGATTGTGATTGAAGGTGAGAAAGGACACCCCAGCAACAGATTATCTATGATGGAGTTTCTCTGTGAAATAAATAGCAAATGGTTATGCAGGAAGGAGGGAGAGAAAAGGGGCCACCATAGTAACCAAAATACATGTTGCAAGTTCCTTTCTGCATTAAGGGTTTTCTAAGGATCTCACAGCAAAAGAGGTTTGGACCTGATTGGAATAAGGTGAGAAAGTGAAGCTTCAAGCACAGCCTGAGCCCAGCTTTGAGCTAAAACATGGGATTCTATTAAAATAACTGTCAACAACATCTGTCCACTTTCCTCATGCATGTCTACACAAGAAAATAAGCTTGCAAGAGATATAAATTCTCTTCCTAAAAATGCCTCATTGTTCCTATTTTTAAAATAAAACTATTTTAAAAGCCTCATTCCTTCCTGATTTAGGAAAGCCCATAATATCCCCATCTCCAAGCTATAATGAATTTACAGTTCAAAAGCAGAAAGAAAAAATTTGAGTGATGCCCTCCCCTCACCACACCTAGTTTTGTGGTACTGATATATCCTATCCTGTTGTTTTCTAGGTATAAATTTAATGTGATTAAATATCCATTTTGCTACAGTATATTGTTATGTTATGTAAGGATCACTTGATTAATTAAAACAGATTATTACAGCAATTTAGGTAGACAAGTCTTCAAATTACAATAAGAAGGGAGTCAATTTAAAAGAGTTGCCTCAGTTGTTGCCTTAGTTCAGTTGTATTTACAGAGTTTAAGCCATTCCTTTTTAAAGTAAGAAGCGTACTTCTAAATTCTAACAATGAACAGAAAGATTAAGAAAACAAGGCCTAGAGAAATGGCTTAGCAGTTAAGGCACTTGGCTGCAAAGCCAAAAACCCAAGGTTCAATTCCTCAGTACCCACATAAAACCAGAAGCACAGGGTGGTGCATGCATCTGGAGTTCATTTGCAGTGGCTAGAGGCCCTGGTAAACCCATTCTCTATCTGCCTTTCTCTATCAAGTAAATAAACAAAATATAAAAAAGAAAGATTAAGAAAACAGCTTCCTAGTATGCCTTTGAGACTATATTCTGAGATTTTAATGTATTTTAGTTATTATGTTCTTACAACTGTTATTTCAACACACTCACTGCATTCTTTACAATTGGACCTGCATATTAACTCAATATTTTTCTTCTTATTGCAAGAAAAGAAATCACACCAACCAACTTGACTCACCAAACATACATATGAGTAGTAGAAAGCTAAATTATCTTTATAGAAATTGTACCTATTTACACATTCCAACAACACAGCATTGCCTTTGCACAAGTTCACACTGCCCTGAATGAGTGGCTGTGTAAGTACAGAGGAACATTTTTATGATCTAGGTAAAGTTCTCCCTGCCAAATTCAGCCCCACACAAATATAATCACATATATTTCTCACCCCAGCACTACTGACATTTGGGGCTGGTTAGTTCTTTATTGTGCATCTATCCTGAGTTATCCAATGGATAATTAAACAATTATCCATTGTTTAATTGCATCTGTGGTCTCTATGAATTATATGTCTATAGATCTTTTCCCAAGTGTATCTAGATAATATCCCCCAGGGGACACAAAATCACCCAGGTGGCAAAACATTAGAGTTCTGAAAATGGGAGTCTGTGCTAGTTTAATCAGACCTACTGAAGACCTTAGCTAGTGAAAAGAATCCTAACCCACGAGTTTAAACCTTGCTCTTGATCACACACACAAACAAATGCTAGGCCCACTGTAAAATCTGTGCTGACAAGATGATCTGTATAATTCAGGGATATTTTTCCTCCTTAGAAATCCCAGGGTGCTTCGTGGGGACTCTGTCCATCCTTTCTTATTTGCACATCCTACCATGCTCACTCTCCCAAACTGCAAATTCCTAGAAGCATGGAAATCCTACTCTAACATTCAGAAATTTATTTATCTCCAGTTGTCTATCTTCTGCATTTGTTTCATTCTTTCTCACTCACTCTGTGCTAGCTTTTCCGCTGATCCTTCCATGCTCATATCCTCCACCTAGTTAGTATACTAGGGCCCATTGCTGACCCTTTCTATGTTCTGCCTCTGATCCTTCACCAATGAGGGTTTGTCTTTGTCTTCCATAGTAAATTGTGGGCTCCTTGGAAACAAAACCTAAGTGTCATTGTCATCTTATCCCTGTCATGTAGAACAGGAGGAGAACACAGATATTCAGTTTAAATTTAGTGGATGCACTAACATCCTCAATATACACATCCTTCCAACCTCGGGGACTTTTGTAAAGTACTCCTCACTATCATTCACCAGATCACCACTGACACAAACTCAGTGGCAAGTAGAATATTCCCAACTTTAAAAAAAAAAAAAAAGGAAGAAAGAAAGAAAAGAGAATTGCTGTCTCATTACACAGTCTAAAATGTTATGCCTATGGTCCAAATAATAGCCCTCTTCCCTAATTTTGCCAGTTCTGACAACTCAAAAAAGTGAAAAAACAATGGGAAAATTATCAAAAGATTTTAAAATACCTTTAAAATTAATTGTATTCCATCTTAAAGTTCTTGTCTTATTAATCTCTCTTAAATCTGATGTTTAAAAAGCATTCATTTTGACAAAACAAATTAAGCTTCCTTGTACTATGCATTTATCTTGCTTTATCATAAGGCCATTCAGCATTATCTCTGTGGAGTTGTATTTTGATAATGTGTAGAATACTGTGCCCATCACAAGGTAGTCATCATCTGCCAGTTGAAGACTCTTACATCAGGCAGTTGTCTGCTTCAGGGAACAAGTAACTAGAGCCCCAAATAATTCCCCATCCTTCCTTGCAAATCCCAAATGTGTGTTGAAGATGAATTTAAATAATTCAGGGAGGATTTCATAAGCTAATTATAACCAAAAATTTGGGGTGTGAGTAAAAATAGCTAATTTTTCTTATTTAGCAAACAAAAGCTAGGTTTTTACAGAAAAGCAATGAACATGACAGATAAGTATCTGTGCTAAGCATTAACAAAAATGCAAAAGAGATATTCCAATTTCTATGTCAACATTAATTAGTGTCCTGCTCCAACAATATCTTACCTTCGTTTTTAATTTAAATGTAAATTAAAGTGAAATTTATATTTTAGATCCTCTTTATTCTTATTTACAAATAAGATAAGAACTATCAGCAGAGAATGGGTCTTCCCACATGCCAATTAACAGCATGATACTGCATAATTATTACAGGATAAAGATTAGCAGGGAAAGCTAAAAAAGCCTTAATGGAAACATTCAGATAAGAAATAGAAGACCGGGGGACAAGAAAATGGACATACATCCTAAATAAAGCTTAAACTCTTATACTCACTCAGTGACTTTAATCCAGTAAACATAAGTGAGCATTCAATGTTTACCAGACAGCTAGATGTGGAGGACTAGGAAGACACAATCACAATTCTGTCCTTCTGGGTATTGGATTTCTCCAACCATAAATTACATATTATAGAAAGCTTAACATGCACTGTCCAATATGAAACTTCTAGCCATTTAAATTCACACTAGACACATGTGGCTACTGCTTGCACCCTAACATCTAGATATTCTCTTAAGGGAGAACATTTATAATACCACACAATGTTCTAGTAGATGAAGCTGCATAGACTATGATCAGAAGCCAAATAATTGGCTTCCATCACTTACTGATTCTATGACACTAGAAAAATCATTAAATAACCTTCATGTGAGTCCATCAAGAAATGGCTCAATAAATTGAAAGCAGGCAGATCTACAAGTCATATTGAACTCTACCACTATTGACTATAACCTATCTCCAAATACATAAATATAAATATATATATACTGACAAAAAAGCTGCTCTCACCCTTACCTCCATCTACATGTCTATACACCTACTGGATCTCAGCTCTTAGACTCAGTTGTCCAGGTTAAACTGGCTCAGCTTAATCATCTGGGGAAACTAGCATCCAGAACACCTAAGTTTAAGGGGGACACCTGAATCAAACCACACCTTCCTTCAGGTAATCTTCTCAGAACTATGACAAACATCAGATATTCAAATCCTCAGCCACTAGACTTCATAACTGACAGTTGACTATAGGGAGACTGCTTAAATGTCAGACCATACCAAATCAAAGTCTTCACTTTCATACTTTCAATTCTACTGTACTCTAATTGACAGCATGAGCCTCCCCCACTTTATTCCTTTACTTAATCTATTCAGCCCCTATTAAAGAGGTTCTTATCCCTAAACATTTAGAGTACATTTTTAGTCTTGCCCATCACTTGCTTAATAATTCAAACACAACTCTGGCCAATGGCTGCTGGCTATGTCTTTCCTTTCTTCATTAAAATGTATAGCTATCCTCATCCCTGTGCCAGCTTGGGTAAATTCATAGACATTATTGAACCCAAAAGCAGTAGGGACCCACTTTTGCTGACTAGATAGACAAGGCCTCCAAATTACCTCTAAACTTTCCAAACTTATGGCCAAGTGGGTCCCCATCAAGAGGTCTCCTTGGGCATCTTTAGTAGGTCAACCCCCTACCCTCTCTGCTTTACAAGATAGCATTTCTACAGACGCACCCTGGTAGGGCAATTGGAACCCTCTCTGTAACCATTATCATCAGGACTGCCTCTGATCACCTTTCCCGTTATCTGCCCAGTCTCACCCACTTCAAGTGGAAAGTTCTCCAACCAGTGCATTTCTCAAGATCTAGATTTAACCACCCTGTCCACCGGCTTGAATCCCACCAGGTCCTGTACTGTTGGGGGTACCCAAGCCTTTCCCCATGGCTTCCAGAAAAATGGGAATCCACTCAAACCTGTAAAAAGTTCTTCTCCCTTCCTGATGCCATCCCTTCCTATCATCTAGGTACACACAAACACTTCCTATTCTTCCAAAATGCTTCAAAACCCAGCCCTATTGTAATTCTTCAACCCTTGATGGGGGTAGACTCAGCCAATTGTCGGTCTGGGAAAACAAATTCCATCTCCTCTCTTTATCTCATCACTCATCATTGAACAGGACATCTTTTTTATTCCCCCATGGCAGCTTTGCCTACCTCTGCCTTCCCAACAACTGTACTGAGACTTATACCCTGTGGTGGTTTGTATTAGGTTTTCCGTCATATAAACTTGTGTGTTTTTAAAAAATATTTTATTCTTTATTTATTTGAGAGAAACAGGCAGAGAGAGATAGAAAGAGAATGGGCACACCAGGACCTGCAGCCACTGCAAACGAACTCCAGACACATGTGCCACCTTGTGCATCTGGCTTACGTGGGTCCAGGGGAGTTGAACCTGGGTCCTTTGGCTTTGCAGGCAAGTACTGTAACTGCTAAGCCATCTCTCCAGCCCCAACTTGTATGTTTTGAATGCTTGGTTCCCACCCAGCTGATGGCAATTTGATAAGTAGAACCTTGCTAGAGAAGGTGTATTCTTGGGGGCAGACTTAGGGGTATTATAGCTAACTTCCCTTTAGCAGAATTTGGCTCATTCTCCTGCGGTAGCAGAGGTGATGTCCAGCCTCTGCTCTACCATCTTTCCCCTGCCATTATGGAGCTTCCCCTTCAGTCTGTAAACCAAAATAAACAACTTTCCTACCATCATCTGCTTTTTGGTCAGATATTTTGCCCAGTAACAAGAAGATGACTACAACATACCCTAACATTCTAACTCATTTCCAGATATTTAGGCCACAATAATCAGAGCTTCTTTGTCTTGCAAAAAAAAATCCCCACTTTGTGACTATGGGTATAATGCCAGGTATTGGCACAGTAATAGGAGGTTTAACCCTGTAAATAACAAATACTATTATCTTTTTGTTGTTGTTTTGGTTTTTTTTACAGGTAGGATCTCACACTAGTCCAGGCTGACCTGGAACTCACTTGTTAGTCCCAGAATGGCACTGAACTCACATCAATCCTCTTACCTATGCCTCCCAAGTGCTGGGATTAGTGGTGTGTGCCACCATGCCCAGCCAACTACTATTATTCTTAGTCACAGGACATACAAGCAAACTTTGATGAAGTCTCTGAAAGCCTGATGAGAATCTAAGATCAGGAAGATTCCCTGGCAGAGGTCATATTTCAAAGTAGGAGAAGCTTAGATCACCTGGCATCATTAGGAACTTAGCAAAACTGCTTACTGACTGCACTTCAAAGTTCCAGTAGTGGTCATCAGAACTGTGGCACAGATGGTCTTTAGAACTCATCCTGCCTCACACCTGTTATCACCCCTCAATAAACATTGTGACTCTTACATCCAGTGGCCCTTCTCTAGTCTGTCTACTGACACAATTTATCAAGACCACCATTCAACATGTTACATGGACACATGTAGCCAACATCTTCCTGATGCATAAATACAGATACCAGCTTCTAACCCAAAAGCCACCACCTGACTACACACTACAAAATCAGGTTTGATACCCACTAATCATCACCCTCATCTCCTCTCCTATAAATTAATCCCTCATTTCTTTTTTAAGTACAAACAAAAAGCAAATATAGGAGCCAGGCATGGTGGTGCATGCCTTTAATCCCAGCACTCGGGAAGCAGAGGTAGGAGGATCACCATGAGTTCGAGGCCACCCTAAGACTACATAGTGAATTCCAGGTCAGCCTGGGCTACAGTGAAACCCTACCTTGAAAAGCAAAAAAAAAAAAAAAAAAAAGAAAGAAAAAAAAAGAAAAGAAAAGAAAGGAAATGTAAATGTCATTCCACATAGGCAAGAAAGCCTAAAAATAGGTTCACCAGGTAAGTAGTCCTTAACAACAAGTGTTCCAAGTGAGCTGTCATGTAATATAAGTCACACGTTAATTAAGCCCCATTCCCCTAACTGAGGAAAGACTGACCCCTATAATATAATACATATAGTCTGTCACATATTAACTAAATCAGCTTCCTGTGGTACAAATCCCTTCCTTGAGAAGCCTTAAAGATATACCATGGCTTTGTCTAGGCAAGCTGGAGATCCCACATCTACCCCTGATGCATGCCAGCAATAATAAAACCTTTTGCCTATAAGGAACAGTCTGTGTTTCAGCATTTCTCTTTCTCTAGTATTCCCCAAAACCTGACAGTTACCCCAAGGGTAATAGCCAAAGAGCAGTTTGCCCATTTACAAAACAAGCTAGTCTAAAACCAGATTTTAGACTAGACAGGGCATAAAAATAGTTTATATTGTGATTCTTCATTTCCTTCAGAACAATGTAGTTAGTTGTTGGCTTGAAGGAACAACCTATGATTAGTAAGAACAAGTCAGTTCTCTGTTGGGCTAAAACTAGTTCATGGCCAATACAGGGAGGTAAAAATAACTCTATTCCTGTCCACAAGCTACTTAGAGGCTATGGGAAGAGGGAGCATGCATTCAGCGAGTTTTTAAAGCAATGAGTGTCATGAACTGAAAGCACAAGGAGCCACAAGAACAAAATGACAATGTGAGAATAAAATAGGGATTTATCAGGTCAACACAGGAAAGAGAAAGAACACTGTATAGAAGTATAGAAGAATCGTAAGGGAAAACTGAGACAGCCAGATTGTGCAAGTCTTTGTAAGCATGAAAAAGAATCTGGAGTTTATGGAAGGACAGTAGGAAGTCACTCAAGTGTGGTTTTCAGCATGAGAGTGACAGGTCCATTCTGTTTGTATAGAAGCTTTACTCTGGCTACAGAAAACTGTCATGTTGGCCCTTCAACTGTGGAAGTAGCAAATAGGAATGGGAAAAGATGGACTGCTGTAAGAGGCAACAAGGGAACAGAATGTGCACAAGTTGTAATCAATTAGTGGAAATGATAAATATATGCTACAGTCCCAGCTGGGGATATAGAAACTTTACAAGTTTCTTTTGACAGTTTTTAAAATGGTAAAGATCCTTATCTTCTTTTATAGGTCCACAATCCATTATCAATAATCCTCAGAGCTCTAAGGAAAGGTTTTCTGTAAGACAAGAGTGAAAGCTCCTTGAATTAGCATAAGGTTCTTCATCTTGTTTATGTCATCCTGTGTAAATATTCATACACTGCACTGCAGAAATGTCCTTACCTAGGATGATGGCCAGTAACTGTTACCTGTATAATGCCTGAATTTAGTAACATAGAATTTGGGATAAGGAATTATAGATGAAAAATTTTATCCTTGAACTTTCCTGCTTTAAAGGTGAGTGAGAGATTACTGGTCTTAGCATTTTGACCTCATAGTCCATAAATGTGGGGATGTCTGTCTCTGTGTTTGATAAGAGCATTAAGATAGAAGTCAGCTATTCAGGTCAGTTGTAAAATAAAATCCAGAATTATGAATATGCATGTTTGTGTTTTTAATCACTGAGCTTCTAATGTACATCTAAAAGATGCATGAGCTTAGAAATAGTCACTTTCTGGAAGTTCTTGCAACAGCTATAAGGTTAGCAACATGTGTATCTCTTTCCCTGGAGACTGGTATTTGTTTCTAACAAGGTGTTTGCTACACTAAGCCAGGGGCATCAGAAAGAATCCACCCCTGGCCTCCTCCTGCAATCATTCAACAGTCATTCACACACACACACACACACACACACACACACACACACACACACACGGATATTACTGCATAGCACTAAGCATGAAGTAAAGAGGACACACTGCTAATTTTGAGTTCACCCAGCTCTCTATATCCATGGGGTAAGCATCGTTAGATTAAACAGATCACAGACAGGCAATCTGTTTTAAAGTATATGTGCACTGATGCTTTGGGTGGTAAACTATTTTTCCTATTCTGGTCTAAAGAGTGAATTCAGCTACTGGCTCAGGACCTAGGACTCTGTTAAGGCTTGGGGGCTATGAATTCTGACTGGAGTAAAGGTAGCAAAGTCTAAAGTCCTTCCTGATATCACCCGCAGGGCACCCCAAATCCTTCTCTCATGGTGGATCTTCCTGAGACTATATCATATCCATCTGAGGATTTCCTTCTATATTGGATTGATGAGGCACCTCTTTCCCAGCATCCTAACCCAAGACTAGTTTCTTAAGATCCTTTCAAAAACCAGGTCTTTCTGAAAGTTACTTCCTTATCCATAACTTGGCCCCAGCAACAGGAAATCCTTTTGAAGGTACAGATACCCTCTTCAAAAATTTGCATCTCCATTGTTTCACAGACACCCTAGGAGGTCCTTTTATAGGGAGGGACATCTCCTTCAGAAATGGACACCTCAAATCCTTTGTGGATGCCCTGTCCTTAAAGGTCCTTTCAAAAGACAGACACTTATGTTCGCCTATGTCTCAGCAACACACAGGCCTCTCCAATCCCTTTAGACTCATCTCTTATTTATTCTAAAGAGCTGAAGTTAGATTATTGGGTCCTGAAAAGAAAGCATCTTGTATTCCTTAGAATGTCCTCAAGTCTCCCTCACCATATAAATGGGCCCCGTTTCTAACTCTCAGCCTCATCCTTTCCCAGGGACACTAATTGGAGAACTTCTTTACCCAAGTCTACACAACAAGCTTTATTGTTGATCTTTTGCTTTCACTGGTTGGACCTCTCTCATTGTTTAGGTTAAGCTCTATGTCATTGAGATACAAATTTTCTACCTGGTTTCTATGTCAAGATTTCTGAGCATGTTCATAATGTTGATTCTTTGCAATTTGTACACCATCTTGTCTATTTGTCAAGCTTTTAGCCTGTGTCTATGGTGTGATACTTTCATCATCCATACATGTTTTGGTCTGCCACCTTTAATTGTGTTATATGTGATATGTTATATGATAAGGTCCCCCCAAAAGGGTTTTAATTCAAATTGGCCTATAAATAAACCTACATATAAACTTAGTCCAAATTCTTTTTAATGTCAAAGGACTTAAACAAATCTAACAAACTAGCAAATTTAAATTTGCAAAAAAAATTAATGTCTCCAGGACTCTAAACATATTTGGCCTATGTTATTGTAATATTTGTGTTTCAAATACAGATTCCTGGGGTTTTATTAAAATATTGAGTTATTGAGGAGCTGGAGAGATTGCTTAGCAGTTAAGGTGCTTGCCTGCAAAGTCAAAGGACCTAGGTTTGATTCCTCAGTACCCATGTAAGCCAGATGCACAAGGTGACACATGCATCTGGAGTTTGTTTGTAGTGGCTAGAAGCCCTGGTTTGCCTATTTAGTCTCTTTCTCTCTCTCTTTCTCTCTCTCTCTCTCTCTCAATCTCTCTCTCTCAATCTCTCTCCCGCTCTTAAATAAATAAATAAAAACAAAATATCTTTTAAAATGTTGAGTTATTAAGCTGCTATTGGTAACATTATAGTAGGCCTAAAAAGATACTTCATGTTCTACTAAGGTAATTAGTTGTATTTTTCTGTAGTTTGTCAAGCTTTTTCACTTCTTAGGAAACTGTCTTACTAAAATCAAGATTTGTTAAAAATCGGGTCTTTTTCAAGCCCTATCTATTTAAGTGTTATAATAGCTAGTTTTGACCCATTGTTCATTCTTCAAGACTGGTACAATTGATCTTCTGGGTGCTCAGTAACCATACATGGAGGGCAAAGAGGCTAAATGGACAGCCAACCTTTTGCTTCCTAACCCAAGGTCAGCCAGGTCCAAGAGGATGATAGAACAACCTATGAAAGGTTTCTGCAGCTCTGGGAAGCCACATATCCTCTTGATCAGAATGGCCATGGAAGTCCCAGAACTTGGACTTTAATCACTGTGCATTCTGCAATGGGTCACCAAAGAGGAAATATCCAAGGGGAATTCCTGAGGAGCATTGAATGACCATAACAAAAACAGATTAATTTGTGGCCACCTACATGAAACATCCAGAAGGAAAGTATAGCCAAAAAATAAAATAATTAGTAATATTTTTTTAATATTTTTTTGCTTATTTATTTATTTGAGAGCGACAGACAGAGTGAGAAAGAGGCAGAGAGAGAGAGAGAAAGAGAGAGAGAATGGGCGCACCAGGGCCTCCAGCCACTGTAAACGAACTCCAGACGCGTGCGCCCCCTTGTGCATCTGGCTAACGTGGGTCCTGGGGAATTGAGCCTCGAACCGGGGTCCTTAGGCTTCACAGGCAAGTGCTTAACCACTAAGCCATCTCTCCAGCCCCAATAATTAGTAATATTACAAAACAATTTTTATAAGCCCTTGACTAGGACTTTTATCCTGATCTGGTATTCCTAAAGAGCTATGGAGGTAGCTATGCATTCAGATAACCAGCTTTAGCCAATCAAAAAGGATCCCCAAAACACTAGGAAATTGATATAAAAGTTGGCCCTGTCTAAATCTATCTCCTCCTTTGGCTGCCCAAAAGCTACCCCTAAAACTCACTACTACTAACCTAAAAACTTTCCATAATACAGAAACAAATGAATTCACTTGCAAAAGAGACAACTGCTCAAAGTGAAACCTTGACTATGATAAAGGAAAAATGCTTCTTAAAATTTTATTTTTATTCATTTTTTGGTGTATGTGTGTCAGTATACAGATGTGTATACGTGTATGAAAGCTAAAGGAGAAGATTCCCCTTCTCTATCACTCCCCTGCCTCATTTACCTGAGATAGGCTCTCTGACTGAAACTTTTGCTCTCTGCTTTTCAGCTAGACTGACTAACCAAGGACCCCAGGTGATCTTATCTCCGCCCAACTTAGCACCAGGTTACAGGCATGAACAGTCACACCCAACATTTTATGTGGGTGCTGGGGATCACTCAGGTCCTTGTGCAACAAGTGCTCTTAGCAGTTGAGCCATTTGTCTGGCCCTTGAATGCTTTTTTAAGTAAATAAGTCTGGACAAGTACAACAAAATATTCTAAACATCACAGACTCACCAGTGATTTTTCAAAAACAAGGAACAAAAGGACAGTCTTACTGGTGACAATGTTTTTTGTGTTTTTTGTGTTTTTTTTTTTTTTTATGAGCACGAGTGTGAATCAGAGAATTGACATGACAGGGCCTCCAGCCACTGCAATCAAACTCTAGACATGTGTGTCATCTTGTACACATGTGCAACCTTATGCATTTGGCTTATGTAGGACCTAGAGAGTCGAACATGGGTCCTTAGGCTTTACAGGCAAGTGCCTTAACCACTAAGCCATCTCTCCAGCCCAACTGGTGACATTTTAAAACAATGTCTGGGCATGGTTACCCTGTGCAATGATGGCATAACTGCTATGAGGCAAACCAGCTGCTCTCTGATTAGTCTTGAGGCCCACTCCATGGAAGGGAATTCCTAGCTGGTACTGAAAAACAACTAAAAACTTATGGCTGGGTATATCATAAGCCCTAAGTGGGAAACTACTATAGTTATCTGGCTAAATGAATATATTATACACATATATTAATGCTACTCTCACTTTTGGCTAGAGAAACTTCTCTTTTCAAATAGTGGTAACCACTGAGGCAGCTTAAAACTCATCTAAGTGCTGAGAAGAAGTGACAGTGGAGTGTTCAGCACTAAGGGAGGCATCTCTGTCAGACCATCCAAAGCTCAAGGACCATTACAAAAGAGATGGCAGAAAGAAGGTAAGAGCCAAAGGAAGGGAAGGACTGCTTACAGTGCTATCTTGCAGACATAAAGTGGCCTAAATATTCAATTTTCGAAGATTAGGTTTGTGGCTATGTCAGGTAGAAATTTGGAAAGAAGTCCATCAATAGGAAACCAGAAAATGGAGGACTTCTGGTCAAGATGGCATCGGCCTAACCACACCACACCTCCTGGGGAAGGAAAGGCAAGACGTTTAGGGTTCATTGGGTTCATTCTAGGGGTGAGCAGACTCTAATAGATCTCAGTGGGAGGGTGCAGGGAGTCTGCTGATTCCCATGCTCTGGGGTAGCCCACCCGTTCCCCAATCCCCTCAAGCGGCCACCCTAGCCACAGTCCAAGCCACAGGTCCCCGCTGCACTAACCGCAGGCAAGGGGACCTAGGCCAGCAGGCTAGCATTCCCCCAGGGAACCTCTAGCACGACCGCCTTCCCACTTGCCACCCCACCCCTTGCATGGACCCAGGCCAGTGCCCCCCACACAGGCATTCCACCATGACAGAGCTCCACAGAACTCCATCGCTCCCCCACCCCCGTGTTTGAACCCAGGCCAGTAGGCTAACACTCCCCCAGGGGTCCTCCATGCAGGAACACCATCCCACTTGCTGCTAGCCCCACCCCAGTGCACCTACCCAGGCCAGCAGGCTAGCGTTCCCCCAGGGGACCTCCACGCACCAACGCTGTCCCACTTGCTGTCATCCCCCACCTCCCTAAGCAGACCCAGGTTAGCAATCTAGTGCTCCCCCTACCTCCTTGTATGGACCCAGACCAGCAGGCTAGGGTTCCACCCTCCCTAGTCTTTCCCACCACAGGGGACCTCCATGCTCCCCCTGACACACGTGTCACCTGACCCACAGCAGTCCCATATCACCACCCTGCTTTGTCACAGGACCCAGCAGCCACATCCACCCCCTGCTACAGGGTCCCAAGGGACCCACTATCCCATCCATTCACCCTTCAGCATCACAAAACCACCACATATTCCTATCCTCACCCCCTCCACAGCCCAGCTGCAACAGCAGCCTGCTTTGTCCCATTCCCCCCAACCCTTGTCCCCTGGCCACATGAACAGGGCCACCTGATCACACAACTACAAGCCACTTCATGAGGTCCCTGGGCCCCCACCAGAGCCTCACAGGCTCCTTCCCTCTGAGCAGGCAGGCCCAATGCCACCAGAAGCCTAGTGGAAGCAAACATAAAAGGGAATAATGACTGAAGACACTTTAAGGGTAGACTATAGGTTCCTCCTAAATTAAATAAGACTCCTACACTGTGATGGGCAGACCACAGTGCAAAAGGAATAACATGAAAAATCAAATGCAAGTAAATCCAATAAGATTGTCCAGTCCCATAATGGATGTTTCTAATCAAAATATAGAAGAGATAATAGGATCAGAACCCCAAAATGAAGATACGAGCTATGCAACCCTGAACAGGCAAATAGAAGAACTTGCAGCAAAGCAACAAAGGGCTGATGATTGTATGAATGCTGGCTGCACTAGATTAGACCTAATAGATAAGAGCCAGAAAGGGTTCCAAAGGCAGTTAAATGATCTGAAGGAGAGAGAAAGAAAAGAGGACCTCGATAATCAGCTGGCTAAACTCAATGAAGACAAAAAGAAATGCAAGGATGAATTCCAAGAAGCATCAAGAAAATCAGAAAATGATGTAAAAAGGAAACTCAACAAAGGGATGGAAACTATACATTAAAAAGCAGTAGAAAATATAAACAAAATTGAACAACCCCAAAATTCTATGGAAGCTCTCAAAAATAGAGTCAGCCATGTGGAGGACAGAAACTCAGAAATAGAAGACAAAACAGAAGAAACAGTTCATGAGTCCAAAAGTTTCAATAAGTTCAAAATCTTTTGTGGGGCTGGAGAGATGGCTTAGCGGTTAAGCGCTTGCCTGTGAAGCCTAAGGACCCCGGTTCGAGGCTTGATTCCCCAGGACCACATTAGCCAGATGCACAAGGGGACGCATGCATCTGGAGTTCGTTTACAGAGACTGGAAGCTCTGGCGAGCCTATTCTCTCTCCCTCTCTCTCTCTCTCTCTCTCCCTCCCTCCCTCCTTCTCTCTGTCGCTCTCAAATAAATAAATAAAAACAAAACAAAACAAAATCTTTTGTGAACACAACGTGAGGGAACTGTGGGATACCCTTAAATGTCCCAACATTCAGATCAAGGGAATCCCAGAAGGGGAAGAAATTCAGACCAAAAACATGGAGAACTTATTCAACAAAACTATTGAAGTAAGCCGGGCATGGTGACACACATCTTTAATCCCTGCACTCAGGAGGCAGAGGTGGGAGGATCGCCATGAGTTTGAGGCCAGCCTGAGACTACATAGTGAATTCCAGGTCAGCCTTGGCCAGAATGAGACCCTACCTTGAAAACCCCAAAAAATAAAATAAAATAAAAAATTTAAAAAAACATTATTGAAGTAAACTTTCCTATTCTCTCAAAAGAAAGTCCCATCAAGTTACAAGATGCCAATAGAACTCCAAACAGACTGGACCAAAGGAGAAATTCTCTAAGATATATTATCATTAAGCCTCTAGACATCAATACTGAAGAGAAAGTCCTAAAAACAGCTAGGGAGAAAAAAACACATTGCATATAAAGGTAACCCCATCAGAATTACTTCAAGCATCTCAGTGGAAACACTGAAAGCCAGAAGGGCCTGAGATGGAACACTGCAAAGTCTAAGAACCTATGGCTTCCAACCCAAACTACTCTACCCAGCAAAAGTATCCCTCATAATAGATGGGGAAAGAAAAACTTTCCACGTTAAAACTCAGCTTTACAACTATATGAACATAAAGCCAAACCTGCAGACAGTGCTTCAGGGAATTCTCCACACAGAAGAATCAAATATCCAACCTCAAGTGCCTACAAGAAGCAGATCACAATAACCAAACTCAGAGAAGGCACAAAAAACTACAAAGTCCAAGAAAAAACCAAACCACATAAACCACCACAATATGGCAGGGATTAAATTAAACCTCACAGTTGTTATCCTAAATATTAATGGCCTTAATTCACCCATCAAGAGCCATAAGCTAACCGGGTGGTTCAGAAAATTAGACCCCTCAATCTGCTGTCTTCAAGAACCCTACCTAACCACTAAAGACAGACACCTCCTCAGGGTGAAAGGGTGGAAAATGATATTCCAAACAAACATAAATAAGAAACACGTAGGTGTAGCTATACTAATATTGGATAAAATAGACTTCAAACCAAAAGTAATCAAAAAAGACAAATAAGGCCACTTCCTACTTATCAAGGGAATGATCCAACAAGAGGATATCACAATCATGAATTTTTATTCACCAAACACAGGCACACCACAATTCATAAAACAAAACAGAAATAACCACCAACACCATCATAGTTGGGGACTTCAATACTCCACCATAAGCAATAGATAGATTATCCAAACAGAAAATCAACAGGGAAGTGAGAGAGCTCAACAAAATCATAGATCAATTAGACCTAACATCTACAGAACATTCTACTCAAAATCCACCGACTACACATGCTTCTCAGCTGCCCATGGAACCTTCTTTAAAATAGATCATATACTGGGTCATAAAGCCTGCCTCCAAGTATTTAGGAAGTTTGACATAATTTCCTGCATGGTATCAGATCACAATTCTGTATTGCTGGAAATTAACAACAAAAGATGCGCTAGAAATCCCATCAGCTCCTGGGAACTGAACAACAAACTTTTAAACAATAAATGGGTAGTAGATGAAACAAAAAATGAAATTACAAAATTTCTATAAATGAATGACAATGAGAACATATCATACCAAAACTTATAGGACACAATGAAGCAGTCCTCAGGGGAAATTCATAGCACTAAATGTCTTCATAACAAAGACAGACAGATCCCAAATCAATAACCTAACCATCCACCTAAAGGCACTGGAAAAGCAAGAAGAATCCAACCCAAAAAGCTCCAGACAGAAATAAATAAGTAAGCTCAAAGCAGAAAATAATGAATCAGGAAACTAAGAAAATTGATGAAACAAAGAGCTGGTTCTTTGAAAAAATAAACAATATTGATAAACCCCTGGCCAATTTGATCAAGTGACAAAAAAGGGACTATTCAAATTAACAAAATTAGAAAAGAAAAAGGAAAGATCACAACAGACATAAGTAAAATTGGAAAAATCATCAGGACTTATTTCAAAAAACTCTACTCCACAAAACTGGACAATATGGAGGAAATGGAAGAATTCCTGGGCACATAGCACCTCCTAAACCTAAACTCAGAGCGATTAACTTCATAAACCTATCACACCCATCAAGATTGAAAAGGTAATAAAAAACCTCCCCAAAAAGAAGAGTGTGGGACTAGATGGCTTCTCAGCTGAATTCTATCAAACCTTCATAGAAGAACTGAAACCAATTTTTCTGAAACTGTGCCACACAATAGGAAAATAGGGAAAGCTCCCAAACTCCTTCTATGATGCTACTATTACCCAATACCAAAATGAGGCAGAGATGACACAAGAAAAGAAAACTACAGGCCTATTTCCCTGATGAACTTAGACACAAAGATCCTGAACAAAATCCTCACAAAACAAATTCAACAACATATCAAAAGCATTATCCAACTTGATCAAGTAGGCTTCATCCCAGGAACATGGGTGGTTCAACATATGGAAATCTGCCAATGTAATACACCATATAAATAAGCTTAAACACAAAAGCCATATGATCATTTCCACAGATGTAGAAAAGGCCCTTGACAAAATACAACATCACTTCATGATCAAAACATTGGAGAGAATAGGCAGGCCAGTTTATATCTCAGCATAATAAAGGCTATATATAAAGCTCCTAAGGCCCAAATAATAATATGTAGTGGGAGAGACCAAAGGAATCCCATTAAGATCAGGAACAAGACAGGGGTGTCCACTCTCACCTCTGTTCTTCAACATAGTACTGGAAGTCTTAGCTCAAGCAATAAGACAGGAAAAAGAAATAAAAGGGATACAAATTGGAAAGGAAGAAGTTAAGGTAGCCCTATTTGCAGACAACATGATTCTATACATAAGAGACCCTAGGACCTCCATCTCAAAACTCTTAAAGGTGATTAAATACTTCAGTAAAGTAGCAGGATACAAAATCAATGCACAAAACTCAGTAGCCTTTCTATATGAAAAAGACAAAGATACTGAGAAAGAAGTGACATCATCCCATTTTCAATAGCAACAAAAAATAAATAAATAAAATACCTTGGAATAGCATTAACCAAGGATGTGAAAGACCCATGCAATGAAAACATAAAAACACTCAAAGAAATTGAGGAGGACTTGAGAAAATGGGAAAACCTCCCATGCTCCTGGATAGGCAAAATTAACATTGTGAAAATGGCAATATACAGATTCAGTTTAGTACCAATAAAGAATCCCAACATTGTTCTTCACAACGATAGAAACAATGATCTCAAAATTCATATAGAATGGCAGAAAGCCTCAGATATCCAAGCATATACTCAGCAAAAGAAAAACCTCTGGCGGCATCACCTTACCTGATCTAAAGCTATATTACAAAGCCATAATAATAAAAACAGCATGGTACTGGCATAAAAACAGGAGTATAGACCAATGGAACAGAACCAAGGACCCAGGTTTGGGTCAAGTAACTACAGGTACTTTATATTTGACAAAGGTCCCAACAATGTAGGCTGGAAAAGAGAGAGTATCTTCAACAAATGGTGCTGGACAAACTGGATAACCATGTGCAGGAAAATGAAACTCAATCCACACATCTCACCACACACAAAAATCAAGCCCAAATGGATCAAAGACCTCAATATAAGACCAGAAACTTGGCTAGTACTGGAAGAAAAAATGGAAGGAACTTTCCATGATATAGGAATGGGAAAAGACTTCCTGAACAAAACCCGAGTAGCTCAGGAACTTGAATAATCACTCACCCATTGGGATCACATGAATCTGAAAAGTTTCTTCAGAGACAAACATACAATAAGCAGAACCAATAGATTACCCACAGAATGGGAAAAAATCTTTGCTGGCTATACAACTGACAGAGGCCTAATTTCTAGAATGTACAAAGAACTCAAAAAACTAAACAATAAAAAGTCAAACAACCCGGGCTGGTGAGATGGCTTAGCAGTTAAGCGCTTGCCTGTGAAGCCTAAGGACCCTGGATCAAGGCTTGATTCCCCAGGACCCACGTTAGCCAGATGCACAAGGGGGTGCACACGTCTGGAGTTCGTTTGCAGTGGCTGTAGGCCCTGGCACCCCATTCTCTCTCTCTCTCTCTCTCTCTCTCTCTCTCTCTCTCTCTCTCTCTCTCTCTGTCTGTCTCTCTCTTTCTCTGTCTCTCTGCCTCTTTCTCTCTCTCTCTCTGTCACTCTCAAATAAATAAATAAAAATGAATAAAAAAAAAAAGTCAAACAACCCATTCACAAAATGGGGCAAAGAACTAGACAGGGAGTTCTCAGAGAAAGAAATACAAATGGCAAACACACACTTAAGAAAATGTTTATCATCCCTAATCATCAGGGAAATGCAAATTAAAACAACTATGAGATTCTGCCTTACCCCAGTAAGGATAGCAAACAACAACAACAACAAAAAAAAAATTCTGGCAAGTATGTGAAGAAATAGGAACCCTCATTAACTGTTGGTGGGAATGTAAGATGGTACAACCACTATGGAAAGCAATATGGAAACCCCTAAAAAGTTTGACTATAGACTTACCAACAGACCCAGTTATTCCCTTACTGGGCTGTCAGGCACAGGTAAGGGCCCCAGGCCACTGAGGTTTAAAGCAGGTCTGAGCTTCCAGGCATGGCTAAGGGCCCCGGGCCACAGGAGGTTGCAGCTGGCCTAGACCCCAACAACTTCAGGTCCCGAGGCTGCAGGAGTGGGGCAACTCCCTCTCCAAGGATGCAGTGATCCTGGACCCCGATAATCTCGAGTCCAAGGCCAGCAGAATTGAGGCCGCTCCCTCCCCCCGCCCAGGACACCTGGACTTCCTGATAGACTTAGGTTCCACTTTCCCCAGAGCCTTGTGACACCTTGACGCCTGTCCAGCACATCCCTATATGTTAATGAGGTATCAGCCAGCAGCCTTTGCACAGCCAATCCCCCTGTGACCCATTACCTATACATTTTCCCACCACTACTTAGACCTTGTTACCCTTTCCTGCTCACCCGTGATGTCACTACATGCTTATTAGGCATCATCAGGACCTTTGTACTGACCAGTCCCCTTATGACCCATACCTCTTCCTGCTCTTCCCCTCACAAATAAACAAGCTGCTCTCTGACACTGCCTACTGAGTGTTTTACCTGTCACACTCAAGGCCACTCAAGACCCTGCTCCACAGTTGCCTGGATGCCTCTGGGGAGCCGATGCACAACAACCAGGGACCTACACTGGGCATTTACCCTAAAAGCTCCACACCTCAGTTCAGAGAGATTTGCTCAACCATGTTTATAACTGCTCAATTCATAATATCTTAGAGCTAGAACCAACCCAGATGTCCATCATTAGATGAATGGATAACCAAGATGTGGGATATCTACATGATGGAATTCTACACAGCAGTACGGAAAAATGACACAATGAAATTTGAAGAAAAATGGTTGAACCTGGAACAGATCATTCTCAGTGAACTCATGTAACCACAGAAAGATAATCATTGCATGGTCTCACTCATCTGTGGCTACTAACCTGAATCTGCCTGAGATGCTGACATACCTAATAAGCATCTCAATGACTGGACAATAGGGAGGGTGGGGTAGGAGGGGAGGGGGGCTGGGGGTGGACAAAACTGGACACAAATGGCAATGGTGCCATAAAATTCTACATCCTAAAAGACAGACTAAATGGTTGAACCTTCATCAGACCCTTAGAGGGAACACATGAATCACAGGGCCCTGGAGAGGGTATGATGAAGACTAACCTTAATCTTCTTCTGTCTGTCTGTCTGTCTCTGTCTCTGTCTCTCTCTCCTCTCTATCTCTTTTATATTACCTATCTTTTTCTTCCTTCATTTCCTTGGCGCTGGCCTGTAACTCCCAGTACCAGCATGTGGTTAACATCCACAATGAGCTGTTGATAAGAGAAACCTACAAGGTTTCCCTAAAGAAGACAGAGTTCTGTCAGAGTTCTTGATGACCCACCAAAGGTTAGTGGTAAGACCCTACTGCTGAAGACACCATATGCTGTTGGTATGAAACATGGAGCGACCTGGCTAGAATCTGGAAGAGAGTCAGTCCCCAGACAGTTAGCTCGTCTAGTGCCAGAAGGTGCTGCATGAGCAACTGGGGGGAAATGACCGACATCTGTCCAAGCAACTAGTGGTCTAAGCTACTCAGCAGCAAACAACCTGATGTGATGTTCACACCAGTGCAATAGTGGCACATAGCCATGGTGGGTAACCAACTGCTCTTGATTTGGCTAATTGATCTGCTCAGTGGAACGGAACATAGCTGGAGCTGGGAAAGAAGTCAGAACCATATCCAAAAAAAGGGCCCACTATCCATTATCAAGCTCCCACCAATCATGGGCTACAAGAGGGCCTACACCTATTAAATTATCTCTAAAATAATAATGGTTATCCTATTTATCTGGTGCTGACTTCACTCTCCATTGGAGAATCTGATTGTCTTTTTCAGATGGATGCAGATTCTGAGTAGAAAATCAGCCCATTGCACCTCACCAGGGCTGAAACCAAGAGTAACTGGGGAAATGAGCAAGAGTGCTGCTTTCCTGGTAAACATGGTACCAGCACAAGGATGAAGGAGATAGACACTGAGAACACTCAACTCCTACCAAACCAGATATCCAGAGACACAGAGGCTCCCAAGACGTCATCACTGAAGTAGACCTAAAACGAACCCAACATGGCTCAGAGAAATTTGCAGAAGAGGGGATGGAAAGATTGTTACAGTCACATGTTGGATAATTATGCACAGAGATATTGCCTCTTACCCATAACTAATGGCTACCCCCACAATGCACAACCCACATTCCCCAACAAGGAGGGTCCCTGTGGAGGGGAAAGGACAGGGAGGAGGCTAATGATGGTACCAATATGGCTGTATACACACTGTGTACATAAGTAATTTAAAAAAAAAACAGAAATGGAGTTGGACCCCATTGCCAGCTTGAAAGTAGTAGAATTTCAAACTACTCACTGAGGAATGCTATAACCTGGCACTCTGGAGCTTTAGCCCAACACCCTGTGACCACCCTAACACTTAGACCAGAACTGTCCTTATTTGCATAACCTTGATTTGCATAGCATAGATGCACAATTGGAAATTACATGCACAGTGGATTATGCTAACTTCTCAGAACTGTGCACCAGTCAATTAAGACTGCACTCCTTCACATGGCCTGAATTATATTCAGGAACTTTTACACAAAGAAACTCAACCTAATTGGAAAAGGTCATTTCCAAAGCCCATTTCCCTATGCTGTAAGTGGTACTAATTCCTTCCCAACCTGTAGCCCTCTTATTGTGTACTCAGTAAACATTTTTTTTATTTTTTTAAAATTTATTTACTTATTTGCATGAATGTGCATGTGTGTTTGTAGGCATGTCAAGATCTTTGGCCTCTCTGCAAATGAACACCAGGCACTTGTGCCACTTTTTGCTTCTGGTTTATGTGGGTTGCTTGGGAATAGAACGTTGGCTAGCAGTATTTGCAAACAAGAGCCTTCAATTGCTAAGCCAACTTTCCAGCCCCACTAAATAAATTTTCTTTTACTTTTTGAAAAGAAGTGTTTATGCTGAATATGCACAACTTTCTTGTCATTATTCCCTAAATAATATAGTTCCACAACTACTTACATACCATTTACTTTGTATTAGGTATTATAAGAGGCATTAGATGTTTTAAAATATACAAGAGGATGTAAATATGTTATACACAAAAATTTTGTGTCATTTTTATATAAGGGACCAGAGCATGCACAAATATTTTGGTATCCATTATAGGATGATAGAATCCCTAAGAAAATTGAGGATAGGTATATACAAAGGATTGGAGGGGAGAAGAGAGCTTATGGGGTAAAAAATGCTTTGTGTGAGTAAGATTTGGGGACAGGTAGCAAGAAGCTTCGAAGCAAATGTTTGCATCTATCCCATAGTGAAACTCCCATTAGTTCTTCATGTGAGATATTATCAAAGACAGCTGATTCATCAAGAGATTATTGGACTTGTAGATTTTTGAAGGCGGTACACTCATCTCAAAGCAACCTAGATTTCTACAGAATGATTTTTCAGTTCTTTTGAAGTACTGGAAAAATTAACCATAAATGCCTTACCTTCAACACAAGAGGGTTGAGCTCGAGTTGTGCCCGCCACCTGTCCTGGGAAACAGGAGCACTTGACAGTTTGGGAGCGTTCCTCTATGCGGTTCTTATTGCAGCAGCGGTGCACAGCAACCACCTCACAGGTGCCTTGCTTGATTTGGTGGTGGCCTGGAAAATAATGAGATAAAACAGAGGCCATGCTGTTAGAATGGAACAAAGTCATCAGTAATAGGAATGATGCACAGTGCTATATGGAACATTTCATTCTCATCTAACCTCAAATTTACATAGTTAGTGGGAAGTGCACAGCAAACTCCTGTGGCCCTGCGATAGGTAGGAGTTTGGCCCCAAGATGCTCATAGTGATGTTACATTAAATGAAATGGCAGGAGTTCACAGATGTAATTAAGATTGGGGGTTGCGGAGGTAGATTGGTAGGTAAAATGCTTTCTTTGCAAGCATCAGGGCCTGAAATTAATCCCTTGTGCCCATGTAAAAATGCCAGGCATTGTGGCACTCCTATAATCCCAGCACTGGGGTTGCAGAGAGAGAAGGATCCCTAAGGCTCACTGGTGAGCCACGGTAGCCTAATTGGTAAACTCCAAGTCAGTGAGAGACCCTGTCTCAATAGAGGTTAGCAATAACACCTAAGATTGTACTCTGGGCTCTACATAAACACACATGCACCCACACTTGAACACGCATACAGACAGACATGGAAATTACTAATTTTAAGAGGAAGATATCCTGAATTATCCAGGTGAAGACACTGTAATCACATGAGGCCTTAAAAACAGACAGATTGACAGCATGAGACAAACCCCATGACCATTGTTGGCTTCAAGTTAGAGGTGTCCACATTAATGAAATGGAAGCTACCATCCTACAGCCACAAGCTCATAAATTCAACAAATAATGCATGGATTTGAAGCTGACTTGTCCATCAGAAGCTCCATAAAGGAATGCAGTCCTTTTGGATTTTAATTTCTAAGTAGGTCCTAAGACCCTAGCCAGATACTCCAGCCAAGCCCAGGCAAACATCTCCCCCTCAGAGGCTTTATAACAATTGTTATATCAGCAGCAGAAAGCTAACAACTCTCTCACCCAGACTTGCTGCATTGTTAACACTTGTCCTATTTTCCATTTCATTCAAATGTCTCTCGCCCATTCTTTTATTCAGCCATTGAGAATCCTAAAAATGATAATTTACCCCTAAATATTTCAGTGCATCTTTTCTATAAGCAAACATTCTCTTATATACTTACTAGAGACTCAAATTTTACATGACACAATGCTATTATATAATTTATAACTTCTATCCAAATCTTGCCAATTGTCCCAATGTTCTATACTGCTATGTTTCCCTCTACTTGGTTCTAACCAAGAAGCATGTACTGGGCTAGAGAAGATGGCTTCACGGTTAAGGTGCTCGCCTGCAAAGCCAAAGGACCCTGGTTCCACTCCCAAGGACCCACATAAGCCAGATGCACAAGGAGGCGCATGCACCTGGAGTTTGTTTGCAGTGGCTGGAGGCCCTGGCACGCCCATTCTCTCTCTCTCTCCGTCTCTCTCTCTTCCTCTCTCTCTCTCTCTTCCTCTCTCTCTCTCTCTTCCTCTCTCTCTCTCTCTTCCTCTCTCTCTCTCTCTCTCTCTCTCCCCCTCTTTTATTCTCTCTCAAATAAATAAATAAAATATATTAATAATTGAAAAAGGGGGCTGGAGGGATGGCTTAGCGGTTAAGGCGTTTGCCTGCAAAGCCAAAGGACCCAGGTTCAATTCCCCAGGACCCACATTAGCCAGATGCACAAGGGGCCGCATGCATCTGGAGTTCATTTGCTGTGGCTGGAGGCCCTGGTGCACCCATTCTCTCTCTCTCTCTCCCTCTTTCTCTGTCAAATAAATAAATTAAATTAATTTAATTTAATTTTTTTTAAAAAAATTTAATTTATTGGAGATGAGGGGAGAGAGAATGGGTGCGCCAGAGAATCCAGATGCATGTGCCACCATGTGCATCTGGCTTACATGAGACCTTGAGAATTGAACCTGGATCCTTAGGCTTCACAGGCATGCACCTTAACCGCTAAGCCATCTCTCCAGCACTAATTTTTTAAAAAAAAATTTTTAAAGAAGCATGTAGTGCTGTCAGTTGTCACATTTCATTACCAGAATCTATCCTCCACCCTTTTCTTTCTTGGCCTTGACATTTTTAAAGAATGCATGTCAGTTATTTTATGGAACATCCCTCAATTTGGTTTTATGTGCGGCTTCCCATTGACAAGTCATTCATTATTAGCAGAGAAACCAACAAGTGGTCCTGTGTTGTTTATACATCTTATCAGGAGACACATGATATCCTTTTTGCCCATTTTTATGGTGCTAGCCTTATCACATGGTACTTCTTTATTAGAAATGTTTTATGTCTCTCATATAGTCAGTATATGTTTTGAAAAAAAAGATCCACTGAAATTATGTACATTTTATTCATCAACCTCCTATTCAGTAGTTTTAGTATCCATTAGTAAGTTCCACCAGAATCAATTATTAACTTTCTGGCTCTAAAGCAGATTATTCCAGATCTGCACAGGAAGACAACCTTCACACTTGACTGTTGAATCAAGTTGACAGAGCTCTCTTATTCTTTGAGAATTTGCTATGTTTAAGACCAAGATTTCTGAGGTGTTCTTACTTGACCAGCTCTTCTGATTTCTACAAGCAGCCTTGATTAGTTTTAATGAGTTCCAGACATAACACACCTCAGTACCTAGGCTAGCCATTGCTACTCTGGAGTGATTCTGGTTCCCTGTAATTGAATAAGCCTAGTAAGTGTGTGTGTGTATGTGGGTGTGTGTGTGTGCACACGTGCATACACATATATGTAGGCATGCACATACATTTGTACCACAAGTCTAGACAGATGTCATCTAATTCTAAATGCCATGGTGCTTCTACAAGTAGCTCCCACTGCCAATAATGACAATCCTGACTTTCATAGTCCACAGACAACCAGAATGTATTTTCAGTAGTGTATGTGCTTTTCATTTCCACTGCTGTCCATCTTTGCAGGGTTTGCCACACAGAGGAACCCTGTCCTTTGTGTGTGTGTGTGGCGGGGTGGCTTCTAAAAGGCCTTTGCTTACAAGCCATATACTTGACTGATGGTAGAGAATTCAGTTGCTTAGGCCATAGTTAGCCCAGCATGAGGGATGTGATCACTAGGGAATGCAAGCCTCTGAACCTTGTGTGTATCATAGTACCACTTCTGCTTAATGGTACTGGTAATATGGACAAGTCTTGGATCATGGAGAGTGCCCTCAAGCAAGCTCAGGATTGTCAGATACATACATCCACTTACACATAAATTAAGTTGTAAGCAACACATCTTCTCTCAAACAGGCTTCCCCAAGGACTTCTGCTGGTTAATGTTTGGCAAGATTTCTATTGGTACATGTGCTTCAAAATAAAACCATTCTGAGGGTATTCCACAATGCAAACTTTGTATCCACAAACATTCCAACAAAAAGTCCTTCTATTATGAATTTTGTCACAATTATCTTAATTGCTGAAAGAAGCAAAATGTGATTGATGATAAGAACAAATGAGACAGTTTCACTTGTAAAACACTGTAGGCAAAACCAATGTCCATAAAACTCAGACTATTAGGGAGAAAGTTATCAATCTACTAGGTAAAGAAAGGATGAATATGGGGGAGGGGTGATAAGAAGATGGCTCAATTGATAAGGCATTTGTTGTGCAAGTGTGAAGGTTGGAGTCTGTGTCCCTAACATCCACATACATGCTGGGTGGGCATGGCAGTCTGCCTATAACCCTAGCACTTGGAAGGTGGAGACTGGCGATCCCAGAGGCAAACTGGCTAGCTAGAATAGCTGAATTGATGAACTCTGGTTTTAAGTAAGAAACCCTGTCTTAATAAATAAGGTAGAGAGCAATCAAGGAATGTGCCTAAAATCAACCTCTTTTCATATGCACACACACACAAAGAAAGAGAGCATAACTATAAATGCTGGGGAGATGGTTCAGTGGGGAAAGCTTGCCACACAAACATGAACTTGATCCCCAGTGCCTGTGTAACATACTGGATGTGCCTAAGATCCCAACGCGGCAGAGATGGAGGGGAATCGCTGCGATTCACTAGCTATTTGAATCAGTGAGCTCTAAAGTAAGCAAAAGACCCTGACTCAAAGAATAATGTGGTAACCCATAGGGAAGACATCTAATATTGATCCTTGGCCTCCATATGCAAACATGTGCACATGTACCATTGCATACACATGTGCCCACAAACAAATTTTATAGGTAAGTATGAATATAAAGAAGTGATTAAATCTAATTAAATTTCATAGGAAGAGTTTTGATCTCCTCCAAGTACTTCTATATAATTCTCAAGATAAATAAAAAGTAATATAAATAAAGTAGCATAAGATTTGACAAAGTAAGCAAAAAACTGAAGGTGGAAAGGGTTGGTGAGAAGATAGAGTCTGAGGTTTCCAACTGCAAATAAGTACATTGAGGTAAATTATTCCCTGATAGCTAATGATTAGTTCTATGCAGGGATCAGCATGAATTCATACAGTCATCTCTCACTAACTGCCCCCAGGGGTAACCATCTCAGGATTTCATCATAGAACACCATAAACTGGGTATCATACACAAGACATTCTTATTTTCTATCAATTCTGAAAGCTAGCAGTCCAAACTAAGAATATAGGGTGATTTAATTCCTACAGACAACCACCTCCTTGCTATGTCCTCTCATAAAGAAGATGGTAGAATCCTGGTAGACTATTGCTCCTTTTTTAAGAGTGCCAATCCATCACATTAGGACTCTCCCTTTTAACCTAATTTTAACCAGTAACACCCCCTCATAGTCCCTATCTCCAACTACAATCACACTCAAGATTAGGGGTGCAATATATACTTTGTGTGAAGACATAAACATTCAAGCCAAACAGCTGTCTTAATAGATTATTAAATGATCTAGAGAGCCCACCATGAAAGCAACTCTGAGCTTCATTGAGAAAATGAAAGAAATATACTCTAGTAACTTCTCAAAATAGTCAGCAACTAATTTGGACATTCATATGTTTGTTTGGTGTCCTGTTGCTACTTAAATAGCCACTCACACATGCAAACAGATCATTTTCTATTCAAACTTGGAACTGTTATAGTCTACCCTGAATAATCATGATGCCTGGTTCAGGGTTGTAGTTATTTATACAACACTACCTATGGTACTTTATTCATTCAAAGTACATGTCATTTCATCTTCTTACCCAAGAGAAAGTAGTATAGGTAACATCTTACACTAATAATCATCATTGCTTTAAATTCTTAGGAGTATTCACAATAGTGCTGTATTTTACAATGGACAACATCATAGATTGTTTGATCAAATGAAAATGCTCTAAGATAGGCACTATGTTTATTCCAGCTGTACTTAGCAAAATATACAAAAAATTAATTTGTCCAATGTCACATAAATACAAATTATAAAGAGGTGACATTCAAACCACAGACAAAGAATGGGAGAAAGGTTCCTTCTTGTTTAACTCTGAGGGTCTCTGCACCTCAGCCAGTTCATACAACAGATGTCAGATTCTCACTGCTTTTTCTCCTTGATGATGGTGCTCGGCTCTGCATAGACACTGTTTCTAGAAATTTGAGTACTGAAGACACTGGACTGTCACCTCAAAAGAAGGATGACCTTATTCCTTTGCAATCCTCTGGCACAAAAAACAGGCACTCAGAAGCAAGTATTTAATATTTCCCAAAACTACTTCACTTACAGCAAAGAGCAGTATTTCCCCTTAAATAGAAAAGGAACATTTTGATGGAGTCTATCTGAAAACAGCAAACATTAAGCACACAACATGAGGCCTATGTAATAAGTGAGAAACTGTCAACGAAACTTCTCAAAAGGAATTTAAAGTTTTTGCTAGATTGTTTCTCTTCCTGTTTTTGTTATGCATGGAAGTTGGGTGGGTATTTATTCATTTTACTCATACTTAGGTAGAACATATAGTGTGCTGCTATAGGACTATAAGACTTTATGCTCTATAAAACATATTTTTAAAGTGAGGAAATTTAAAACTCTTTTTCTTTCCATACCCCTGAAATTGCATTCATGGATTTCATATTTTCTTTTCAAAATGGATGACTTAAAATATTGACAAGACTGTAAAATATAAGAAGCCTCTTTCTCCACTTATCCACTTACAACAATGTTAATGTAGACACTATTAAAGGCATAATAAAAAAATTATTGCTTCAGGATTTTTTTTTTTTGGTTTGTCCAGGTAGGGTCTCACTCTGGTCCAGGCTGACCTGGACTTAACCATGTGGTCTCAGGGTTGCCTCGAACTCTCAGTGATCCTCCTACCTCTGCCTCCCAAGTGCTGGGATTAAAGGCATGCACCGCCACGCCCGGTTTGCTTCAGGATTTCTATAGAGGATAGATTAACTTTATCTGAAGAGTAAATAGCCAAACTCCATCAGAGGTTTTACTTATTAAATATGCCTTTAAGAAAAATTTCAAACAGCAGAAAAGAAATACCCATCTGTCCCGGTCAAGCAGGGTCCTTCAATTGTGAAATGGATAAAATACAAAACTGAATCTGAAACAGAAGTGCTTCTGTTGAAACCACTTACAAGCCAGTACAGAGACAGAAGGCATCAGATTAGGATGACTTTCCTCATGCTATTATTTCTCTCACATACTTTTTCTATTGCTAAGATCATTTTTCCCCTTCTTCTGGCTGCCCAGCACTAGAAAATGCACCCACAAAGGGAAGTCTCACCCTCCAGTGATCTTCCAGAAGGTATTGATTTGAGTGTGGCTTTCTCTGTGGCATTCTCAGCCTTTCTCTCCATGGGAGCAGAACAGAGGAAGAAAAATGACTATGTGGAAGATTTCATGACAAGAAAGCAGAAGAGGGTACTGTGGATTGCCACTGCCTGTGCCAGTCATGCCCAGTTTTCCTAGCTGTGGTTCCCCGATTCTCAACTGGTTTCCCTGAACCCCACCCCCAAACAGCTTTTATTTAAGGAGAGAAATGACATAGTATAGATGCTAAGATTCTAGTAGCCATCAATTGGACTTATAGAGTCTCTCCCTCATGCCAGATTCTCTGCTAGCTGTTGAGGAAATGCCTGGGCTCTACAAGCAGCAATACCAAATGGAAATACCCTACAAATCTCCTGGGTAGAATGAGGCTTTTCTTTTTTCTAGTTGCAAAGGAAAGAATGATGGACTTACAGAATCAGAAAAACTAAGTTACACAATGCCAGCTTCCATAGGTAATTTGGTTAAGATTCTCAATCCATGTTCTCATATATATGGAGTTTAAATTAAATTGCTTAATGAATATTGTGAGGTACTTTAATTACTGTATATGCTGAAGAAATTATATTTGTTTTGACTTCATATTTGTTTTATAATTTCTTGTTATGCCAGGTACATGAAAATATAACACTGAATGAAGGTGGCAAAAAAGTCATCTTCTTTGTGCATCTTTCACATTTTGGTGATGAAAGAAATACAAAGCAGAAGAGAGCTGATTTAAACTAGAGAACACCTCACTAGCTAAAATTTGAGTGTTAAGACCCTTGTAACGACAACTGTGTTAGAGAAGGGACCATCATCAGATGGTGACAGGAAGATAATGAGAAGAGAATGGGAGATGACAAGAGACCTGTCACTGTAGAACACAGACGTTTCCTCAAAGAGGGATGAGGAGCCACTTGGTATTTTGTGCTCAGAATGACCTACTATGACATACATACATTTAAATGGACAGCTTGGATCACAACAAATGAAAGAGCAAAGATGGAAGTAGGGAGAGAAGCTTGAGCTGCAGTAAGGACAGGTGATGGTAACTTGGGTCAATGTGGGAGCAATGAAGGAAGGATGGATTTTGAAAAATTAAAGACTAGAAAATCCCAACCAGTAAATGGGCTGATGAACAGATAATTCTCAAAATAAATACAAATAGCCACTAGATATTTTTTAAAGTGTTCAACACTCTTAGTCATGAGGAAAGTGCAAATTAAAACTACTTTAGGATTCCAACTCATCCCAATAAGAATGGCTATCACCAAGAAAACTAATGACAACAACAAATGTTGGTGAGGATATGGGGCCACTTATAGTTAATGTTGGTGGGAATACCTGCCAACTAGGGAAATCAGTACAGAATATTCTCAAAATAATAAAAATAGAACTACCATATGAACCCGCTTAAGAATCTTGAATATCAACCCACAGAACTCCATATCCTACCACAGAGAGACTATCACATTCATGTTTATTGCTGTACTAGCTACAGAGAAAAATAAAATTATAAAACTTGTAGGAAAAAAAAATGGATAGATGTAGGAACTATTAAATTAAGAAAGGTGACAACTGGAGGGATTGCTTAGCGGTTAAGGTGTTTGCCTGCAAAGCCAAAGCACCCAGGTTCGATTCCTGAGGACCCATGTTAGCCAGATGCACAAGGGGGCTCATGCATCTGAAGTTCGTTTGCAGTGGCTGGAAACTGGCCTGTCCATTCTCTCCCTCCTTCCCTTCCTCCCCCTCTTCTTCTCTCTCCCCCTCCCTTCCTCACTTTGTCAAATAAATAAATAAATAATAAAATATTTTAAAAAATAAAATATTTTTAAAAAAGGTGACCCAGACCAAGAAAGACAAATATTATATGTTCTCTTTTAT
Source organism: Dipus sagitta (assembly GCA_036346955.1). Lineage (NCBI taxonomy): Eukaryota > Metazoa > Chordata > Mammalia > Rodentia > Dipodidae > Dipus > Dipus sagitta. The sequence goes on from CM070784.1 coordinate 77,584,390, forward strand.
GTATATGAGTTTGCATATACATTATGAAACAGAAAGGGGACCACAAAAGGGTAAAAAGTGTTAAGAAAGAGGAAGTAGGCAATAAAACACATGTGAAATGAAAACAGAAATAAGCCTACCAGGGTGGAAGGGCACAAGGGGTACAGGAGCAGAGCAAAGGGGAGAAGGAAGGAAGGAAAACCAACAAAAAAAATTTGTTTGAAAAAAATGCTAAAATAGAATATATTACTTTGTATGCTAATTAAGAGGGGGAAGAGGAAGAAGAGTGAGACACTGGAGAGCACTATGCTCACACAAACAAAAAAGTTATTCAAAGCATTCAACAGAAAAATGGCCACTATCAGCCGTGACTAGAGCCCTTACTAGAAATGGAATTTCTATGAGTCTAAAATCATATGGCATTAAAAATAATAGCAGTGATAATAAGACTACTTATTAAAAATTAAATTAAAATAAATTTAAAATAATAGCATGATAATAAGAATACTTATTATTATGGCCTCTAGAAACTGTATGATAAAGTAAATTTCTGTTCTTTATGTCATTCAATCTATGATTTTTCTTATGGCACCCCCCGCTACCTGTTACTTAGTAATTATAACTTCACAGGCTGAGAAAGAGGTAAAATACTTCATGTTAAAAGGCATCACACTGGAAATACATTTGGGCAAAAGAGACCTTTCACAATAACTCTAGCTTCTGAAAAATCTCTCTATTTGTGCATATGTGTGGTAAATTGGCTCTTTAAGTTCAATTCGGCACACAGTAAAATGTCAATTACAAGACTTTTGTCCTCAATTGTTTATAACTTCACTACTTCTGCCTCTGAGTTTATATTAATATAGATCATTACGGATCCAGATTTTATTAGAGAATGATCTTGTTCTTGGGAAATATATGTGATTTGTCAATACCTTTCAAACAATGCAGAAAAAAAGAACAGGTGACAGGCAGACATATATTGAATTAATGGTTCTCCTAAGTTAGGATGTTAACAGGCTGTAAATCTAGTAATAGAAAGGTGTTCATTATAATTTTGTTTCAACCCTGCTTTAGATTTGAAAATTTTCCAACAATTGGAGTAGGGGAGGGGAACTAACAGTATAGGGATAACTGGAAAGTATTATAAAGGCAAACTCCCCAGAATCTCCAGGCTCTGCTATTTAAATAGTACTTTGCCATCTCTGTTTCAGAGATATTTGCAACAAATAACTTCTCTTTCTTTGCTTTAGTTCCCATGTCTGCAAAATAGTAACCCTTCAGGGTTTGTGTGGTAATAAATGGTAACACAGGTAAGAGGCTGAGAATGGTGCCTGGTAGTAGCAAGTATTCAAGCAGAAGTAGTACTAACAATGGTATAATGAAAACTAACTTTACTTTAAAATATTTTATTTTCTTCATTTGTTTTGGTACTTGAGACTGAGCTGAGTGCCTTGTGCGTGTTAAGTACATGATTTCCCACTAGTTACAGCCCTAGTCATGTATTATATTTTGATTAACATGTATAAATAGTGCATAGCAATGGGGTTCACTGTGATATTTCAGCACACGTTCAAAGCCTGCGTCAGTCACAACTATACCTCCAACCTCTAGTAATCACTATTTAACATTCAGTTTTATATTTTCAATTTCCATGTAAGAGGGAACAGATAGTCTTTATCTTTCTTAACATAATGCCATCTATGTCTACCCATTTTCCTACAAATGACAGAATAAGTAAATAGTAAATACATTCTAGGTGACAAATCTGGGAAAAGAAAAAAACGTGACAATAGCCCTCTCACCCAATGAATACTCAATGTTTTTGAAAACTAGGGTAATGAATGAATGCTGCTTTCTGACCTGGCACAGGAGCCTCTTTATTTTCCCAACAAGTTTCGTCCAGTGTCTCCTTAAACCCTCAACTCTCCAAGGGAAGAGAGAAATTTACATATGTCCAGTGAGCTGAGTTACTATTGCCACCCTTGCTACACTAGGTGTTTCATATCCTTTGACTTTTGGTTTGACCACTGCCAGGCAGTTGAAAGGTTTCATGCTCAGTTGTGCCACTGCAGAGAGAAAATCAGAAGGGGCTCCTCATCATACTAAACACCTTGCCTCTGAAAAGACTTAGAAGAGACTTAAGGAGTGGGGAGTTTTACCCGTGGAGATGACTGAAACACAAAGAAATGACTTCCTCTCCTTCTGGAACACTCGCCATCAGAGCCTCGGTGACCTCCTCTTTCCTACAACTGCAAGGTTTATCAAAAGGTAAAGGAAACAAAAGTGAAGTGGCTTATGTTTGCTTTTAAAAGATACAATGGTAAAACTATCTACATTAAATTTAGAATAAAGTCAAACACAGAGTTAGTTAACAGATATAAATTAGTAAAAGGACTGGCTGATGTCTTTGCCAATCCTCTTCAATATGTGCATTTATGATTTCAATATTTCACCCATCATTGGACATACTTCTTATTTGTTTTTCTATTAAATTTGTAAGCATAGCCCATCTCAGTGGACAAAAATAAACAAATCTCTGTACTTATAATGTAGAAACTGCTGGTGCACTCACATATGTACATTTAAAATATAAAAAGCAGGTTTGGGGCTGGGTATGGTGGTGCATGCCTCTAATCCCAGCACTAGGGAAGCAGAGGTAGGAGGATGGTTGTGAGTTAAAGGCCACCCTGAGACTATGTAATGAATTCCAGGTCAGCCTAAACTAGAACAAGATTCTTCCTCGAAAAACCAAAAAAGGAAGAAAAAAAAAGCAGGTTTGTATTTTTAACATTTCCCCTTAGGAAATTTTGTCCTATTTTACTTGTAAGTAAAATAGACTCTGGCAATGAATTACATAATATTTTATACAGCCTAAACAATATTTAGGTGCCTTTTAAACTCTCTTTTTCAACTGTTCTTTTGGTACCATATTACATATGTGATTAAGAATCTAAGTCCACACCAGCACAAGGCGGAAGGAGATCAGCATAGAGAAAAATCAACTCCTACCAAATCAGAGAGCCAGAGCCTCAGAGGCCCTCAACACCTCATCACTGAAGCAGACCAAAAATGAACCCAACATGGCTCAGGGAAATTTTGCGGAAGAGGGGGCGGAAAGAATGTCAGAGTCACATGTTGGGTCATGATATGCAGAGACATTTAGCTTACCCATAACTGTGGGCTAACTCCACAATGCATGACCCGTATACCTCAACAAGGAGGGGCCAAGGGGAGGGGGTAGGTCACGGATGAGCCTAATAATGGTACCAAACTGACTGTATTTGCTGAATACAGAACTGACTAATAAAAAAAAAAAAAAAAAGAACCCAAAAAAAAAAAAAAAAAAAGAATCTAAGTCCAGAATTAAAATGTTAGAGTGTTACGTGGCACGGCACCACAGAGAAGTTTGGCAGACCCAAATTTCTACATTTTGTTTTTCAACTCCAGTTAAAGATGATGCCATAACAACCATCTATGCTGATTTTTTTTCTATCTCTCTTTTATAAGACTCCACTAAAACTATAGTACAGGATGATAACAGATCCAAGGTCACTATAGCAAAGAACAGAAGTAAACACTTGCAGGTGAGGAACACAATAGTTTTCTTGGAAGACGTATGCTGGTGGATGATAGTGATTGCTCAAGGCAGACAGAACTAGACATTAGGGAGAAGAGAATGCTTCACCTCTAAGTACCTTAACTGGTACATCAAGACAAGGGCCTAAAGCATGGAGGCTAGTCTATCTGTCAACAGCAAGGAGGACAGAGGCACAGCTCCCACAGTCACCATCAGCAGCCAAAGCAGTTCCCCTGATCTTCTAAGGACTGTGATTCAGGCAAACCCAGAATTCATGGTTCATGGCTTCCTTACAGAAAATAATTTCAAGGCTAACCACTATGAATCAGAGTTACAGTTTTTGTACAGATACTTTCTTTACTGTAACTTTTTAAACTTTTTTGTCTTTTGTTTTTGTCTTTATAATAATGAAGTGTAGGATTTTGGTGGGGTTTGAAGCTACTATCTTTAATCAGTTGTTAAAAAAAAAAACTAACTGAGGGGCTAGAGAAACAGCTTAGTGGTTAAGGTGTTTGCCTGCAAAGCCAAAGAACCCAGGTTCGATTCCCCAGGACCCACGTAAGCCAGATGCAGAAGGGGTACATGTGTCTGGAGTTCATTTGCAGTGGCTGGAGGCCCGTGTATGCCCATTCTCTCTCTGTCTCTCTTCTCTTTTCTTTCTCTCTCTCTCTCTCTCTCTCTCTCTATCTCTCTCTCTGTCTCTCTCTCTCCTCTCCTCTCCTTGCAAATAAATTAAAATTAAAAAACTAACTGAGATCATAAGGTAGTTCTTAAGGTGCACTTAACAGGATCACAACTGATAAGATCACCACATCACCAGAAAATAGGAAGAAATAGGATATCTTTATTACAATGTCAACAGTTTTGTTTAGGATTCCCAGAAAATGGCTGGAATGAGGCCCTACACAAGAGTAGTAAGCCTGGTTCAGTGCTATTTTTTTTAATATTTTATCTTACTCTATTTATTTGAGAGAAAGAGGCAAATAGAGAGAGAGAGAATGTGCATGTTAGGGCCTTCAGCTACTGTAAACAAACTCCACATACATGCACCCCACCTTGTGCACCTGGCTCATGTGGGTCTTGGGGAATCAAACCTAGGTCCTTTGGTTTTGCAGGCAAGTGCTTTAACTGCTAAGTCATTTCTCCAGCCCCTCAGTGCTATTTTTAACTGTGTGTGTTTTATTTCTGTGTCAGCAATACTCACAGAAACTGTTCATTATGCTGGCGTCCTTTTCAGATGATGAGAGACTCCTGGGTGAAGAGGCTCTTTTTCTTTCCCATGAACCCAGAATTTTCCCAGTCTTTCTATCTCCTCATACTGGTCACCAAGTTCTATTCACATGTGGAGATTACACACTTTCATAAAGAGCTAACACATTTGGATAAAGTCTCCCAAATAAGAAGGAAACAAACAGAATAAGGCTAGAGGACAGAGGAACAGTCAATGAACTAGTGGTCTGAGGAATAAGAAAGGACCTGTGGGCATCTGGAATCAAAAACTCCAAAGACAGGGCTGGAGGGATGGCTTAATGGTTAAGATGCTTGCCTGCCAAGCCAAAGGACCCAAATTTGATTCTCCAGAACCCATGTAAGCCAGATAAGATGACACATACAATTAGAGTTTGTTTGCAGTGGCTGGAGGCCCTGACATGCCCATTCATTCTCTCCCTCTCTCTCTCTCCCCTCCTACCTTTCAGTCAAATAAATTTTAATTTTATTTTCAAAGCATTTTGAACACAAACTTGATATGGAAAATGTTTCAGATTTTTGGAGCTTTTCAGGCTTTACATTTCTGGATTAGAGTGATGTTCACCCTCTGAAGTCTGTATACATATTCCAGAATCAAAAAATATTCCAAACCTTAAAGACTTCTGATCCCCAGAATTCTCATGAGGAGTCCTTAATATGTAGCACTATTCTCATAATGAATAAAATGAAGTGGAAGATAATGATTAGCACTAAATCATGTGTCAGGTATTTTGTTTACGTGTTTTCCTCATTATGAATGTAGATAAAATGAAAAAGAATTAGTTTATATACATACACAGAAACATATATAATTTTATCAGAACTATGATAATGTGTAAGGAACATAAATAAGAAAAAGTTTCACAAAGTCACCCATCAAGTACTCAAAAAAAAAGCAAAACAAAAACCCACATATCAAATCCAAATAATGCTGTCTCTTAAAATATGCTATTAACCTTTTTGCTATGATATTTTCCAGAAAAAGATATGTAAGAAAATAAAAGGTCCTCTAATGAAAAATCAATTGGACAATATAACAGTATTGCTATGAATTTTCATACCTGAACAAATATTCCTAAAGAAAATTTCTCAAAAAAAACAAAGATGAAATGGAAATTAAGAAAGCAAAATGAAAAGAACAACAATCCAGATGGCTCAATCTCCTATTTTAAACACAGACAACGACTATAAAAGGCATCATGAAAAATATGACTAAAGAAATAATAAATACCCCAGATCAAAAAGACTTAAATTCAGTCAGTATTCAGAGATATACAATGAGGGACAGGGCCACATCTAGGCAATTCATAATACTGGGATAACAACAATAGCTACAGTTAGAAAACCAAAGTATGAGAGCTTTGAAAAGCCAGGGCAAGAAATATTAGCATGCAAGAAAATGAAAAATATATTTCTACTACACTTATTAATAGCATAATACTGTATGCTAAAAAATAGTATCATATTTCAACAATTCCAGAAAAGATTTCTGCAGCTAACAAAACTGTCAAAGTCCAAGAAAAAAAAATAGTACATGTCCTATATCAAAACTATTAATTTCAGGGCTAGAGAGATGGCTTAGTGATTAAGGCACTTGCCTGCAAAGCCAAAGGACCCAGCTTCAATTCCCCACGTAAGCCAGATGCATAAGGTGGCCCACGCATCTGGAGTTCATTTGCAGTGGCTGGATGCCCTGGCACACCATTCTCTCTTTTTTTTCTACCTGCCTCTTCTCCACCCCCTCTCTAATAAATAAATAAAAATAAAATATTTTTAAAACTTAAAAACTATTAATTTCAGGGCTGGAGAAAGGGCTCAGCACTTAAGTATGCTTCCTATACAAGCCTTAGAGAGACTGAGACAACCCAAGTTTAACTACCCAGCACCCATGTAAATAGCTGGCACATGTGTAACCCCAGTTCTGTTGGGAGCAGAGACCAGAGAATTGCTGGGGTTTGTGAAAGTTGGCAAGCTCTGGAATCAGTAAGAGACTCCATCTCAAGGAAAAGCAGGCTGGTGAATGACAGACAGCAAGACATGATATTCTTCTCTGGCCTCTGCAAGTACACACATGGGATACCATGTAAGTCCACACATATGCACATGTATACACACACCCCACATCACATATACTGCACACATGTAAAAAAAGAATTTACTTTCATGAATACAACTCCTTGGGAAGTTACTAGAAAATATGCTGCTAGAAGAATGATGAAACAAAGCCCTAGGGTCAGTTTTGCAACTAGTCAGATTAGAAGAGGATGTCAGAACAAAAAATATCTTTAAAAGAAAAGAGAATCTGATAACATACATAAGATAAAAACTTTTATTTATGAAAACTTAAGAAAGAAAACATAATATAGTAATAGGAATCTAATATACAAGACATAAAATTGATATGTCAATTATAGCATATGTATACTGATTACAAATACTGTTATTATAAAATACCAACAAGTCGGGTGTGGTGGCTCACGCCTTTAATCCCAGCATTTGGTAGGGAGTAGGAGGATCACCACGAGTTCGAGGCCACCCTGAGACTACATAGTGAATTCCAGGTCAGCCTGGACTACAGTGAGACCCTACCTCGGGAAAAAAAAAAAAAAAAAGGAAACAGTAGTTGCAGCTGGAGAATGACACAAGGGAGGCTATAGAAAGGTTAAGCTGTTGACTGCATTGCTATGTGATTTTCATAAATTTAGTTTCATGTTAAAATCTTGATCAGCCAGTTGTTTCCAAACCTGTAACATCTTAGTCACAGCTAAGTCATTATTATACACTCACAATTATATACACATACCCATATGCAGTACATCCTTGCATGTGAACACATACCACAGATGCTTGTCCATTTGGGACACTGGCAATAAGCTGCATCTTGTTCCTGCTGCCTAGCATTTTAAGATGCTATGTATCTCCAGCAAAGAAAAGTACACTTTCTACTGAATATATATCTCTTTTGCAACATTGTAAAATAAAAAAAAAGAACAGAATTGAACCATCCTCACATCAGGAACTCTCCATATATACATATGCATAAATTTTCTCTTTTACACTGATAACTATTTGTAAATTTCTTTTTATTTTTTTTTAATTTTTTTGTTCATTTTTTATTTATTTATTTGAGAGCAACAGACAGAGGGAGAAAGAGGCAGATAGAGAGAGAGAATGGGCACGCCAGGACCTCCAGCCACTGAAAACGAACTCCAGACGCGTGTGCCCCCTTGTGCATCTGGTTAACATGGGTCCTGGGGAATCGAGCCTCGAACCGGGGTCCTTAGGCTTCACAAGCAAGTGCTTAACCACTAATCCATCTCTCCAGCCCACTATTTGTAAATTTCTGTAAGTTTTCTATTTCTACAAATTTTCCTGTAGTATTAACACCATTTTAAGGTTGAAAAAAAATACCATCTCTTAATTTGTTTCATTTTTCAGATTCACTTATGAATCCGCACATAACATGTATACACAACTCCTTGCAAGAATAATGACTAACAATTGTCAAATGCTCTAAGCAAAAGTGGAAATCTCATATTATTGTCCTATTAATATTTAATTGATATTAGTAATATTTTCCTATTAACCACCTTTTTAAGCTATAAACTCCATGAGTATGGGGAACATAACCCCATTATCCATGGACATATCCCTATGGAAAGCAGTCAGCAAATTCTGCATGAATGAAGGATTAAATTCTTTTAATCCAATTTTCATGCATGGCTTATACTAGTATAAGAAAACAAGTGCTACATAAAAGCTCTATTGATGGCATTCCACTTTGCCAGCCATAATTTTCTAACAAAAATACTCAGGGAAGACAGCCTGTGATTGGTGTGCATTCTTAATTAACCAGGGGATCACACTCATTTTTTAAAATTCCAAACAGAATCCTATTCAAATGCCAAACCTATTATATCATAGCTTTTGGATTGCTAGCTCATTATAGTATTTGTTCTGCTTTGTTTGCCTGTTTTTGTCATAGTTGTTGTTGTTATCATCATAATTTTCTGGTGTTAGTGACTGAACCTGGGGCTTCACTCACACTAGGCAGAGGCACTATCACCAAGCTACATCTTTGCCCAGCTTTTGTGTACTTTCAATCCAACTTACAAAAATAAGACTTTGTAAAAAAATTTCTACTTTTGAAAACTATAACAGCTTTAGCACTGATCCCCAAATAGGGGGCTAAAGTGGGACACTTGCAGGAAGTCAGAATTTAAATATGGTAAAGGCAAAAAAGGCATAATAGCCCAGAACAAGTTGGTGGTACTTTGTTCCAAAATGTCCACAGTAGCTATGCACCACTCTGCTGAGAGTTGATAATAAACTATTCTTGATTTAATCCACACACTGGTCTCAAAGCTTCTATCTTAGAACCCTCTAAATCCTGACAGAAATCAGTGTGAATTAACATACAAAGCTATAGGAAAATTTAAACTGTAAAGTTAAAAACTGTAAACATAGCCAGGCGTGGTGGTGCACGCCTTTAATCCCAGCACTTGGGAGGCAGAGATAGGAGGATCGCCATGAGTTTGAGGCCACCCTGAGACTACATAGTGAATTCCAGGTCAGCCTGCGCTAGATTAGACCCTACCTTGAAAAACAAAACAAAAAAAGTAAACATATTATGAGAAACATTTATTTGTAACATATTTTTAATTTAATCTGTTTTTATTAGCAAAGAATTTCATAAGGTTGCTTTCAAACTATTTTTTGTTTCCTGTCTTTTCCTACCCTCCTTTTCACTTGTGTCCTCCCTCATCAACATAGCCTCCTTTCAACCTTCATAACATGTTTCATTTTGTCCTTCCCACCCATGTTTTTGTCACCTCTTGTTCCCCTCTCCTGGTTGTTCATCTCGCATACCCTTATTTACATACATAAATATTAAAAGTTAGGATCCACATATGAGAGAGAATATGATTCTTTTCTGTTCATTTATATAATAGAATTTTACATTGCCCTTTCTAATCAAACCATAAATTAGGCATAAGGAAAGAAAGTTATATATTTATGCAAAAAAGAAAATTACATGGTTCTAACAAGTTAAAAAATGAGATATAGGCGAGAGATCTACACTTATACTTAAGATGTAGAAAACTACAAGAGAGGTTCTCCCACCATAACAACAATGAACAAAGCTAGATAATCAACCAAAGTATAATCTCTGTGCACCCAGCAAAGAACCATAAAGAATGTGGATGAACTGCATCCCAAAGGATGGCTAGCTCCTCTGAGGATACTAATTGACTTTTGTCAGAGCAAGCAGAGAAAAAAGTGACTGCCATAAAAGTAGGTAATGGAATAAACAACTGAAATTTTAACAATTTCCTAAAGGCCAGATGTGAGCTGGGAGTCCTCCCCCTCACACAAGGGCATTTTCATTCACTCTATCCTAAGGTCCTCTACTGATACCCATGAAAAAGACTGGGGACTGAAAGACCCAGAAACCAGACTGGCACCATGATGGGCTGCAGTAAGGCGCTGCCCTGGCTAGGCCTAAGTTTCAAATTCCAGCTTAGGCAGAATCAGACCCTAGACATGTCCAGGCATGCCCAAGACTTATCCCTTCTTCCTCTCTGCCCCAGCCAATCAAAAGAATACAAGTACAGTTACTGTTTAAACCAACCAATCATGTAACCGCCCCCTACTTCTCCTCCCGCTACTCAGGTCTCTTGCATGGATCCACTGTGCTGGTGAAGTCAAGAGTCTGAGCTTAGGTCAGAAATAAAGCTCTTTGCCTTTGCATGCGTGTTTGGTTCTCCTTGGTGGTCACTGGGGGCACTGAGAACTGGGCATAACATTTAGAGGCTCGTCCTGGGATCCCCTCAGAGACCCCTGAGGACCACCAACATGTGGAGCTCAGGTCGCCAGCTGGTGTGTTTTGTCTTTCCTAAAAACCCTTCCTTTCATCAGAAAATTGTTTTTGGGAAGTCGCACCCCTGGAGGCCACTCTATCTGGATGGCTGGTCCTGGGTACCCCAGGCCCGCCTGAGGGAGATTTCATTCCCCTAGCAGATTTGCAGAGGCAATGCGGGTCGCTACCATGGCGAGAAGCCGCTGTCTCCATTTCGGTTTTGTAGTCACTGGCCAGCTAAAATTTTTGCTGTCTCTTTTTCCTTTTCTTTGTTGGAATTACTATTTGTATGATTGGACAGATGGGACAGACGCAGACTACCCCGCTTTCTTTACTGACGGACTACTTTCAGGATGTTAAAATGAGGGCTCATAACCTCAGTGTAGAAATAAAGAAAATGAAACTTATCCCTCTTTGCAGGAGCAACTGGCCCACCTTCAATGTGAGCTGGCCACTAGAGGTCACCTTCCACTTACCGATCATATGGCAAGTCCAGGAAAACATCTTTCAGGGACCTTCTGGCCACCCAGACCAAATCCCCTATATTGGTCTGGCGGGACCTGGTGGAAGACCCTTCCTTTGGAGTTAAACCTTTTTCTTCCCCCCAGCCCAGGAGACCAGATGATTCCTTCTCTTCTTCCCCCTCTGCGCCTCTACATCCTGTACGCCTGAACTCGCAGGAGGAATAATTGATCTTCCCTCATCCCTACCCTCCCCCACCTATAAACCTATCTCCACCCGCAGGGCCACATCCTCAAGGCCCACCACCAGCAGCCCAACCTCCACCCATACAAAGCCCTCCCCACACTCATAGTGGGCCCCCTCAGAGTCAAGCCCCAAACCCAGAGGCCACAATATTCCCCCTCCAGATTACGGGCCCCCCCACACCAAGATGGTAATCATCCACTTTACTACTGACCACTCACCACTACTGATCTTTATAATTGGAAAATGCAGACTCCTAAAATTTCCCAAAAAACCACAGGGACTTACTGACCTTTTGGATTCTACTATTTTCACCTACCTACCAACTTGGGATTATTGTCAACAATTGCTACAGATTCTCTTTACTACAGAGGAAAGAGAGAGAATCCAGACTGGAGCCCGAAAATTGGTTCCAGGTGCTGATGGGAATCCCACCAATAATCAGGCTATCATTGATACCTTCCTCCCTTTGACTAGACCAGACTGGGATTTCAGCATGGCAGCAGAACCCATAAAGAGGTATGGCCACGACTGAAGGCCATATATGAAACTGGACCTTCCCCACCAACTCATGGTTACAATCTGGGAGACTGGGTGTTTGTTCGCCTCTACCATTGTGAGATGCTTGAATCCCATTGGAAAGGACCCTACATCGTCATCCTAACCACACCTACAGCCATGAAGGTAGACGGAATTGCCACTTGGATCCATCACACCCACATCTGACCCGCAGATCCTCTGGCTCAACCTGAAGACTACAAGCCACAATGGAAAATCAATCAGGAATACAGCACCCGACTCAAGCTCTGACTCAAACACTCTTGATCTTAACCATGCTCCTAACTGTATGTACTCCCAACCCACACTGGGCTGTCACCACCAAATGGATACTCTGAGGCCCTAAGACTTCCCCACAAGACTTAGGGAGAGAGGTACAGACACTGGTACTAACCGGCCCAGTGAGCACCACCTTCCCCATCTTTCACCTAGACCTTTGTGCCCTAGCTGGCTCCATATAGGAACACCCAGACCCAGTTCCAGGGTACAAAAATAAGAATTGTCCATCATATCAAGTTGGAGAGAACAATGCTAATTGTGGTAGTGACTGCCAGGAACAAAAGCTTGCAACTATCAAATTTTATGTTTGTCCAGGGACAAATGATTATGGAACTTGTGGTGGGACAGAAAATTTCTTTTGCTATAAATGGGGCTGTGAAACTAACGCTCCTTGGGGTAAAAGATAAAAATCGGGACCTTATACAGAATGGTAGAACAATCGGACATTACTAAAAAGGAGAAACCCCATCTCCATCTCTTTAACAGAAAAGGGATAAACAAGCAGAGGATGGGAAGCCAGAAAAATTTTGGGTTTGAGGTTATATGAAAATACAATTAGTCAGGATATGGGGCTCCTCTTTCAGATCCAGAGACAGGTTGTTCTGGCAGGGCCTCCCCCTATAGCTATAGGACCAGCAGCTCCTGCCTTGTCCATTCTAAAGCCTATAGTACCAACCTCAGTCTTGAGCACCATCCCCATGAATTGGATTACAACCCCAATAACCAAGTATCCCTCTGTGGTCCCTGGTGCATGCAATTTATTCAGATTACTTAATCTCACCTTTAATTTCCTTAAGTGTACTACTAACTTCACCAGAGAAGATTGTTGGCTTTGCTTAGATCCCAGGCCCCCATACTATACTAGTTGGGCTACTGTCGGAAACTTGTCATCTCCCCCAGAAAGCCCGTTGAGGTGTTCTTGGGGAGAATCTCCCATCCTTACCCTTCAAGCTGTAACAGGGAAAGGACTATGTGTAATAGGGAAAGGGGGAAATCTAAATAATTTCCTTCACCTTAAACACCTTTGTAACCACATTATTGTCACAAATGATAGTAATTCCTAGTTAGTGCCTCCTAATTGAACTTGGTTTGCTTGCACCACAGGCTTGACCCCTTGCATCCACCCAAGAGTTCTTCAGGACTCCAGCATGTGTGTTTTAGTTACACTATTCCCTGAAGTTTATTACCTTCCTTTCAGCTTGTATATGGAAATGGCCCTGGACCATCACAGACAAAACCGAGATTTGGGAGCTTCAGCAATCCTTCTTTCAATGTTAATTGGGTCTGGCATAGCTGCAGGAATCGGCACTGGAACAATGGCCTTAGCTAGGGCAAATCAGAATTTCCAGGCCCTAACTAACCTTATAGACTCAGATCTTACTCAATTAGAAAAGTCCATTCATCACTTAGACCGGTCAATAGATTCATTGGCTGAAGTGGTATTACAAAATAGAAGGGGATTGGATCTACTCTTCCTACAACAAGGAGGGCTATGCGAAGCCCTGGGAGAGAAATGTTGTTTTTAATACCAACAATTCAGGTATCGTTAGAGATAGCTTAGCCATGGTCTGCAAGAAACTAGAGGAAAGGGCTAAAGCTAGACAACAGAATCAAAATTGGTATGAATCCTTGTTTGATTGGTCCCCAGGGCTAACAACCTTGCTTTCAGTCCTAGCTGGACCCCTGGTTTTATTATTGTTGTTACTAACCCTTGGACCCTGCATAATCAATAAACTAATCTCTTTTGTCAGGGAACGAATTAATGCAGTACAACTCATGGTGCTAAGAACCCAGTACCATTCTTTACAACCACTTCCCTAATAAAGGCCCAAGATTGGGTCCTCTTAAGTTACAAGTATAGGGGGGAATGAAAGACCTGGAAACCAGACTGGCGCCATGACAGGCTTCAGTAAGGCGCTGCCCCAGCTAGGCCTAAGTTTCAAATTTTCGCTTAGGCAGAAGGCCAGAGTCAGCCCCTAGACATGTCCAGGCATGCCCAAACTTGCCCAAGACTTTTCCCTTCTGCCTCTCTGCCCCAGCCAATCAAAAGAATACAAGTACAGTTACTGTTTAAACCAACCAATCATGTAACCACCCCCTACTTCTTTGTTCAAATCCCTATAAAAACCCTGCCCTCCTGCTACTCGGGGCTCTTGCATGGATCCACTGTGCTGGTGCAGTCAAGAGTCTGAGCTTAAGCCCAAATTAAAGCTCTTTGCCTTTGCACGCATGTTTGGTTCTCCTTGGTGGTCACTGGGGACGCCAAGAACTGGGCATAACAGGGACAAAGCATGAGAGCCGAGAGGACTTCAAGTGAAGTGCAGTTATGAGGTCAGTGATCATCTGTCACCAGAAAACAGGCATACTGAAGTGCTGGAAGTTCTCACTCTGCAAAAGTCACTGCTGTCCCAGATACAAGTCAGGGACTGCTTTCAGAGAGATGGAACTCCTGACTCTCCTTCCTCACACTTGTACCACACAAAGCCATCTGACTCTTGGGAAGGCAGAGGAAAGCCTGCTCATTCATAGTATTTTGCCAGGATAAAATGCAGAAGTCTGCCAGGGACTAGTGGTACTCTCACCTCTGCTCAGGGAAGCTTCTTTTTGCAGATAGCAGTAACTACTGGGGAGACTCAAGACTCATCAAGGTGCCAAGAATAAGTGATTGTTGAGTGCCCAGTGCTAAAGGAGACATCTCTATCATGTCTTCCAAGGTTCAGAGAACATTACAAGAGTGGGGGGCAGAAAGAATGTAAGATCCCTATGATGGAAAGGGTTACTTTGGGACACTATCTTCCAGGCATGAAATGGCCATTGCATTCATGACCTCACAGCAGCTGCCATTAATACCACAAGACATGCACAACATTGGGATCATCAACATTTGGTCATGGATGATGGAGGAAAGCAAAAAAAAAAAAGCAATCAAAATAGAAGAGAGACTAGTTGGAAAGAGAAAGGGGTTCAATTGAAGGGGACAAAAGAGGGAGGATAAAATAATGTAACTGGAGTGAATTATGAGCAAAATACATTATGTATAGGTATGAAGATTTTAAATAAGAAAGTTTTTTAAAGAAGAAAACAGAAGTCTGTTACCATTGGTAAG
The DNA here is from genome assembly GCA_036346955.1 of Dipus sagitta. NCBI lineage: Eukaryota > Metazoa > Chordata > Mammalia > Rodentia > Dipodidae > Dipus > Dipus sagitta. The sequence goes on from CM070784.1 coordinate 77,599,705, forward strand.
GGCATCCTACACCCTCTCTAAACCACCATCCTCTACAGACATAAGGGAAAGTTTAGCTGGCAAGTGGGGAGAACAGGAGCTTTAAGAAAGCCCTTTCCTTGAAGTTCAGATATGGCATACTTGTCTGAGACTAAGGCTGGAGGAAAGAAGCCAAGGAATACCTACGTTCCCAATGCAGACTTTTACTTAGTAACAATCAGGCTAAGTCAACAAATGGAAATGATAAGGACCAGGAGGAAGGACATGTCCATGGTGCAACATTAAAACCTGCCCTATAGCTAAGGATGAAGCAGGAACTCTAAAATAGTATGCTGATGATACAGGTCCTACACTGACTATAAGGTTGCAAAAGTGTCCTGCTAAGGATATGGGAGGCTCTGAGAGGCTGGGGTCAATGAGATCCATGACAGAATATGTATCCAGCTCAAGTTCAAGTGGGAGTGATTCAAGTTAATGGCTGAAGAGAAGATGTATCTGCTTCTGATCATGAGTAATGTTTATCTCAGTCTCCTGTCCTATACACACTTTCCAGCAATCAATACAGAAGATGAGAATCACATAAGAAAGCAAGAAAAGGTGACCCAGAGACAATGGAGCAACAACTTAGAATCATATATTCAAAACCATAAGTAAAATACAGCATAAAAACTGAAGGAGAACTCCAAAAATTATTCAAAAATAGAAGAACATAGGAATGGAAGGCCAGAAAAGAGAAACACCATGTTGAAAATACAATAACTAGAAGACTCACACCAACACATATTAGAAATTACAATCAGGACTTCCGGTCAAGATGGCGGCATAGGAACCACGCCTAAGCAGCCTAGGGGAGAAAAAGCCAAAGAAAACCCAGCAAAATACACAAGGGAGGTGTATAAGAGATTAAAACAGCAGCGGAGAAGTAGGAGATATCCAGAGCCCACACGGGCAGGCCGAAGCAGCTCCGGCAACGGCAGCTCGGGACCCGGTAGCAGCAGATCGGGATCCAGCAGCGGCAGCTCGGGACCCGGTAGCGGCGACTTGGGCTCCGGCAGCGGCACCTCGGGACCCGGTAGTGGCGATTCGGACTCTGGCAGCGGCAGCGGCAGCACGGGCACCGGCAGCTGCATCGCGGGCTCCGGCAGTGGCAACTCGGGATCCAACAGCGGCGGCTCAGACCCCGGCAGCGGAAGCGGCGGTGGAAGCCGGAAGCGGCGGTGGAAGCCGTGACTCCAGCCCCAAAAACACCATCAGCTGCTCCGGTACCGGCCACAGCGGCTTCAGGGCAGCGAATCCAGCAGCGGAGGCTCCAGCGGCTTCAGCGGCAGAGGCGGATCCCGCAGCGGCAGCACCAGCGGATCAGAGGCGGAGGACCCAGCAGCGGCAGCTCCAGCGGATCGGCGGGGGCAGACCCAGCAGCGGCATCTCCAGTGGCGGATCCAGCAGCAGTGGTCCCAGCAGCGGCAGCTCCAGCGGCAGCAGCGGGGATCCAGCATCAGGGGCGCCAATCTGCAGGGCCACAGTTGCCAGGCTTGGTTTGCCCCACAGGAAAAGCCAGTACCCAGTTCCAGAAAGCAGAACAGCGGCCCAACATCCCAGCCAGCAACTTGACTGAGACCAAAAGCATCCAAAGAGGTAACTGGGATTGAACGAGGGAAGGGTCTCACCTGGTGACAAGCTGACTTGGATCCCTCAACAGACCAGAAATCTTAACTTCTTTGTTGATAGAGGATCTGGTTCTTATAATACCTAATCTTGCATAAATGCTCGGTGCTGTTCTTGACTGAATGTGTATAGGGTTTAGTTAAATTTTAGAATATACCTGTATTTTATTCCACTCAACCTATTTGAATACTCCCATAGCAGGCAAACTTAACCCCTAGGACCACGTGTCTAGATACTCTGAGAGTGGTAAGAGCCACACCTAACATCTTAATCTCCTACATAGAAGATATACAATATCAGATCAATAGATACAGCAAAGGATACCCAGCTAACTGGAAAATCTAAGCAGTAACTTAATCCAAGATGCAAAAATATATACATTATAACACAAGAAACACCAAAAACCAAGGCAATATAAATCCACCAAAAAGCATCAATGCTTCAGAAATGACCTCTAGTGAAAACAAGTTAGAGAAAATGCCTGAGAAAGATTTCAAAAGAATGATTGTAAATATGTTCAATGAACTCAAAGAAGAAATCAAAGGAATCAGAGAAGATACAGGACACCAATTTAACGAAATAAAGAAATCAATACAAGACATAAATAAGGAAATAGAAATAATGAAGAAAAACCAGTCAGAATTACTAGCAATGAAGAACACAGTTAATGAAATAAAAAACTCTGTAGAAAATCTCACCAGTAGAATGGATGAAGGAGAGGACAGAATATCTAAGCTAGAAGACCAGGTGGCAGATCTAATACAATCCAACAAAGAGAAAGACAAACTAATAGAAAAGTATGAATGGGAATTTCAAGATATTCGGGACACTATGAAAAGATCAAATATGAGAATTCAGGGTATAGTAGAAGGAGAAGAATTTCAATCCAAAGGTTTAGTAGGCATCTTCAACAAAATCATAGAAGAAAACTTCCCCCAAATTGGGAAAGAGGTGCCAATGCAGATACAGGAAGCATTTAGAACACCAGCCAGACAAAACCTGGAAAGAACCTCTCCTCGCCATATTATAATCAAACTACCAAACACACAATCCAAAGAAAAAATATTGAAAGCAGTTAGAGAGAAAAATCAAGTTACCTACAAAGGCAAGCCCATCAGGATCACAGCAGATTACTCAACACAAACTTTCAAAGCCAGAAGGGCTTGGAGTGATGTATTCCAAACTCTGAAAGATAACAACTGTCAACCAAGGCTACTTTATCCTGCAAAACTATCCATTCAAATAGATGGAGAAATAAGGACATTCCATGACAAAAGCAGGCTAAAGGAGTATTTGAAGACAAAACCAGCTCTACACAAAATACTTGAAAGAATCCTCCATGCTGAAGAGAAAGAAAAACACACATATAAGGAACCTGGAAAACGACAAACAACACTCAAATACTAGTTAATATAAGAGAGCAAAGGTAGAACCAGAACCACAAAAAAAAAAAAAAAATGGCAAGCATAAATACACATCTTTCAATAATATCTCTTAATATCAATGGCCTCAATGCTCCAACCAAAAGACATAGATTTGCAGACTGGGTTAAAAAGCAGGACCCTACAATTTCTTGTCTCCAAGAAACTCACCTTTCTACAAAGGATGGACATTACCTTAGGGTGAAAGGTTGGAAAACGGTGTTTCAAGCAAATGGACCCAGAAAGCAAGCAGGGGTTGCTATCCTAATAGCTGACAAGGCAGACTTCACTCCAACATTAGTCAAGAAAGATAAGGAAGGTCACTTTATATTGATTAAGGGCACACTCCAACAGGAGGACATTACAATCCTAAACATATATGCACCTAACATGGGGGCTCCCAAATTCATCAAACAAACACTGTTAGAACTAAGGTCACAGATAACACCAAACACAGTGGTAGTTGGTGACTTTAACACCCCACTCTCATCAATTGACAGGTCATCCCGGGAAAAAATAAACAGAGAGGCATCTGGACTAAACGAGGTCATAGAAGGAATGGACCTAACAGACATATACAGGACATTTCATCCAAATGCTGCAGAATATACATTCTTTTCAGCAGCACATGGATCATTCTCTAAAATAGACCATATATTAGGACACAAAGCAAATCTTAACAAATTCAGGAAAATTGAAATAATTCCTTGCATTCTATCTGACCACAATGGAATCAAACTACAAATCAATAGCAAGAAAGGATATAGAGCATACACAAAATCATGGAAACTAAACAATACATTACTAAATGATGAATGGGTCAATGAAGAAATCAAGAAGGAAATCAAAAAATTTATAGAGTCAAACAATAATGAGAACACAACATACCAAAATCTCTGGGACACAATGAAGGCAGTTCTAAGAGGTAAATTTATAGCTTTAAGTGCCTATATTAAGAAATTAGAAAGGTCGCAAATAAATGACCTAATGCTTCACCTTAAAGCCTTGGAAAAAGAAGAACAAGGCAAACCAAAAATCAGTAGACGGGAAGAAATAATAAAGATTAGGGCAGAAATTAATGAAATAGAAACCAAAAAAACAATACAAAGAATTAATGAAACAAAGAGCTGGTTCTTTGAAAGGATAAACAAGATTGATAAACCCTTAGCAAATCTGACCAAAAGAAAGAGAGAAGAGACACAAATTAATAAAATTAGAGATGAAAAAGGTAACATCACGACAGATGCCAGAGAAATTCAAAAAATCATAGGGACATATTATAAAAACATATACTCCACAAAGTATGAAAATCTGAAAGAAATGGATGATTTCCTTGATTTATATGACCTACCTAAATTAAATCAAGATGAGATTAATCACTTAAATAGACCTATAACAAGCATGGAGATCCTAACAGTTATCAAAAATCTCCCAACTAAAAAAAGCCCAGGCCCAGATGGATTCACTGCTGAATTTTACCAGACCTTCAGGGAAGAGCTAACACCATTGCTTCTTAAGCTTTTCCATGAAATAGAAAAAGAAGGAATTCTACCAAACTCCTTCTATGAAGCCAGCATCACTCTGATACCAAAACCAGGCAAAGATAGAACAAAAAAGGAAAATTACAGACCAATCTCCCTCATGAACATAGATGCAAAAATTCTCAACAAAATATTGGCAAACAGAATACAAGAATACATTAGAAAGATCATTCACCCTGACCAAGTAGGCTTTATCCCAGAGATGCAGGGATGGTTCAACATACGCAAATCTATAAATGTTATACATTATATAAATGGGTTGAAGGACAAAAATCACATGATCATCTCATTAGACGCAGAGAAAGCATTCGACAAAATCCAACATCCCTTCATGATAAAAGTCCTACAGAGACTGGGAATAGAAGGAACATATCTCAATATAATAAAGGCTATTTATGATAAGCCTACAGCCAACATATTACTAAATGGGGAAAAACTGGATGCTTTTCCACTAAAATCAGGAACAAGACAAGGGTGTCCACTGTCCCCACTTTTATTTAATATAGTTCTGGAAGTCTTAGCCATAGCAATAAGGCAAGAGAAATGCATAAAAGGGATACAAATCGGAAAGGAAGAGGTCAAGTTATCATTATTTGCAGATGACATGATTCTATATATAAAGGACCCTAAAGACTCTACTAGCAAACTGTTAGAGCTGATAAAAACCTACAGTCATGTAGCAGGATACAAAATAAATACACAGAAATCAGTAGCCTTCATATATGCTAACAACAAACACACAGAGGATGAGATCAGAGAATCACTCCCATTCACAATTGCATCAAAAAAAAATAAAGTACCTTGGAATAAACCTTACTAAGGAAGTAAAGAATCTATACAATGAGAACTTTAAAACACTCAAGCGAGAAATTGCAGAAGACACTAGGAAGTGGAAAAACATCCCTTGTTCCTGGATTGGAAGAATCAATATTGTGAAAATGGCAATCTTACCAAAAGCAATCTACACATTTAACGCAATCCCCATCAAAATTCCAAAGGCATTCTTCACGGAAATAGAAAAAACAATCCAAAAATTCATTTGGAATCACAAAAAACCTCGAATATCTAAAATAATACTGAGCAACAAAAATAAGGCTGGTGGTATCACCATACCTGATTTTAACCTATACTACAGAGCCATAGTAACAAAAACAGCATGGTACTGGCACAAAAGCAGACTCGTAGATCAATGGAACAGAATAGAGGACCCAAATGTAACCCCATGTAGTTATAGCCACCTGATATTTGATAAAAATGCCAAAAATACTCATTGGAGAAAAGACAGCCTCTTCAGCAAATGGTGTTGGGAAAACTGGATATATATCTGTAGAAGGATGAAAATAGATTCTTCTCTTTCTCCGTGCACAAGAATTAAGTCCAAATGGATTAAGGACCTTAACATCAGACCTGAAACTCTGAAACTGCTAGAGGAAAAAGTAGGGGAAACCCTTCAACATATTGGTCTTGGCAAAGACTTTCTGAATACAACCCCAATTGCTCAGGCAATAAAACCACAGATTAACCACTGGGACCTCATGAAAATACAAAGATTTTGCACTGCAAAGGACACGGTGAAGAAAGCAAAGAGGCAACCTACAGAATGGGAAAAAATCTTCACCAGCTATATATCTGATAGAGGATTAATATCTAAGATATACAAAGAACTCAAGAAGTTAAATAATAAGGAATCAAACAAACCAATCAAAAAATGGGAAATGGAGCTAAATAGAGAATTCTCAAAGGAAGAAATACGAATGGCATATACGCATCTAAAAAAATGTTCTACATCCCTAGTCATCAGGGAAATGCAGATTAAGACTACATTGAGATTCCATCTCACTCCTGTCAGATTGGCTACCATCATGAAAACAAATGATCATAAATGTTGGCGGGGATGTGGAAAAAGAGGAACCCTTCTACATTGTTGGTGGGAATGCAATCTGGTCCAGCCATTGTGGAAATCAGTGTGGAGGTCCCTAAAACAGCTAAAGATTGATCTACCATATGACCCAGCTATAGCTCTCCTAGGCATATATCCTAAGGACTCATCTCATTACCTTAGAGATACTTGCTCAACCATGTTTATTGCTGCTCAATTTATAATAGCTGGGAAATGGAACCAACCTAGATGTCCCTCAACTGATGAGTGGATAATGAAGATATGGCACATTTATACAATGGAGTTTTACTCAGCAGTAAAGAGAAATGAAGTTATGAAATTTGCAGAAAAGTGGATGGATCTGGAAAGAATTATACTAAGTGAGGTAACCCAGGCCCAGAAAGCCAAGCGCCACATGTTCTCCCTCATATGTGGATCTTAGCTAGAGATGATTGGGCTTCTGTGTGAGAAGGAAAAAACTCAGTAGCAGAGGCCAGTAAGTTAAAAAAGGAGATAGAAAGGGAAGAGAAAGAAAGGGAGGAGGGCTTTTATTAGGTTGGTATTGTATATATGTAAGTAGAAAGATTGAGATGGGGAGGGGATATGATGGAGAATGGAATTTCAAAGGGGAAAGGGGGGAGGGTAATACCATGGGATTTTTTTTTTGTTATCATGGAAAATATTAATAAAAATGGAGAAAATAAAAAAAAATAATAATAAAAAAAATAAATAAATAAAAAGTAAATAAAATAAAATAAAAACTTTAAAAAAAAAAAAGAAATTACAATCAATGGTAATGAACTTCAGGGCTCAATAACAGGTAAACATTTTCAGAACAGACAAAATAAAATATCTATAACTTGACATAGGAAAGTTGAATAAATGGTTGAAAAATATATGCCATGAATAAAAAGCATAAGAATAAAATGATTAGAATCACTGCATTAGGAGTACATAGGGTGAATTGCAAAAAAAATACATATTATGAATAAGGAAGAACATTCCATGATAATCAATGAATCCAGAAAGATAAAGAGACCATGAGTGTATTCTAAAGACCTTAAAAATACATGATGCAAAGTGATGAAATGAAAGGAAGAGACAATATTTTACTTGGAGATTTTACCCACTTAGCAACTAGCAGAACCACTACTCAAAGTCAAAATGCACCATCAGACCAATACCACCTCCCAGTTTGGACTTGACATATTTAGAACATTATTTTTGGTCACATATTGTAAGCTTATCAGAACAGACCATATTGTAGGCTGACAATAAGTCTTAAACTCAACAGTATTAAAATGGTAAAGAAAATGTTACATGAACACAGTTTAACTAAAATGGAAACCAATAATAAGAAAACCAGAAACAAAAAACCTGTAAATTAAGCAATATACCATTAAATCATCATTAAATCTAAGGTGAAATCATAAAACATCACAATATATATTAATCTGTATGATAGATTTTAAAGCCAAAATCAAGGCTTCCTGGATAAACAAAGGCTGAGAGAAGTGATTATCAGAATGAGAAAAGTAATAAAGGAATTTCTTCAGGCAGATGGGATATGATACTACATGGAAATTTGGATCTATACAAGGAAATAAAAAGTGCTGGAAATCATACAAATGTGAATAAATATGAAAGATACTTATCTTAATTTCTGTATACCTGCTTAAAACAAGCATAGTAATGCCCTGATTTAAAAATACAACCCAAGGAACAGAAGCATAAAGTAGAAGCATGCTAATATAATGAAGTTATGCTATATGAAAAACAGTATATTATTTGAAGGAAGATTGTGAGATGTTAGAGTTATATATGTTGAGCCAGTCAGTGCCAAGCTGTTTTTATTACTAGGGCTTTATAGTATGTCTTGAAATCAGGTTGTCTTGAATTCCTTTTGCTGAGAAACTTTTGGCTTTCCAAGGCCTTTTGTGCTTCCATAGAAACTGTGAGACTATTTTTTCTAACTCTGTGAAGAATGCTGCTGAAATGTTGAACTTCAAAGCAGCAATATCCAAGAATATATTATGTGATTATGGAAACGTTTCATATCTGTACCATATGGGTGGTAGCTGCTATCTACGTGTGAATAATGCTCATTTGAAATGTAGTTAGTTTAGCTAACAACATGAAATTTCAACTATGGTTTAAATAGCAGTATTCTTATGTGTGGATAGCAGCCACCATATTGGATAGTCGAGTAAAAGAGCCACGAATTGTAGTATAGGGCTGGGGAGATTGCTCAGTGGCTATAGGTACTTGCATAGAAAGCCTGCTAGCTTGAGTTTGGCTCCCCAATACCCACAGAAAGCCATCTGGAGTTCATCTGCAGTGGCAAGAGACCCTGGAAAATCCATAGGCACACATACAAGTACATAAAAATATTTTAAAAGTATAGATAATTAATAATTGTGGCAGGAGATGTTACCATAAACACTTAGCTAATTCAAAAGAAAATAGAAAATAAAAATGAATTAAAATATTATAAATATAAAAGTAGAAAATGAAGAGTAAAATGACCAATTTAAGCCTATGTCCAAAGCTACATTAAATGTAAGTCATCTATACAAACTAAACACAAAGATTTTTAATTCATAAATATCAAAACCTAACTTTAATCATAAATATATATGGTAGTTAAAAGCAAAACAATGAAACGATGGAGAATTATACTAAGGAAAGAAAACCTAGAGTGACTATATTAATATCAGGTTGCAAAGTAAATCAATCTCCACAAAAGTACTATTACAAGAAGCAAAAAGAGGGCTGGAGAGATGGCTTAGTGGTTAAAGTGCTTGCCTGTGAAGCCTAAGGACCCAAGTTTGGATTCCAGAGTACCCATGTAAGCCAGATGTACAAGGTAGCACATGTATCTGGAGTTCATTTGTAGTGGCTGGAGGCCCTGGTGTTCCCTTCCCCCCCCCCCTCTCAAATAAATAAGAAAAGAAGAGAGGGAGGGAAGGAGAGAGGGAGGGAGGAAAGAAGGAGCCAATTTTAAAAAGAAGCAAAAAGAACCAGGCATGGTAGTGCAGCCTTTAATCCCAGCACTCAGGAGACAGAGGTAGGAGGATTGCCATGAGTTCAAGACTGGCCTGAGATTGCATAGTGAATTCCAGGTCAGTCTGGACCAGAGCAAGACCCTACCTCAAAAAATCAAAAAACAAAAAGCAAAAAGAGAAACTTCATCATCATCGTAATGGGGTCAGTACATACTAACCTTGAATGTGTGAATATCTGTTATCTGTCTTGACAGGAGCAAAGATATTCTAAGGAGAGATACTTATGCCCTTTCTTTTGGCTATCAGAATATTGAAATAATATTTCCCCAGGTCTCTCTTGCTTGGAGAAAGAAAAGACTGAACCCCCGTTCCAGCCAGAAGGGGACTTTGTCTCAGAAAATGATTTCATACAGTTCTGACAACCTATAAGACTACTTTGCAAGAGACACTGGAACCAAGACAATAATGGGTCAATGATGTGTGGGACCAAAACTGTTCAGTTATGCATACTTGCCTTTTAATTTAACCCTAAACCTCATGCTAGGAACCCAAAGATGAACTTTAGGGATTCACTGAACCTCTTTATTTGTTCCTCTTCCAGTGTAGCCACATTGAATATAACTCTGCTTTTCACCATTACTTGTCTGTTTAATTAGCCTATTGAAGGTGGGTGGCTGAGCCTAGCTTATAAGGGCTGACAGAGCCTGGGCCCTGACCCTAACAAATCCAGTAACAAAATCATGAGAGTAATTAGAAGTATTATGGCTAAAAAAGTACAGTATTTATGGTACACAGCTAAAGTGACCTAGAGGGGAAACTATAAAAATAGACACATTCAGAAAGAAGGAAAGTCTTAAGTCAAAGTGAGGCAAGGGAGAAAAACAGAGCAAATCATGGAGACATACAAAAGGAAAGGAGCCCACTGCTAGAGAGTCTGGTTGAAATCTCTGGCCAGCTGAGAAGCAAGATTCAAACACAATTAACATTTGCTGTAAAAGGTACCTACATAGAGACAATATTCCTTTCATATATAGATATTTTATATTAAAATTGCAGTGCGCCAGGCTTAAGCCCTGAATTTATATGATCTTGGATAGGGCTTCATTCCTTACACAGATATTTTCTGGGAATCTCAAAGAAGAATATTAATTTTGTTTATAATAAAGACTTTCTGACTTTCTGCATCAGTGGGATCTAGACATTTATCTTATCAAGTGTGATCCTGTCAAGTGCTTTACAGGAACCCCTCTGTAATCTCATTTAGGTTCCTTAGCAATTTTTTGAGGATAAGAGCTTCAAAACCCATCAAAATTCTACATATGATTATCATAAAGATAATGAAATGTGAGTTTCTTAGAGAAACCCACACCATATTCTCAAGTACATCTTCCTTTCTTTCTGAGTGCCTTTTTCATTCTGTTAACCATCATGGTCAAAATCTATATTGAAAGTACCTTTTAATAAACCCAAACTCTGGGGCTGGGGAGATGGCTCAGCAGCTCACAGTGCTTGCTGTACAACCATGCAGGGCTGAGAGGATCAGAGACTGCCTAGGTTGAATCCCAGCATCCATGTAAAAAGCAGAGCATAAGCTGAGTGTGGTGGTGCAACACCTTTAATCCCAACACTTGGGAGGCAGAGGTAGGAGGATCGCTGTGAGTTCTAGGCTACCCTGATACTCTATAGTGAATTCCAGGTCAGCCTGAGCAAGAGTGAGACCCTACCTCGAAAAAAAAAAAAAAAGCTGAGCATAGTTACACACCCATGTAACCCCAATCTTGCAGGAACAAAAAAAGGAGAATCACTGGGCCTTGGTGCTCAGCCAGTCCAGTCTGACCAAAGCAGTAGTTTAAGGTTCAGTGAGAGACTATCTCAAGAAAACAAGTAGAAGAATGACAATAGACAACGAATGTTCTCCACACATATACTCACAAGGCACACACATACTACATCATCAAACATACTACACTCAAAACAATACTAATAAATAGTGATGTTTTGACAGCACATATACTAAAATTGGAACAATACAGAGAAGATTAGCATGATCCCTGCACAAGCATGACATGCAAATTCCTGAAGGGTTCCATATTTTTAAATAATAATAATGAATAAAAATAAACCGCAATTCTTTTCATACTGGCTAACCCTGAAATTATTTTCTGTATCAAAGCCAAGGATTCACCTTTACTTGAGTCAGGGTCCCAAAGAGACTAAGGGACCTCCTCAGGCTGCTGCAGGTGACAGGATAGAGCTGTGTCTTCATCACTGTCACCACTGACACAAAATTTTGAAATTCCAAATTAAGAAACTATTGAAAACAGCAAACAATCCAGTGTAAATAAATGGTAGCATACATCATCATATCACAATGAATGAAAATCAAAACTGGAAAAGAATGAAGAAGCAGCAATGAAACAAATCTATTCTTTAACGAAGTCAATAAAACTGATCAGTGCTCCCCAGGCAGACCAAGAGCAAAAGAGAATAAAACACTCATTACTAGTATCAACAATGGAGAAGAAAGTGCCACTATAGGACACAATGAATTAAAAGAATAAGTACTTATGCCGGGCGTGGTGGCACATGCCATTAATCCCAGCACTCGGGAGGCAGAGGTAGGAGGATCACCGTGAGTTCAAGGCCACCCTGAGACTCCATAGTGAATTCCAGGTCAGCCTGGGCTAGAGCGAGACCCTACCTCGAAAAACCAAAAAAGTAAAAAATAAAAATAAAAGAATAAGTACTTGTTATGAACTTTATGCCAATAAGTTTGTCATTGTTGGAAAAATAACCAAATGCTACACACTCAAAAAGATATAGTAACAGGAGGCACTAACAGTCACAGATAGAAAATAAAATTAATTTATAAAAAGAAGGCAGGCTTTAGCAGGATGAGTATCCTTCCTTGATGCGCACAGATATGTAATGTAAACAAGTCCTACCAACCTCTTTCCTCCCTCTTGCCTAATTTTTAACAACCCGTCCTTTTCACCATCATGCTCTAAGCTCCAGAAAGAGACATTTATACACTTCCTCCTTTTGCCTAACATGGGTTTTTCACTTAGCTCTGTGACATATGTCATTATGTTATTGGTCCTGAAAAGAAAAAAAAAAAGCAGACCAAAAAGGCACATACTATATGACTCCATCTACATGAAAAGGCTAAATTCATAAAAATAAAAACAAATTAGTTTTTACCAAGGTTAAGGGAAGGAAAGCCATGAAATAACTCTTTAATAGATATGAGGTTCACCATATGGAATAATGAATATATTCTGGAACCAGATAGTCATAATAGCTGCACAATATCATGAATGTACCAAATACCAATGATCTACATGTCTTCAACTTATTAAAATGTATCTTTTATAATAATAAAAATGAGCAAATCAACTCCACCAGTGTATGAAAATAATAATATATCATGACGAAGTATGTTTTATCCAAGGAATGCACAGATGGTTCAACATTTAAAAACAGATCAAGGGAGCTGGGCATGGTGGCACACACCTTTAATCCCAGCACTTAGAGAGAGCAGAGGAAGGAGGATTGCAGTGAGTGCAAAATCCTACTTCAAAAAAAAAAAATCAAACGGGCTGGAGAGATGGTTTAGCAGTTAAGGCTCTTTCCTGTGAAGCCTAAGGATCCAGGATCAACTCCCCAGTACCCACATAAAGCCAGATGCACAAGGAAGGTAGCACATACATCTAGAATGTGTTTGCAGTGGCTAGAGGTCCTCACATACCCATTCTCTCCCCACCCCACTCTCTCTCTCTCTCTCTCTGCCTCTCTCTTCCTCTTTCTAAAAACAGATCAATATAATTCACCAATATAATCACTCAAAACAGAAAACCTCATAACCACCTCACTGATTATACATAAAAAATAGCTGAGGGCTGGAGAGATGGCTTAGCAGTTAAGGCACTTGCCTGCAAAGCCTCAGGACTCATGTTCAACTTTCTAGGTCCCACATAAGCCAGTTGCACAGTAATGCAGGCACACAATGTTGTAATACAGACAAGGGGGCGCATGCATCTGGAGTTCAATTTCAGTAGCTGGAGGCCCCAGCACACCAATTCTTTTTTTCTCTCTCTCTACTGCTTAAAAAACTTTTTTTAAGTATTCACTTGAGCAGCATATATAATAAAATTGGAATGATACAGAGATTAGCATGGCCCTGTGCAAGGATGACATGCAAATTTGTGAAGCATTCCTTTTCTTTTTAATCTCTTTTGATCCATGCTGTTCTCAGTCTTGGCTAGAGAATCTGCTCTTTACAGATGGCAGCAAATACCAGGAAGACCCAAGACGCATCAGAATAACAATAAAAAAGAAAGCTGACTGCCTAGCACAAGGCATGTCATCTCTATCATATCTGCCAGAGGCCAGGAAACATTACAGATGAAGAATCCGATTAAACATGAGTGCTGCTCTCATTGCTAGCCTGAGAGCCTCCTCCAGGGAGATGGCAGTAAACATTAAGGAGACTCAAAATTCATCAAAGCAGAAAATCAGAGAATGCTGAAAGCTCAACATTAAAGGAGATAATAACAGCCCCTTCTTGGCTCAGGGAACATTTAAAAAAAGGCAGCAGAAAGAATATAAGAGCCACAGGGTAGGAAGGTGTACTCAGTTGCACAGTATATATTGATAACCCCTCTGAGTAGAACCTTCAGTGGAATGGGGGGGGGGCAGTGGAAAGGGGACTTAAGAGTATACCCCAATGGGAATATGACCAATTTATACTATGTTCATATATTAAAGTATTATATTAAAAAGAAGTTAAAATAAGTCAGAATGGCAACTAAAAAAGCTTTATGAATGCAAGCATGAGGCGAGGTCATGAGAGGAAATTATGTTCTTTCTTGTAAGTGTTATGTTGTGTGAATATTATAATAAAAGTTCTAGGATATTTTTTAAATATGCACCAGAATTTTTAACTTGTATGTATATGGGTATACATGTGCCACAGTATGCACATGGAAGTCATATGACAACCTCAGGGTATCAGCCCTCTCTTTCCACCTTTTTTTTTTTTTGGTTTTTTTCAAGGTAGGGTCTCAATGCTAGTCCAGGATGACCTGGAATTGACTATGTAGTCTCAGGGTGGCCTCGAACTCATGCCGATCCTCCTACCTCTGCCTCCCGAGTGCTGGGATTAAAGGTGTGTGCCACCACACTTGGCCCACCTTTTATTTTGTGTTTGGAGGGGTACATGCACATCTATATGGCCATGTGGTACTCCGTATGCTAGCCTGTGGTGGGGTGCGCTTGCCTACAGCGGCCAGGCAGACCACCAGGCACCCTACTCTATCACTCTTCCCTCCTGTTCTTAATTGAGCTATCGTCTCACAGACCCTGGAGCTGCCTTTTTTTTTTTTTTTTTTTTTTTTTTTTTTTGGTGAGCCTGAAGATTCTCATCTCTGATCCCCAATGGGATTGGAGTTACAGACATATGTGGCCACACCAAGATGTTTAGGTGGTCTTTGGGCTTCCTCAGGTCCTCCTGCTTGCACAGGAAGTGCAGTTAACCACTGAGGCATCTCCCTAGCCTATCCTTCTACCCCCTCCTTTTTTTTTTTTTTTTTTTTTTTTTTTTTTTTGAGGTAGCATCTCACTCTAGCTCAGGCTGACCTGGAATTCACTATGTAGTCTCAGGGTGGCCTCAAACTCATGGAAATTCTCCTACATCTGCCTCCTGACCGCTGATATTAAAGGTGTGCACCACCACGCCTGGCTTTCGTCTACCATTTTTGAGACAGGATTGCTCTTCCTGTTTTGCCACCAGGAAGGCCAAACAAGTTGGCCCACAAGCTTCCAGATTCTCCAGGTTCTACCTTCTATTGCCAAAGGCATGTTGGAATTATAGACAGATGCATTGCTTTGTGTCTGACTTTACAGGAGTGCAGGGTATCAAACTTGAGTTGATAGGATTGTGCAGCAAGTATCTTTAACCATTGAGACATCTCCCCAACTTCCAGAATTTTAAATAACCTTTAACTCATCAATTCTTCTTCCAGGAGTTTGTTCTATAGGCTTATTTGCAATATACATGCACAGGACTACTCAAAGCAGTACTCCAAAATAATGAAAAATAGCCAGCTGTGGTGGTAAGCAGCTTTAGTCCTAGAACTTGGGAGGCTGAGGTAGGGGATCATCATGAATTTGAGGCAAGTCTGGGGCTACAGAGTGAGTTCCAGGTCAGCGTGGCCTAGAGTGAGACCCTGTCTTGGGAAAAAAAGATACTGAAAAATAAGGAACAACATAATGGAGCATTAAGAGGGAACTAGATATAAACTACAATAAATCCTCACAATGCAGAAGAGTGATCCATGTGGCCTATTACCACATGTTTAATATCAAGTCTATGAAAATAAGTAAAGCAAGGTGTGGTTTGGTATGAAAACTAGTTAAAAAATATAAAGGTAAAGATGAGTTTGAATATGCATTAGAAAATGCAGAAAGGACCCAAGTAAATGGGTATCACTGGCTAACTTTTGCATTACAGCCTTTGTATGTGTGTCCCATGTGTCTATGTGTTAGCTTTAATAGCCATTCAGCCTTGGCTAATAATGCATGTACTTTGGTTTCTGATGCATAAAAAGGTAAAAATATGTGCCCAGCTCATTTCAGAAGGTAATCCTAAATAGCAGATGAGAAAAATACAGATTCAGGAAAGTGATTCATAAGCTATAGGTGGTGATTCACAAATTGATTAGTTATTATTGCCAATCAAGATATTTTTTTTCTTTTTAACCATAGGAAATTATGTAGCGACCTAGGATTTACAGTGGATAGGTCTGAGGAAATTTTAATTTAGGATGGAAAGATAAATGGGAAATAAAAGCTAAGAGCATTGCAAGAAAATGTATTAGTTGGAGAAGGTTTTCGTCTTGTTTTGCCTTTAAGGCTAGAGTAGAAAACTGGAAAGGGTCAAGAAAAATATATGAAAGCTCATGCAAGAAGTTATTTCTGAGCAGAATACAAATTTAATCCTACATAACATTTTTGAGGTCCTTTAAAAATGAAGATATAAAATCTCCTGTGAAGTTCCATGGGAGTCTCATAATTAAAGGAGAGTCGGCTGAGGCCAAGGTGATCCAAAGAGAAATATATCCACTCCATGCTGAATGAATTTTAAGCAGGTGTTGTAGGTATCAATAAAGCTAATGTTAAGGGGAAACAAAAAAAGAAAACAATGAGACCTTAGAGTATTCAAGGGAGACTGGAACTGCAACAAACTAACCCCCCACACTCACTATTAAAAGCTCATTAACTCCCAGCTGTTCATCCATTAGGCTGAGAAAAAGAAAAAGCACATGCCCTCATTGTCACATATTTATAATAGAGGTTTTCATATCATAAAAGGGAGAAGAAAGATAAGCAGAAGATAACAATCATAATTATATCACCAGCCTGTGCAGAAAGCTATGCTAAGTATAGTAAACTGTTCAGGCAATAAAGTCAGATGAATGTCCAAAGGCCACCATGTAGTGAGGAAGGAAGGGAGGATGGCCAGTGCCCAGTGGCATCATGGGACTCGTCCTTGAGCCACTTGCAAACCAAAGGCTCATGATTCACCTCGCCAGGTCACATCTAATCACTCCACACCATGACGCTTGCACATAAAATGTTTCACTTTCATCTGCTAAGGCACAGTCTCTGACTACAGCTGTAAACAAGGCAGAAAGAACATAATGAGAGCTGAAGCCATCTATGCATAATTTACTATTTTCGTTAAAGACTAGAGAATGGAGTTGCTGTGTGATAATACCAGAGCTCAAAATCCAGGAGGTTGTAGCTTAATTCCAACTCACGAGTATTTCATTTCGCTCTAGGCTCCTGAAAGTGTTTTTTATAATTTAAAAATCAAGAGATGTAGGTCTGAGATAGATCAGTTGATAAAGTGCTTGCCTAGGAAGCATGAAGATCTGAATTCAAATCCCACTACCCAGATTTTTAAAAATTAAAAAAGGTTGTGCATGGTGGCAATGCTCTTATAATCTAATCCCAGCACTGGGAAAGCAGAGACAGGCAGATTGTTGTGGCTGGCTATTCATCCAGTCTAACATTCTTGGGGAGCTCTAGGCCAATGAGAGACTATCTCAAAAACAGAACGGTAGCAACACCCAAAATTATCCTCTGGCCTCCACACACATGTGTACATATGTGTACACACACATACATCCACACAAACATGCACACATGTGTGCACACAAATACTCCAAAAATTCAAAGGATGTAATTCAATATTCTTTCTCCATTTAGTCTTGCAAAATTAGAAGGCTGAAATGCATATAGTTCTTCAAGAGACAAGATCCATCCCTTTTAGGTTCAAGAAGTTCCTTTTGATCCCTGTTATAACTTCAGAAGAGTGAAATTTTTTTCATTTCTTTTTTTTTAAAAAAATATTTTTACTGATTTATTTGAAAGCAGAGAGATACAGAGAGAGAGAGAGAAGGGGTTGCCAGGGCCTCTAGCTATTGCTAATGAGCTCAAGATGCATGCACCACATTGTGCATCCAGCTTGATGTAGGTACTGGGGAATCAAATCGAGGTCCTTAGGCTTTGCAGGCAAACACCTTAATAGCTGAGCCATCTCTCCAGTCCCAGAGTGAAAATTTAAAAATAAAATAGTTTTTCCTAGATGGGTGTCACATAGTAATATGTAATAGGAACCAAATCATCATCTCCAGTCCCCAGCCTTGACTCATGAGCCACCTTCCTCACCACTGCTTCCTCATGACCCTGGTGACACTGGTCTCCTCACTGCTCCTCATATGTGCCAGTCACCTTGTTGTGGCACCTCTGTACTTGCTGCTCCTTCCCCTGGAAAATCTCCACCAAATTACCACAAAGACTGGCTTTACCACTCCCTTGAGCATTGCTCCCAGCACTCCCTCTCAAGGTGGTCCTCCAAAGCTCATGCCTGTGCTATAGAGAACATTTTAGTTGACATAGTGTCATCCTATGTTTTGCTTGTGTTGCTGGTGCTTTTAGTGTCATATTCAGTGACATGGTATTTTCCCTTCAGACTTTTGTCCACAATTTTGATAGTTTGGAGGCTTAAGTTTAATTCTTCAAACGATTTTGAGTTGATTTTTATATGGTATAAAATAAGGATCTAATTTTTGTAGCATGATTTGATGGTTAAGTTCTGTTGTCAATTTGATCAAATCAGGAATCAAATATGAGAAATGCTTCTTGGGTGGGTCTGTGGGGGAGTTTCCAGAAGGGATTTCTAGAGAGAGGAAGACCCTCCCCCATAGTGGGAGGCCCCCTCCAATGGTGGACTATAAATAAAGAAGCTTGGAGAGAACACTGGCTTTAGCCTGACTGCCCAGGCTACTTGCTGGTGTGTGCATCTACACTGTTGCTGCTATCCTTTGTGAACATTTGAACCTAGCTTCATCAGCTTTGCAACATGAACTGAACACGAGTGGCTCTCCAGAAACAAGTACCAGATTGGGACTGCTGAGGCATCCAGCCTCACGTACTTAACAGCTACCAGATTTCTCTGATTCTTCTCTGTAAACAGCTATTATTGGACTTCCCAGCCCATATTCTATAAGCATATCTAATCTCTATAATAGATACTTATTTTATTGGTTCTGTTTCTTTTGAAACCCTTAACACATGTGACTATCCTGTTTTCCAGCACCATTGAAACTTCACTTGTCCTATCATGCGCTCTTGACACCTTTGACAAACATCAGTTGACCATGTGGGTGTGAGTTTACTTCAGGGCCTTTAATTCTGTTCCCTTGGTCTATGTGCCTGTTTTAATGTCTGTACCATGTTGTTTTAATTGCTTGAAATATGCTGAGACTAAAATTTAAATACTCTCACCACATGTGCAGACAAAAATGGAAACTATGAAGCCATTGGTATTAATTAGCTTCATGGTAGTACTCATTTTACAATGTGTGTATATCATATTATATACCTTAAATGTATATAATTTTTATGTTGACAAACATACTGATATTTTTAACTAGCATATACTGACAAATATACACGTAAGTGAAGCTAGGGTAGGGAGCATTCTCTGACGTCTGCCTTTTTTTCTGAATGGCATCTGATATACCATATTCTACTTGCTTATTTACTGTCTATTTCCTTCTCACACAATTTAATGCTGAAGTGGGCAAAAAATATTTTCCTCATTTGTTCACTGCTATATCCTTGGCTGTTTCACCTGCTGTTGAGACATATAGTATGCAATGCAGAAACATCCACTACATAAATTGTTTTTCACCAGAAAACAAAGACAACAAAAAAACATAGAACACATACCCATACACACCACTGGAACTATAGCGACAGCACACCTCCAAAATTAAAGTATAATTAAAAACAACCACCTCACTCTACAAGAAATGCTGAAGTGTATTCTTCAGGCTAATGGGAAACTGTATCAGAGGAACACATAAAACATCATCAGTCTAGGTAAATATAATGTTGCTCTCATCTTAATTTTAAAAAGTGTTTAACTATGTAAACAAAAATTATAACATTGTCTAGTAGGATTATTCAATATGTAGAAACAATATATAAGAAAACTACTACATAAAAGAGGAAAAGACAAAGGAACTATGTGCTTGTTGGACTTACATATTTTGCTTGAAGTTTCAAATTACTAACTCTAAAGTATATTTCGAATAATGTTATGTACAGTTTTAGAGTCACCACTAAAAAGATTGCAGAGATACAGGCAAAAGAATAGGTAAATTAAAATGAGATATTATAAATTATTCACATAGCTCAATTGAAGGTAAGAAAGTGAAAACAAAGGAACAAAAATCAGAGGTGACAAGCAGGAAATAAATAATACGATTGGAAACCTAAGTCCAAATGTATCCACAATTACATTAAAAGTAAATGTTCAAAATATATTAAGTAAGTGGCAGGTGGCCAGACTGGAGAAGGTGAGGATAATGATCGTTTAATAAAATAAGAATATTTCATCTTTGAGTTAAAGGACTAGGCTGAGAATACTATTCAAGTGATTTGGGTTTGTTATGTAGCAACTTCCTCTGAATTGAAACATTCTATCTAGCCTAAAGGAGGCTTGTTAAGACTCAAAAAGTTCTTAAACTCACAAGTCTCAGGAAAATCCTGAAACTCACAAGATTCAGAAAATCCCAAGTTACATAAGCAGTAACAGCTCCTAGCTAGAGGAGACTTTTCTACCTGCACAACTGCCACACAAGTTGTAACAGTGAGATTCAGGGATAGAGCTTTTGTGACTTTGCACAAATGCTGGGTAGACATTTCAGTGAGGCAGCTGTCTTCAAGTCATCTATATTCTTATAAGCAATCCCCCATCTGTACTCCTGTGAGTAACCCCAGTAAACTCACTGGTTCACTAAGCTACTTGGATGGAATTGTTTCTTTGATATGTCCTGGGGTGAATAGAATTTTGTTCTCATCTCCTCAGGAAAAGTTGACACAATTGTACAGTAAATTCTCAGGTAGGACGTCATTGCCATGCTCATATGGAGATAAAAATCACTGGAATTGATGGCTTCCAGTCATACATGTCTAAACCATTCAATCCAGGACACATAGTGTTACAATGGCACAGTAACAAAAGCAAAATGGGACATTTGCAACCTTTTCCCCTTAGGAGCCTCTTTAGCCCTGATGAAGGTATGAAGCACATGTCAGGGACTAAGTTTTGGCTATTATGGCTCTCAGACATCTATGCCCACTTACTAAACATACAAATTTTCTTTTGAAATATTTATGGCAAACCCCTATGTGATTGCTGGAAAAATAAGGTAGACATGCTTAGGTAGAAACTCACAGAGATATGAACAAGTAGGAATAAAGAGTAAATAACTGAAATGAGGCCACTATAGCTGCAGTCATCTCTACCACATTGGAACTCAGTTCATCTGGTCCATCACGCTAACTACCTGCCCACACAGCACTGGGAAATGATTCCTACAATCAGACTACACAGCACACATGTTAAGCTATCTCCCACTAAAGGACACGTTTATGTACTAACAGAGCATATGAGAAAGGAGACAAGGCCTGAACTGTTGTAACTGTGATGCAAGACATGCCTGGGGCTATGAGAAGCTGCAAGAAGTAAGCAAGGATTCCCCCTAGAAGCTTCAGAGAGAATGAGACATTGCCAATACCTTCATTTTGGACTTCTGGCTTCTAGAACTGTGAGAATAAATGTTTGTTCTTTTAAATCACCTAGTTTACAGTAGATTTTTATAGAAACCCTAGGAAATTAATATAGCAAAGGACTTTCTCTCTTTTTTGAACATACCATTATTTGAAGGGAAATAAAAAACCAACGAATTTTCTTTGTTTTTATCAGGAGGTATACCATGCCTTGATTTCTTGTTATGGAGCAGCACTCACAAGCTCCAAAGACTACAAAGCCACTGACAAAGGAAGCCATATCCACAGGACACAGAAGCAAGTGGGATACGTATAAGGTGCAGCAGCTTCTGAGATCTACAGACCAGAAGCTGCAAATCAGAACTTTCATGGAGTATTCCAGACATGGATACGAGCTCACAGGCCAAGCATGACCCACAAGCTTATAGTACACCTTTGTACTCTACCCAAGGCAGAGATTCCATTTCTAAAATCTGAAACCTTCAGAAAAAAAAAAAAGCCAGACTCCATATTTTTTAGCCTGCCACCTGATTATATTCAATTTCTAGACTTTCTGACGTGATAAAGTAACCTGACTGTTCTCTCCTAGAAACACACATCCACATCCATTCTTGCTAGCTCATTTCATTGATTCACAGAAAGAAATTCTGGGCTGATACCACATTATTCAAAACTACTTCCCAAGGATATAAAGTTAGTGAACCAAAATAGCCTACCATCACTAGTGGAGGGAAACTGTAAAAATTATTAATATTATATGTATTTTTTGTTACTTTTTTATTTATTTATTTGAGAGTGACACAGAGTGAAAGAGGGAGAGAGAGAGAGAGAGAATGGGCGTGACAGGGCCTCCAGCCACTGCAAACGAACTCCCGACACATGCGCCCCCTTGTGCATCTGGCTAAAAGGGGTCCTGGGGAATCGAGCCTTGAACCGGGGTCTTTAGGCTTCACAGGCAAGCGCTTAACCGCTAACCCATCTCTCCAGCCCCCTTATATGTATTTTTGATTGGGAACAATTAGTTGTGATTACATGTGAAGATTCATCATTAACAATCCTTTTCTCCTTCAAAATTCAGGAAAAGTTTTTGGAAGAGATAGAGTTGAACTGTGAAACTTGAAAGTACATATTCTAATTTCATGGCCTGGGATGTAGCAAGGGTATCAGAATTGTTTTTTTACTTTTGGTTTTTTTGAGGTAGGGTCTCATTCTAGCTCAGGCTGACCTGGAATTCACTCTGTAGTCTCAGGGTGGCCTTGAACTCTCAGTGATCCTCCTACCTCTGCCTCCCAAGTGCTGGGATTAAAGGTGTGTGCCACCACACCCAGTTTAGGGTATCAGAATTTTTAAAAGCTATCCCCAGTCCTCTAGCATGCATTCAGAAAAGCTTATATCCCCTACATCAGAACCAAAATATAAAGCACTTTTACTAGCAGTAGGATAGCATTCTTTCTCTATTTCAGATTCAAAATATGATGTACTTGTACCACACAGATAATCCCCTCAAAGCTTTCAGAGTTTCAAAACAGCCTGATTTATGCTATCTCCTGCCCTGATTTTAGCTGATGAAAATCTTCCAAGTTCTTAAATTGTCCTAAAGTTGCCCATGCCATTTTGCAATTACTGCTCTGCATGTGACAATAATTTTCATCTAAGATGTTTTCAAATTAACTAGATTAAAAGAATGCCACTTATTATGGATAAGAAATGTTCTGAAAATAGCAACAACTTAGCTTCCATTTTTAATGAAACTCAGAGCTTTCATCTTAAATTCAAGCAGAATCTCAAGCACTAAAATGAAATGAGTTTGATACTTTCATATTTCTATTAAAACGATAGCCATCTACACGCAGGTGAAAAGCCTTCTCATTCTCTTCATTATCCTTGCACAGCTGCACCCTGCTTCAGAGACATCAAGGCTGAGATTGTCAGTAATGGTGGGATTACATTTTCCCTGTATTTTTGCTTTTATTATTCTTCTTCACAAAGCATCTCAACTTTGGCAGACAAATTCAGGCAGTTAATCACCCTCTGATTTCAGGAACAAAGGAACTGATTTATCCAAATCCCACCCTGGGAGACAGATCTTCAAATTAGATCATCTGAGCCAATATAGAAAAAAGAAGATGGTCCATTGGTCCACTGGCATGACCCCAGAACTTACCAAGGAGAATGAGAGAATGCAACATTGTTTTTAAATTCCAAGCCGACTGCATAATTAAGAGAATATACAGCCAATAACTGCTCAGACAGCCACTGCACTACTGAAAATGCCCTCTGTTTTAATTGCTTGCTTGTAATTCATTTCAGGGTTTGGTTTTACAGTAAACTATTTCAGATAAGCAATCCTATTTGGTGGTTCATAGGGAGACAGCCCAATTCAGAAATCCAATTGCTACTTATGCAATAATTAGTCATAAAGCTAAATGGCAAAAACGGCATTTTAATTCTGAGTTTATAGTTGAGCAAAAGACCATTAAAAACCTTTAACATTATCCAATGCTCTCTCCTGTAACAGTGAGCTGAACTTCATGGAGAGTCACAATTATGATCTTTGAAAAGGTATGAGTGAAGCTTTGAGCCTTTTTTAAGGGCCTGCCATTTTTATTGCTGGGCTTGAGTTATGGATTTTAAAAACCATATCATGCATGCAAGTTTAATTCATCCTATAACAATGAATCAAGTACAGGTGCAAAAAAAAAAAAAAAAAAAAAGGATTCCAGATCAGGAAAATGCCGTCTCTTTACCTGCTGTGCCATATAATAACGGAAGATGCAGCCTTGCTGTTTTTTAATGGTGTATCCAAAACAATGTGTCAAGACACTCGAACTGTGAAACTGTTGCACATACACCCTGTTCCAAATGACTCATTTAAAAGTAGGCTGGCTGTCAGAATCATTAGGATATAAGCACCTTTCATTCCCTGAGGAGTGTCAAGAATTCTGACCTGTGCAGCCCTTATTTTTCCAAACTCTTCTCTCTGGAATAAAAGAAGCTCTTAAAAATTCTAATACCAGGTTGGAGAGATGGCTTAGTAGTTAAGAAGCTTGCCTACAAAGTCTAAGGACCCATGCTTGACTCTCCAGATCCCACGTAAGCCATACACATAAAGGTGAGGCAAGCACAAGGTCACACATGCCCACTAGGTGGTGCAAGTGTCTAGAGTTTGATTTCAGTGGCTGAGGCCCTGGCACACCAATTCTCTCTCTGTTTCTCTATCTCACCCTCTCTAAAAAAAAAAAAAAAAAACTAAAAATTTAAAAAGTTCTAGTGTCTCCTGCCAAAACTGGGTAGGAGCATGGAACTCATGCTTTAAGCAGCCGTTCCCATGAACACATGTTAAGAAAAGATGACACACATTATCTTCTATAATTTTCCTCTTTTACTTACCTTTCTTGAAGAACTAATCAAATACATGGGGAGGCTTATTTTCATTTCTTCCCTTATAATGTTAAAAGCTACAGGGCATATAAAGGCCAAAGTACTTTGCCCATGTTAACTCCATGCTGTTCATTATGAAGTAACCATGAAGTAACCCAGCATCTGCCTCTGAAGACATTCCCTGTCATGATCTGGGTAGAAAATGGCCCCAAAGGTTCATGTTTTAAAGGCTGTTGGGTTTCTGCAAAGTAAATGAATTAAAAAGTTTTCTTTTGACAATTACTTGGGGGTGAAGGGAAATTATATACACTCCACACCTCAGGACTCATGATACAACCCTGTGGTTAAATATGAGCTAACAATTCCGATTCATTCTGACCTTTGAATCCATTGATGGATGCATAAGCTGATGGCATTATTGAGAGGTGGTGGAAACTAGGTGGTGGGGACCAGTTAGAGGAAACAGTTCACTGGGAACATGCCCTGGAAGGTTATATCTTATTCCTAAATTCTTTGCAGTCTTTTGCTTCCTGGCTGGCATGAGGTAAGCAGTCTCCTCTGTTACACTATGGTGATGTGTCCAGGAACACAAACAGAAACCTCTGGATCCAGGAGTCTCCCCACACTTGTTTGTCTCAGTGTTGTATCACAGTTATGAAAATCTAACACAGTTACTCTCAGTGAAATAAAAACCAAGGATGGACCCTACCTTCAGCTCACTTTCTGCCTTCCCTTACCACATTCCTGCCTCCTTAATACATCCATATACTTTCACTTTCCACGACTCTATCTTCTCATCATATTTCTTTTTTTTTTTTTTTTTTTAGTCAGTTCTGTATTCAGCAAATACAGTCAGTTTGGTACCATTATTAGGCTCATCCGTGACCTACCCCCTCCCCTTGGCCCCTCCTTGTTGAGGTATACGGGTCATGCATTGTGGAGTTAGCCCACAGTTATGGGTAAGCTAAATGTCTCTGCATATCATGACCCAACATGTGACTCTGACATTCTTTCCGCCCCCTCTTCCGCAAAATTTCCCTGAGCCATGTTGGGTTCATTTTTGGTCTGCTTCAGTGATGAGGTGTTGAGGGCCTCTGAGGCTCTGGCTCTCTGATTTGGTAGGAGTTGATTTTTCTCTATGCTGATCTCCTTCCCCCTTGTGCTGGTGTCCGGTTCATCAGGAAAAACAGCCCCCTTGCTTGTTTCTCGAAGTTTTCTTAGTTTCAGCCGGAGCCCTTTTGAGGTATGATGGGGTGGCTCTCTCCTTAGGGTCTACATCTATCTGAAAAAGAGAAGCAGATTCTCCAACGGAGAGTAAGTTAGCACCAGGACAAATGAGATAACCCTTACTTTATTTTTTTTATAGAGAATTTAATAGGTGTAGGCCCTCTTGTAGCCCACAATTGATAGTAGGTTGATACTGGAGAGTGGGCTTATGTTTGGATATGGTTCTGACTTGTTTCCCAGCTCCAGCTATGGGTCCCATACCAGTGAGGGGATCAGTTAGCCAAATTGAGAGCAGTTGGTTCCCCACCATGGCTGTGTGCCTCATCATATTTCTTTCAAATTTTTCACATGCACTAATTCCACTTGTGAACCACTTAGGCCTACCTGTAAAAACCAGAGCTGGGCTGGGCGTGGTGGTGCATACCTCTAATACCAGCACTAGAGAGGCAGAGACAGGAGGATCGCCCCATGAGTTCAAAGCCACCCTGACACTACAGAATGAATTCCAGGTCAGCCTGAGCTAGAGTGAGACCCTACCTTGAAAAAAAAAAAAAAAGAAAAAGAAAAAACAACCCCAGAGCTGGCTTCCCTACCTGCAGCCCAAGAGCCAAGAAGATTCATTTTGACAACTACATAGGGGTGAAAGGAAATATGTATTCCTCAGAAAATATGATACGACCCCATTGTGTAATATAACCCAATAATTCTGACTTTTGTTTTTCAATAAACATCCAACTACCATCAGTAATGCAGACTTATAAGTCACAGGAATTGGTTGCATCTTTAAAAAGGCATGTATAACAGAACAAAGTAAAGATAGATAGAACTGAGAAAACATTTTCTATTATATGTTGTAAAGTCAAAGCCTTTATTTTTAAATAATGTTGGTGACTCAATAGCAAGCCCACAATTATTTGTTAAAAATAAAATTCATTATTACCAATGCTTCTAAACATTGGGATAGAGGGAATAAGCATAAAACACCATTCTGGAAAATACAGAGTTTACTTAGAAATTAAGAAAGGAGACAAAATGGAGAGTCCGGTGTTCTGATGTCCTATTGGATATTTGGGATTTTGTGTTGTTTTCTGATGTTTTTTTGAGACAAGGTCTTATTATATAGCCCAGGCTGGCCTTGAACTCATGATGA
The DNA here is from genome assembly GCA_036346955.1 of Dipus sagitta. Taxonomy (NCBI): domain Eukaryota; kingdom Metazoa; phylum Chordata; class Mammalia; order Rodentia; family Dipodidae; genus Dipus; species Dipus sagitta. The sequence continues at coordinate 77,627,100 of CM070784.1, forward strand.
TTCTCCAGCCTCCCAGAGTGCTGAGATGAGAGGTACACACCACATTACTTGGCTTGGATAACTTTTTCTGTTTGTTTGATTCTTTCTTTTAAAGTAGGGTCTCACTCTAGTCCAGGCTGGCACTTTGTAGTCCCAGGATGGCCTCAAACTCACAATGACCTTACTTCTGTCTGCAGAGTTCTGGGATCAAAGGTGTGCACTACCATGCCCTGCTGGATATCTTTTTGTTGCTGTTGTTGTTGTTTCATTTTTATTTATTTGAGTGTGACATACAGAGAGAGAAAGAGGCAGATAGAGAGAGAATGGGCATGCCAGGGCCTCCAGCCACTGCAAACAAACTCCAGGCGCGTGCGCCCCCTTGTGCATCTGGCTTACATGGGTCCTGGGGAACCAAGCCTTGAACTGGGGTCCTTAGGCTTCACAGGCAAGCACTTAACTGCTAAGCCATTTCTCCAACCCATGGATATCTTTTTTAAAGAAGGAAAGTCCAATGTACAAATCTAAAGAACTAAAAAATAAATTCCAATGGCTTCCACTTTCAATATTGTTGCATTTAAAACCAGCTGTATATGAGAGGGTGTGCTGAGAGGAAACAACAGAGACCTGGTCCCATCCTCATAGAGTATCTTCTTCATTCACTAGATGAATGTGAGATTATCAATGGATGCCACTATAGTTTATCTTCTTAGTAGAAGTGCAAAACATTTTGATCTATACTTAAATGAAAGCTAAAAGGCTAAGTCCCAAAGTAGAAACTTATCAAATATATTAGGGCAGGAAAGACATGACTTACAGATTTATTTTTAAATAGGACTTCCAGAAATAGAGAAGTGTGGAACTAGGCTCAGTGGGAAGGAAATGAAAAGCATGATGTTCTCCTATTGTATGTATTGTCCAATAAGTGCCCCACCATTGTCAGAAACAAGCAGGCAACGTTTACTTAATTAAGAAATAAATATAGGGCTGGAGAGATTGCTTAGTGTTTAAGAAGCTTGCCTGAAAAGCCAAAGGACCCAGGTTTGATTCCCCAAGACCCATGTGAGCCAGATGCACAATGTGGCACATGTGTCTGGAGTTCATTTGCAGTGGCTGCAAGCCCTGGTGTGTGTGTGTGTGTGTGTGTGTGTGTGTGTGTGTCTTTCTCCTCTCTCTCTCTTTCTCAAATAAATAAAAAATTTTAAATAAATAAATAAATACATACCTAACAGGTACAAATCCCTATAAAGAGTGCTGTGTAATAGCTTTTTGCATTTCATCATAACTGATTTAGGTCTGTATTCTGGTTAAAAAATATATACAATTACCTATCTATGCTTCATGCTTCCTTCTTCCTCATCTCCAACTTTCAGCTAGTTGCCAAACTGCCTGGCATTACTGTCTTCTAAGTAACTCATTATAGTCATTTACAGATTTCACCAATTTCAACTCCTTTCAGCTCTGCCCTTGCAATGTGATTTATAGCTTGAGTAGAGTCTTTCTTCTTCCTCAGTGAAACTGGGTTGGATTTGTAACATGCTTTGGCTAGTAAAATAATACCAAACATTTGGAAAATGATCATGCTCTGGGGCTTGGTTTTATATAACTAGGTAAACAAACTCAAGCTAACCTGCTACATAAGAAGAATGTGGAGCAGTCACCCCATCACCACCCAATAGCCAGCCAACCACAGACGTGTGTGTAAAACCATCCTGCATAACTAAGCTTCAGATCACCTGCTATTCCCGCAAGCCAGTCAGCTGAGCCTGTCACAAGTAAAGCAACTACTCAGCAGAATTTGTCAGTGGATTGCATGCTTGCTATTTCACCCAAGTCTCAATGCAAAAGCTTATATATCTATTTTCTCATCCCCTTGCCCAGCCACTGAACTTTTTCATTTTCATGTTACATATACATGCACCTAACACACATGCATATACACACATTGTAAATTGGCCAAAAGAAATGATCAATCCATGTTTAGCATATAGGGTGTGAGAGATAAATAATACTCTAGATGTTTGTTTAAATAAATGACGGATGAATTATATGTAAGTTTGTGCTTGGAATACAACAGAAAAGACTTTAAAAGATAAAGATCTTAGCTAGACTTGTACAAAATTCTGCATTACAGTCTAGATGGGAGCAGTTTTAACAACTGTTAATTTGGGGCCACTCAGCATCCATTACCTTTCATGCCAGGAACAAACCAAATTTCCCTTCAGTACAAACTCCTTCCCCAATACTCTGTCCATTGGATCCAATGGGCCCCTACCTTCCAGGTTTATGAACAATCACACCTGAGGCAGCCAATGTCTTGCATTTGCTTCCAGCCACAATGAACAGTTTGGTGATGAATTCATGAACCCCAGCTAGAACTAATCTAAATGTCTGGTGCACAACTAACTAGGGTTTACTTCTGAGTCCGGCTCTGAAACTCAAATGGGTACAATGTGGCTTGAGTTATCATCACCATTTTGTCACCACATGGAACCTAAAAATAAAAATACAAACTAGAGGAATGAAGAGACAAAAATAGAGAAAAACTGAATCCCAGAGCTATTCTTCAATGCTCAAGCTGTGACCAGAATTAGTTCTGCAGTCACAAGTCCTACCACATTCTCCCCTTGCTTAAGACAAATTAAACAAGTTTCTGCTATTAGAAAGAGACATGAGTAAAATAAGGGGCTATGGAAAAAAGTTTATAAAACCCAGGCTAGGTTATGTAAACCTTAAATAAACTACATGCTGGCTGTAGTGGTGTGTTTGTGTCAATGCCAAAGAGATGAACCTAAAAAAAAGAAAAACTGGGGACAAACTATAGAGGAACAAATACCTAACTGTAGGACTCATATTTAAAGAAATGACATATTACTATAGTATATATAGTATACTCCTCTATTTTTTCCTCTTCTTATCTCTAGTTTGAAATACATTATTCCAAAACGCATAGGGCAAGGATATTTTCTCAATACTTTTTAAAAATTTTATGTACCACATAACTCAAAATGCACTTAAATATAATGCCCAAGACTATAAAATTCTTCTAAGAAAGCTTCATGGCATTAGATTCGGCAACGAATGTTTGGATAAGACACCAAAGGATAGGTGACAACAGAAGAAATTAATAAACTGAACTACATCAGAACTGAAAGTTTCCATGCATTAAAAAGGCTTAATTAAGCCAGACATAGTGGCTCATTCCTGAAATTCCAAACGTTAGAGTCTGAGGTAGCAGGATCACTATGAGTTTGGGACCAGCCTGGGAAACGCAGTGAGTTCCACGACAGCCTGGGCTAGAGTGAGATTCTGTCTCCAAAAGCTAAAATTAAATTTTAAAAACAAATAAGCCTGGGCATGGTGGCACATGCCCTTAATCCCAGCACTTGGGAGGCAGAGGTAGGAGGATCTCCAAGAGTTCAAGGCCACCCTGAGACTACATAGTGAATTCCAAGACAGCCTGAGCTAGAGACCCTACCTCGAAAAACCAAAAAATAAAATAAGTAAATAAATAAATAAATAAGTAAATAAAAGACACAGTCAATGGTGAAAAGTCAATTTATAGGAGAAAATATTTACAAATCCCATCTCTGACACAAGATAGCCAAGATATATAAACAATTTATAACAACAAAAGCAAATTTTTAAAAGCAAATTTAAATATGCAAAGGATTGAAATAAATGTTCCTCAGAAGAAAAACACTGTCACTAGTCCTGATGTCTGAGTGATTCCTAGGGCCCAGCAAAGGGACCAAGTCTCCAGAGCCCTAAAGACAAGGGGCAGCACACCAAACTATGGACTGTTTTCCACCCCACCCTCACTGGCCCCGCAGCCGCCAAGAACAAAGGACGCATCTCCCGATACCTGACAAACAAATGCAGTGTCACATCAGGAATTGATTGCTTCTCTGTGGTGCCCACAAGTGTATTTGGGGAGAAGCTTCGGGAACAAGCTGAGGAGCGGCTCTCATTCTAGGAGACTGGAGCGATTCCACGGGAGAATCTAGATGTCATGAAGGAAGTGGTTCGGGAAGGGAAAGCGGCTGCTGAGATCCCCAGGAAACTGGAGAGCCAGGAGAAGAAACGCTCAAAGAAGGAAAAAAGCAACTGACTGTGCTGGCCCTGGCGTCTTCAGAAAACAGTAGTAATACTCCAGAAGAGTGTGAGGAACGAGAGAGGTGCCAAGAGAACTTGATCAAGAGCCCAGAGAGCTGGTTGTAGCGTGTGCCCATTCCCTGGTGTGCTCGGTCCTTGGCTACCTCCCAGGAGTCCTCAACCGGGGAGTCATGTGAAAATCCCAAAAAGACAAAGAAACAAAAGCCCCAAGAGGTTCCTCAAGAAAATGGAATGGAAGACTCACCTGTCCCTCTCCCTAGGCCCAAGAAAAAGAAAGTTTTTGCAAAGGAGAAGTTGGTTAGTGACCTTGAGGAGGAGGCTAGTGGCAGCACTAGTCTTGCCAAGAGGAAAAAGTCATCTAAAGAGGAAATAGTAAATGAAGCAGAAGAGGTAGGCAAAAAGAGTGTCTCTCTTAGCATTTCCCTTTCCATATGTAGATTTCCAAAAGGTGTAAACATTCATACCACAATGCATAGTAAAAAGGGATTTGTAAGGGGAAGGAGAGTTGGCTCAGCAGATAAAGTGCTTGGTGCAAATGTATCCCAAGCATCCATATAAATGCTGGGAATGGTACATTGTAACAGGAGAGACTAGGCATCACTGACTAACTAGTCTAGCCAAAACAGTGAGTGTGCCAATTACTTTCCTGCTACTGGAACCAAATACCAGGCCAGAAGCAGCCGAGCAGCTTACAGGTCCATAGAATTAAGTCCACATGACAGGAAAAGCATGGCAGGGACAGGAACCCTGTATCACATCATCACATAAGCATAGAAGTAGTAGAAACAGAGAGAATAAAAGCAGGAAGTCAGGCCAGGCTGTAATACCTCAAGGTCTGCCCCCAGTTATACCCTTCTTCCAGCAACACTCCACCTCCTAAAGGCTTCACAACTTTTCCAAATAGTGCAGATTTTCTAGGGATGAAGTAATTAAACACATGAAGCTATAGGGGAATATTATATTCAAACCACCACAGTCAGCCCTAGGTTTAGCAAGAGACCCTGTCTCAAAGAATAAGATGGAGAGCAATAAAGACACCTCACATCCACTTCTGGTGTCCAAGTGGACATGCACAGTCATTCACCTACACACACTCATGCACCCACACATATACAAACACACATAGACACACATACACACACACACACACATATTCAAAGAAAGAGTAGGTGGCTTTGGAAGTGTGATCAATTAAGAAACTGAAAAGGAAAGATACTCCTGGACTTCCGACAATCTCAGTTTAGTCACTGGGTCCTCAGAAGGAGGCAGGAAAGAGAGACTGGAGCACAGAGAGAGAAACAAAGCTGAAAGAAATGTGAAAAATGAAGGCAGTCACAATGTTCTAGAAAAGGCAAAGAAATGGATCATATCCAATAGCCTCCAGAAGGAACTAGCCTTGCCAATATACTAACTTAGGGACTTCTCACCTTTCTCACCTTCAGAGCTAAAATTGACAACTGGTGTTTTCAGGCTGAGTAGTAAACAAGTGTTCTCTTTATACTCCATTCTAGTCAAACTCACAGAGTCAAATTTTCAAAATGATGGAAACAGGCAGTGGATCTAGTACAGCCCCTCAATTTTACTTATGGAAAAAACAAACAAACAAACTGAGACCTAGAGTGATGAGCCAATTGCCCACCTCAGAAAGCATGGGTTCTCTGCCTTCTAGTCTAAGTATACCCTTCTACCAAATCTGCTCTGTTCCTGCTTCTCGTTTTCCCAAGCTTTGTACCAAAAGGAGGAAACTGCTGGTGAAGATGCTCATTGGGGAGCACTTGAAAGTGTGTCAAACTTAACACAAGAAAGAAAAGCAAGCTCTTCTGCCAGGTGCATATTCTACATATGTAATGAGAAATGACACATGTGAAAATGGGTTGGAGTCATCATTAAATCAACGTGCAAATGAAAATGAGGCAAAGGAAAAGGCAGAGCTATGAGATCAAAGTGATGGGACATCCACTTTGTTACTAAAGTCATGACAAGAGGCAAGCATGTAAGGGGAAGACAGCAGATGTCACCTTTGACAATTGCAAAGCTAATTGGGTTTTCTAGCTGCCTGGTGAAGAAGAGTCCTTGTTAATGTGCATGACCACCCATTGAAAGACCCGGAAACCAGACTGGCGCCATGACAGGCTTCAGTAAGGCGCTGCCCCTGCTAGGCCTAAATTTCAAATTCCAGCTTAGGCAGAGGACCTGAGTCAGTCCCTAGACATGTCCAGGCATGCCCAAGACTTGTCCCTTCTGCCTGTCTGCCCCAGCCAATCAAAAGAATTCAAGTACAGTTATGGTTTAAACCAACCAATCATGTAACCACCCTCTACTTCTTTGTTCAAATCCCTATAAAAACCCTGCCCTCCTGCTACTTGGGGCTCTTGCATGGATCCACTGTGCTGGTGAAATCAAGAGTCCCAGCTTAAGCCCAAAATGAATCTCTTTGCCTTTTCATGCATGTTTGGTTCTCCTTAATGGTCACTGGCGGCACCAAAAACTGGACATAACACCATCAAGACTGCATGCAGAGTAGGGATGGGGCGATAACTCAGTGGGTAAACTTCTTGCATTGCAAGCATGAGGATCTGAGTACAGAACCCATGTTTTAAAAAAAGTCAGTGTGTTGGTGCATGCTTGCAATCCCAAGGCTTGAAGGTACAGACAAGCGGAACAACACCCAAACTTGTCCTCTGACCTCCACATACACACATGTACACATGTACTGGCACATACAAACACACACATATGATTGCAGAGTCACAGGAAGACTCCTACATTTAAGCCCCCACACACAAAAAAAGTTCACCCACTGTGCCCAGGCAGTTTTATTTTTATAGACATAAAAGATATAATTAATATTCTTTTTCTATGACTGATAGGTAGAGTTCAAAGGGTAACTCTCATATGAGCCCTCTTTTGCCAAAACATTAGAAGGAATTAGTTTTGTCTTGTTTTGTCTTTGCCTAGCTGACCATGACCTCATGACTATGAAGTAGATCATTATGGGGAATATACAGACCACTCAAATCTGTTTTCTGCTCATGGTGTTTAGTGGCTTATATGGAAAGCTTGGATTACAAAACTTCTCAGTGCTTAAGGCTTCTCTACTCACAGCACAAATTGTGGTGATACTTTTTTAATTGCAGATATCAGTTGATACAACATAAAAAGGCTCAGAAAGGCATTTTTATCAGACACATCTATCATGCAATTCAATTTGGCAGTCTTATCACCATCATAGGCCAGAACTGGCAAATTACTTGCTTAAGAAACTAAACATATATTTAAGATTTAGTGGAATAAGCTAGAAAATGAAGCATATTTGATTGGTGCCTAAGTAATCATTGAAAATATGTCCATTTATGGGCTGCAGATAGAGCTTAAAGGTAGAGCACTGGCCTAGCATGTGTTTTGCTTCAGTCACTGGGAATGAAAAGAATTAAAATATGACTGTTTCAAAATCTGAAAATATTCTGAGGTCATGGTCTAACCTAAAGATGCATCAGGCTAGATTTGGTTCAAAGGCCATAGCTTACCAACTTCTGGTATAAGTAATTAAATATCCTATTCACAGATGAAAAGAAAGCCCCACAGTTTGCACTTGAAGTAGTTAGTCCTCTGGAAATCATTCAAATCCTTTACACAAAATCCCACATATATTTTCCCCAGGGTCTAGAAATCTATAGTTTGGTGCAAGATGAAAACCAGCCACTTACAAGTTTTTCAGGGGTTTTTTCCCCCAAGTTAAATGTCATCTGTATTCATAAAGTTTTTCAAAATAATAAACCAGAGATTATATTTTACCTATTTAGTATATTTTTACTCTGTTACAAATGATGGCATTAAGCAATGAAGTGTTCAATTGGTAATACCACTTAGCTAACTTTGACAGGAAGCTCTGCCTTCTCTAATTGACATTTTGTAAATAGTATCTGCTTCTAAGTGTTCCATTTTGATTCACACCAATCTGTTGGCATTACATGTGAACTAGAAGGAAACAAGGAGGCCTTCTGCTTCAAGTGTCTTAATTTACATGCTAAATCAGAAGGTCAAAATGAATCTTTGTCGTGTTTACAGCCCAGAAACAAAAGGCAGTATGCTAATTTTTTGGAAAAAAATGGTGGCAAGAAAGAGAATTCTAAAAAAGCGTGGCACTAGGTAATACTACAAAGTAGTTTAGAACAAAATTGGGTGCATTGGAAAATAAATACTGTGAGAAGTGCTTTGGTATACTGGCTCTGACTTGTTTAAGTTGAAAATTGTTCTTTATTCTCTGATAGTAGTGGAGCAGCAGATGGCCTGAAGTTATCATAAATATGTAAGCCCTGTAAGCACTGTGCATTGATGAGCAGAGAAAACAAAGAGTTCTGGGCAGCACATAGCACACAGCACTGTCTGGCACAGACAGGAAAATGAGAATACTGCCCTTGCACAAGATTTCTAACCCTAGAGGAAAATCTGAACCGTCACCTACATTTTTCTGTACAGCACTGACACACATAGAAACCCCATTCTTTAAAGGTTACATAGGAAGGAAGTTAGCCTTTCCTTTAAATTACCACATTTTCACAATCTAGGTTTTGAAATGGAGCTCTGGGTCCTTTCATCTTTGGAAATTTACTGTCAAGCTTCCAACTTACTATTAGGATAAGAGCAATGCAATGCAAGGGAGCATGCCAATGAGAAGGTCTACTTTAGTGTAAGCATTACTGGCTACCTATCTCTAGGCATTGTACTGTTTTTCCTTGTTCTCTACGTCTTCAGCATATTTTAGATGCTACCCCAAAGCAGGTCATTATTGATAATGTCCTTCACTGAAAAACTATAAAGGTCACTGATCTTGTGTGCCTTCTATAGCCATGGTGGTAATATTTTGTACTTACCAGAATTTAATGAATAAATGCATGTGAGATCCATTCACCTATCTGTTAATGTCAGTGACGTTCTATGCAAGATAAGTAGAAATAAATGGATGAATAATTTAAAAGCAATCTTCCACTTTGTGTTTTTATAGAATTGAGTTGAGACTAGTCCTTGCTTTCACTCATACCTCCAAATTGAAAAAGGACTTGATTTTAATTGGTGAAATGAGAAGAGGCTGACATTACCTGGTTCATAATTCTGTCCTGCACAAGACTGATTTATACATAATTCATTGATCATGATGAAGACCATAATTGTCATGTGGATCTGTTTAGCCTTGATAATCCCAAGAAAGAATCTCTGGGTTGGGATAGAAGTATCAAGAAGGACTTATGAGGTTCAATATTTGATTCATTTTTATCACATGATATCTTGATTCTTCTCTGACCTCTATGTTTACTATTGAACAGATTTAGTACTAGAAGGAAGTACAACTGACTATCTCCCTCAAGTCTCATAAAAGGGGGCTGGAGAGATGGCTCAGTAGTTAAAGGTGTTTTCTTGTAAAACCTGATAGCCAGGGTTTGATTTCCCAGTACCCATGTATAGCACATGCACCTAGAGTTCATTTGCAGTGGTAGGTGGCCCTGGGGTGCCTATGCTTACTTGTTCTCTCACTCTCTCTCTCTCTCTCTCTCTCTCTATATATATATATATATATATATATATGATAAAAATATTTTTTAAAGTCTGATATAAGACAATGGCTGTCCCCCAGAGACCTGATTTCTCTGATTTGTTTTTCTTACAAGTTATTTGAATAATTAAACCAGGAACAGAAAGCAAGGTCTAGCCCACTTAGGACACTATGAGTCTGTACTTAGAGAACATCCAAGAACATAGCCTTTGATGCTTTCATTCCATGAAAGGATTAGTTACATTTAAAATAACATTGTATAACTATTAGAAAACAATTCAAAACCAATAATTTAAGTACATATGTCCTGAATTTGGGGTGATTTTTAAGCATATGACATTTTGAACACTGTAGAAAAGCAATATGCCAGTGACTGGAATAGTGTTTCACTGTACAGCTTATGTCCTGGTAATCAGAAAGTGAAACAAACTGAACCTTTCACCTAAGTTTGTCCCATAGTATTTATCTATTAAATAGTTTATTCAAATTAACTGATAGGCAGAAGACCACTCATCAACTGGTTTCCACACATTATAATTATCTGCTTTAAAACTGTCAAAAACAACAAACAAGAAGAATTGTTTTGATTCAAGTGTCATTTATAAGGTGGTTCAAATGAGCCCTAGCTACTTACCTGTTATTCACCTGTACCATATTTATATGTTCTGTTGTTATGCATCTTATAATATAAGTCTTCATAGTTATTTTACATAGTACAAGACTCAGCCAAGAGTATATAAGACACCAATAATATAAAAATGTCAAAGATATTTATTCCAGAGTTGTTTACCATTAAGGAATGTTTGTGCATACCCAAAAATTAATGTTGAAACTTTGTCCTTCCCCCAGTGTGATGGTATTGAGAGTGGGGACTTTGGAAGGTGTTTAAGATTAGATAAGGCCATGAATATGGAGTCCTGTGGGACTAGCATACTTATAGGAAACCCAACAGAGCTTGATCCCCCTCCTATCTCTTCCAGGTGACGCTATAATGAGAAGTTGCCCATATTCAACACAAATAATAACCTTCACTAGAGCTCAACCATGCTGATCTCAAACTCCAGGACGATGAGAAATATGTTTATATTGTTAAAGCCACCAAATCTATGGTGTTTTTAGTTTTAGTTTTCTGCAACAAGAACTCGGTAGGTATTCCAGACTGGCCTCAAACTCATAATCCTTTCTTGGCCTTCCAAGTGATAGAATTACAAATATGTGCTATTAAGCCCAGCTATGGTATTCTACTATAGTAACCCAAATAAACTATAACATTTATTCCGTGACAACATATACCAAAACCTATTCCAGGAGCCAGAACTAGGAAAGAGAGCCTCATAAAGTCCTGCATTCAATGTACTTACACCTGAGTGACATATATGAAGAGCTGATCCCATCAGCTTATTCAATGTCTCTATCCTTCATTTGCTATGATGGGTCAAGCACAGCTTATCCATAGGCTGGCTGGGGTCTAAGAACTTTGAACTAGACTTTTAAAACCTCAAAACAATACAGATACACAAGCACATGTGCATGTGTATTTGCCATGCACACACTGCACAAACCACCAAACTGGCTTACCTGTCCGAGCTGGCACTGCGGCACATGACAGCTGACTCTATAGCGAGTACAGCGAAGTTTTGTGAATTCATGAACAAGTTGATGAGCTCATACAGCAGAAACTATAATCCATCAGAAGCAATGATAAAGAACAATCATTTCAAAATATCAACCTTCCCACATAAAGAAATGCCCACTTATGAGTTATTTCAAGTTAACACACAAGTGAATGGACAATGATGCATTCCTGGAGTGTAGTTACTGTGTAAATTATCATAAACTCATTTTGTCTACTAGTGATGCCTTGCCAGAGAATTAACGTATCAAACCATAGATTGTTTTCTTTCTTTTTGTTTGTCTTTTATGATAGGAAACTATGCTGAAGGAATTTTTAAGTTATATGTACAAGTAGATTATCATATATATGTCTGAGTTAAAGCAGCAAAGAATTTCTATAAAATATTAGAAGAATGGAGGTGAGTTTGAGGTGGTTGAAAATTACTGAGAAAAGACAGAGATTAGGACTAGGGATATATAGCTCAGTTGATAGATTGCTCACCTAACATGCTCAAAATCATGTATTTGATCCTCAGAACTGCATAAAACTAGGCATGGTGGCGTACAGTTACAATTCCAGTACTCAGAAGGTGAAGGCAGGAGTATCAGAAATTCAAAGTCATCCTCAACTACTCAGAAGTTGAAGCTAGCTTGAACTACATAAGAACCTGCTCAAAAAAAGTAAGGGCTGAAGAGATGGCTCAGTCAGTAAAGCACTTGCCACACAAGTCTGAGGACCTGAGTTCAGATCCCAGCACCCACATAAACATTGGGCACAGTGGCATGTGCCTATAATCCCAGTGTTAGGGAGACAGAGACAAGGTGACTCCCTAGGGCTTTCGGGATAAATATAATAGCTGAGTCAGTAAGCTCCATGTTTAGTAAGAAACTCTGTCTCAAAAAATAAAGATGGAGAACAACTGAAGAAGGTGCTCAGCATTGACCTCTGGCCTCCACACCTATGTGCACAAATATGCATAAGCACCCACACAGACATGTATATCCACACACATACAAACATGTCAATACACATATGTGCAAAAAAGACAGGGATTAAGGGATCAGTTTCAATGAAGAAGAAACACATAGACAAAGCACATTATCATAAGAAAGGATTGTTGACTTACATGAGCAAGCCCCTAAAAGTGGCCCTTCCTTGACAGCTTCCATCTGACTATAGCCTTCAACTCCCTGAGTCAGACTACTGGAAAGTACCTGTTGGCTCATGACTCATTTCTAATCTGTTCTGTCATTATAGTTCTAAAATGTAGCATGACTAGTATCTTCATCTTTTTCAAAACTTTTCCAGGTCTCCATATTGCCACCAAGTCTTCACAATCTAGACCTAACATATGTCTCAAAAATAATTTACTACCTATCTAACCCTCTGAATTAGCCATACTAGTATACTTTGTACCCTGAATAGATCATAAACAGTCCCAAATACTACCTTCACACCTCTGATTCCTCAAATCTCCCTAAAGCAAAGCTCAATCTCACATCTAATAGTAAACTCTATATTTTGCCCTATGGCTCAACTCAACTCAACTGCCACATGTATACTCCCTCAGTGAGGGCTGGCGGGATGGCTTAGCAGGTAAGGCATACTCCCTCACTGATCATTTCCTCCTCTGGAAACTTAAGAGACAGTAACTAAATATGGCAGAACCATAGGTTTAGCAATAGAAAGCAGCCCAAAATTTCAGTAGGTTGCAACAAAAGTTTGCTTCTTACATATGCCAAGTGTCCACTGCAGATAAACAATACTTCTGGCTCCATGTCATGCTCATTCTAGGACAAACATTGGAGTAGACTCTATTTAAAACATTTCCATTCAACGTGACATAAGAAAAAAAAAACACAGCAACTCCAACTCAACTCCAGCTCAGGAGATACAGGTGCTGCTTCCACTCAGATGCTATTGACTAACCCAAGTCACATGACCCCATATTGTATCAATAGCTGTATCAATGGAATCAACCTGAAAAGTTAGTGATCATTATTTAGAAATGCTCTCACACTATAGAATATGGTACAAGTTTCAATTAGCAATAAGTCTTTATAGGCATTCTGATTAATAGCTATCTGTAGTATAAATTACAGTGAGTTTGAATGGCATAATGTCAATTTAAATATATTTTTGCACATGTACATGTGGTATATGTACATGTGTACACATATGTGTGTAGGCATATGGAGGCTAGAGTCAACATCAGATGTCTTCCTTATTCTTAATCTTATTTTTATAAAACAGGGTCTCAGAACTCAGAACTCACCAATTTGGCTAGAATACCTAGTCAGAGAGCCCTAGGGGATCCTCCTGCCTCCGCCTCCCTAGCTCTGGGATTATAGATGTGCAATGCCATTCCCAGCTCTTAAATTGGTACTAGAGATCCAAAGTCTGGTCCCTATGCCTCTACAATAAGCACTTTACCAACTGAAACCTCCCCCAAGCCTCGATTTGAATATTTTACAGAATAAGTCAAAACACTAAAAGCACAAGATGATTCAAAACAAAGAATGCCTGTTTGTACTGCCAGTTTTTTATTTAGTCCACCACTTCAATAAAATTCCAGAACAAAAAAAAATTGGGAGCTGGGGAAATGGCTTAGTGGTTAAGGCATTTGCCTGTGAAGCCTAAGGACCCCAGTTCAATTCCCCAGGACCCACATAAGCCAGATGAACAAAGGGGCACATGCATCTGGAGTTTGTTTGCAGTGGCTGGAGGCTCATGCACAACCACTCTCTCTTTCTCTCTGCCTCTTCCTCTCTCTGTCTCTCTCTCTCTCTCTCTTTGTCAAATAAATAAATAAATAATATTTTTAAAAGCAAACTTGGGGGCTGGAGGGATGGCTTAGCGGTTACAGCATTTGCCTGCAAAGCCAAAGGACCCAGGTTCGATTCACCAGGACCCATGTTAGACAGATGCACAAGAGGGCACATGCATATGGAGTTCATTTGCAGTGGCTAGAAACCCTGGCGTGCCCATTCTCTCTCTCTCTCTCTCTCTCTCTCTCTCTCTCTCTCTCTTTCTCTCTCTCTCTCCCTCCCTTCCTCCCTCCCTCCTTCTCTGTCAAATAAATAAAAATAAAGATAAATTATTTAAAAGTTTTTTTTAAAAAAAAGCAAATTTGGGCATGAGTTTTGAGTTCACTGTAACAGTACATGGCTTTAGAGCTGTATGTCTCAAAATATAATTTTTGCCAATATGATTTGGTTGCATTTTTATAGTTTTAAAGTACGAAAATTTAACATGATAAGATGAACTGTTATTATTATACAGAAATTCTTAGTTCCATCTAATCCTATTTGTTTTTTCTCTCACAACCTGAGCTTTTGGGGTCCCAGTCAAGAAAAAAAAATATTGCTCAGACCAATATCATGTGTTTTTCCCAGTGGGTTTATGATCTCAGTCTTATATTTAAGACTTTAATCAATTTTAAGTTGATTTTTATATGTGGTAAGAGATGGAGAGGGTCTAACTTCATTCTTTTACATGTACAGGTTTAGTTTTCCCTGTACCACTTGCTGAAGAGAATTGCTATCCTTTTTCCATTCTGTATTCTTAGCATCTTGGCCAAGAATCAGTTGAGCATAAATGAATGGATTTCTTTCTGGGTTCTCTGTTTCATTTGTCTGTTTTTATGACATTTACCTATGTGTTGATTTGTATTATACAGCCTTGTTGGATTCCCTTATTAGTTCTTACTATTTTGGTGAGGTCTTTAAGATATATCTCTCTGTCTATATACATATATGTATGTGTATGTATATGTATAATATTATGTGATATTTAAGATATATATATATAATATTATGTGACAAGCAAACAAAGACAATTTCTTCCTTTATAATTTGAATGATTTTTGTTGTCTTCTCTTTTCTAACCAGTCTGGCTAGAACTTCCAGTGTTGTATTGGATAGAGGTAGCAAGAATGGTATCCTTGTCTAGTCTGCAATCTCACAGGCAAAACTTTTGATGTTTGACCATTGAGAATATACTTGTCATTTTTGGTCTTCATTTTGTTTAATAAGACACAACCTTTGGAACAGTACTTCTAACCTTACATGTAAACAGGGTGTGATATTTAGTATATATAAGGAATAGAAACAACTCAATAGCAAGAACACATGAAACCTGACTTAAAAAATGGACAAAAAACTTGAATAGGCAGTTCTCAAAAGAAAGACAAATTAGCATCCAACAAATATGTGATGAAAAGCTCAATGTTATCAATTTTCAGAGATATGAAAAATAAAAATCATAGAGAGGTAATACTGAAAATACTAATATCAGTAAGAGTGGATATTCTATAGAAAATGAAAAATGTACATTTTAGCAAGTATATAGAGATAAAGGAACACTTGTAAATCAGTGGTGAGAATGATAATTAGTAGCCACTGTAGAAAAAGGTATGGAGGTTCCTTGGAAAATTAAAATGATAACCCATAATATAATCCAGAAACTCTACTACTGGGCACATATCCAAAGGAAATGAGATCAATCTCTCAAAGATATATTTATATGTTCACATTCACTGCATCATTATTCATAATTGCCAAAACACAAAGTCTACCTAAGGCTCTATCCACAGATAAATAGTTCAAGAAAAATATATATACATAATGGAATATTATTTATTCAGTCTTTTAAAATCCAGTCATTTCAGAGATACAACAAGAAAAGAAAACTATAGGCCTATATCCCTGGTGAATTTAGATGCAAAAATCCTGAACAAAATCCTCACAAAATGAATTCAACAACATACCAAAAGCATTATTCACCTTGATCAAGTAGGCTTCCTTCCAGGGATGCAGGGTTGGTTCAACATATGGAAATCAGTCAATGTAATACACCACATAAATAAACTTAATCACAAGAACCATATGATCATCTCAACTGATACAGAGAAGACCTTTGACAAAATACACCACCACTTCATAAGGAGAGAAAAGGCATGGAGGGTTTATATCTCAACACAACAAAGGATATATATAAAGTACCTAAAGCTGGGCTGGAGAGATGGCTTAGTGGTTAAGCGCTTGCCTGTGAAGCCTAAGGACCCCAGTTCGAGGCTCAACTCCCCAGGACCCA
Source organism: Dipus sagitta (assembly GCA_036346955.1). Taxonomy (NCBI): domain Eukaryota; kingdom Metazoa; phylum Chordata; class Mammalia; order Rodentia; family Dipodidae; genus Dipus; species Dipus sagitta. The sequence continues at coordinate 77,643,452 of CM070784.1, forward strand.
CGTTAGCCAGATGCACAAGGGGGCACACGCGTCTGGAGTTCGTTTGCAGTGGCTGGAGGCCCTGGCGTGCCCATTCTCTCTCCCTCTCTCTATCTGCCTCTTTCTCTCTCTGTCTGTCGCTCTCAAATAAATAAATGAAAATAACAAAAAAAAAAAAAAAGTACCTAAAGCTGAAATATTACTTAGTGGGGAAAGACTCAAGGAGTTTCCATCAAGATCAGGAACAATACAGGGGTGCGCCCTCTCACCACTGCTCTTCAACATGCTACTAGAAGTCCTAGCCCAAGCAATAAGACACACGAAAGTAATAAAAGGGATACAATTTGGAAAAGAAGTCAAGTCAGCCCGTCTTACAGATAACATGATCCTATACATAAGTAGCCTGAAAGTCTTCATCTCAGAACTTCTAAAGGTGATTAATTCCTTCAGTAAACTGGCAGGATACAAAACCAATACACAAAAATCAGTAGCCTTTCTATATGCAAAGGACAAATATACAGAGAAAGAAATCAGTGAGGCTGTCCCATTTTCAATAGAAACAAAAAGCATTAAATACCTTGGAATAACACTAACCAAGAATGAAAAAGACCTATATCATGAAAACATTATTTTTAAAAAGCCCTCAAGAAAGAGATTGAGGAGAACTTGAGAAGATGGAAAGACCTCCCATGCTCCTGGATGGGTAGAATTAATATTATGACAATGGCAATCTACCAAAAGCAATATACAGATTTAATGAAATACCAATGAAAATTCCAGCATCATTCTTCACAGAAATAGAAAAATGACCTCAAATTCATATGGAAGGGCAACAGGCTTCGGATATCCAAACATATCCTCAGCTAAAGAAACAATTCTGGTGGTATCACCATACCAGATCTAAAGCTATATTACAAAGCCATAGTGACAAAAACAGATTGGTATTGGCATAAGAACAGAAACATAGACCAATGGAACAGAATTGAAGACCCAAAACTTAGGTTAAGTAACTACAGCTATTTCTGAAGACAGCATCCTCAACAAACGGTGTTATACAAATTGGATGACCATGTGGAATAATGAAACTAGACCCACCCAACTCACCATACACAAAAACCAAAGTCCAAATGGCTTAAAGACCTCAATATAAGACCTGAAACTTCTCCTATGGAAGAAAAAATTAAGAGTAGGAAAAGACTTCCTGAACAAAACACAGTAGCTCAGGAAATTAAACAATCAATGGGATCTCATGAAGCTAAAAAGCTTATGCACACACAAACATACCAAAAGCAGAGGCAACAGATTACCTACTGAATGGGAGAAAATCTTCACCAGCTATAACACTGATAGAAGCCTAATATCTAGAATCTATAAAGAACTCCAAAAACTGAACAATAAAAAAAAATCAAACAACCCACTCCAATAATTGAGCAGTGTGGTGGTTTGAATAGAATAGATGGCCCACAATATATTCAGATGTTTATTTGTTTGTAGTTTGCATCTCTAGCCACCTGGCTGGAGGCAGTGTCACTGGGTGGATCTAAAGGTGTGGTGGTGGGTTTCAGATTTCAATCTAAAGTTAGGCAAAGTGTGCCTAGCTGGAGTTCCTGAAGTGTGCTGTGCTGTGTGGCTTTTGCCTTTTAGGCTTGTGCTTCTCTCTGTCTGCTTGGTCCTGTGAAGGCAGGCCAGTTTCTTCTGCCATTATGGAACTTCCCCTGGATCTGTGAGCTTCAATAAATATCCCTTCCTCCATAACTGTGTCTGGTATGGAAGTTCATCTCAGCGAACTTAAAGCTGTCTGCTACAGGCAGAGAACTGAATAGGGAGTTCTCAGAGAAGAAATATAAATGACTAACACACACTTAAGAAAATGTTCAACATTCCTAACCATTAGGGAAATACAAATTAAAACAACTATGAGATTCTACCTTTCTCCAGTAAGGATGGCAATCATTAAAAAATCTAATAACAGACTTCCAGCCAAGATGGCGACCGCTTAGCTGCACTGCAAATCGCAGAAAAAGAAAGACAAGACATTAAGCATTCACTGGGTCTTTTAGGGGAGAGCAATCTCCATAAGATTGTCAGTGGGAGGGCATGGGGGGGAAACAGGGAATCACGGATCCCCTCGCGGGCAGGTAGCCCACCCCTCCCCCCAAACAACCACCGTGTCCACAGCAGCGCTGCCACTAGCAGCCGCCACGCACTGAATGATCCCTGCATGCGGAAGCTTAGACTGCTCCGCACACTTGCCCACTCGTCCACTTACTGCTCTGGCCACTGCGTGTTCAGCGTGTCCTGGCCATAACAGGGAATCCCTGATTCCCTCAGGAGCAGGTAGCCCAACCCTCCCTGTATACACAGCGCAGCTGCTTGCAGATCAATCCCTGCATGTGGAAGCTTAGACTGCTCCACCCACTCGCTCATTTACTGTTCCTGCGGCTGCACGTTCAGTGAGCCCAGTCCCACAGCAACTGCCACACAAGCTCAGACTGTGTCTCTTGCTTGTGCCAGCTCAGGTGCCATCCCCTACCTCTCTGCCAAGCCGGGCATCCGCCTTGTCCTGTGGCAGGGGAGCACAGACTGCTTCCAGGTACCAGTGTTCCCAACCAGAGTTTGGGCTGCTTCAGTGCTTGGTGCCTCAGTGTCACTCCTAGCTTGAACGCAGGAAGCTTTGGTGCATTACCACCTGAGAATTCAGGCAACTTTGGCGCCCCTGCCAGGCAGTAGATAGGCGGCTTTGGCAAGTGAGAGCCAAAGCCAAGGCTGCTTGGAAAGTGCCTCAGGCTGCCTCAGATTCTGATTGTGCTTGAGCCCAGACTGATCCACCCACCTACTTGCCCATACACTGTCATGGGCAGACCACAGCACAAAAGAAATAACATGAAAAATCAAATGCAAGAAAATACAGTTAGATCACCCAGTCCTATAATGAACATCCCTAATCAAAACACAGAAGAGGGCTGGAGAGATGGCTTAGCGGTTAAGTGCTTGCCTATGAAGCCTAAGGACCCCGGTTCGAGCCTCAATTCCCCAGGACCCACGTTAGCCAGATGCACAAGGGGACGCACTCATCTGGAGTTCGTTTACAGAGGCTGGAAGCTCTGGCGCGCCCATTCTCTCTCTCTCTCTCTCTCTCTCTCTCTCTCTCTCTCTCTCTGCCTCCTTCTCTCTGTCGCTCTCAAATAAATAAATAAACAAAAAAAGTTTAAAAAAAAAACACAGAAGAGTCATTAGGTTCAGAACACCAAATTGAAGCTATGAGCAAGGAAACCCTGACCAACCTACTGGTAGAACTTGCAGGAAAGCAACAAATGACTGATAATCATGTGGATGCTGCCATCACTAAACTAGAACTAATAGATAAGAAATTGGAAGGAATAGCCGGGCGTGGTGGCGCACGCCTTTAATCCCAGCACTCGGGAGGCAGAGGTAGGAGGATCGCCATGAGTTCAAGGCCACCCTGAGATGACAGAGTTAATTCCAGGTCAGCCTGGACCAGAGTGAGACCCTACCTCAAAAAAAAAAAAAAAAAAAAAAAAAAAATTGGAAGGAGTTCAAAGAGAGTTAAGAGATTTGAGGGAGAGTGAAAAAAAGGAAGACCTTAAAAATCAGCTGGCTATGCTAAATGACGACATAAAGAAATGCAAGGATGAATTCCAAGAATCATCAAGAAAATCAGAAAATGATGTGAAAAGGGAGCTTGACAGAGGGATGGAAACTATACATAGAAAAGTGGTAGAAAATGCAAACTTAATTGAAAAAGTCCAAAACTCTCTAGAAGCTCTCAAGAATAGAGTCAGCCAAGTGGAGGATCTGGAAGACAAGATGGAAGAAACAGAGAGTTTAAAAATTTCAGTAAGTTCAAAAGTTCCTGTGAACAGAACATGAAGGAATTGTGGGATACACTTAAACATCCTAATATCAGGATCATTGGAATACCAGATGGAGAAGAAATTCAGACCAAAGGCATGGAGAAATTATTTAACAAAATAATTGAAGAAAACTTCCCCAGTCTCTTAAAAGAAAGGCCCATCAAGATACAAGAAGCCAACAGAACTCCAAACAGACTGGACCAAAGGAGAAACTCTCCAAGACACATTGTCATTAAGACTCTAAACATTGACCCAAAGAGAAAATCCTAAAAGCAGCTAGGGAAAAACAGCACACCACTTTCAAAGGTAACCCCATCAGAATTACTTCAGACTTCTCAAGGGAAACCCTGAAAGCTAGAAGGGCCTGGAATGAAACACTGCGAAGTCTAAGAACCTATGGCTTCCAACCCAAACTACTCTACCCAGCAAAGTATCCCTCATAATAGATGGAGACAGAAAAACTTTCCATGACAAAACTCAGCTTTACAATCATATAAACACAAAACCACACCTACAGAGAGTATTTCAGGAAATTCTCCACAGAGAAGAAACAAATAATCAAACTCAATTGCCTACAAGAAGCAGATCACAATAACCAAACTCAGAGTAGGCACAAAAAACTTCAAAGTCCATGAAAACACCAACCCACATTTACCATCACATATGGCAGAGATCATATCAAATCTCACAGTCATCACCCTAAATATTAATGGCTTTAATCCACCCATCAAGAGACACAAGCTAACAGGATAGATCAAAAAACTAGACCCCTCAATCTTTTGCCTTCAAGAAGCCCACCTCACCACTAAAGACAGACACCTCCTCAGGGTGAAAGGGTGGAAACCAATATTCCAAGCAAACAGGAATAAGAAACAAGCAGGCATAGCTATATTAATATCGGATAAAGTAGACTTCAAACCAAAAATACTCAAAAAAGACAAAGAAGGCCACTTCCTACTTATCAAGGGAACAATCCATCAGGAGGATATTACAATCATAAATCTGTATGCACCAAACACAGGGGCACCACAGTTCATAAAACAAAACCTACTTGACAATAAAACAGAAGTAACCACCAACACCATCATAGCTGGGGACTTCAATACACAATTATCAGTAATAGACAAATCATCCAAACAGAAACTCAACAGGGAAGTAAGACAGCTCAACAAAACCATAGATCACTTAGACCTAACGGACATCTACAGAACTTTCCATCCCAAATCCACAGACTACACATTCTTCTCAGCAGCCCATGGAACATTCTCTAACCTCCACATATTTAGGAAGATTGACATAATTCCCTGCATGATATCAGACCACAATGCTATATTGCTAGAAATCAACAACAAAAGACCCACCAAGAATCCCAACGGCACCTGGAAACTGAACAGCACACTTTTAAACAATAAATGGATAGTGGATGAAATAAAGACTGAAATTGCAAAATTTCTGGAATTGAATGACAATGAGAACACATCATACCAAAATTTATAAGACACAATGAAGGTGGTCCTCAGGGGAAAATTCATAGCATTCAATTGGAGAAACAAGCAAGGGTGCTGTTTTCCTGATGAACCGGATACCAGCACAAGGGGGAAGGAGATCAACACAGAGAAAAATCAACTCCTACCAAATCAGAGATCCAGAGTCTCAGAGGCCCCCAACACCTCATCACTGAAGCAGAGCAAAAATGAACCCAACATGGCTCAGGGAAATTTTGCGGAAGAGGGGGCAGAAAGAATGTCAGAGCCACATGTTGGGTCATGATATGCAGAGACATTTATCTTACACATAACTGTGGGCTAACTCCACAATTCATGACCCATATACCTCAACAAGGAGGGGCCAAGGGGAGGGGGTAGGTCACGGATGAGCCTAATAATGGTATGAAACTGACTGTATTTGCTGAATACAAAACTAATTAATAAAGAAAAAAATCTAATGACAACAAATGTTGGCAAGGATGTGGGGAGAGGGGAACCCTCATCCACTGTTCGTGGGAATGTAAACTTGTACAACTACTATGGAAATCAATATGGAGATTCCTGGAAAAGATGAACATACAGCTACCAACAGACCCAGTTATTCATTTACTGGGCATTTATCCTAAATGCTCCATGCTTCACTACAGAGATATTTGCCCAACCATGTTTTTCCTGATCAATTCATTATAGTTAAGAACTGGAATCAACCCAGGTACCCATCATTGGAAGAATGGATAACAAAGTTGTGGTACATTTACACAATGGAATTTTATTCAGCAGTAAGAAAAAACAATACAATGAAATTTGTAGAAAAAAATAAACAGACTTGGAACCAATCATATTCAGGAAACTCACACAATTATAGAAAAGCAAACACCACATGGTCTCACTTATCTGCAGTTCCTAACCTGGACCAGCTAGAGTTGCTGATATATCTGACAGCACCTCAAGGCCCAGACAATAGGGATGGAAGGGTTTGGGGGAAGGGGATGGTGGGGAAAAATAAACACAAAACTAAATCCAAAATAAACTGGTACCATACAAACTTTTATCTTTGGAGATAGATTAAAAAATATAACCTTCAAAAGCAGTAAGAGGGGAGCATCTGAAAAGAAGGGTCTTGTAGAGGGTGGGATGAAGCCTAAGCTTAATTTTTTTTTTTTTTTTTTTTTTGGTCTCTGGCCTGTAACTCCCAGGACCAGAAATCCATTGTTACCCCTAATGAGCCATTGATCGGAGAGACCTACAAGGTCCCCAAAACAAGACAGGCTTCTCTCAAAGCACTTGATTACCCGCCTGAAGCAAAGGTTAGACACTATTGCTGAAGACACCATACGCTGCCAACACAGCGCATGGAGAGACCTGGCTAGAATCCAGAAGTGAGCCAGTCCCCAGTTGGCCTGTCTAGTGCTGGAAAGCACTACATGAACTACTGGGGGAAAGTGGCCAACAATGGTGTGAGCAACCAGAGGTCTAAGCTACTCAGAAACAAACACCCTGACAGGATGTACATGCCAGTGCAATACTGGCGCACAGCCTTGGTAGGTAACAAATAGCTTTCTGATTGGCTAAGATATCTGCTCAGCGTAAAGGAACCCATATCTGGAATTGAGAACCAGATCAGAATCCTATGGAGACAAAAATTATGCTCTCCAGTGTCAAGCTCTCACTAGTCTTTGGCTAAAAGGGGTTACATACATCAAATTCTCCCTAAATTAATAATGCTTATCCCATTTAAACTATGCTAACTTCACTCTGTTGGAGAATCTGTTCTTTTTCAGAAGATAGAGAGACCCCAGGAGATAAACTACCCCTTGCACTTCAGCCAAGCCACAGCTAAAACCACAGAGGAATTAAGGAGATGAGCAAGAGTGCTACTTCCATGCTGAACCTGATAATCAGTGCCAGGGTGAAGAAGACAGACCCTGAGGATACTCAATACCTACCAAAGCAGAGATCCAGTCTCCTAAGAGTTCATCACTGAAGTAGACTTAAAACTCACCCACCACGGCTCAGGGAATTTTGTGGAAGTGGGGGTGGGAAGACTGTAAGAGCCACAGGTTGAGACATCATGCCCAGAGGCATTGCCTCCCCCCATTAACTGACTGCTACTCCCACAACTCATAATCCCCAACCCCATGGGGAATACCTCCAACCCTGCTGAGGAGCGTCTCCACTGGAGTGGGGGCTGGGATGAGGGAAAATAGGGTACCAACACATGATATATTCATACAAAATATGTTGTTAATTATAAGAAGAAAAAATATTTTAAAAAACCCAACCATTTGCAATAACATGGATGAACCTAAGGAATATTGTATTAAGTGATGTAAACCAGGCACAGAAAGGTGAATACTATATGATATTGCTTATACACAAAATAAAAAAAAAAAAAAAGAGTTGAGGGCTGGAGAGACTGATTAGCAGTTAAGGCGTTGGCTTGCAAAGCCAAAGGACATCGGTTCGATTTCCCAACACCCATGTAAGCCAGATGAACATGCGTCAGGAGTTCATTTACAGTGGCTGGAGGCCCTGGCACACCCATTCACACTCTCTCTCCCTCCCTCCCTTCCTCCCTCCCTCCCTCCGTCCATCCCTCTTTCTCTCTTGCTTTCTCAAATAAATAAATAATTTTTTTTTTTTTTTTTGGTTTTTCGAGGTAGGGTCTCACTCTAGCCCAGGCTGACCTGGAATTCACTATGGAGTCTCAGGGTGGCCTCGAACTCACAGCGATCCTCCTACCTCTGCCTCCCGCTGCTGGGATTAAAGGCGTGCGCCACCACGCCCGGCTAAATAAATAATTTTTAATAAAAGATTTGAAGTCATAGGAAAAGAATAACATGGAGATTTCCAGTGAAGGGATTGAAGAAACATTGATCAAAGGACAGACATCCCAAATTTCAGTTCAACAGGAAAAATACATTCAAGAGGTTGGCTGTACATTAGTGATGACTATAGCTTTAGCAACACAATGTATACTTGAAAAATTCCCAAGAGAGATATTAAATGTTCTTACCACAAAATGATTGTAATTGTGTGAAATACTGTATATGTTTAATAGCTCAATGTAGTCATTCTATGACATATGCATATAACAAAATACCCTACTGTATACTATAAAGATATATAATTTTTCTCAGGAAAATAAATAAATGTTATTATTATATGTACAAAAGGTGAAACAATGTTAATACTTCACATTTTGGGGAAGGAAGCAAAAAATTTCATTTCAAAGATGCAAGCCCAGGGAATTATAAACTCTGTTTATGCTGCTCCACGTAATGGTACCAATTTGGACCCATGCACTTGGTTATGCTATGAGAATAGATTCAGTAAATAAGTTTACTTACTATTGTGCTGTTGTTTTAACAGTCAATACCCACAATTTAAAATATTTTTTAAATTCCATAATAATGCAACCATATATTCACTGATGCTGAAAAACATGACCAAAAATCAATATCTTTTGAACTACTATCAAGACATAGCATGCTGTTAATTTAGGTACAGACTTGGAGCTATTAGAGATAATGCTCAGGACATAAACCCAGCCTCCAAGCATCAATAAGAGATGATGGCTAGAGATGTATGAGGCATGAAGACACTCCCCCTTCCACTTTGTTTTTTATTCTTTCTGTTCAGAAAACAAGTCCTGGATGATGTGCCCTCTAAAGGATGTAGGCTCTTCAAAGCCCCATTTCTGCAAACAAACACCACTGCCACCCTAAATTTTCAACCTTGATACCAAGACTAGAGCCATGAAAGACCATTCCCAATGACTACACTTATTCAGGTGTTTTGCCCATAGGTAACTTTCTATTCAAGAGTAAAATGAGAAAATATTGGCATGCTTTAACCAAGGTATTAACTTAACAGCTCTCTGTCTTCCATTAAAAGACAGTACTGTCAAATCCATCACTTAAAAAGGTATTTGCAAATGCTTCTCCAGTAATTCCACACTGGAAACTGCCTGTTGAAAATCTCAGCTACTATTAATTTTGCAATCCCACTGAGCCCCATGTTAACAAAATAAAAGTGTATTAGTTTTGCTTTTATTATGTGGTAAGTGTGGACCACTTTATAAAGCTATTTGTTTATTTGTGGCTGCTATGTTTGTTCTGAATTATCCAAAGAAAACAAATACTGACTTTAAAAAAAATAATCCAAACAGTGAAGAGAAATAAAAACAACAAACATTTTCATGCCTACCATGTATAAATCAACATGGCATATTTAAGCTTAAAATTTTCACCAAATGAACACTAATATGCAATCTAATAAATTACTACAAACTCTAACTGAAGTTCACTTATATGCACTGCTAGAAACAATGGTCAGGATAATTTTCTCAACCTCTTAAACACTGTTATTCAGTAAAGTAGTCTAAATCATTGTTAATTATTAAAATTTACTTTGAAGGCCAGGCTGGGTAGTGTATGCCTACAAACCCAGCACTTGAGGGGTGGTGATCAAAGGATCAGGAGTTCAAGGCCAGACTCAGCTACATAGTGAGTTTAAGACTATCCTCAGGTCTCAGCTACATGACAGTCTATCTCAATTTAAAAAAAAAAAACTAAAATTACCTCCAAGAGGGAATTTTATTATTTGCTTGTTATTTGAAACTTTATTTATTTAATTTATTTTTAGTTTTTCACCTCCCTATAATTCCCTACAATTGCCTTCTTTCTGCCTTCTTCCTTTCTTCTGCCCTTTTTCATCGTCATTTTTTGTTTGTTTTTGCTAGCTCCTCTCTTGGAAAGTTAAATTTACAAAATAGCTGTGCAGCACAATTAAAATCAGATATGTTCCCTAAAAAGGCTTTGGGCTTTCCCAAATGAATCAATTAATGAACTATCATTTGCTATTTCCAGCAGGCATATTATCACCTCTGCAACCTTTAAGAATTTATAAAATACAAATACCAGCTCTTAATGTAAGTATTAGATCTCAAGGATTCAACATGCTTCCATGTATTTGTATAAAAGTCCACTTCCTGGTATTCATACCCGGAGTCCCAAGGTCTCCACAAGTATTGAGATAGTGTGAGGAAAAGGTTCCATTTTGTTCCACTTACACTAAATGCAATCTAGCATTTTCTGAGTACAGACAATAAAACATAACAGTACTTGCAGAAGATCCTGTACTTCTGTCACCAAAAGAACATTACAGATACTCTGTTCTCACATGCAAGCTATTGCAAGACATGCTAAAATGTCATTTTCATTTATCACTGTTTCAGCATTACAGTAGTCATGATGCGGCCATACAATCTTTCGGAATCACATACTACTTTTTATTACTTGTAAACTGTATTTCAATGTAGTCCTTTGTCATTTTACTGATTTTGTTTTATGAATTGAAATATAAGGGTTTGTAGGTTCCCTTGCCAAACGGCTTCATTCCTCAGAAATGGGACCCAAGTAGAACAAAGCAACCATCATACCATGTACCAGTAAAGCAGTGCAAGCCCACACAGGCTGAGTGCTGTAATTTGGATATGAAGTTTCCCCTCAAAAGACTCATATACTGGGCTGGAGAAGATGGTTTAGCAGTTAAGGCATTTGTCTGCAAAGCCAAAGGACCCAGGTTCAATTCCACAGGACCCACATAAGCCAGATGCACAAGGAGGTGCATGCATCTGGAGTTCATTTGCAGTGGCTGGAGGCCCTTGGTGTGCCCATTCATATCCCCCATCTCTCTCTCTCTCTCTCTCTCTCTCTCTCTCTCTCTCTCATAAATAAATAATATTTTTTTAAAAAGACTCATATATTGATGGCTTAGTCTCCAGATGGTGGTGCTATGGAGAGGTGAATGGACCATGAGAATGCTGACTTTATGAATGGATTAATGCACTGATGAGTTCATAGCTGAATGGGATATTAACAGATAGGGCCTAGTTGGAAAAAGTAGGTCAGTAGAAGTGTGGCTTTGAAGGATATATTTTGTCCCTGACTTGCCCCCTCCCTAGATTAGCTCTACTTCCTGGCCATAGTGAGATAAGCAGCTCCTCCTCTCAAGCTCCTGCTAGCTGCTGCGCCTCAGGACATAATCAATGGATCCAGACAGAAACCTCTGAAATTGTGAGCCTATGCAAATCTTTCCTACTTTAACTATTTCTCTTGGAAATTTGTCATAGGGATGAAAAGTTGCTTAACATAGTATGTAATTGCCTCAAATTATTTAAAAAATAATTATAATAATAATGAAGATATGGCACATTTATACAATGCAGTTCTACTCAGCAGTAAAGAAAAATGAAGGTATGAAATTAGCAGGAAAGTGGATGGGTCTGGAAAGGATTATACTAAGTGAGGTAATCCAGGCCCAGAAAGCCAAACGTCACATGTTCTCTCTCATATGTGGATCCTAGCTACAGATGACTGGACTTCTGTGTGAGTAGAAAGAAAACTCAGTAGCAATGGCCAGTAAGCCAGAAAAGATATACAAAGGGAAGAGAAAGGAAAGGAAGCGGGTCCTTAATAGGATGGTATTGTATATATGTAAGTAGAACAATAGATTAGTGGGGGTGAAAAGGCCCAAGTGAGGTCAGGGGAAGAGATTGAGTAACGGAAAGGAGGGAGGGCTAATCAAAATCTAAGAGGATATAAATAAATCATATGGAAACCTACTTTTTTGGACAATGGAACATGCAGGAGCCATAGATTGTTGCTAGAAAATTTTCAGTGCCAGGAATGGGATTCCATTTCCAGTGAGTTTTTGGCGAGGGAGGTCCCTGATGCCCCCAAAACATTATAGACCATTGCCAAGGCCCTTGGTTTCCCACCAGGAATAGATGGTAAGACTCTATTTCTAAAGACTCCACATATTTGGGCTGCAAGGCCACTGAGAAATCCTGCTGGAACTGATAACCTCCTCCATGTAGACCAGCTGACAGCCAGAAGAAGCCATTCTACATGCAGTTCAATGGGAGAAAGAGAAATCACCAGTGAAGATACTCAACAGTGGACACTGCAAATCTTAAATTTTGCCAGCCAGGCTGAATGAGCCAACAGGTGCAATAGTGGCACATCTGTCATGGTGGAAACCAACTGCCTTGTAACTGGACTGGAGGCCTGCTCCATGGGAAGGAATACATCCCTGATACTGAAAACTTAAAACAGGGGTAGTCATGAGCCCTGGGGGTGTCTGCTGCTGTCTGGCTAAATGTATATCCTATCTTTATCAAACTGCCCAGTGAGAACTTCTCTTAATGTTCATACACATATATTAATGCTACTCTCACTTTTGGTACAGAACCTTCTCTTTTCAGATGTCAGTGACCTTGGGACGACTCAGAAGGCAACATGGTGCTGGAAAGAAGTGACAGGAATCCTCAGCACTGCAGTATCTCCATCACACCTTCCAAGGCTCAGGGTCTATTGTGGAAGAGGTGGCAGAAAGAATGTAAGAGCCAAAGGAATGGTAGGACTCCTTACAATGTGCTTCCCCCAGACACAAAATGGCCTGGATATCCATGACCTCACAGTGCCTGACACTACCTACATAAGACCATCATAATAGGAGGAAAAGATAATGACATCAAAATAAGAGAGAGACTGATTGAGAGGGGGAAGGGATATGATGGAGAATGGAGTTTGAAGGGGAAAAGTGGGGGGAGGGAGGCCATTAATATGGAATCTTTTTTATAATCATGGAAGTTGTTAATAAAATAAATAAATAAATAAAATTTGTGGTGAATAAAGGACTTTTACAGAGGAAAAAAGAAAATTGTTATAGCTATATATATTTTCATATTATATATATTTATATATCATATATATATATATATACACACACACTTCTACTTGCTGCTATAAGGAATACCATAAATCTGTTGGCTTCAAACAACATAAACCTATTGTATTACAAGACCAAAATTGAGTAGGCTAAAATTAAGTTAGCAGCAGGGCTGCTCTTTCTGGAAGTTCTATGGAAGAACCCATTTCCTCACATTTCCCAGCTTCTATAGATGTGGCTTGGGCTGGAAGGATTGCTTAGTGGTTAAGGCATTTTCCTGCAAAGCCAAATTACCCTGGTTCAATTCCCCAGGACCCATGTTAGCCAGATGCACAAGGGGGTGCATGTGTCTGGAGTTCTTTGCAGTGGCTGGAAGGCCCTGTTGCGCCCATTCTTTCTCTCTTTCTTCCTCTCTCTCTCTCCCCCTCTTTCTCTGTCAAATAAATAAATAAATAAAAATAAAATATAGATGTGGCTTATGGTCCTTTCCGTCTACAAAGCCAATCATCATACCACTCCCACCTAGGTTTCTATTGCCACATCTTTTCCTCTGACTTGACTTTCCTACATCCTTCTTTCACTTGCAAGGACTATTGTAATCATGGTGGGCCTAACAGGATGATCTAAAATCACTTCCCTATTTTGAGGTCCTTAGTCACATATACAAAAATCCGTTTCACCATATAAGTTAACATATTCACAGGTTCTAGGGCTTCTAATGTAGGTCTCTAAGAAACTGTTATTCCTTCTACCATAAGGCATTGAAAAAAATGCTTTACATAGCAAAACAATGCAATGGGTTTCAAAATATCACGACTGTTCACAAAGAATTGTGGAACTCTGGCTTCAGAGTTCAAGGTCATAGAGCCAGCAAGAGCAAAAACAAGATTCAGTCCTCTTACCAGCGAGGCTCTAACAGTCACCCTGTGGACTATTATCATTGGGACATTTCACACGTGCCTTATCTTATCCTTTAAAATCTAAGCTTGTAGGTTAGACCATGCATTGCTTCGACAGATATTGGTCTAACCTACTTAGCAGCAAATAACTTGTTGTGATGCCCACACAAGTGCAGTGGTGGCACACAGCCATGGTGGGGAACCAACTGCTCTCAATTCGGCTAACTGATCCCCTCACTGGTATGAGACCCACAGCTGGAGCTGGGAAACAAGTCAGAACCATATCCAAACATAAACCCACTCTCCAATATCAAGCTACCGTCAATTGTGGGCTACAAGAGGGCCTACACCTATTAAATTCTCTATTAAAAAAAAAAAGGTTATCTCATTTGTCCTGATGCTAACTTACTCTCCATTGGAGAATCTGCTTCTCTTTTTCAGATAGATGTAGATCCTAAGGAGAGAGCCACCCCATCATACCTCAAAAGGGCCCCGGCTGAAACTAAGAAAAATTGGAGAAACAAGCAAGGGGGCTGTTTTCCTGATGAACCGGATACCAGCACAAGGGGGAAGGAGATCAGCACAGAGAAAAATCAACTCCTACCAAATCAGAGAGCCAGAGCCTCAGAGCCCCCCAACACCTCATCACTGAAGCAGACCCAACATGGCTCAGGGAAATTTTGCGGAAGAGGGGGCGGAAAGAATGTCAGAGCCACATGTTGGGTCATGAGATGCAGAGACATTTAGCTTACCCATAACTGTGGGCTAACTCCACAATGCATGACCCGTATACCTCAACAAGGAGGGGCCAAGGGGAGGTGGTAGATCATGGATGAGCCTAATAATGGTACCAAACTGACTGTAAAAATAAAATAAAATAAAAAATAAAAATGAAAAAAAAAAATCTAAGCTTGTTTTTCTTATACTCTTGAGGCACACCTTCCCTTACTATCTGGTACGAAACTTCACACTTTCTTTCATGGTTTTCTAAGACATTAACACTTGCACTGAAGTGTCCAGTTAGTCAATAAATTTTATTTTAATTACACAGTATCAACCTCACCTTAGTGGATATATAACAGATAAAGAAGCCAAAGGAAAAGACCACTGGGCAAGTTTTTCACTCTTTAGAAAACCTAGTCCCCATGCTTCTGCTCCTCAATTCCATATCTTTCATGTCACTCAGAGAAGGAGCCAAAGTCCACACAATAGGCTGTATCCTCAGGGGTGGGATGCATAGTATTTGTTCCCTTGAACCTTGGCCCTTACCATCTCTTCCTTCCCTTTCTCCTTAATGGCTTTGCACTTGCAAGGTGGCCATCTGGAACACTGTGTCTGTTACCCTCATATCTTTATGAAATGATCTCTGTTCAGCTAACTCTTCTCTAATGACCCTATCTGAGAGAACTACTTCCTCTACACATTTCCTGCCCTGGATTTTTTTCCCTTACAACACATCACCATTCAATGTTGACTTTTTCCTGCTTCCCAGAATGTGAAGAGCACCTGATACACACCCACTATCCAAACATTTGTTGAATGGGTAAATTAATGAGGTAAAGGTATGCCATGGAAACAAATGTCTTTCTTTTGTGATAAGTAATAAATACCATGAAAAAATAAACCTCAAAATTATATAGTTACAATTTCCCTATTTGAGGTATACCAGTCAAGTTAACAGCTTGAGTAGAACAGAAAGAGGAACAAATTGATAAGAAATTTCACCGCAAAGCATAGAAGCTACATGGCAGTGTTGTATAGGTACAAAGTTGAGCTGCGGGCAGATGACATAATTAGGTCACTAGGGGCAAGAACGCTTAGAAATGCTAAAGAAATCTACATGACTTCTCAAGTCAGCAGTGGCACCTCCTAGCTTCCTCTGGATCAAAGCCAGTCTCTGCAAACTCTTCTCAGCAGCATCTTTGCTTCTAGAAATTTCAGTGCAGAGCTTCCATCTTGGTTATCTTCACATATCCCTTTTAAAAAAATTGCGTGATGCTTACAACATACATTTCAAGTTGCCCTTTCACATTATGCCAGAAGTGCATGAAAATTATTGTTTCCCCATCATAGGCAATATTATTAACAAGAAACACTCCTAAGAGATTTGTAGCTTTCATTACATACAATATTATCAGGTGTTCTACAGTAAGAAACTACAGGGCAAAAAAACAGGTGAACATACACTACACACACAAAGGGCTACATAGTCCATGTGTTTTTAGCTTGGGAAATGACTATGGATTGGAATGGAAGGAATTCCCCATCAAGAAGTCCTATATCTCCTACCAAAAGCTTTACCCTGATTCCTCCCATCACCAGGATGGTTAACCAAAGTCAGCCATGAAAGTGACAGGAGAGGTGAGGGCTGTAATTCAGTTGACAGAGTGCTTATGTAGCATAAAGCCCTATTTGATCCCTAGTACCACATAAATTGGGTATGATAGTGCATGCCTGTTATATCAGCACTTGGGACACATAGGCAGGAGGATCAGAAGTTCAAGGTCATCCTCCATTACATGTGAATTTTTGTCCAGCCTAGGATACATGAGACCCTGTCCCAAAAAATAAAAAGGGGCTGGGGAGACCGCTCAGTGGTTAAAGGCACTTGCTTATAAATCCTGGTGGCTTGGGTTTAATTCCCACCACCCATATAAAGCCTGACACAAAAAGTGGTGAATGTATCTGGTGTTCATTTGCAGTGGCAAGAGACTGGTGTGAACATACACATACATCCAAAGAAAAAATATTTTAAAAATTAAAAAGTGGAGCCGGGCGTGGTGGTGCACGCCTTTAATCCCAGCACTCGGGAGGCAGAGGTAGGAGGATCGCTGTGAGTTCGAGGCCACCCTGAGACTCCATAGTGAATTCCAGGTCAGTCTGGGCTAGAGTGAAACCCTACATCGAAAAACCAAAAAAAAAAAAAAAATTAAAAAGTGACATGAGGGGAGGATGCTTAACAGAAATGGACCAAAGAAGCTAGGTTTAAGCAGAGGCTTGAGTGGGGTGGGGAAATGAGCCCTTCTCTTTTGGGTATGGCAAGGCTCATTCATGGTAAATGACTGTGGTAGAAAAATATGTCCACGCCATTTGGGAGCACTGAAACAATCTAAAAAAACTAATTCACACTTAAATTGGTGATAAAGCCTATCAAATATTAATAATTAAGCAAGTAGTAAACATTTTATAATACCATTTAGATACAAATGCTTCCAACAGTCATGGTCTGTTTAAGTTAGCACCTATTCAAGCTTCATTAATACCTTTTCATACTAAGTGTCCCCTGCTTCTTAAAAATATCATTCAAATTCCAGGCTTCCATTCCTGCCCTGAGGCTTCTCTTTCCCACCTCTGCTAATCCATCAGGTGAGTTAACTTTAAAATCCATTGATCCTCACCACAGAATATTGTTACAACTACAACACAGGTGGCTAGAGGTTTGGGAAAAAAGAGGAAAATCTCAAGAAAGAAACTGTACAAAGTGAGAAGAATTTGCAAATGACAGACCATCATCTACAGAAGTCATAAGACACTGAGTTGGAGGGGACTGAGAGACCCTTGTTGGACCCACCATGAAAATGAAGCACTTGGTCTGGAGAGATGGCTCAGCAGTAAAGGTACTTGTCTTCAAAGCCTAATGCCCTGGGTTCAATTCCCCAGTACCCACGTAGAGTTGGATGCACAGAGTGGTGCATGTGTCTGGAGTTCATTTGCAGTAGCTGGAGGCCCTGGTGTACCCATTCTCTCTGTCTCTTTTCCCTGTTTTTCTCTGCTTACAAATAAATAAAAATATTTTAAAAAGAAAAGAAGGAGCTGGAGAACTGGCTTAGTGATTAAGGCGCTTGCCTACAAAACCAAAGGACCCAGGTTCGACTCCCCAGTACCCACATAAGCCAGATGCACAAGGGGACACACACATCTGAAGTTCATTAGCAGTGGCTAGAGGCCCTAGCACACTCATTCTCTCTCTCTCTCTCTCTCTCTCTCTCTCTCTCTCTCTCCTTCCCCCTGACTATTTCTCACTCTCTTAAATAAAGAAAGAAAAAGAAAATGGGGCTGGAGAGATGGCTTAGCAGTTAAGGAGCTTGCCTGAAAAGCCAAAGGACCCAGGTTCAATTCCCCAGGACCCACATAAACCAGATGCACAAGGTGGCACATGCATCTGAAGTTCGTTTACGGTGTCTAAAATTCCTGGCGTGCCCATTCTCTCTTTTCCCATTCTCTCTCTCTCTTTCTCTCAAATAAATAAAATAAAAGGGAGCACTGGCTCCATTTACTTATTTGCAAGCAGAGAGAGAAAAAGAAGACAGACAGAGAATGGTCATATGAGGGCTTCTAGCCACTGAAAATGAACTCCAGACACATGTACCACTTTATGCATCAGAATCCACATTGGTACTGGAGAATTGAACTCAGGTCATTAGACTTTGCAGACAAGCACCTTAACTGCTGAGCCATCTCTCTAGCCCTTATATAGATGTTTCAAAATAATTAATTTATTTGATGAGGGAGAGAGAATAGGCCATGCTAGGGCCTCCTGCCACTGCAAATGAACTCCAGACACATGTCCCACAGTCCTGGCAAACCAATGACAGTAGACTTTGCAGAAAAGCCCATTTAACCACTGAGAAATGGCTCCATCATTATCTAGATTCCTTATGTAGCTATAGAAAGAAGCAAAATTATTTTTTACTTTCTTCTGAAGTTCCCATGACTTCCAGATAGAAATTATTATATAAAGGCCATTGTGGATTTTTTTTCCTTCCAAGAGATAATTTGATCCCTCCAGCTAAAGTCTCAAGAAAAGTTGGAGACAGTGAGGCAGACAGATCCTCTGGCAAAAGTGGATGGATAAGTATTCCCTAGGCAGAAAGCAAGGTCTTGCCACTCACTCGGGTTCAAATAATTATTTGAAAGTCAATCAAAAATAAATTAAATGTGCCATTAAAATAAATTAAGGGGGGGCTGGAGAGATGGCTTAGAGATTAAGGCATTTGCCTGCAAAGCCAAAGGACCTCAGATCAATTTCCCAGGACCCACGTAAGTCAGATGCACAAGGGGGTGCATGCATCTTGAGTTGGTTTGCAGTGGCTGGAGGCCCTGATGCACCCATTCTTATTCTCTCTCTCTCTCTCTCTCTCTCTCTCTCAAGTAAATAAATAAATAAATAAATATAAGAGTTTAAAATGAATTAAGTGCTAGAGAGATGGTTCAGTGGTTAAAGGGGCTTGCTTGCAAAGTCTGACAGCCCAGGTTTCATTCTCCAATAACCATATAAAGCCAGATACATAAAGTAGTGCATGTGTCTAGAGTTCATTTACAGTGGCAAGAGGCTCTGGCACATTCATATTCTTTCCTTCACTCTCTCTCCATATCTTTCTTTCTCTGTCAAATAAATAAAAATATTTTAAAAATAAAATAACAAAGACTGAATTAAAACACATCCTTAGTTTCCATCAATAACTAGACACAGAAACTGCCTGATGACACACACAAATACCCAATATGATAATGGAAAAAGAAAGTAAAGTCCTAACACTTCCCCATGTCAAAGAGTCACAGTAGCAAAACTACTTTCCCATCAGAAGAAGGACTAGTTTAACAGCCAATAAGGAAGCTCTGTGGTTTCCCCTTGGGGGCCAAGAGCTGGGCCATATGCCACTCTGAGTCTATTGTCCCTTCCCATCACTAAATAAACTACCAGCTGCCACTGTTCAATTGCTATTAGTTTTTAAAATACAGAATGAAATGAAGTTACTTTCCAAACCTGAACTTACCCTGCCTTACATTCCCCACTTCTGCTATCAACATAATGGCACTGTAATTAGTATAAAAACACAACATCATGCAAGGCTTTCATCTATTAAGGTCCAAATAGAAGGTGATCCTAAAGAGATGCATGCACGCGCACCAAGGATGCCTCTTGATGTACATGAAGACTGCAGTTTCACGATTGCCATGTTCTTGCCTTATTCTTCTCTGGTAGCACAAAGGCACCTGCCTAACAGCTAAATCACCAATGCATGACTGTCACCCTGCACTGTCCCCTCCAGCTGATTTGCTAGAGAATTGAGGGTAGGTCTGCTTCTCAAAGGCCACCTGCTCTGAATTAGCAGATTGGTGAACAGGATGTGTGAAATCACTTGGTCATGAAGGCCATGTTAATTCCGCAGGTACATAGCATGTTGTAGAAACATTCAGCACCTGTAGGGTCAGTATCTACTTTGAACTTGACCCCCAAAGGTTAAATGAAATCCATGCATAGTTGATTCATCAAATGTTGTTGTTCCTACTTTTTGTGAAGAACTCACACTACAACTGGTCCTAGAGAAGATACACCCTACTGCTAATAGCTACCATTAATATAGCCATTACTATATCTGTTTTATGTATAATGTAGATTTCACACTCACAACTATACTCTAAAAGAGCTTGCTATTATTAGCTCCACTTTATAGTTAAGATAGCTCCACAATACATATGAAATAGCAGAGCCAAGATTTGAACACACAGAGTCTGGCTCCATTGCCTGTGCCTTAGATGCCAGATGACACTGCCTGGCTGCATTTGTGGGGACCTGTTTTCTCCATACTTAAGTGAAACACATGGAGTCCTAATATATCCAACACATTTTGAGGCTCTACCCCACACATGACTCTAATGCTAGGCATTGGATAAGAGGAAACAAGTCAGACACATTCTTCTTTCTGCTCTCAGCCCAATGTCAGCCAATAAAACACAATAATCTCACTCTTTTTCAGTTCTTTGGAAACAACAGGTAACTGGAGTTTCCTGTGACCTACTTGTCTTTCGCCCTAGGAAGCAGGTGTCTTCAATCAATAACAGAAAAACTGGCAGCAGCCTTTTCATTGTACGCTCTGCTTTTCTATGGACCACAGCAGGCCAACTCACCTCTGTGACAGTGGTACTGAATATAGATCAAGAGTCAATAGGAGCGGGGCATGGTGGCACATTCCTTTAATCGCAGCACTCAGGAGGCTAGAGGTAGGAGGATCACCATGAGTTTGAGACCACCCTGAGACTACATAGTAAGTTCCAGGTCAGCCTGGACTAGAGTGGAACCCTACCTCGAAAAAAAAAAAAAGTTAATAGGAAAAAAAGATGATGACATCAAATTTAAAAAGAGACTAATAGAGAAAGGGAGGGGATATGATACAGAGCAGAGTTGTGAAGGGGAAAGTGGGGGAGGGGATGGGAGGGGAAGGAAATATCATAGTTTATTGTCTGTAAGTATAGAAGTTGTCAATAAAAAATAAATTAAATAAATAAAGTCAAAATGACTTGTAGAGTGGTATCTGGAAGAAGGTTTCTATGGGATTGATTTATGTTGCCATTAGTTTTGGGTATCCCCTCCCCCACACTCCACCTTCCTCTACCCCTTCAGGGAACATTGCAGAAGAGAGGGCGGAAAGATTATAAGAGACTCAGTGTGGGTGGGAATAGCCTGAGACACCATATTTCCCCCATCCCTGCAGAGACTGACTGAGGCCTCTTGGTACCAACAATTTATACCAATAACCCCACTTAAGACCCTCAGCAGAACTGGGGCTGGGGAGAGGGGGTCTACGTGTGCAACCTTTTATTAAAAATCAATAAATTTTAAAAGGGAGGGCATCAGCCAGATGTGGTGGTGCATGCCTTTAATCCCAGCAGTCGGGAGGCAGAGATAGGAGGATTGTCATGAGTTCAAGGCCACCCTGAGACTACCTAGTGAATTCCGTGTCAGCCTGGGCTAAAGTGAGACCCTACGTTGGGAAAAAAAAAGAAAAAAGAAAAAAAGAAATGGTGAGGAGTGAAAATGTTCACTGGGAGTGGTGGCGCACGCCTTTAATCCCAGCACTCAGGAGGCAAAGGTAGAAGGGTCGCAGTGAGTTCAAGGCCACCTTGAGACTACATAGTGAATTCCAGGTCAGCTTGGGCTAGAGCAAAAAACCTCGAAGGGAAAAAAAAAAAGTAAAAGTGAGGACTGGGGAGATAACTCAGTGGATTAAGTGCTTGCCACACAAATATGAGGCCCCAAGTTCAGATCCCAGTACCTACCTACACAAAATGCTAGGAATACTGGCATATGCCTATGATCCCAGGGCTATGAAAGTAGAGATAGAACAATCACGTGGGCTTGTTGGCTAGCTTTTCTAGCTGAGTAAGTGAAGACTGTGCTTCATGAGAGAACCTGTCTTAAAACGAAGGTGGAGAGCAATAGAAGATACCTGACATCACTTCTGGCCTCCACATGCGCGCATGCGTGCACACACACAGACATGTGCATGTAAACTTACACATATATTACACATATACACATAAAATATGCATACATGCCACACACATATACATATGGAAAAAAATGAACAAAGAGTCAAATTGGGCTGGCATGTTTAATTGCATTACTTCCTCCACTCACCCACCATGCCCTGTGCCGTTTAATATTTTTCATATCCAGCATCAGGAACTCTGCAATAGTTTCTGCTGCCATCCACAGAAGAAGTGAGGCCTACATTGTGCCACTCTTTGCCCCAAAGCCAGGTCCCCAGCCCTCTACCATATCCTGACACATGAAAGATTGGGGGTAGGAACATGTGCAGCTCATGATGAGTTGAGGGAGGCCAACAGTCTTCTTTCCACCTCATTAGCTCACCCTCCACTTAATTCATTAGGAAGGTTCACCAAGGAGCACACCAATTTAAACACAAAATACCTAGGAGGAAAATAAAAATAAAATTTCTCCCTTAAATAGACGTCCCACCCCTACCATAAGCTATCCTTGTTTTTTGGAGAGGGGGTGACCAGTGGAGCCCAGCTAGCCAGGCCAGGAACATCTCATATGCATAAACAGAGTCACAATAAAGTCTATTTTACACACATATAATATTCCTGCTGATAATAATGCATACATGTATAGTTTTCCAGTATAGATTTTTCTTTGGTTATTATTGGAAAATTTTGACTTAAACCACTACATTTCCTTCTCAGACCTCCTAAAAATTGTTTTAACCACACATTGACATAAAGGTGCTAACTCTGTGGAGATTAAAACTGGTCACAAATGCTTTGACACTTCTCTGGTGGCAGATGAGATCTAATATCTCCTCCCTTGAATCTGAACTGGCTCTGTGGCAGCTCTGAATAATGTATTATGGAAGTGACACCATGTAAGGCCCCAAAAGACTGACAGCTCCCATTCCTTGGCTCTTGGAGTAGCTCCCTTTTGTTTCTTTTTCCTTTTCTTTGAGCTGAATTTTTTTTAAGTAATCTTTAATAAGCATACAAAATAATGAGTCCACCTAATCCCAGGCAAAAACAGAAGCTTCACTGGCTGCAGAGCCAAGGTGTCTTCACCAGTGGTTTCAGCAAGGGCCACAGTGATCTGACTCGCACCTCTCTCCAGTTCCATGGCTGCCCATGGATTAGTATAAAAAGCTTTGAATAAAAAAGGGGGACTGGAGAGATGGCTTAACGGTTAAGGCTTTTGCCTGCAAAGCCAAAGAACCCAGGTTTGATTCCCCAGGACCTACATAAGACAGATGCACAAGGGAGTGCATGTACCTGAAGTTCATTTGCAGCAGCTGGAGGCCCTGGCACACCCATTCTCTCTCTCCTCTCTCTGCCTCTTTCTCTGACTCTCTCAAATAAATTAAAAAAATAAATAAATAAATAAATGAAAAAGCTTTGTATTAGTATAAAATTTAACACACAATGTATGTTTTTCAGGTTTGCTAGTCCTGAATCATTAGTCATTTAAATTCATTAACAAAGTTTCTAAAGCATTATTTTTACTATTTTGACGTTAGTATCATCTTTCTAGAAAGGAAACAAACCAGCAACACTGAGATCTTAGATTTCTGTGAACACTGGGGGTGGGGAAGAAAAAAAATTACTACTTCATCTCAAATTCAAGAGCAGCCCAGTTAATCCTTTTTGATCTAAAGCCCCTGAGTGTTTCCCAGTAGTGTTGTGAAATAATTCCTCCTTAATAAACTCTGTTCCCTTCTTGGGAAAACCAAGGGTTGTTCAATAGAAATGCAAAGATTCAAATGGGATTCATCTGAGTCTTGCAAGAATATGATAATAATGTACAAAGCAACATAATTTCCAAATAAGTGAATGATGCCCTAGTTTACAATGTCAAACAGATGCAAAGTTGAAGTGTCACAGTATTTTCATCTCTATTAGTCTTGATTATTATGATTATCTACTACAAAATTGAGAAAACTTTTCCCTGTTAGAACTCTAAAAATAAACTGTGTTAATAAGCACAAGTCTCTTATGTTTTGAATATAAGTGTAGCAGTGATAACCCTCCTCCTTCCTTTACCTTTAAGTCTGTTTTAAGAATGATATCATTTTTTTGTTAATTTCCATAAGGTGCCCCACATTTCTCAATTCCTGCCTATCAGAATAAAGTTCTTCTGAAACGCCAGATTAAATCCCATCTCTCCTTGAAGTTGGACTGGGAGGAAGAAGGGGCTGGGCCTATTCTATTGCTAATTCCTAACCTACTTCTCATTTATACAACACAGGAAGCACCCCTATGCATCTCCCTCCAGTCTCTTACCATCTGTTTTCCACAATGAAACCCTTTATGAGCTAGTCATCTCAGTTGAATATTTACTGAGTGCCCACTAGAGGCAAAGGCAAACTGATAGGTTGATTAAGAGCATAGAGACTGCTCAAGTTTGTGTCCTTCTGGATCCATTGCTTTCTACCAGCAGGACTTTGGGCTAGCTTCTCAATCACTATGCCTCAGTTTCCTCATCTCTAAACATGGAGAAAATAATGGGACCTACACCTCAAAAGCTCTTTAAATAAATTAGCACTTGCAATACACTCAAAACAGTTCCTGGAGTGTAACAAGTATCATTGTCAGCTGTTTTTGTCATTATTATTGTACATTATATTCCTGATTAGACAGAAGTAAATAATACCTAATCCCTTTCTCATATAAGGAACTCATTCACTGACTGAATAAATACTTACTGAGTACCTAGTATATATGAGGCATCATTCAGGGGGTACAACTGAAAACATTTAATGTGAAACAATAAACACTAAAAAAATTGAAAATATAGCAGGAAGGCAAATAATTATGAGTTTTATTTTTAAAAAAGTACAAGTAGTTTTTTAAAAAAAAAACTCAACATGTTTCTCAGGTAGCCAACACTCAGAGTTCAATTATGCTCTGTAACTTCTGATTTACCAAAAAAAAAATGGAACAACAGAACATAGGTTAACATCTATGCAAAATAGTTAAAATTGGCAAAATTCTGGTATATGAGAAGAATAGCTTTTTTTCCAGGCTGGAGAGATGGCTTAGCAGTTAAGGCATATGCCTATGAAGACTAAGGATCCAGGTTTGATTCTTCAGGTCCCATGTAAGCCAGATGCACAAGGTAGCACATGCGTCTGGAGTTCGGTTGCAGTGGCTAGAGGCCCTGGCACACCCATTTTTTTTTCTCTCTCTCCCTCTTTCTGTCTCTAATAAATAAATAAAAATAAATCTTTAAAGAAAAAAAAATAGTTTTCCCACAATACTTGTGTGACCTCTTTTGACCAATGGATATAAACTGGTTTCGGTGAGCATGGCTTCCAGAAAGTTATTGTTTTCCTAACAAAAAATGGCCAGACTCACCTACCATTTACCCACTTCCCTTTGCTCATTCCTATCTTTCCTGCAGACACCTTGCCATAGAAAGGAGGAAAGGAAGCCAGAATGTGGATCTTTGATGGTTTTACCAGCTCTGTATTTCGCCCCTCCACACTGCTTGTTCAGAGGAAAAAATAGACTCACCTGGCTAAATTGCATCCTACATACTAAGCAGATAACAGTTGTTCTAACCAATTGACATACCAAACAGATCTGTGGTTATGGTAGTTTGAATAAATGCCCCCCAACAGATTCAGGAGTTTATTAAAACTTCTTGGATTTCCAACCACTTGGCTGGAGGAGGTGTCACTGGGTAGATCTTAGGGTCCAGCCCTAAAATGTGGTGATGGATTTGACATTCTAATCTAAACATAGGCAAAGTACCTGGAGTTCCTGAAGTGTGCTGTGTGCTGTGGCTTTTTTTTTTTTTTTCTTTTTTCTCTCTCTTCTTAGACCTATAAAAAGCAGGCCAGATTCTTCTGCCATTATGGAACTTCCCCTGGATCTGTAAGCTTCAATAAATCCCTTCTACCATAACTGTGCCTGGTCTGGAAATTCATCTCAGTGACCTGAAGCTGTCTACTACAGTGGTTATGCCTAGGGAGAAAATTGTGTTGCATACTTGAGGCATTGTTATCTGTTTTGGCATTTTTTTAATATATTTTATTTATTTATGTATGTATTTATTTATTTGACAGAGAGAAAGAGGCAGAGAGAGAGAGAGAGAGGGAGAGAATGGGCTTGCCAGGGCCTCCAGGTACTGCAAAGGAACTCCAGATATGTGCACTCCCTTGTGAATCTGGCTTATGTGGGTCCTGGAGAATGGAACCAGGATCCTTTGGCTTTATAGGCAAGTGCCTTAACCTCTAAGCCATCTCTCCAGTCCCTGTGTTTTAATATTTTTAAAGAAGGGTAACTTGTCATAATTTATCTCATGGCTTAACTAATAGAAAAGAGCAATTCTGAATGTCCATATCTAATATATCAGTGTACTCACTACTTTTCATGTCACTGTGACAAAATATCTGACATAAGCAACTTAAGGGAGGAAAGTTATATTTTGTCTCAGTGTCAGAACATTTCAGTCCAATGTGGTAAGAAAGCCATGGTAATAGGATACAAAGAAATGAGACAAGTCACTGTGGCAGCTTTTCACATCACTCTCCTAACATTAAAATGTTCCTAAACACACTTGCCTTGTCTGACTGTTCCCTCTTGGAGAAAACTTCCAGGGTCTGCCAAAAACTACTCATGACCTGTACTCAGACCATGCCCTCCATCTATATTCATCCCGTCAGGCAGCATGTTAGGATAAAGGACCTTATGGCTTTTTAAGCTCTATGTGTAGTAGTCACCCCCAAATGATCTTTAAACTCACCCCCTGAGAGGAAGATGCTGAGTATGATAATGAATATCACAAGCACCACTTTTACTTCTAGTGCCCATCATTACAGGGAAAACCATTCAACCCAAGTCAGAACTATACAGAAACAAACACATCACCAGTAAAGTGCTGTGGCACAGAACAGAAGTCCATGGGCTCTAGACGGAAGCTGCTAATCCTGGAACCTCAGATCTGTCACCTGCTGGCTTAGCATCCTTGGCTGAGCAGGTCACAGGATCAGGTGTCTGTGCCTCAGTGCAAACATGAGAAATAGCAAAACAAACCTCTAGGATCAGAGGGACATCAAATAAGACAGCATGAAAGGTAGAAAATCTGCCTCCATAAACTATGAATGGGTTTATATCATCATATTAATCACTTTCTTCCTTTTTTGCATATGTAGTTTGTGTGTGTGCATGTGTGTGTATGCAGGTGTCTATGCAGATGAGCTCATAGGCATAGGAGAATATCAGGTATGTTTCTATCACTCATCTGCATATTTCCTTCAAAGTCTCTCAACATGAAGCTGTGATTTCCATTGACACTCAATGATTTCGATTCTCTACAAAAGACCTGACAAAATTCACTCAATTTTCCAATCTCTGCTCCTCACAGGACTGGGATTACAGACATGTGTATGCATGCCCAGATATTTATGTGGGTCCTGGGGAATTGAACTCAGAGGGTCTCATATCCCCTCATACTTGTGGCAAGTGCTCCTACCTAAGGAGCCATCTCTCCAGCCCCTAACATTCTTCTTGACTAGACTTAATGTTCCTGAATGTTCTGGTATTCTTAACATGTTCACAGTATTCAGCTAGCATGTCTATGCTAGCATTCAATGAGCTCTGCCAATCATGAAAAGTCTCAAAATACTGCCAAATGGACATGTTGGAAAATGCAAAGCTACATAGGTGACACTGTGTCAAAGAAGATGGCAGAGCTAAAGTACCAGAGTCCCTCCTACTAAAGGATCCCATGGCTTATGGACTCATTCAACACATTAAGCAAACACAGAGCCTTGCAAACATGGCAAAACATACCCCAAGGTACACAGCTACTAAGCAGGAAGTAAGGTTATGCATGAGATGAGAGCTAACATGGACCCATGGCTGGCAACCCTGAGTCACCCAGATAATGCTCTTAATTGCCATCAAAATCATTTCAAATCTCTGAAATTAAAAATGACTTTTAAAAAATTAAAACTGCTATACTAATTTATCATCACATAAAAGTATGTTAACAGGGCTGGAGAGATGGCTCAGTGGTTAAAAGCGCTAGCAAAGCCTGCCAGCCTGGGTTTGATTACCCAGTACCTTGTAAAGCCAGATGCACAAAGTGGCACATACATCAAGTTGTTCACAGCAGCAAGAAACCCTGGCATACCCTTCTCAGTATCTCTCAGTCTGTCTGTCTCCCTCCCTCTGCCACAAACAAATAAAATTATTTTTTAAATATATTAAATAGAGGCCTGGAGAGATGGCTTAGTGGTTAAGGTGTTTGCCTGCAAAGCCAAAGGACCCAGGTTTAATTCCCCAGGACCCATGTAAGCCAGATGCACAAGGTGGCACATGCATCTGGAGTTCGTTTGCAGAGGCTGGAGGCCCTGGTGCACCTATCCCCCCACCCTATCCCCCCCTCATCTCTCTGTCTGCCTCTTTCTCTCTTGCTCTAATAAATAAATAAATAAATATTTTTTTAAAGTATATTAACTAGAAATCCACTCTGAAATGCAAACTTAAATGTTAGCTTTTGTTGAATATAGCTCCTGAGATGAAGAACCCTCAGAGAAAGCATCTTGTGTCACCAAAAAATAACTTTAGAAGATAACGTCCTTTAAAAAAAGGAAAAGAGGGGCTGGAGAGATGGCTTAGCAGTTAAGCGCTTACCTGTGAAGCCTAAGGACCCCGGTTCGAGGCTCAATTCCCTAGGACCCACATTAGCCAGATGCACAAGGGGGCATCCAGAGTTCGTTTGCAGTGGCTGGAGGCCCTGGTGCACCCATTCTCTCTATATATATATCTGCTTCTTTCTCTCTCTGCCTGTCACTTTCAAATAAATAAATAAAAATAAACAAATTTTTTATAGAAAAAAAAAGGAAAAGAAGGAGTGAGGGCAAGTCATATCAGCTGAAGAGATTCAATACATTAAGCTCTGGCCCTAGTTAAGAGAGGATATAATAACAGTAGAACAATTTATCTCCATCATATCCCTTCATCCAGTAATTTAAATATGATTTCTGGCTCTTCATCAACACCTCCAATGAGGGGCAGTCTACAATGAGAGAGATTCCCCTTTTCTTTCCTCTGAGGAACAAGGAAGCCATCACTTTAAGTGATCTGTTTCCTGTGAAAGAAGCGAGGCATGCTCATGAGTGAAACACTCTGTGGAAATATTTGGCATATTTTATATACACAGAATCCCTTCATGTCTCTGTTTTGAATGATATCAAGGCAGAATAGTATCTATCAACTTTCAAATTTTCCCTTTTGTCATTATTAATGATAAAATGGGGATTGACAATGCTATCAACCCAATGCACCTGCTATTTTAATGATTGCCTATGTAAAGCAAAAATGTTGTCTCTTACCTTTTCTCAGCTGGATGGAAAGAACAAGAATCATCCTTTCATTTTCTATATTAGTTACTTTTCTTGTTGCTGTGACAAAACACCTAACAAAAACAACTGAAAGGGACAAAATATTTATTTTGCTTTGTTGTTTGAGGAGATACAATCTCTCATGGTGGCATGAGCATGAGACAACTGGCCACATTTTTTTCCTCCATGGTCAGGAAGCAGAGAGATGAATGCTGATTGTCCTTCCTCCTTTGTTCCTCCTCAGTTAATTAACCCTCTCTGAAAATGTCCTCCCAGATAAGTACAGAGATAGGTAATTCAAGAGCCCAACAATATGATAATCAAAACTAACCATCACATTTACTAACTGAATTGAAAATTCTCTTTTGACCTCAGGTAAGGGTTGCTGTGTATTCTATGTGGGATATGGTTTCTATGTGTCTGAGTTTAACATGCATGTATCTGCTTAGATGCAAACATAATCCACACAGAAAGCATACCTAGTAGATATCACTGCTGTCCTCACGTGAACAGAAAGATGGCATTCAGAGAGGCTAAGGAGCTTCCATATTCACACAACTCACCTTTAGCACTCCATTCCCAAGTTTGATACAAGAGCCCAAAGTTTTTTCCTTTTTGAAGATTTTATGTTCATTTACTTATTTATTAGAGACAAGAGAGAGAAAATGGGCATGCCAATGCCTCTAGACACTGCAAACGAACTCCAGATATATGTGCCACCATGCGCATCTGGTTTACATGGGACCTGGAGAAGCAAACCTGGGTCCTTAGGCTTCACAGGCATGTACCTTAACCACTAAGCCATCTCTCCAGCCCTAGAGCCTATATTTTTTTTATCACTGTGCTATAAAGTGATAAAGACACAGGAAACTTGAAATAAAATCTTACAAGGCTGAAGAAATAGCTTAGTGTTTAAGGCACTTGCCTGCAAAGTCAAAGGACCCAGGTTCAATTCCCTAGGACCCACGTAAGCCATATGTACAAGGGAGCTCATGCATCTGGAGTTCTTTTGCAGTCGCTGGAGGCCCTGGTACGTGTTCTCACTCTCTCTCTCTCCCTCTCTCTCTCTCTCTCTCTCTCTCTCTCCTGCCTATTTCTCTCTCTCAAATAAATAAAGAAAAATAAAACATTTTTTAAAAAAGAAAAGAAATGCCAGGCATGGTGGTGCATGCCTTTAATCCCAGCACTTGGAAGGCAGAGGTAGGAGGATTACCATGAGTTCAAGGCCACCCTGAGACTACATAGTGAATTCCAGGTCAGCCTGGGCTAGAGTGAGACCCTACCTCAAAAAAAAAAAAAAAAAAAAGAGAGAGAGAGAGAGAGACAGAGAGAAGAAAAGAAATAAAACCTTCCAATTATTTTTACCTTCAGTCAAAGCTTTCCAACTCAGTTGCTTCTACTGTTAGGTCAAGGGAGTCAACAAAAATGAGGGAAGCAGACCTGTTGGTGATACAGAGAATGAAAATAGCCCCATCTGGGGGAAGCAGCCAGCAGTAAGCTACAGCAAAAGCTATAAAATAAAAGAACCCAGGATTGTTCAAAATCTAGATTTTTATGTGAAATTTTGTCATTTTTTAAGCAATGCAGCCAATTCAGAAAAGAGCTCCCAACAAAGTATGTGATATGCATGTATAAAAAAAAAAACATTGGGGCTAGGGAAATAGTTCACTGGATAAAATGTTTGAAGACCTGAGTTCATCCCTAATACACATGTAAAAATGCTGGGCATGGTGGCAGGACTAGGAAGATGAGACAAGAGCTTCCTGGCCATCCAGTTTAGCCTAACTGGAAAGCTCTGGACCAATGAAAAGACTGTATCTAACAAGGGGGTGCACACATCTGGAGTTCGTTTGCAGTGACTGGTGGCCCTGGCGCACCCATTCTCCCTCTCTCTCTCTCTCTCTCTCTCTCTCTCTCTCTCTCTCTCCCTCTTTCTCTCTGCCGCTCTCAAATAAATAAATAAAAATAAACAAAAAAAATTTTTAGAAAAGAAAAGACTGTCTAAAAGGAGGTGTACAGTGCTCCTGAGGATGAACGTCTAAGGTTGTTCTCTAATCTTCCACATACATATACACTTGAAAATATTTCAATGGAGCCCATAATTTTGTACAATTAACTTTTCAATAAGTGTTTTAAAACTTTAATCATATAACTGAGATATAACAAAATATATCAATAGACCTAACTTATCCATGTGCTCTCACTCTGAGACCTCTGATTCAAGCTATACCTTAACCAAAATTTTAGTGGGAAGAAATACATCAGTGGCAATAAATACTAATACTTACATTTCACTGCAGTTATCAGCTTGAGCAGCTATAGAAAATTTGAACTTCACTCTCCATTCCCTAGAGACACTTAACCTGTTCTTAATTCATATCTTTTGCTGTAAAATTTTCCTTTGGTCAGTAGAAAATGACCTTGCTGGTTCTATTTATTATTTAACAGAACTCAGTCTCAAAATCCTTGTCATAATCCATAATAAAATAGAAAGAGCAAAACTTAATCTGCTGTAAATGTACAGTAGTTAGCACTCAACACAAAATGTTAATAATATTTCCAGCATGTCATTTGTCTTCCTGGCCTTTTGACCAAGTTGTTTAATGGACTGAGGCACAGAAAATAATGGAAATAATTTAGGCTGAGAAGTTCCCAACCACGTGCCAACCTTGGATTGAATTGCATCCCTAAGGCAAGAGAGGTGCCAAGACTGTAGCTCATGAAGCAGGTCTCACAAGAAAGACCCACCCAAAAGGGTGGATACTTGGAATGCTCCTGAAAGAAGAGGCTAATATTACAAATACAAGCACCAAAATATCTGCCACTCACATGCCTAACATTAGGACTTAGAAAACTTAGGTTATGCCCCACAACAAGACAGACTTCTGTCAAAGCACTCGATTACCCACCTGAAGCAAAAGGTAAGACCCTGTTACTGAAGACACCATATGCTTCTGACACAGAACACTGAGAGACCCGGCTGGAATTTGGAAGGGAGCCAGTCCTCAAATAGTTAGCCCATTAAGTGGTGGAAAGTGCTACATTGGCTATGAGAGGAAAGTATACAACAACAGTGTGAACAAGCAGGGGTCAAAGATACTCAGAAGCAACCAGCCTGACAAGCTGTACACACTAGTACAATGGTGGCACACAGCCTTGGTAGGCAACTAATGGCTTTCTGATTGGCTAAGAGATCAGCTGAGTGGAAAGGAACCCATAGCTGGAGGTGGGAACCCGGTCAGAATCATATCTAGACCAAGATTATGGTCTCCAATGACAAGCTTCCACAAGTCTTTGGCCAAAAGAGGGGTGACATCCATCAAAATGTCCCTAAATTAACAGTGCTTATCCCATTTAACCTGTGCTCACTTCATTCTCCATTGGAGAATGTGTTTTTCTTTTTCAGAAGGTAGCAAGACCAGAGGAGATAAACTACCTCTCACACTTCAGCCAAGGCCCAGATGAAACCACAGAGGAACTGGTAAAATGAGCAAGAGTGCTGCTTCCATGGTGAGCCTGACAATCAGCGCCAGGGTGAAGGAGACAGATGCTCAGGATACTCAACACTTAACAAAGCAGAAATGCCAGAGGCTCCTGAGAGCCTACCACTGAAGTAGATTTAAAATATACCCACCATGGCTTAGGGAATTTTTTGGAAGAGGAGGTGGAAAGATTGTAAGAGCCACGGGTTGGGACAGCATACCCAGCAGCATTGCTTCCCTCCCCAGTGACTAAAAGCTGCTCTTACAACTCATAGCCCACAAACCCATGCAGAATACCAACAACCCCGCTGAGGAGGGCCCTCAGCGGAATGGGGGAAGGGAGGAGGGAAACGATGGTACTAACACATGATGTGTCCATGCAAAATATATTCATAATAAAAAAGAAAAGTTAGGTTATGAATCTAAACTTTTGTGCCTAATACATAATGGCAATAATTGAATCGTATGTGGTTTTTTTTTTTTTTTGGTTTTTCGAGGTAGGGTCTCACTCTAGCTCAGGCTGACCTGGAATTTACTATGTAGTCTCAGGGTGGCCTCCTACCTCTGCTTCCAGAGTGCTGAGATTAAAGGTGTGTGCCACCACACCCAGCTTTAAAAAAAAATGTTTTTTTTAATATCTTGCAAGTCCACAAGACTTACCCAGCACCTAGATCTCTAAATTAATGTTAATTGCATGTGTTAAACATTGCAGTATGACCCTAAAATTAAATAAAGCACAAAAATTATTTTCAAGAACATTTGCCTTCTAAAGTCTTTTCTTTCAAAGAAGAAATCTCACACACAGCTTCTGGGATTGTTATGTGGAATGACTACTGTGGTCAGCCATCTGCCAGCATTTTGTGACATTAAATCCTCCTCAGAGCTCAGCAGTCCTTCCTGTCTATATATCCCAAAGAAATTCTTAAAGAGGTCCGTCCAGGGAGAGATATGTGGAAGGTCACCCAGGGTCTTTGTTGTTTTGGTTTGGGGGACAGCAGGGAATTGAAGCCACCTAGGTCTCCATTAGTAAAAGAATGACAAAATTTCCTTGATGAACTGTTTACTCTGGAATGTTCTGAGCCAAGTGGAATCTTAGTGCATTGTTTACTAACTTGGACACACTTTCCCACATGCATGTTGAAAAAAATGCACTTTAGCAGACATTTATTCAATATTTGTTTATTCTGTTAGCTTACCAAGGGGAAAAAAATCTTATTTCATGGAATAAAAATAAGAGACTTATGCTTATCCTTCAGAAACAAGTTCCCGGGAAGAAAGAATATCACAGATAGCTTTTAACACAATAATGAAAGCCATCAGAGATATGTGTGTCTGTGCCATACAAACTCCCAAGGTACCAGCAGCTATGCAAAGGACACAGGGAATGAAGGACACCAGACTTAAACTCCCATGAAGGGTCCTACTCTGGGCCCAGCACAATACCTTCAGAGAAAATGCCACAACCTTGGAAGTCTGAAAATATTCACTTCCTTCTCTCTTCATAAAAGTTGAGAGAAAGACATCGGGAGGCAGCAGAAAGGCAAGCTACCTGTGACCTGTGTGAGATTTCCACCTGCTGGAAATATAGACTGGAAAGATGAAGGGAGATCTGATTTCCTGGGCATAGTCATGGGCAATTAAATGATTTCACAGTAGCTTCACTTATGTACCCCATGTTGTTTATGATCAAGCTGTAAGTCCAATGTGGCAAGAGAAAGAAATAAAGTGGGGCATCAAGACTAACTTATCAAAGAGGTCAGTTGGCTGAGGACTGGACAAATTCTATATGAGCTAAATGTAATAATACAACATGTGTGAAAAATTCTGTGATACACAAATGCAAGAAACAGTGGATACTATGTAAATGACTTGTAAAGGGTCAGAACTTGCAGCATGGGGCTTCTGAGTCTTAGTTCTATCCCAGCTCGATAGCCCATTTCCATTCTTGAGTGTATCTCTCTCAATATTAATAAATTATCTGTTTCTATTACTAACCATATCCACCTGGCACAGTTCTTTGTCCCAGGACACCTGAAACCTAGAGATTTCAACAGATTCCACTGGACTCCAATTCACACCTGTAACAATGACACTGCAAAGTTTGGCATCTAGTTAACATATCTTTTCCTCTTCTCCTTTTTGGTAGCTGCTCACCAATGCTGTCTTGACGTCATGACAGAGAAAATTCTGAAAGGACCATCATCACTTCCCTGTGAGGAACTTGGTCCTGTTATAATTAAGTGCTAACTTAATGCTTGGGCCACTGCATCACCTACTGAGTTAGGGGACTTGCTGAGGGCAGGTAACCTAGCATGGAGCTATAAACAAAGAAAATCACCTCTTTTTAATGTCAAAATGAAACCTACAAACTTCTCACAACACATCCTGTCAATGAATAAATTCTATAGATTGCAAAGGAAATTGGTTTCATTAAAAATTTCAAGTTGCCACAAGTGAATACCATAACCCCACTGAGGGCCCCAAGGTAACAGAAACAAGGGTGAGGGGATCAAAGAATATAACCTGCCATAATACATATAATAAACTGTAAATATATAAAATAAATATATAATAAAATGTAAAAATTCTAGGATGAAAACCCAAGTGATTTGTACACATGTGTACTTACACTTACTTACATTTACAGGGAGCACATGTATAGTTACACTAATTCGCCAGCTTATTAGCATGTACCTGGGTATTCTAGGATACCATAGACAAAGTAGTCATAAAAGAAGTCCAAATCGACCCTTCCAAAGGAGTTTGGGCTACAAATATCTTTCTAATTGTGTGGTAGAATACTCTGTCCTCCACCCATGCAACTTTCTCAACCATCAGCAACCTGATAAGCATAATGAAGATGTCCATCTGCCACCTGGGAGCAGGATGGAGCCATTTACCTCCTTGAGGGAGAACCATCTGACCCAACTGGCTTCTCACAGCTATCAAAACTAGCACTGGCTATAACTGCTGAACAAATGGCTTCATCATAGCCTCATTAAAACTGAAGAATTAACAAAACCCTAACAGAGGATCATTTAGCTAGAGGTTTCCCTGCTGAAAAGAGAATACACTTCACTATTAAGAATAAAATCCACATTAGAGCTCCAATCAGACAGAATTGCATTATTCTACTCTTGGATTATAGCATGTATGTATAAATGCCCACAGCATTAGTAGGAAGTGAAAAGTCCTTTTAAGTCACTTTGTATTTTCCATCAAAATGCCATTAACACATGCTTGAAAATGGTATTATATAGATTAGAATTTTATTCAATTAGTCAATTATTCATACCAACATGGCTTCGTAGACCTTTAAAAATCTCCCTCCAGGCTGAAAAGATGAGCTAGTGGTTAAAGTGCTTGGTCTGCAAAGCCAAACAACCCAGGTTTGATTCCCAAATACCCATGTAAAGCCATATGCATAAAGTGGCACATGTGTCTGGAGTTCGTTAGCAGTGGCTAAAGGCCCTGGTGTGCCCAGTCACATTTCTCATTCTCTCTCTCTCCCACCTCTTTCATTCTCTATCTCATTCTCTGTCTCTCTCTCTCTCTCTCTCTCTCTCTCTCTCTTTCTATCTAATAAATAAACTTTTTAAATATTTTTAGAAAAGAATCTTCAGGGCTGTTGAGATGACTTAGTAGTTAAGGCACTTGCCTGCGAAGCCTATGTACCCAGGTTCAATTCCCCAGTAGCCACGTAAGCCAGATGCACTAGGTGGCAAGTACATCTGGAGATCATGTGTAATGGTTAGAAGCCCTGAAGTGCCTAGTATCTCCCCCTCTCTTTCTCTCTTTAATAAATAAAAAAAATATTTTTTACAAAACATTTTTTTAAAAAAATCTTCCTCTACCCCTAGTGTTCTAAAACCTACATGATGTAAACTCAATGACAAACCCTAACTTTTGTGTCTTACAACTGCAGAAACTGATGCAGAGAGAATAAATAATTTGTCCTTGTGATCTCTCTCTATGTCCGAGTCTGAGACGAAATACAGCTGCTGGCTTTCAGATCGACATTCTCATTGTTCAGCTACACACACACATTAAAATTAAGCAGGCTACAAAGATGACTCAGCAGTTAATATCACTTCTCACACAAGCATAAGGGCTTAAGGAATCTACCTGAGTTTGATTCCTCAGCACCCACATAAACAGCTGGGTGTGGCCATGCATACCTAACCCTGTGGGGAGCAGAGACTGGAGGATCTCTGGGGCTCAGGTAAAAGGTAAACTCCAGATTTAGTAACAGTCTCCATCTGAATAAACAGATGAGACACGCAAGAGGGAATTAAGACCCTACCTTCTCCTTGTTAGACCTAAAGTGAGACCTAGAGTCTCAGAGCTCCCCATTCTTACCCATCTCCCCTCTCCCCCTAGCCAACCTGACTCCTTCCCTGAGCACTGGCCCATACCCCCACAAGCCCTTCTCCTACTGAGAAAAATACCATGCCCCAAAGTAGATGGACATAAAATGCCAGATGCCATTCTTTCATTCTCTCTGTTTCTGGCCCTATTTCTTGAAGTAAGGTATATATTTCTCAATCTTTCTCTGTCTCATCTGCCTCCTAGGACTTTCTTTTATTCATATATATATATATATATATATATATATATATATATATATATACATATATATATCCTCCATGACCCCCTCCCCACATCTTGCTTTTCAGCTCACACCCAGCAACCCATTCCCTTCTAACCCAAAATATGCTGTGGCATCTGGGCTGGCAGCACTGTAATCCATCCCCAATTTTCTTGGCTCCTAACCCTAAAACTCCTGCTCTGAACTGTTAATAAATTTTCTATTCATGAAAGCGTGGTCTGAATCCTCTAATTTTGAACCTTCTAACACTCCCTTGGCCTCCACATGCACTCACAGGGGATACATGCATCTACATACACACATGCATCACCATATACACACCACATTACATGTACTATACACATGCAAAAAAATAGTATTAAACCCTTTAATTCACAAATTCAGACTGCTTAACATGGGAGTACCTGTATGACTAATCAAAATGTATTGCTAATTTTAAAATAAGTCTATTATTTTATTATTTTCAAGTATTCTTTCTTAGGTTTTGTTTTTTTTTTTTTTTTTTTTTTTTTTTTTGAGGTAGGGTCTCACTCTAGCCCAAGTTGACATGGCACTCATTTTGTGGTCCCAGGCTGGCTTCAAACTCACAGGGCTCAACCTAGATATGGTGGATCCCAGGTGCTGGGATTAAAGGCACACACCATCACACCCAGCTCAAATATTCTTAATAATTTCACCCAAAGAAGAAGAAAACTTATAATGAGCAATTTTTCTTGTTACTGCTGTTTAAAAAATTTTTTATTCTGGAGAAGCTATAAACCAAGGTGTGGGTGGGTCTGGTTCCTCCTGAGGGGCCTGGGACAATTTGTCCCATGCTCCTAGTTTCTAGTGATGGCCAGAAATCTTTTCTGTTCAAATAATAAGCAATATTTTTATTTAATATAAATGTATTAAGTTCATCAAGTACAAAAATAATTCAAAATCAATTCTAAGCTTAAATGTAAAGCCTAAATTGCAACACATCCCAAAGTAAAAAAAAAAAAAAGTCTTTGAGGGCTGGAGAAGATGGCTTAGAAGTTAAGGTGTTTGCCTGTAAAGCCAAAGGACCCCAGCTCAATTCCCCAGGACTCATGTAAGCCAGATGCACAAGGAGGCGCATGCATCTGGAGTTCATTTGCAGTGGCTAGAGGCCCTGGCGTGCCCATTCTCTCTCTCTTTCTCTCTCTTCCTGTCTCTCTCTCTCTCTCTCCCAAATAAATAAATAAAAATATATTTTTTAAGTCTTTGAGATCTTCAGTTAAGGGTATTTCTAAGATATAAAAAAATTTAAACAAGTGGAAAGATTAGACTTCATCTAAACAAAATCTTTCTACTCTTCAGAAGACACAGTTAAGAAAATAATAAGACAAGCCACAGTAGGGAGAAAATATTTGTAATTTGACTATCTGATAAAAGGATACAAAAAATACATTAAGGACTCAGAAAAAATTAAGACAGCATCATAGATAAACAAAAACAAATAATTTGAATAGACACCTCGCAAAAGGATATGTACAGATGGTAAATAAGCAAAGACATGCAGCATTATTAGTTGTCATAAAAATACAAATTAAATCTGACATATGGGGCTGGAGAGATGGCTTAGCGGTTAAGCGCTTGCCTGTGAAGCCTAAGGACCCCAGTTCAAGGCTCGATTCCCCAGGACCCATGTTAGCCAGATGCACAAGGGGGCGCATGCATCTGGAGTTCGTTTGCAGTGGCTGGAAGCCCTGGTGTGCTCATTCTCTCTCTCACTCTCTGCCTCTCTCTCTCTCTCTCTCTCTCTCTCTCTCTCTCTCTCTGTTGCTCTCAAATAAATAAAAATAAACAAACAAAAAAAGTTTTAAAAAATATCTGACATGTGGTATCACTACATACCTAGTAAAATTGCTAAAACAAAGACACAGACCATACCTAGGGCTAGCAAGAATGAGAAGAACCTGGAACTCTCACGCTGTTGATGGTGCTGTGTTGGCAACCTACCTTGGGGAAAAAAAGTATATCTACCATGTGAATCAGTCCACTTTGCTCCCTAGGTAGTTACCCAAGAGAAGTGATACAGAGGTTCGTATTAATATCTACACAAAATGTTCACAGGAGCTTTGTAGATAAGAGCCCGAACCAGAAAAACTTCACATATTTCAAACAGGATGGATTGCTAAAGGATGCAAAGAAATTTGGAAGGTGAATATATTTTGATCATGGTGATGAACTCAGGATATCAGCACATGCTAAAACACAAACTTTTATACATATATAGAGAGAGTATATAGTTTATTTATGTCAGTTATAAATTAATGTAAGCTATTAAATATAAAGCTAAATAGAGATGATTGGGCTTCTGTGTGAGAAGGAAAAAACTCAGTAGCAGAGGCCAGTAAGTTAAAAAAGGAGATAGAAAGGGAAGAGAAAGAAAGGGAGGAGGGCTTTTATTAGGTTGGTATTGTATATATGTAAGTAGAAAGATTGAGATGGGGAGGGGATATGATGGAGAATGGAATTTCAAAGGGGAAAGGGGGGAGGGTAATACCATGGGATTTTTTTTTGTTATCATGGAAAATATTAATAAAAATGGAGAAAAAAATATATATAAAGCTAAAAAGCTGCATTAAGTTATAGAGATCAAATCCTTTTATTTTGTCTCATTAGCCTGCTTGCTGCTTAGTTTTCATACATTTTAAAGAGATTAGGAAACAGAAATTAATAAAAGAAAATGGATCTATAGTTAGCCAAAGCAAGGAGACAAAATTCCTACTTTCCACCTTTCCTGAAACATTGTTAGAGTTTTATAGAAAAGAAAAAACAAAGACCAGAAAATGTGCATGTTGCCACTGCACTGTGAGATGAGCAGGCAAAGCTGTGGGGACTCTCTTCCTGGAAGGTTCCTTCTCTGGCTGCTGCTCTGGCCCAGGGCTTCTTAGTCTTTCCCTTACTGGGGGTCTTTGTGACTTACTGTTTTAGGATCCCTGTTTCAAGAGTCTGATAGCTGAAGAAAGGGGCACTAGTGTTCTCTTTAGAATATCTCCTTCCATGGCACCACATAGAATCATGTGACAATTCCACCTCCCAAAATCACTTTGAGATAAGGGTCATTGTTATAACCATTTACAGGAAAAAAAAAAAATAATCTGAGTTTCAAAGAGATGAAATAACTTTGCCAAAGGTCATAGAGCCAGGTCTCTCCATAGCAAAGACACAAACATTTGATGTTATGTTAAATAAATGCTTCCCAACACACTTTATGATTTCCTAAGATCAATTCAACAACTTTTAGGCAAATGTATTTATGCTGTTTATTTGTTTAGCAAATCTCTTTGAACAGACAGCACAAGGGTAAATGTCAGCCCTATAATTTCAGGATAATCACAAATTCTGAAATTACTAGGGTACAAATTTGGGTTCCACCTACTTGCAAAAACAACTCAGTCATTCTGATACACTATACCCCAGGAGTCTGAAATCAAGCTCTTTAGCAAGCGAACACAAGAGCAATACAACACAAAGCAAGAAGGAGGCTAGACCTTGCTTTTGCCTGGAGAGATCAAACATAACATCTGCTTCTTGGGGAGAAGACAGATGGACACATGCATATGTGGACACACACAGCTTGCAAAACCAAAATGCTGCCCTAGCCATTTTGATTATGAACTAAAGTTCCCTTGGCTGCATCTACATCAAACCTACTACAAGGCTGATTGATTAGAATTTCCATGATTATGGAGAGGTTGGAATGTTACATGTCCATAGTCAAATTATCTTGGGCTATCTTAGCCCCTTTAATGGTCATTTACCACCCAGCACTGTGTATGACCTAATATCCTATGACTGTAAGTAAATACTTTTAGAATATAGGAACAGACCCTCTAGCTTCTACTAACCTAAAAGCTAAGAGTATCATCAGATAGCATCTGACACCTATAGCAGAGATCCCTCCCCACCTCATATCTGCTGTAACTTACCTACCTGATATACCCACCAATGTATGTGCAGAGTGTCTTTATACATGACTTTCTTTTGTTTTGTAACTATAAAAACTTCATGAAACTGTTA
This sequence comes from Dipus sagitta, assembly GCA_036346955.1. Lineage (NCBI taxonomy): Eukaryota > Metazoa > Chordata > Mammalia > Rodentia > Dipodidae > Dipus > Dipus sagitta. Next base: position 77,685,193 of record CM070784.1, read on the forward strand.
TCGTGTAGAAACTGAAATCAGTTTAGGGCCATGGTCACACCTATTTGGCTCCACAATGAACATCTCTCACTCCCTTCAAGGTGAAAGTTGTGCATTTTTCTGTTATAAGTTATTGGTGGATATTGGAGTTCAACGACATATCAAAAGGTGCTCCAGGTTCTGTGTACCTGAACAAGGAATTGAGCAAAGACACAGTTGTAGCAGAAGCAGAAAGTTTCCTGAGAGATAACACACTTCCATAGGCAAGGAAGCAACTAGAACAGAGAAAAAGGTCAGTGGGTTAACAGCCCAGCTGTATGGAGTTGGGGTTTTTATGTCACATAACACAGGCTTGTGCATAGCATGGGCTCTCTTGGGAACACTCTATCTCTGTTAAGTATGGTTCTACACGTACTCATGTAGCACATGTTTTATGAGCATCTTTTTTAAAAATATTGATTTATTTCCAAGCAGAGAGAACGAGAGATAATGAGCATGCCAAGAGCTCTTGCCACTGCAAATAAACTCCAGACACATGTACCACCTTGTGTACTTGACTTTATATGGGTGCTGGGGAACTGGCAGCCTTTGTAAACAAGTACCTTCACCTCTGAGCCATCTCTTCAGTCCCACTAGCATCTTAAATCTCCACCTAGGGGTGTGTGCTTTAGTATTATAATAATCCTTAAATCTCCACCCAGTGTGTGTTTTAGTACTATAATAATCCTTAGGTCACCTTCAGACACTTCAGAGTGTCTTGACTCTGCACCAGTGGTTGGGTTACCTTTGGCAGCTGGATTCTTTCATATGCTAACTTTGCAGCCTTTGCACAAAGCTTTTTCATACTTCACTCTCTGCCTACTGCCCTGCCTCAACATTATGAACACTTCTAACTTCTAGATAGTATCCTAAAATCACAACAAGTAGCAAAGTTATCAGTAATGATTGCTGCTCCTTTCTCCCTTTACACGGGACATTATTTCCTATGAGATATGTTTGGATAGCAACAACTCAAACATAGAGTGGTCCCTAGTAAGCAATCACTGCCCCCGCACTAGCATGTATTTACTTGAAAGCCTGCAAATTGACCAGAGGACTATACAGTGTGGGGAACAGAAAATAGCAACATTGTCCTTTCTCTAGCTAAAATCAACCAGATGTACAAAACTCCTCTTAAAAGAAAGGTCCCTCGCCATTCCTTACAAATGCTTTCCAAATAACAAATTCACCCAAAGAAAAATTAGGCATTCCAAAGTCCATTCCAAAGTGCTAGAGAAAAGACAAAGACCTTAACATTGTACTTAGTTCCATACAAACAAATTCAAATTGTTCCAAGCCTCCACTCCCCTGCATTGCTGATTTTTACCACAGCCCTGGAAGGTAGACATGCAGTGTCAGTGGGGACCTCAGACCTGCTAAAACAATGCGGGGCATTTACTTCCTTTCATGCTCATCGCACCACTCAGCTTCTTGTTATTGGGACAAAAGTCAGATTTGGCTTACGGTCTTAGAGGGTGGAGTCCACCATGGCAGGGGCAGGAAACCAGCATCACAGGAGCATGGAGGAAGCAGGCACAATCAATGCTGAATGCTAGTTAGCTTTCTCCTTTTTATACAGTTCAGACACCCAGCCACAGGATTGTGCCACCTACAGTTATGGTCAGTCCTCGCACCTCAACTACTAATCTAGAAAATTCCTCACAGACATAACCAGAGATTTGTTTCCATGGTGATTCTAAATCCTACCAAGTTGACAACTGGAGGTTAACTGTCACACCCATATTCAATTTTTCCTGAAATAAATGTCTCAATGGCTTTCACTTCTGGCTCTGGGATCTCTTTGTTCCCTCCACAGCAGGTGAGAAGCAGGAAAACAGAGCCCATGTGAAGGCATCCAGCACATTCAGGTGCTGCATTCCTCTTAACTTGGCTACTGCTACCATCAGCATTGAGGGGACAGAGGTTCAGCTCTACACTGTCACCTTTAGCAGGCTGAGGAGTTTAACATTTTAGGGGCCTAAACACAGGTCAACATAGGTTTTGTGGCCTCTGTGCAGAAAAGAATTTCAGGTTTAGCCAGTATGTAGCATAGTTAGGGGGACTTATTAAAGATATTTTAATATAAACTTTAAATACCAGGGTTAAAAGAAAACAGAGCATGAGTGTGGACTTCTCTGAGAGAATCAGAGAAAGTATGATATACTCAAGCTCCTCATGGGAGAATTGCACAGGAAAGGAATAAAACATACTAAAACATGAATATTGGCTTCTCATAGGATACATACAAGTATTAGTTTAAAGGGGAATTAGCCATACATATTACTATATTAGCCATACATATTATTTTGGTGGCTCTCAAGTCACATATCAAAAGGGTACAATATTTTCCCTTCTCTTTCTTTTGTGATAATTGTGATTATAGAGTGACTCTTGTGGTGCCTGGGATGAGGTTACAATCTGAGAAGCTAAAACCAGGAACCACTAGGGTTGCACAAGGTGTTTCTAATGTCTTTTACTGGGGGGGGAGGGGTACTGGTGATATTCATAGGAAAGTGTAGGTTAACAGCTGGAAAGGGAGAACTCTTCTGGCTTCAACCAGGCTCCAAAATGAGGGACCCCTGCCCTATCTTTCTATCCAGCCTCAGTTTCCTGATTTCAGAGATTTCCTAAGCATAACTATCATTGGCACCTGACATGAATTGTTTTTAACTACTGCAGAGTCTTCCCACAATCAATTCATCATTTTAAATGTGCTATTGAATGCCTCTTCAATAATACTATTTTCAGCACCCTATTTTGAGACCACCATATGGGCCAAAATATTTAAAACATCTAAGCAACACTTAGGAAAACACAAAGCCTTATTTTCCTTCCTGCCCCCACCTCCACCCTTCCTGTTGCCTTTTACCAATGGTTTTACTTTCCTTACACAGAACAAGAGAGTATGTATTCCTTGCAGAGCTCTGACATACAGATGAGTTATTGACCCAGGATTTTTCAAACCCCAAATTAGAGGCTTTGTTGAGATGAGTTTAAGTGTGAGGCTTGAAAGACAAAAGCAGAGACTCCTAGGGAAAACAGTGTCTTCTAACTACTCTGAGAACTCTTCAAAGGCCACAGCCTGCTAGGTCTCAAAGACAAAAGGGGAGGAAGAAAGGATACTCTTCCCAGTAGGAAAGCTAGAAAGCTCACTTGGTAAGGAACTGCAGGGATTTCCTCTCCAAAGGAAGACAACCCTCCTTCCTTCCTGTGGAAAAGGACGAAATAAAACATGCGCATTTGGCCACTATTTCACAAAGTCAGACTTGCCAATAGCACTGGACATGAACTTGCAACAGAGGAAATAAAAGGTGAATTTTAATACACCTCAAATGTGTTCCTTCGCATTTAATGTGAACTCATCACAAGCCCATCAAGATGATACCGGAGGCTGGGGCAATGGCTCCATAGTAAAGCACTTGCTGCACAAGTGCAATGACCAAAGTGTGAATCCCCAGAACCTACAAAGTGGAAAGCACCATAATCCCAGCATGCCTACAATAAGATGGAAGACAGACACAGGAGACTCCTCAGAAGTTCATGAGCCAGGTTGCCTGATGTAGGTAGCATCAAACAATAAAAAAACCCTTCCTCAAAACAACCTGGCCTTGTCTCCTGACCTCCACACACATGCCATAGTACACACCCACCTGTACTTACACACATGAACACATATGTATCATATACATATACACAGATTGTTTTTAAGTTTACACCAGAGTAAAACTATGTAGGACACAAAAGCCATCAACAGAATCTCTCAAAATCCTGGAGAGGTAGAGACAGCAGTCACTACTGAAGAGAACCCTCCTATCCTCTGGATGGGGTTTTGGTGCCACTGAAAATGGTGACCTATCACCACATGGATCATACAGTAGATTGACAAGAATTAGACTCCAACCCCCATAACTCCCTTGTCTTTCTTCTTCTGAATCAGTGGTTGTCCATCTTTAGTAACAGGTCCCTATAATGGCCAATACTAAATAAAACAGTTTCTTGGATTGCAACTTGCAAGATTCAGAGACAGTACAGTTATGTGGCTTCTGTTTCCCAGTGTGAACCCTCTGCCACAAGAAGATGAGGCATGTGCCATCCTATGGAGGCACCATCATTGCATAACCACACACTTTCTAAACCACCCCACTTTTCCTCTTCGCATACTAGTATGCTGCTGTGGAGGTACCCACACAAAAATTTATCTACACTAATCAAAGAAGCTGCCCATGGGAGCAGGGCAGAAAGAAGGAAGGCAGGGAAAATTGTGGAAAAATTGTACTAAGACTGTATCAACAGGCTTCATTCCAATGGACAATTGTCCATTATTGGTCAAAATAATAACTTGTAGACATAAAGGCTGACCTCATAACACATACACTCACAATTTTACCTTGAAATTTTACCTCTTCCTTTAAAATATGCTATTGCAGAGAATGGCCACATAGTTCATCAGGAAAAAGAGCCATCTCTCCCCTCTCTATGACTTAGAGGTTACAAACTCAACTTACCTGGCACTTTTCCTAAATTTAGCTGTTATTTAGAGAAATATGGAAGGAAAGAAGGAAGAGAGGAAGAGAGAGAAGGAAGAAAGGAAGGAGGAGCCAGGTGTGATGGTATATGCCATTAATCCAACAGAGGCAGAGGTAAGAGAATCACTGTGAGATCAAGGCCACGCTGAAACTACATGGTAAATTCCAAATCAGCCTGGGCTAGAGTGAGACCCTACCTCCAAAAAAAAAAAGAAAAGAAAAGAAGGAAGGAAGAAAGAAAGAAAGGAAAGAAAAGAAAAAGGCAAGTGTGGTGGCGCATGCCTTTAGTCCCAACACTCAGGAGGAGGAGGATGGCTGTGATGGCTGTGAGTTCGAGGCCATCCTGAGACTACATAGTGAATTCCAGGTCAGCCTGTGCTAGAGAGAGACACTACCTCAAAAAAAAAAAAAAAAAAAAAAGGAAGAAGGAGGTGGAGGAGAAGAAGAAAAGGAGGAGGAAGAGGAGAAGGAAGGAAGGAAGGAAGGGGGAAGGGAAGGGAAGGGAAGAGAAAGAGGGAAATATAAGAGGTAACATGAGGGGAATGGGACCAACACATGATTTATTCATACAGTAAAGTGCATAATTAATAAAGACAAAAAAGAAGAAAGGAGAAGGAGGCAAAGATGGGTAAGAACTAAATAAAACATGAAAGAAATCAGGTGAAAAGAAGAGGAACAAACAATACACTCTGTAACACACCCATGAAGATACAGATACCTTGTAATTCTAATACTTAAAGCAACATTAAGAACCAATTCATTAGCAAATGTTATTTATTATATTAGCCTCTAGTCGCATCTGGTTATTGATTACTTGAAAAGTGACATTGATCACATGTCTACATGATAATTATTTCAATTTATGGGATTAAACAAAACATGTTGGTAAAATTAATTCCATCTGTTTCTTTCTGATTTTAAAGTGGCCATGGAACATTCAGAAGCATAGGTAAGGCTCTGTTCAGCTATTCTAAGCATGGCCTACCCCCTAGTGTCAGAACTTAGGCAATGCAGGAAAGTGATGTTGCAATCACAAAGAAAAAATAGCAGTCTACACATATAGTTTTATCATTATTGAAAACTAATACATCTCAGTGAAGCCTCACCTGATCCCCCATCAAAAAAAACTCATGTAATAGATGTTATGTCACCACTCAATTATCACCTTGGAAGAAGCAGAGGTCCCATAGGAAAAATGAAAACTAAAACGGTCAATTCACTCAACTTGCAAGTTGAGTATTTGCAAGATAAGAGTATTTGCAAGGAAGCAGGAAACAGAAAGGGATTTTAAATGCAGCAAATCCTTTTCAAAGATTTCATCCCAAGTTAAAAATAACACAAGATGTCTGGGAAATGTCTCAGTGGATAAAGCTCTTGCCACACAAGAGTGAGGACTGGAGTTCAGAACCCATATAAATGCTGGATGAGCATGATTAACCAAACTGAAATCCCAGAACTTGTGGAGCAGAGACAGAGGATCCCTGGGACAAGCTGGCTAGCTGGACAAGTCAAATTGGGGAGCTCTGGGTTCAAGTGAGAGATCCTGCCTCAGTAAATAAATGGAAAGAGATCAAAGAAGAAACCTGAAGTCAACCTCTGTCCTTCAAGCAGAGGTGCACCAACATGTGCCCACATGCATATAAACACACGTACACACAGATGAACACCCACACACATGCAACATATTATCGCAAGATACAAAAACACATAATCACAACATGCATATTGTCACTTTTAGAGAAAGCAACAGAATGCCTATCCAGAGCTACAAAGCGGCACTCAGTGAAGACTAGCATGTACTGTTTTACTTATTAGGCAACACAGTCCCCAGCACTTTCCAGGCATCAGCTAACTGACTGTATAAACTCCACAAGAATTATTTTTATTTTCTTTGAGTATCTCCATTTTACATAGAATAAACTGCATCCCAAAGCGATTCCAGGGAGGACCAAGAGTCACCTAACACCCTTTCCCCCTAACCATGAAGGCCACATAGGCCAGCACCTGCAAGACTGGAGCTAGTTCACAGACCATTCACAATTCTCTGCATCTACCCAATTCCAGGATGAAAGAGGTGCCCTCTCTACAGCAGACCTCACACAAGGTCACCCTGCTTTACAGTTTAGTGAATCCTTCTCTCCTCTTCCTAAAGTTGAAGTTCAACTTAAAATAAAGCTACTCTCAGAGCTGGGGAGATAGTTAACTTAGTAAAGTGCTTGCCAAGTAAGCCTGAAGACCTGAGTTCAATCCCAGAACCCATGCAAAAACAAAGCCAGTGTGGTAATATACTTGTAATCTTGGCATAAGAGAGACAGAAAGAAACAGGTGGATCCTTGGCACTTGCTGGCTAGACAGTCTAGCCTAACTGGGGAGTTCCAGACCAATGAAAGACCCTTTTCAAAAAGAGGTGAACAGTGTTCCTAAAAATAACAATGAAGTTTTCTCTGCCCTCCACGTGCATTCACACACTCATGTGCATCCACACACATGTGAACATATGTGCTCTCACACCCCACACACACACACACACGAGAAAAAGTAGGACTCCTCTTTCCTTTTTGGTTAGCTTTTGAGAGCAATTATAAACAATCTTCTTTCCCTTTTAGATCATAAATCTTTAAACCCTGAAGGCACAGGTCATATGTCTTCAAACATGACCACAACATTCAACCACCCCTGGATGCATGATCTGTAGACTCCACATCTGGTTGCCTCTAATTATGAAAATGGCTTCCACTTAGAGTGTTTACTATATGCTAACCCCTTCACTTGTCTTTCCTTAGTCATTCAATATCCTGACATGATTTAGGTATGAATATCATTTCATTTTTCATTTTATATACAATGAAACATACTCATACAGGTTACATGACCTGGACAAGGTCAGAGCACCAGGATGTGGCTGAATCTAATATTTGCTTTCCTCCTTGTCTCATGTGCTCCAGTTTTTCCAGATCTTTCCACACAAACAGAATATGCTATGTAGTCACCATGCATTTGGTAAAATAGAGTAAGTCACACGGCTTTCTGGAGAAATGGAACTACTAAAACAAACATGAGCCAGGTGTGGTGGTGCACACCTTTAATTCCAGCATTCGGAAGGCAGGGCTAGGAGGATTGCTATAAGTTCAAGGCCAGCCTGAGACTACATAGTGAATTCTGTCAGCCTGAGCTATACTGAGACCCTACCTCAGAAAATAAAAATAATAATAATAAATAAAACAGAAACAAACATGGGCAATAGGGGCACCCTAGTTCCCAACTTCCTCCCCTTCATCAAAAAGTAGCTATGCCCATCTTTATTTCAAGATTTATTTCAATTCCAAGTACCCACATATTACCAGGAATAAATTTCAACACTATAGGGTGCTCTGTGTTCCAATTTCACCATGGCTAAACAGGCAAAATTTTCAAAAAGACCCTTTAAAAGTTCCAGTGGACACTTCACGCCAGCAACCTTCCCATTGTGCTGTGTTTGCTGCCCTCTTTTGGACAAAACATGTTACTTACAGGGCAAAAGAAAAAAAAAAAACGATTGGTTAAGAACAATCCAATTCCAAAGAGGACACACACACACACACACACACACACACACTTATAATGTTCTAAGTAATTTTATGATTTGTGTGTTGGGCTCAGATACATAGCCTAAGGTTGAACATGACTGCTAGTCCCTTGTGGCAGTTCACAGTGTTGTTTGCCTTCAGGGTTTTTTATTCTTTTAGTTTTCAGCATATATTTGTTATATACAATTATATGTTTTATTAATACATTTTCATGCATGTATATCATGTACTTTGCCCATATTCACCCCCACCACCTACTTTTTTATGGTTCAGCTAAAATTAGGTTTTTCGCCCACAACTAACAATGCCCATTGCCCAAAGTCATTTTAACCCTTCCATCTTCTTCTGTCTCTGTCTTAAGGGCTAGCTTGGTGGACATAAGGCTATAAAATATCTCTAGTTATACACAATGATTGACAAGACACTCTCCTAATCTAAGCCACTAGAAATACCTGAAAAGCTCTAACTAGGGTTCCCTGAGGCCATAGCTCTTCTCACTGATACAAAACCCTAGAGGCACTGTCAGGAGCCTTTCTGGATACTCCCATGGAATATACTCTTTGCAACTCACTCCCAATGCCAGACATTGCACAATACACCCACAGTGAGGTGAAGATGTGATCAGCCCCTACTTGCTCTGATCCCTGAGTTCTCCATCAGCTGTGTGCCACACTGGGAAGAAAATGCCACGATCCCACTGTAAGGACCAGGGATTTACTTCTCCTGATGGTCTTTAGAAAAAATTCACAGAATGAGAGGTAGGAGGATAGCCATGAGTTCGAGGCCACTCTAAGACTACATAGTGAATTCCAGGTCAGCCTGAACTACAGTGAGAAAAAAAAAAAAAAAAAAAAAAAAAAAAAAAAACCTCACAGAATGATGGGAAGACAAGCAGAAAGGAACATCAAGAATAGTCCCAATCCTCTAAAAGAGCTTTCACAAATCAAAACTTAAACAAGGAATAAAGCCAATAGAAAAACAGACAACAAATGAAACAGTCCATCAATATATTGAATTTTAATCAAAAAGAGATACAAGTCAAAACAGAGCCTCTGTAGGCAGGAATTAGCCCTGATTCCTTTAATGATTGATAACATGTGAAAAGGCAGTCATTAAAATTCCAAAGATTTAAAAACAGGACTATTGGGATGCAGAAATGGCTCAGCAGGTAAGAACTCTTGCTGCAAGCATGAGGGTCTGAGAGGGCCTGAGACCACCTGAGTTTGATTCCCCAGGACCCACATAAACAGCTGGGCATGGCCATGCACATCTGTAACCCCAGCCCTGTGGAAAGCAGAGACTGGAGAATCACTTGACTCATAAATAAATAAATAAATAAATAAATAAATAAATAAATAAATACAGCTCCATGTCCAGGGATAGACTCTGTCTCAAGAAAACACACAGAAGAGAGAAAGAGGAAGTATACCTGACATTCTTGTCTAGCCTCCGAGTGCAGCTGTACATACATGTTCACATACCACCACATACACACACAGAGATGAGAGGAAGAAAAAAAATCAAAGTAGAAGAGGTACTCAGTGGAAAGAAAGGGGGCAGGGGACAAAAGTAGGTAATAGGGGATTGCGCTCAAAATATACCATATACATATATAAAAACTGTCATTTAAAAATAGATTTGTGGGCTAGAGAGATGACTCAGCAGTTAAGGCACTTGCCTGCAAAGCCAAAGGACCAAGGTTCAATTCCTCAGGACCCATGTAAGCCAGATGCACAAGGTGGTACATGCATCTGGAGTTCATTTGCAGTGGCTAAAGGCATTGGTGTGCCCATATTCTCATTCTCTCTCTCTCTCTCTCTCTCTCTCTCTCTCTCTCTCTCTCTCTCTCTCTCTCTGCCTCTTTCTCTCAAATAAAAAAAATATTTTTAAGAATGGATTTATAGGTTGGGGAGATGACTCAGCAGTTAAAGGTGCTTGCTTGCAAAGCCTGTTGGTCAGAGTTCAATTTCCCAGTACCCATATAAAGTTAGATGCATTAAGTACATGCATCTGGACTTATTTGCAGTGGCAAGAGGCTCTGGTATGCTCATATGCTCGCTCTCTCTCTCTCTCTTTCTCTCTCTCTCTCTCTCTCTCTCTCTCTCTCTCCCTCTCTCTCTCTCCCCCCCTTTCTCTGCTCAGAAATAAAAAAATATATTTTTAAGAATTAAAACAAATAGATTTAGTGATAGACTTCTCTACATCACAAATTTGAAGTTATGTATGAAACTAAGAATGTCATTGTGGTGGTTTGAATTTGAAATGTTCCCCAAAGTGTTCATGATTAAGCTTCATACTTCATGTCCAGCTGGGGGAGCCTCTGCCAGGTGGAACCTTTCTGGAGATGTGTTCCTGAAGTGGGCCTTGGGATTTTTTTTTATGCCCCAGCCCCACTTGCCAATGCTAGTCATCTCACTGTTTCCTCCCTATGGAGAGGGGATGCTTGGCTATCTGCTCTTACCACACTTTCCCCTTCTCCTTGAAACTGGTCTGGTGTTTTGTCCCAGCAATGAGAATGTAACTGCTACAGTCACAGATAAAAATAGTGGTGGCCTCTGTTTTCTTCAAGTTTGTTTTGCTTTGGTTTTTGGTTTTTTGAGACAAGGTCTCCTGTAACTTAGGCTGATCTCAAACTCTCTATACAGCCAAAGATAACTTTGAACCCCTAATCTTCCTGTCACCACCTCCCTTTGTGCAAGAATTACAGCCACCACACCCAATTTCCTTCGTATTTTAATCACTTCTCAACACACCTCCCTCCAGCCTGGTTCTTGAACACTGGAAATCTGCTGCGGGTGACATCCCCACTAAATGCTTTGCTAGGTGACTAGCATGACTCTTGACCTCCTTGAGAAGAGAGATGCATATGACAAAGACATGACTAATAACTTGAAACACTCTGTCCCCCTAAACAAACTCATCAAAAAGACATGTGGCACATTAACCAGCTAGCCAAGAGCACTCTACAAGCAGCCAAACAGTATTGATTTTATGCTGATTTCTCCAACTTCAATCATTATTTTTCTCATCTTCAAATTGTCACTTGGGGAAGGAAAATTGAGTTTTGAAAGATTTAAGAAGTTATTTTGAGCCTAAAATTAGAGCTACCCTTAACACCTCAGGGTAAGGAAGTAAAAAGCTTGACATGTTATCTATGTAGGGGTGGATTACTTCATGAACTTTTCCAGACACACAGGTCATTGCAGAGCGGACTTACACTTCTGAAATGTACATGATTTAAGGGTTATATTTACTGATTATTTCTTGAGACAGCATCTCTTTATGTAGTACAGGCTGACCTTGAACTCATAATCCTCCTGTTGATAGTCTGATACTATATAATATGTCTATTATCACAACTACTAGGGTAAAAGGATCAATTAAGTTTTATGAGTTCAGGGCTAGTCTGGGCAACTACTGTGGTTGGATGTGAAATGTCCCTCATATGTTCATGTGTATAAATACCTAGTATCCTTCTTGTGGTGGGTTTTTCTTGTTGTTGTTGTTTTTTGAGGAGTTTGGAGGAGTGACACAGCGGGAGGAAGTGTGTCACTAGGTGGAGAGCAGGACACATCCTGAGGTTTATACCCCTCCCTAGTCCTAGCTCACCCTCTCTGCTTCTTGGTCCAGTAAGATGTGAGCATGCAGCTTCCACATGGTCCTGCTGCTATGGAGCTGCCTCCACCATGCCATGACAGACTACCCCTTGAACTATGAGCCAAATAAGCTCTTCCTCCCTAAGTTGCTTTTGTCAGATATTCTGTCAAAGTGATGAGGAAAGTATCTAATACAGCAACAAAACACCTAGTAAGATCATGTCTCAAAATTTTTTCTCTCATATGCATAATCTAGATTTAAAGACATTTACAAATATCTATATAGATATATAACACCAAAAAAGACACGGGACTATTTATTTTACTGGAAATAATTTTTATTTGTTCTCAATGGGGATAGAATGAGACTATATTCTTAGGCTAAATGTATTTTACTCTTAAACCAGAATAGCATGGAAGACCCCTTGTAAAATGGGAAAATAAATACTTCCCTTACAAAGGTATTATCTGAGCCAGCTAGATTCTTGTAGTTGGTACTTTGACCTTGTCATATTTCCCCCATTTGTGCAATGTACAATTTTCAGTATGTGACATAGCAGTTGGGACAGGCATTTAGATGGTAAATGGAATCCTGTGGTTTACAAATAAAGAAGAAAAGTGCTGGGGATGTAGCTCAGTGGTAAAATGCTTTACCTAGCATGCATGAGGGTCATAGGTTCAACCCCCAGTACTGAAAGAAAATAAGCAAAGGTGAAGGCATGAGGGGCAATGATGTTTGTCATGTATTCTACTTGAGCTCAAATTTTCAGACCATGTCTGACTAAGGTGACTATTTCCATGCCATGTGAACCCCAGTAGATGAAATAGCTAAAATAACCACACAACATGTTTTATCATCTTGCCTTTGAGTCAGAACTGTTATTTAGACTTCTTGGAACTCTAAGAATATTCCACAGGGTTCAATCTGATCACTTTGTTCCACAAGGCAGACACACTTCTTTGTGATGGATGTGAAGCAAAGAAAAGCCAGAAAGGGAACTACATGCAGGGAAGAAGGGGAACAGCAGGAGAGTGGAGGAGGTAATGGGGGCAATGAAACAAATATCACATGTTTTCTCTTAGAGGCAGAATCTGGATTTCCATATGTATCTATATAGCTTTATCTATATCTATATATCTATATCTATGTGTGTGTGTGTGTGTACACACACATATGAATGAAAACAGAGGAAAACTATTTGTAAGGAGGTAGAGGAGATCATTAGGAAGGGTATGAGTGAAGACCCACCCAAAGGGAGGGGGAAAGGAAAACGTAGAAGAATGTAGGGGTGAATATGAGCAAAGAATAATGGCATATATGTTTTAAAACACCAAGATGAAACCCATTATTTTGTATAATGTCTTAATTACCTTCTCATTGCTGGGACAAAATTCCTGAAAAAAATCAGTTTAAGAGAGGAAGGGTTTATTTCTACTTACACTTAGGGTTATAATCCATCATGGTAGGAAAATTTGAGTAGCTAGAGCTTGAGGCAGCTGGTCACACTCAGCCCACAGTGGGGAAGAAGAAAGTGATGAATGCTAGTGCTTAGCCAGCTCTCTCCTTTTTATACAGTCCAATACTATGGAATGTGCCACACACAGTGAAGGTGGGTCTTCCCACCTCAATTAACCTAATCAAGATAATCTCTCATAGACATGCCTAGAGGCTAAACTCTAGATATCATATATGCCTAAAAGATAATTTTAGAAAGCAATGCACAGATATGAATTGCCTTAGAAATAATCAGAATGAGCTGGGCTTGGTGGCGCACACCTTTAATCCCAGCACTCGGGAGGCAGAGGTAGGAGGATCGCTGTGAGTTCAAGGCCACCTTGAGACTACATAGTTAATTCCAGGTCAACCTGGACCAGAGTGAGACCCTACCTCAACAAACCAAAAAAAAAAGAAAGAAAGAAAAAAGAAATAATCAGAATGGCTGCCTCTAAAACTTCAGACACATGGGCTGGGTAGATGACTTAGTAGTTAAGGCGCTTGCCTGCAAAGCCAGAGGACCTTGGTTCAATTCCCCAGGATCCACGTAAGCCAGATAATCATGGCATACGCATCTGAAGTTCATTTTCAGTGGCTGGAAGCCCTGGAGCACCCATTCTCTCTCTCCATCTCTCTCTGTTTCCCTCCCTCTCTCTCACACACACACACACATAAATAAGTAAATAAAAAAACTTCAGAGACATTCTACTGTGGGTCCCTGGGTCCCTTGCAAAAGTTACCACTGCTATTTTCTTTTAACTCATTAATCATAGGAATCACTCAGCATCTTTACCCCATATACCTTAACAGAGTCATAAATTACCTAACAGGTCCTTTCACTATAGCCCTATGTCAACTGAAATTTATCAGTAAAGTATGTTTCTGTATCTAAGAAGCTACAAGAGTATGTGCACAAATACACACACACACACACGCACATATTGAGAGATGCTACCTTTCTGTCATTCTTGGATAAAAAGCACTGCAAAAATAGTTCACCTGGAAAAACAAACTGAGAGAGAGATAAAGACGCTAAGCAGCACTCCTCTAGCACAAGTTGTTTAAGTCATTAAACCATGCTCATTGCTCTCAAGCACTTCAAGCTTCCTCTGATTATTTACACACCATCCAAAGCTCCTGCCAATTACCTGTGTCTAACGTGTGGACTCTGACTTTTGAAAGAGTCTCATTAATTGATCTCAGCAGTGCATATTGAGCTTAAAAGACTTACCTGCATGTCCCCGGAGGTGCTGGCTTGAGGCAGACATCAGCTTACAGCACACCATTAACACGTAGGCCAGAAAGAGCCAGTGTGACAGCACCACAGGCTTAGCACAGACTCTCATCCTGGGAAGAAACAGGCTCTAGTCAGTGAGGGTAAGGAGGAAAGCCTGGCTTCCCAGCAAACCTGGGCCTGGGAAGCAAGATGACTTCCTGGGGAAATGGTCCATGCTCGACTTCATTCCCCTCCAAGAAAACTAAAGGCCGATCAAACTTGAATTTGTACTGGGCATTCACTCAGTTCTCAATAAACACCTATTATAATATAATTATAATTCCAAGATAGTACCACACCTAAGTGAAAATTCTACTTATGGGTCTCCAAGGGACAGCTAAAGCTGCCCTGATGAAGTAAGGCAGTCATAGTCTCTTGTGTCTTTAAATGTAGACCGTGGGTTTAAATACAGTATACAGGCTTTCTGAGGCTGAAAGACGCTACAGAAATTGTGCACACGTGGCTCAAGGGCTTCAAATTTCTTCACCTATATAGTAAGACCCTAGAAGATGAGACTCACAGTTCAGTACACCAATTCCAAAGTTTGGTGGGAAACAGAGGCAGGACAGTTGAAAATAAAATAAGTGATCTTGAGCCAAGCATGGGAGCTCATGTCTGCAATCACAGCACTCAAGAGGCTGAGACAAGGAGTAATCCCACAAGTGCAAGACCAGTGTGAGCTACAGAGATTAAGACTCTATCACAAAAGCAAAAGTAAAAATAAAAAATTCTCTTTGGATGGACAATATCAAAAAAGTTGCTCTCTCCCTCTCTCTCTTTCTCTCTCTCTCTCTCTCTCAAATGAATAAATAATTTTTAAAAGGGCTGGAGAGATGGCTTAGAGTTTAAGGCACTTGCCTGCAAAGCCAAAAGACCCAGGTTAGATTCCCCAGGACCCATGTAAGCCAGATGCATCCGGAGCTCATTTGCAACAGCTGATGGCCTGGAGCACCCATCCTCCTTCTCTCTCTCTCTCTCTCTCTCTCTCTCTCTCTCTCTCTCTCTCTCTCTTCCTCTGCATCTTTCTCTCTGTAAAATAAATAAATTTTTAGAAAGATATCTGAAATAATTTTTATTTATTTATTTTTTATTTATTTGAGACACACACACACACACAGAGAGTGAGAGTGAGAACAGGGCTGGAGAGATGGCTTAGTGGTTAAGCACTTGCCTGTGAAGCCTGAGGACCCTGGTTTGAGGCTCGATTCCCCAGGACCCACGTTAGCCAGATGCACAAGGGGGCGCACGCGTCTGGAGTTCATTTGCAGTGGTTGGAGGCCCTTGCGCGCCCATTCTCTCTCTCTATCTGCCTCTTTCTCTCTCTGTCTGTCACTCTCAAATAAATAAAAATAAACAGAAAAAAAAATTTTTAAAGAGAGAGAACAGGTGTGCCAGGCCTACAGCCACTGCAAACAAACTCCAGATCCATGTGCCACCATGTGCCATCTGGCTTATGTGGAACCTGGAGAATCAAACCTACATGCTTAGGCTTCGCAGGCAAACATCTTAACCACTAAGCCATCTCTCCAGCCCTGAAATAATTTCTTTAAAAAAAATTTAAAAGGGGCTGGATAGATGGCTCAGCAGTTGAGGTACTTTCCAGTAAAGCCTAAGGACCCAAGTTCAATTCCCCAGCACCCAAGTGCACTAAGTGACACATGTATCTGGAGTTTGTTTGCAGTGGCAGGAAGCACTGGCACACCCATACTCTCTCCGTGTGTCTTCCTCTTTCTCGCTCTCCTAAATATTCTTTTTTAAAAAGAGTTGCTCTAAGATAATTCAATTTACAATGCAGTCATACTCAATTCCAACATAAAAAGTGAACTAACAGGATAGTATCAAAATTTCAGGGCTGATCATCACTGAAGCAGACCAAAAATGAACCCAACATGGCTCAGGGAAATTTTGCAGAAGAGGGGGCGGAAAGAATGTCGGAGCCACATGTTGGGTCATGATATGCAGAGACATTTATCTTACCCATAACTGTGGGCTAACTCCACAATGCATGACTCATATACCTCAACAAGGAGGGGCTAAGGGGAGGGGGTAGGTCACGGATGAGCCTAATAATGGTGCCAAACTGACTGTATTTGCTGAATACAAAACTAACTAATAAAGATAAAAAAATAAAATAATAAAAATAAAAATAAAATAAAATAAATTCAGGGCTGAAATGATGGCTTAGCAGTTAAAGTGCTTGCCTGCAAAGCCTAAGGACCTATGTTCTACTCTCCAGTTCCCACGTTAGCCAGATGCACGAAGATGAGGCAAGCGCAAGGTTGCAGATGCCCACTAGGTGGCAAAAGTGTCTGGAGTTGGATTGCAGTGGCCAAGACCCTGGCACACCAATTCTCTATCTCTCTCTCCTCTCTCTTTCTCTCTCTCTAAAGTAGAAACAAATAAATAAATAAATAATGTTTAAGGAAATGGATATCCACTTAGCTCTTAATTTTATGACCTTAATATTATAAGGGAATTAAGTAAAACATATTTTTTAAAATTCATTTTTAACTGGCTTTTGAAACAAAAGTCACAGCACTTGGCATTTGAAATTCTAGTGATATCAGGGTCAACCTGGCACATAGCTCATAGTGTCAGTTATTACAGTGGGCCAACAAAACTTTCCTTTTATATACAGCCTTGCCTTGGGGATTGATTCTGGGATGCCCCAAGATACCCAAATCTGAAGATGCTCAAACTCCTTACACAAAATGGTGTACCATTTGCCTATAACCTCTACACTTGCATATTCCTGCATGCTTTCAGTCATCTTTAGATGTTTGCTAATATAATATTAAAAAATAATAAGAGAGTTGTCATCATTTCCCAAGCAATATAGCAATTAAAAAGTCAATGCTCAGTACACCTGCAATTTTATTTCAAATATCCCTAATCAATTGGTCAATCCAAGGTTGCAGAACCCACAGATATAGAGGAGCAACTATATACATAATATACCAATCCTCATGGGGAGAGAATAGAAACATAACACATTGGGGAAATGTATGGTTTATATCGACAATCAGGACCTAGAATAACCTGTGAGGGATTATCTAGATTAGTTTAGTCTCTGGGCATACCCGTGAGGGACTGTCTTGATTCAATTAATAGAGGTATAAAGATACACCTTCACTGTGGGTAGCACCACTCCATGGGTAGAGGTCCTGGGCTATATAAAAAAGAAAGAAGTGGGTCTAGAGAGATGGCTCAGCAGTTTACGGCACTTTCTTGCAAAGCCTGATGGCCCGGGTTCAATTCCCCAGTATTCATATAAAGCCAAATGCCCAAAGTGGTACATGCATCTGAAGTTCATTTGCAGCAGCAAGAGGCCCTGACATATCCATATTCACTATCTCTTTGATCTCTCTCTCTCTCTCTCTCTCTCTCTCTCTCTCTCTTTCTCTCTCTCTCTCTGTCTCTCTCAAAAGCAAAAATTCTTTTTTATTTTAAAAAAGGAGGAGAAAAGCTAGCATGCATTGATCTTTGCTTCTTCACTGTGCTGAATGAAACCAGCTCTGCCTTAAGCTCCTGTTGCCATGCCTTCCCAGCCATGATGGACTATAACCTGGAACTGTAAACGGAAATAAATCCTTCCTCCTTTAAACTGATTATTGTCAGGTATTTTGTCCCAGCAATGAGATGGTAACTAATGCAATAACACTTTGGGAGAAACTTCTGAGGAAATCCCTTAAGAAAGTCAGCTGCCAGCCCACCCAGAAAGGCCTATCTCTACCAAAGCCAGTATTCCATGTTTCTGGGCAACCATATCACAACCCCATGGGACTCCAAATACCATATTCCAGGCACATGCTCTATCCCAGCCCTCTTCCCAAGGCTCTTACAATTTAGTCAGGTATAACTTAAGAAAATGTCATGTTGCTTGTTCATTGATCTGCAATTGAATGTGCCTTTGAACCAGTCAGGCCAACATGGGACTCTAAGATCATCTTTGAAGAAGTCCATATTAAAGATGGCACAATGCATGGGCCTCCTTTGGCCTTTTAAACTGTTTTAAAGCTGTTTTGGACCGCTAAATTAGATAATTTGTTCTGAAGCTTCAAGGAATCAGTTTGGACCACTAACTGCTATCAATTAGAAGCCAAAGAACTTGGTCCAGCTTGCATGTTCTTTGTTGGGTCTACACTATTCTTAACATCAATTTGTTACCACCTACAAAATGTACAGACTGCATATTAGAATCAAGCTTCTTGAAAATTACTCCTGGAACCCCAGGCTTACATTTGTGCAATAACAGACTGAGTGGCAGGAGTTGTCTCAAGACATGTCTCCACACTCCCCACCATTTGCCAGTGTCTGAGGACCAGCCTGCTCACCTTGTAACCATCTGAATGTTTCTACCCTTGGGCAAGAGAAAAAAGCCTTTGTAACAACTAGATCAATTGCTGATATTGGATTTAACAGCTATAATTCTTTTTTATTTTTGAAAGACAGAATCTTATGTAGCCCAGGCTAGCCTCAAACTCACTATGTTTTCAAGGTTGGCCTTGAACTTCTAATCTTCCTTGTTTCCCCCTCATAAGTGTTGGTATCACTCTCAATTTTATTCACTGCTAGAAATCAAACCCACAGCCTGGTGCCTGATAGGCAAGCACTCTATCAACCGAGCTACATCCCCAACCCTGCAACTAGAATTATAAAACACTGTGAGTAAGAGTATTCCATTAAAAATCAATCAAACATGAGGCTGGAGAAGTGGCTCAATGAGTAAGGTACTTACTTGCAAACACTAACAACCTGCATTCAATTCCCCACTACCCACGTAAAGCTAGATGTACAAAGTGATACATGAGCTTGGAGTTCATTTGAAGTAACTAGAGGCCCTGGCTCACCCTCTCGCTCTCTCCTTGCAAATAAAATAAAATGAAAAAAATTTAATTACTCAAATATGAAATTTTGAACTTATTTTCTTCCCTTAAATCATATAATTGATTTGAATAACAGCACCTCAAACTTCGATAAAGTCTACATAGTATTTTCCTGTGGCCTTTCAAATCTAGGGCTTCCATTCTCTTCATGTGTGCACATGGAGGTGGAGGATATGAAGATGTGCTCTGAGAAATTAAAACTCACATAGGTCCTTCAATGCACAGAGGAGTAGTGTTTCTATGTAAGTTGAAAATGCTGTGGGCTTCTGAGGAACTCTTCACATCTGTAACACATGGACCCTCCAACACTGTCACAATTCAAATCTGTTCTTACAGGAAAAGCCCAGTTTCATTTTAAGACTCACCTAATTAAGTCCACTGGACCAAGAACAAGCTCACTCTGATGAATTAAAAACAAAGGTATCTAGGACTTCCACTATATCTTCAAAATCCCTTGTCTTTGCCCTGTGACTATAAGCCTGCTTAAAGGGGAAACTCCACAGTAACCATGGTCCCACCCACATTCAAGGGAAAGAAATTTCACTGGATGTGCACTAGACCGGGCAAGTCTTGGGGCCAACATAGGATTCTGCCTATTACACATGATTCAAGAGTTCATTCACAAAAGGTTCTCCATAGATTTGGTCTGCAGAGGTTCAAGCAGGCATTCAATCAATGTATTTGATTTCATTTTTTTCTAAACATAAGTTAATCTTAAGATTTTTATCCCTGAAAACGGACCTGAAGGAAACATCATCTAAAGGCAACAGCACTGCTCCTGCTGCCCTCTCCAGTCAGTGGTCACAGAAGGACCTTCAGACAAGCATATCTCTAGCTAGACCCTATGTCCACTGTTCACTGAGATGGAGCAGCATTTCTGAGACCCTGGAGTGTTTGCTCTCCTGGTTAATAACATATGATTCAACCTTGACCTGAAAGTCACCTTCTTATTCTCAGTCTAGTTTCTACATGCCTCGGTCCCTACTAATTTCTCAGCTCCTCCATCCTCAGCTAAACAACATTAAACAACAAAAGAAGAAACTGAGCTGGGGAGATGGTTCAGTAATTAAAGGCACTTGCTTGCAAAGCCTGCCAGCCCAGTTTGATTCCCTAGTGCCCATGTAAAGCCAGATGCACAAAGTGGCACATGGGTCTACAGTTTATTTTCAATGGCAAGAAGCCCATAGTCTCATTCAAATTCTCTCTTTCTCTCTCAACCTCTGTCTCAATTTCTATCCCTCTGCTCACAAATAAATAAAAACATTTTTAAAACAGAAATTGATATTTCTAATAAGTTTATAAAATAAAGGGCTTCAAACCAACAAAATCAGCATAGCTCTTTAAAATAATGACCACTGTTGGCAATAACTGAATGAAAGTCTTTCTAGTATAGCACAGAAAGGGTTAGCTTAATAAAACTATGAACTAAGATAATTTGATAATGTTCATCAAACATTTACAGTGTTAAAATTAAAAGAATAGTTACCCAAATTATTTTTAAATGTTAGAAAAGAAAAAAGTTCATCAACTCTCAGATACTTGGTATCTATTAAAATCATTTTACCTTAGAGACTTCATAAGGTGTGGCCCCAGTGAAATACAATTATACCAGAATGTAGTTCAGAGAGACTCCACATGCCCATTTGTTGTTGGCACCAAGGACCATTTCTGAAGCCCCAAAAACCTAGCGTAGCTTGGAAGACCTATTTTTAAGGGAAAAGAAGAAGAGGAAATAATTAGCATCTTAATGCTGAAATTAAACAGATTTCCAGTAGCACAATGATGCCTAATGTTCTAATCAAGTAGCAGACAGCCAACACTTCTGCTTTAGTGAAGGGGTAAAGTACTGGCGTGGGGTGAGGGGAGGATGCAGACTTCCATGTCATTACCCAGCCACATATTAGTTAATACTACACAAATACATGCACATATATGTATGTGTGTGTGTGTATGTGTGCGTGTATATTAAGAGGAAAATCTTATGGTGTCTGTGTCTGCCCTTGCTTCTTTGGTCTCTCTGGCTAGTTGTTCTGTTGCGACTGCCAGACTAGCTGGCAGGCAATCTTTGGGAATCTCCGCTCTCCACCTCCCATTACCATAGGTGTATTAGGGTTCCAGATGTGTGCATTACTTGTATCCAGCTTTACATAGATTCTGGGGATCCAAAGTCTGGTCATCAGGCTTGTGCAGCATTTTTATCCCCTGATCCATTTCCTCAGCCTAACACAATATATATTTAAAACATAAGTGTTGGGCTTGAAGGGATGGCTTAGCAGTTAAGGCATTTGCCCACAAAGCCAAAGGACCCAGGTTCGATTCCCCAGGACCCACATTAGCCAGATGCACAAGGGGCACACACACCTGGAGTTTTGTTTGCAGTGGCTGGAGGCCCTGGCGTACCCATTCTCTCTCTCCCCCCTCCTTCTCTGTCAAATAAATATATACATACATACATATATATATATATATTTTTTTTTTTTTTTAAAGATCAGTGTTCTCAGCAGCAAAAGCATTCAGATTTTAGCTGAGGACCCCAAACTATTCAAAGTGTATAATGTCACTTTCTTCATTTCACTGTCCATTGGATGAAAATCAGTTCCAAGGATGATACACAACTTGGCCAAGCTCAAAGAACAGCAGATAGAGAGCCCTAAATTCCTAAATTTGGGTGACTGACACCAGGATGATACCACACTATCTTCAGGTTCCTTGTTATACAATTTGAGGTAGAGAAACATAGGAGACAGAACAATGGAAAATAGAGAAAAAAAATCTTTCCAACATAATTCATTGCACTAAAATGTAAAGACTACTTCTGAATACATAGCTATCACTCAACACCCTCCCAAAATGCACCAAATAAGAAGAACTTTTACACCTAATCATTTTTAAAAGAAGGAACTGAATGGTTCCAAGAACAATGGTTCCAAGGAAAAGCTCAATGGTAAGTGCTTGCCTAGCATGTGCCAGGCAAGCTTTGGTCCTCAGCATTGCAGAAAAAATAATCAAATGATGATGCCAAACCAACTTAAGAACAAAATAGAACCTAGAATACATCTCTGTTCATGCTGCAAAGTATAATATGTCAGAGAAAAATAATCATCTGCTTTAATAAAAGTTGATATTTTACAAATTTTATATTAAAAATATCTAAATCTTTTTTTCTTTTTCACATGTGTATGGTGTGTGTTTGTGCATGTTTACCCCTGTATATGTGCAGCCTTGTGTGTGTGGTTGCATGTGTGTGTGTGACCAGAGGTCAGTGTCTGTTTTGCCTCCAGATTTGCTCTCCATCTTACTTTCTGAGACAAGATCTCCCACTGAACCCAGAATGCTCTGATTCAGTCAGTCTAGCTAGCTATTCAGTCTCAGAGATTCCTTGCCTCTTCTTCCTCAGAGTTGGAACCAAAGTTATAGGCCACCATTCCCAACATTTTATGTGGGTTCTGGAGATCCAAATTCAGGTCCTTATGATTGCACAGCCAGCTCTTTACCCACTGAGCCATCTAAAATAATTTTTGAAATACAGTCTTACTACTTCAGAATCCATATGAACCCATTACCAAACCCATCTCCAAGCCAAACTGACACCTCTATCTTCTCTAGATGATAATTCAAGCATAAACTTTCCAGCTGACTGGAGAACCTTTCAGGTGATAAGCCATGAGACCCATTGTTTTGAGGCCACAGGAAAGAAAAAGTGTGCCTGGAAGAATGCATTCCACAGATGGAAAGGGCTCTGGACAGTGTTATAAATATGAGTTGCTGGGGGCTGGGGGTAGGAAGTGACTTGAAAACATTCATCTCCCAGGTCCTCCAACTTTATGAAGTATCTATGTTCTCATGTCCACCTAAGGGCATGCTATGACCTGCTTTGGGAAAGAACTACATAGCATAATCTATCAGGACCCATCATAATGAACTCCCACATACTGCAAACAAAAGTGACCTTTCCTGCCTAATATTTATCTTGTTTTCTCCACACAAAAGAAACTACTGGACATTCTTTTATTCAACTCATTAAAAAACACTTCCAACAGTGAAGAAATGCACAGTAAAATACTCTGTATGCCATAAAAAAGGCCCAAAATTTTAATTTTAGGGTGAACAGTAATTCATTCAGTTCAGTCTTCACAGAATATACCTTATGCACTTGCTAAAAAAAAAAAAAAAAAGCTTACCTCTTCCAGCTCACTTCTAAATGTGACCATGTTGAAGCTCGCCCACACTTTTGTGCACAATACCCAAAACATTCACTTGCTGTCATTTCATCTCTCTCTGCACTTCCCAACTCTAACACTCAATGTTCCTGTCAGACAACTTCAAAAATCATTTATTTTTAAAGAGGTTTCAGAATTCTCAATGATGACAGAAGCCATCCACACCTAGACTTTAAAAAAAGTTTTGAAAAACATGACTGGTCATTCTCAGAATAAAGTAAGACAACAAAAAAACAACAAAGATAACATTTGGATGGGCTACATGTTTCATCTTTTACCTGATATTGTAACATTTTAAGGAGACAAGTCACTTTTTTACTACAAAAGAGCAGAATGTCTATTTATGTTTCCAGATACTAAGAAACTTTGAGTTTGCCAGGCAGAAGAGACCATTCTTCAGATGTTTAATTTAGTTCTGTGTTATATGGCAAAGAATACTACCTACCCTTGATTTCTTATCAAGGAAATAAGAGAGGCTGTGCCTTTCATGTCTCTTGATCTACCTGCCTTCTCTGTTAGGGGGTGAAATCCCAAGAGAATTATTCTTTCAGAACATAGTCATCTTCTGTAGATATAAGCACCATCAGAACACTTCTTCTACCATTTCTGTCACACACCCATGCACTTGTCAATCCATATAGCATCATGATTTTTTCATCCTAGAAAAAAATCTATGATGAGGAAATACACCAATGCCTTTTTAAATGGGAAGAGAGATTGCTTCACAGCTGCATTTGATCCTGAGTGGGGAAAAAAAATCAGAAACTCAGATAGTTGGAACATTTGCAACTAAATAATTCTATGTCAAATCACACTATTCCAAATAAAAAAGCAACACATACCAGCCAAATGCAGCTGTGATCCTACACTGGATCTTAAACAAGGAAAAATATATGCATGGTCATTCTCAGAATGAACTGTTGACACACTCAAAGACCCATAAAAGGCATTACTGTGACAAAGATATTGAAATATAGAGTATGGATTAAAGCACAATACTTAGGAGATAGGGAGATTTCTCAGTGGTTAAAGACCTTTGCTTTGAAAACCTGACAGCCCAGGTTAGATTTTCCAGTACACACATAAGGCCAGATGCATAAAGTGGCACATGTACAAAGTTACTTTGCAGGGGATATAGGCACTTGCATACCCACTTTCTCTCTCTTCTCTCATTGTCTCTTTCTCTTTCTGTCTCATTTTAAAATAAATAGATAAATAAATAAATAAATAAATATTTTTTAAAATAAAGTACAATATTGAATCAGCACTACAATTCCTGCTTTTGACTTGTTATTAAAAACATGCCCTGATTAGCCAGGCGTGGTGGTGCACGCCTTTAATCCCAGCACTAGGGCGGCAGAGGTAGGATTGATGTAAATTCGAGGCCCTAACCCTATTGGGCCGGAGAGATGACTTAGTGATTAAGGTGCTTGCCTGCAAAGCCAAAAGATCCACATTCGATACCCCAGGACCCAAGTAAGCCAGATGCACAAAGTGGTGCACAAGTCTGGAGTTCGTATGCAGCAGCTGAAGGCCCTTGCACGCCCATTCTCTCCTTCCCTCCCTCCTTCTTTCTCTCTCTCTCAAATAAATAAAATTTTTTAAAAAAAAATTTTAGTGGAATTCACTATGGAGTCTCAGGGTGGCCTCGAACTCATGGCAATCCTCCTACCTCTGCCTCACGAGTGCTGGGATTAAAGGCATGCACCAGCATGCCCGGCTCTAAAATATTTTTTAAATGAGGGCTTATTTATACCCCTTATGGTATGGAAAGGCTAGTGGCTGAGCAAGGATTCTAATTCTAGCCATTGTACCAAGATACAACATGTCTGAATTCTAGTAGAAATATTATCAAAAGTGTCAGTTCCTTTCCCAGATTTTGTTAGGCAGGCTGAAATTAAATCCATCCTTCAGGAACTGAAGATGGTGATCATGAACTGAAGTTACGGGCTCAATCTGTGCTGAATCTGTACAGATAGCTGGGCCAAACCTATCGACAGGTCCAGAGACTGAGTCTGTGAAGGTTCACATTAGTCTCTAAATTAACTTTGTCTCGTCCTGAAAAGCTAGCAAAGGATAGTGGTGCAGGTTTCTGATTTGCCACACGTTAAAGGGTAGCTAGTGTCATTTCCCATATTAAGGCCAAACACACAAGAATCACACAGTTCTTGAGGGTTTATGCTATCATTATTCCAAACAGGTGAAAACATACCAGAGTGGAAATATACCAGAGCCAGAACATCATATATGAAGGCTGAATTACTTCTGTTGGCCTCTGTAAAGGAATTCAACACCAAAACAGAAGGAAAAAAAAACACAGATGTTTTTGTCTGTACATGCACTCACATTCACTTCTTCTTTTTTTTTTTTTCTTTTCTTTTTTTTTTTTTTTTTTTTTTTTTTTTTTTTTTTTTTTTTTTTGAGGTAGGGTCTCACTCTAGCCCAGGCTGATCTGGAATTCACTATGTAGTCTCAGGGTGGCCTCAAACTCATGGTGATCCTCCTAGTCTGCCTCCTGAGTGCTGAGGTTAAAAGGTATGTGCCACCATGCCCGGCAACTCACATTCACTTCTTAACACAGTCCAATTCAAAAGCATGTTTACAATAATTCAGCAAGGCAAAATGTGGCTTTAGAGCAAACAGTCCAAGTTGCCTTTCCTGCCTGGCCACTAGTGGAGAAGGTCTCCAAGGGATTTTGCATCAGCTCTACAGTAGAGAAGATGGGATCATTAGCTATTCTCAGCCCCTTGGGTATCATGATACAAGCAGGAATAATTCTTCCAGCCAAAGCTATGAACAGGCAACAGTTGGAAGAGTTTCAATCCATGGTAAATCACTTTTCTACCATCATTCCAATTCAAGGCAGAAGATGAAACAAATGGAAAAATGTTTCACATGTATGCAAGCTGGGTTTTGAGAGCCCAAAAGGGTCTTATGAGTATATAGAGAGTTGAAAAGACAGTCCTTGTAAGGGAAGTCTTTCCCAATAACCAGCAGACATTGTAAAATGGAACTTGCCTACTCAGAATAACTCATCACTCCTCCAGTCAGAAATGAGAAAGGATGTTTCCATTTCCAGTTAGTTAAATAATACAACTATATGAACTTGTCTTTAGAAATTCACACACTCCTATTCCACCAAAGTATACATGGTCAAAAGAAATCTCTTTCACACAAATTTATTTTGAAAGAAAACAGGTATTAACAAGCTTCTTACAATAAAGAATATGCTGATGGAAGTAAATCGACTTTAATAGGTTACCAGCATTTATACCAATGTATTTCAAGCAGGATAGTCAAGCTATCATATCTGGTTATCACACAATATGTGGAATTATCTTGTCATTCAGAGTGGTCATAGCCCTATGTTAAAGCAGCCAATATGTGGTATATACATGTCATAAATTGCTTTTGTATGGATTGCTTAAAATCAACAATGAAGAATTTACTGCTGGGCCATTTTACAACAATGCTAAGGTATATTGTAAAATGAGATATTAAAGACTATAACTTTACCTATGAAAAATTAAAGAATTGTATGAATGGCATTTTAATTTCACACATTATCAGTACCTTCTGATCTAAATAAGGGGGTATGGAGGGAGAATTTGGGAGAGGGAAAAGGAACAGTGGTGAGAGGAGACTATGATCATGGTATATTGTCTATATGTATAGAGGTCACCAAGAAAAAAGTTAAAAATTTTAAAAAGGGGGCTGGAAAAAAAAAGGCTGAAGAGATGACTTAGCAGTTAAGGTACTTGCCTGTGAAGCCTAAGGACCCAGGTTCAATTCCCCAGGACCCACAAGCCAGATGCACAAGGTGGCGCATGCTTCTAGAGTTCGTTTGCAATGGCTAGAGGCCTGCCACGTCCATTCTCTCTCTCTCTCTCTCTCTCTCTCTCTCTCTCTCTCTCTCTCTCTCTCTCTGTCTCTCTCTCATAAATAAATATTTTTAAAAATTAAAAAGAAATAAATGAGGGAATGGTGTTCTTTAAGATGGCTCTTCTGGTGGTAGAGGATTCAAGCTAATTACATACACATGCTATGTTCCTATACAGCTCATGCTCTGTCATTTTAGCATCTAAGAAATTCCTTCAAACTCACCAACATTGTCACCTCAGTGCAGTGACATTCCTTTCTAATGGAGATATGGTCAAGCAATGTATTTTCTTAATGAAGAGGAAAAAAAATTATAGCCTTCAAGTGACCATGAAAAGTACAAAAGCAATTACTGCTAAATAACAATGTTTTACTGAGGGGCCAAAACACATAAAACAGAGAAAACCACCTGGCAAGTTACATAAAAAATAAAACCCACTCGCACAATTCAGCCGCACCCAGCCTGGCTTCACAGCTTGCTGTCCGAGTGAAATTAGCCAGGTCTGGGGCTGAGCACATATGACCCATAATGGCAGTTTACCCATGGGTCTCTCAAGGCCCAATTAACCTTATTGCAGAGTGTAGGTTCTTTTAATTAGACCAGGTTTTAATTGGAGATTTTCCTATCCTTTTTTTCATTTTTCAAATAATCAAAACAGAGTGGTAAGAATTTTATTTAACATAATAAATAACCAACATAATGCATTGAAAGTGATCCATGAGCTGAGGAGTGTTGAACTTCATTCTAAAAAGTGTTCATGTGGAATGATCTAACGTATACATAAGGAAGATTCACAACATTAAAGTTGTAATAAATGTCAGTAACAGCACCTCTAGTACTGTGATCCTTACCAAGGGAAGGCAGGTCTTCTGACATTATAAAAAAAAAACAAGCATGTGGCCATGTCTTGTTTCTCATCCACCTGAACCTGGAGCACAATTGCCCTACATATCATAGGACTTAACTATGCTTTGTTAATACAGGAATAAGTGAACGCCTACAATTTCCCTCCCAAAGGACACAAAGCCCCCGCCCACAATTCCTCACCTGTTAATTAAAGTAATTCTACTAGCTGAGAGCACAGTGCCTTCCAGCCATAACAACTGATGCATCAAGTGTTTTAAGGAGAGTATAATGAGACTCAGCTTGGAAATCAGGTACCTCATGGACAGATCTTCACACTAATTTCAGCCATGACAAGATGGCAGAGCAAAACAAAGCCCATCACAGATAATACTGGCCACCTTAATCCATTAGTGGGATAAATGGTTCTTAAAAGCTTAATCTAAACCTTTATTAAATTTTTAACATTAAAATTATCTTTTGTTAGACAACAGTGCCCTCTTGTGGGCAAAGAACAAAGTTTATTGACAGCTAATGTTAATGTTTTTATTAAAGCAAATGTATACCGTAATTTTTAGTAAATCTATGTTTATAAACAGGATAAACAATTCTTAAGTGAATACATGATTCAACTTAAATAGCACTATGAAGTAGTGTCACAAAAAAAGAAAACTAAATTAAGGGCTGGAGGGATGGCTTAGCGGTTAAGGCATTGGCCTGCAAAGCCAAAGGCCCAGGTTCAATTCCCCAGGACCCACGTTAGCCAGATGTACAAGGGGGCGCATGCCTCTGGAGTTCATTTGCAGTGGCTGGAGGCTCTGGCATGCCCATTCTTTCTCTCTCTCTCCCCTCCCTTTTTCTCTGTCAAATAAATAAGTAAAAAGAAGAAGAACGAAAAAGAAAAGACTTGTTAAAAAAAAAAAAACTAAAGCCGGGCGTGGTGGCGCACGCCTTTAATCCCAGCACTCGGGAGGCAGAGGTAGGAGGATCGCCATGAGTTCGAGGCCACCCTGAGACTCCATAGTGAATTCCAGGTCAGCCTGGGCTAGAGTGAGACCCTACCTTGAAAAACCAAAAAAAAAAAAAAAAACTAAATTAAAATATAGCAACAGGTTCTAAATGAAGTGATTTTTTTCTATGGAACCCTACCCATAACAAATGCAAGCATAATAGGATTCACTATTTGTGATTTCTCACTTGATTCTTCTAAAACACCAGCCACAATCTATCAAAACTGCTAAACTATTTAAACATGTTCAAGACACCCAGTGAGTACTGGAAGCATATGCAATTCAAGCACTACACAGGGACATGCCAGGAGAAGTTTAAGAATAAGACAAATTCTTATCTATTCTGAAGTGATAGTGTAACTGAAGATGATGCACATTCATGCAGCAGCCCAGGGAACATGGTATCTTCTCAGATCATAAAAATTAAGACTTAAGTCATAGAAAGATCAGCCAAGAGAGAACGAAGGCAAAGAGACAGGAAGAGAGGCATTTTGGAAAGGTTAGGGTCTGTTTATTGGTTGACCAAAGAGGGTCATCTCTTTATGGGAGCAT
Source organism: Dipus sagitta (assembly GCA_036346955.1). Classification (NCBI taxonomy): domain Eukaryota; kingdom Metazoa; phylum Chordata; class Mammalia; order Rodentia; family Dipodidae; genus Dipus; species Dipus sagitta. The sequence continues at coordinate 77,715,061 of CM070784.1, forward strand.
TCATTTTGGTTTAATTTGATTTGGTGGAGGCAGGGAACAGGAAAGCTAAGCAAGTTAAGCTGTACTGGAAGTCACACAGAAGAGCTCGGTCTTCCATCTCCATGGTTAATGGCCATTTCTGCACTGTTCCCTTCATGGGTATTTTTGGCCAGTTCTTCTCACTGTGTCTCTGGTTCACTCAGCAGAGACAAAGTCCTGGTGTCCTGAAACTTGCATTCAGCACAAAGGGACAAACAACCTGGTCAATAAGTTGAATATGGTAAGTGTATACTGAGAGGAGAGTTACAGAGAAAAAGAGTAAAGTGTGGTGGAGTCTGTCTGGGAGTGGAGGGAAAGAGGCTACTGGGACTTGACAGTTGAGGATCTGAAAAGTATCTTAGTTAACTATATGTAATCTCTAGAGGCAGAAAAAGCAACAGTACTGTGTCCAGGGGCACAGAGGTGGCCAGGGTTGCTGGAGGGGAGTGAGCAAAACATTAAGGAGGGAGAAGATGTCAAAATGTCTGGTAGCAGGACATATATGAGCCTTAGACCATCACAGGGATGGAATTTGATTGCAAATGTGGCATGGAGTCTTAGGCAGGAGAGAAACAGGAGGTGACTTGTGTTTTCACAGGAACTTTCTGGCTTCTGGGTAGAGTAAGGACTATGACATGAGGAGCGGAAGGGCAGGACTGGGAGACAGCTAAAGTAGTCCAAAGCAAAGAGCAGGATACTGACAGCAGAGCCAAAGAAAAACTGAGGTTCCAAAATCACAAATGTCTTTGGGTAAGTGAAGAAGTGAGTGAGTGTGTGGATGAGTTGTGAGAGAATACATAGGTTAATATATGAGTGAGTAAGTGCATAATGTATATGCATAAGTGAATGAGCACATGCCTGAATGGGTGTGTATGTGCTTGAGTGACTGGAGAAGCAAATCACTATGGATTTGGCACTCTCCCACCCATCACTTCACTAATTCTGTAGGGAGCCTATCTACCACACAAGTAAGTCCACAGACCTCAAGAGAAGAAAAATTAGCAAAATACTTTATTGACTACTTGATTGACAAACACTAACATGCACACCTTCTTGCTGTGACAAAATGCCTGATGAGAACCAGTTTAGGAAAAGAAGAGGGTTTAATTTGGCTTACTTGAAGGGTTCAGTCCATAATGGGAGGGAGGCATAGCAGGCCTAAGCCAGAAGGTGGTCACATTATTTCACCAGGCAACAGAAGTAGAGAGAGAGAGAGACAGAGATCAGGATATGGATGCTGGCTATAATACTTCAAGTCTCACCCCTACTGAAACACTTCCTTCAACAAGTGTCCTCCTCCTAAACATTCTACAACCATCCTGAGCAGTACCACCAGCCAGGACATATTACATTCAAGCCACCACAAGTAAGGTCCTAATAGATCAAGGAGATGGATTTAGCCAGCTGTCTGTGAAGATGGTACCACTAAGGCCAGGCTTCTATGCCAGGGTCCTTGCATATGCCCTGCTAGACATCTCAGACCCTCCAAATGGGGGGAAAGTAATGATGAAATGGGCACCAGGAAACTAGCTTTTGTTTCATGGGCATTTCACATCATGTTCTTTCTTCACTTTGGCTACCAGGAAGATCAGGTCCAAACTGATAGTCCATTTTAGGTAAGTTACTAGGACCTTATACCATTCATCTTCTATTTTCATCTTATGCTTATTTATCCTTTTTTCTCCTTATCTTTCATTTCATTGAGTACTTTTGAAAGCTTTCTCAAATCTGTTCTAATGGAAGTGGATATAAATACAACAAAATGCCATATGTACTCATAGGTTCAAAGTTCAATTCATCATAATTCTCTCCACTGCCTCTCTCCTTTTGTCTACCCATCCTACTTGTTGACTATAACTAAAAATTTCCACCTTGACATGGTTACCTCAGGGTCAAGCATTGTTTCCAAATAAGAAAAAGAAAAATGCTATTAAGACTATACAACACAGGAAGTACAGGCAATATTTCACATCAGTAACTAATATCCTGAAAAACAGAGACTATGACAGATAGGAGAGGCAACAGTAAGGTTTGGTTGAAGGTTAATAAGGACATGAGGCAGAAAACCACACATTGTTGTGTTGGGAACTAGAGGACACAGTGAACAGGAGATAGGACAGGAAGGCCCCAAGGACACACATGTTTGATAGCATCAACAGAGATCAATCTTGGTGAACAGTAATCAATAACCAATCACATTCCATGAAATTAAGATCTACATGTTATATATGTTATATGTACACAGAAACATTTACTGGCCCTTGATAATACTGAAAAGTCCTAACATATTTTTACATCTTTTTTAAGTTCAGAGAAAAGAACTAAAGCATCTGCTGTCATTATAATAGTGAAGTAGTTGTATACACCAGTCTGTACTTCGCATGTCATTCAGTCCTCAGAACAACCCTAGAAGGCAAAGGTGGCAGAGTATTTGTTGGTTTTCTTTAAATACCTATTTAACATGGGAGAAAATAAGTAATTCACTTACTCAGGTCAAGGCCCCAAACAAGTTACCAATATATTCAGGATCCCCAGCTGGTCTGGGAGTTTCACCATACAGGAAGAAAACGGGATGAAATGAAGAAAAGAGGCAGACAGAAACCCATAGGAGAAAGGGGGAGGCCAGGCAGGAAGTAAAAACTGTGAGACAGATGTTGGGATCTTTCAGAAGTTCAGCTTCTGGTTTCAAGGTAGAGTCACTAAGAAAAATGGAGTCCTCCCAACATCTGGCCATAACAGAAGAGGAAGATACTAAATCTCAGCCACTTATAGACTTTAATATAAGTGAAGTATATGAAATGAATAAAGTGTCCATCAAATCTGTCCATTGGAAACACAGTCTTCATCCTGAAAGAATGAGATAACATGGATGCTCTCTCTTCTTTCGGACAAAGCCTTTGGCATTCACAACAGTCATCCTGAGCTCCTCCCATTGTGTGACGCATGGGCTCAGATAAGGTCTCTGGGCCCATTCCTCTTTTTCTCCAGCTAAAGACCAAATGGTTTCCATTTATCATGCATCCCAAACAGAACCCAAATCCTAACAAATGTCTATGAGGATGCCACACTTTGACATATGAATTCAACTACTCACAGCTTCTTTCAGGCATCAGATCATTCTAGAAGCAAACATAGCTATATAAGAAAAAAAAAAAAAAGAGGTCATGATCCCATATTCCTCTCACAAAGGAAAAGTACCACATACTTTAGAAAGACTTTTGGCTGGGCATGGTGGCGCACACCTTTAATCCCAGACTTGGGAGACCTCAGAGATAGGAGGATTGGAGGATCACCGAGAGTTCAAGGCCACCCTGAGACTATACACATAGTGAATTCCAGGTCAGCCTGAGCTAGAGTGAGACCCTACCTCGGAAAACTAAAAAAAAAAAAAAAAAGTGAACAATGTCCTTTCTCTAGACATTACTTTATAGTCTTAAGGCAATAAATGCAATGTGACAAAATCACATGTGAAAACTAAGAGTATCATATCTGCTATGTGATATAAAAATAAATACATAAGATACAAAATCATTTTTATGATTTATGATATCTTTAACATTTAATTAAAATAGCAGACTTACCTAAAAACACATTTGGTCATTGGACAAGAAGGAAGAAAAGCAATGAAATGTGAACATTACCTGCCATAGTCTTCTGCCACAGGATTTTTGTACAGGTCAATCCTTCTTATTAAAGTCACATACATTATTCTGTCCTTTTCCACCTAGCCAATTCCCATTCATCCTTCAGAATTTCATTTTTATGTTCTTGCAGGTTTTCTCCCAAAAGACTTAAAGCTTACAAAGGCAAAGATCAAATATCTCACTTCTGGCCCTAATAAAGGTACCACCCTGTCTAATAGAGGTACTGAACATTCAAAAAATATTTGTTGACACAAAGAATGAATGAGTTTGAAAAGAAAAAAAAAACTTAATCAGGTCTAGTATCCTTTTCCTAACAAATCTGATTTATTATAGTTTCTACCTTACAACAAAATTTCTAAGCAAAGATACCTTCTTCCATGTTAACCCATTTCACAATTATAGTGAGCTTCTTCCGTGAACTTTGACTTCAGCAGGTGCAGAGCAGAAGAGTTGCTAGTGTGTTCAGCCACCCATGTCTTACTCAACACAATCCACGTTTCCTCTTACTGGAACTTAGAATTGAGTCTGAGAGACAGCCAGTGTTTTGAGATTAAGCTGTGGGGAGGGAGAAGACATAAATTTGGGGAGAATGGGGTGGCCATCTCTCCTTTACCACATGCAGGGCAACAAAGAAGCCAAGTCCACAGAGACAAGATTGACTCAGATACAGAAAAAGTAGAGATGAGATGGAAAAACACAACCCATGTCTCTGAAGGTCCTTCTATTTTCAGTTCCAACACTTCCCTTACCCTACCTGCATGCCTTCCATTAAATTCCACAAGAATTTCAGTAGCTTTTTAAAAACCTATAGGGAGAGCTGGGCATGGTGGCACTCGCCTTTAATCCCAGCACTCAGGAGGCAGGAGTAGGAGGATCGTCGTTGAGTTTGAGGCCACCCTAAGACTATATGGTAAATTCCAGGTCAGCCTAGGCTAGAGCAAAACCCTACCTCAGAAAACCAAAATAAAAATAAAAATAAAAAAATAAAACCTATAGAGCCTATAAAGGTAGCCCAGTGGGTAAAGCTCTTGCCATACAACCCTAAGGACCTGAGTTTATGCCCAATATGAATATAAAAAACGCCAGGCCCAGCAGTGTGTACCTACAATCTAGCTTAGCTCTGAAGAGGTAGCCATAGGAGGATCCCCGAGGCTTGTCTACCTGAATCTCTGAGCTGCAAGTTCAGAGAGAAATACTGTCTCAAAAAGGAAAGCAGAGAGCCACTGGGGAAGACACCCAATGCTGACCTCTGGCCTCCACATATATGTGCACATATGTATACACACACATATGCATTGAATTACATGCGAACAAACATTCACAGACACAAAAAGTCACCTTTTCTTGCCTCCCTGGAGTGTGTTTTGTAATCACATGTAAATAGAAGTATCCCATTTCAGGGCTGGAGAGATGGCTTAGCTGTTAAGCGCTTGCCTGTGAAGCCTAAGGACCCCGGTTCGAGGCTCGACTCCCCAGGACTCACATTAGCGCACAAGGGGACGCATACATCTGGAGTTTGTTTGCAGTGGCTGGAGGCCCTGGCTTGCCCATTCTCTATCTATCTCTATCTGCCTCTTTCTCCTTCTGTCTGTCTGTCACTCTCAAATAAATAAATAAATAATTTTAAAAAAAATTTTAAAGTATCCCATTTCATAAAAGGGAAACTGAGTCCCACACATTGACACTGAACCCACACCTGTAACACTAGAACAGCTCCATCTATGCCACCAATGGGCAGCTATTAGCTTTGTATAGTCCTTTAAATTTAAGTGAACTTTAAGTATAATTTAGAAATCAAGTTTATCAGATGCACTAGGCACAGGTCACATGCTCAAAAGCAGTGGATGGAGAACATTGTTGCATAGAACAGCACAGTCACACCCTATCTCTACAGCCCCAGGAAGTTCTGGGGTGCTTCTTTCAGATTTGTAAGGCAGCAGTTCCTGACACTTCTGGAGCCAAATGAATGCCTGGCTGGGTTCCTAGAGCTTCCTCCTCATTAGCACATTTCATCCTCCCCCCCCACCCCCACCCCCGCCCACCACACACTTTGAGACAGGTGAGATCATTGTCTGCATTTAACAAAGGAGGAAATTTAGACACAAGACAGTAATGTGACTTGCCCAAGATCAGCTACCAAGTGAAGGATCTGGGATATGAACCCATACTCCTAAATCTTCCTTCTTAGGCACTGGGCAGCCCTACCTTTCCACTATGCAAAAGTGGAAGTCTGTGATTGACATGTTCAAGCCTCCCTCCCTCTTTAACTCTAACCACAATTGCTTTCTCATTAATATCTAGATCATTTAGTTTTCTGAATGAACATTTTTAGGTATCATCTTGTCTTCTGGCTTTCTGCCTTTGCTCTTCTCTGCATGTGTGTATGTATGTAGATCTTTGTAGGGGGCACAAGAACCAACTAAAACCTTAGTGGTCAGTAAAGCACTGAATGTCATCCTACAACATTGTCCACAGTGGCAGTCATCAGCAAACAGATAATACTTTGGAAAACCTGACCAACCAAGTTAGTAAAATCACTTTCCAAAGTATTTTCAATCTAATTAGTGATTTCAGACATCACTGCTTCTCCAAATCAATGGCCATTTCTATAATAGCTGAAAGAAAAGGGGGATAAAAGAAATAAAGGAAAAAACCCAAGGGCAGGAGTCCTGAGAGAAAATTTCCCAAAGCTTTCATTCAGTCCCCATTTCCCAAACCCCTCTGGGGAGCCAGATGCTGGAACCTAGGGTCACCTACCCTCCAGCAAACAGAGGCTCAAGCATTGGCTCTGAAGCAGCTGCCAGAGGCTACAGATGTGGCTTAAGAGTGGAGTACCATGGCCCTGTGCTCCATTCCCAGCACTGAAAAAGTAAAATAAATAAATAAATAAAATAAAAGCAATTGTCAATCCAAGAATAACCTAAATCTGAGGTCTTTGGGTAGGATTTGAAGGTCCATGAAATAGAATAAGAAAAAAAAAAATAGGGTGCTCACTTCGGCAGCACATATGCTACAACTGGAATGATACAGAGAAGATTAGCATGGCCCCTGCACAAGGATGACGTGCAAATTCATGAAGCATCCCATATTTTTGACACAGAGGCTCCTAAGACCTCATTACTAAAGCAGACCTAAAATGAACCCAACATGGCTCAGGGAAATTTGCGGAAGGGGGGCGGAAAGAATGTCAGAGCCAAACGTTGGGTCATGATACACAGAGACATTACCTCATACCCATAACTGATAGCTAACCCCACAATGCACGACCCATATTCCCCAGTGAGGAGGGTCCCTGTGGAGGGGGGAGGACTGGGAGGAGGCTAATGATGGCACCAACTTAACTGTATACACTGAGAACTAAAGTAATAAACAATAATAATAATAATAAAAATAGGGAGATGAGCAACAATCCCCATGGGCATTGAGCAGTTCCTATAGTTCCTAACAAACAGAAATCATAGGTATTTTCAATGTCATTATAGTTTATTATAAATATCTTAACATCTGTGTCTTTCAACAGCCCTATGCTCACAGTCATGACTCTGCAAATAGACTGTGTTCTTTAATGCATGAACACCAAAGCACACATATTCTACACACAAAATGTTTCAGTATTTTTGTCACTACATTTCTACACAGCTGGCTTCCTGTGTAATCCAATGAATTTTATTTAAAAGATAATTCTGGAAGTCAGACAGAGTGGTGACTTTGAGGCCAGTCTTAGCTACACAGTCTGTTCCTGGCCAGCCTAAGCATCAGTGTAACATCTTGTCTCAAAATCAAACAAATAGCCAGATGTGGTGACACATGCCTTTAATTCTAGCACTCAAGAGGCAGAAGTAGGAGGATTGCCATGAGTTGAAGGTCACCCTGAAACTGCATAATGAATTCCTGGTCAGCCTGAGCTAGAGTGAAACCCTACCTTGAAGAAAAAAAAATCAAACAAATATAAAATACTAATAATAAATCTGAAAGAATTCCTATGCTTTGCCAAATCTCCAAAGAGGCTCACAGTAAATTAAGCACAGAACAGGTTACAGTCTCCATCCTAGGAATTGAGAAACCTTTGATGTGCAATCCCCAGGCTGCCCTTTCCCTCATGCCTCCCATTCACATGACCTAAACCCATCCATTCTGCCAGAAGTTTCAAAGTCAACTGACAGATGATGCAATGACTTCTAGGTAAGGCATAAACTAGTCACAAAAGCATTAGGAAACTGTTGTAGAGTGGTTTTTAGAAGGTTTAAACACACAATATATCCTGTACATAAAAGTTCCATTGCTTTTTTTTAAATATCTCTTACAGCCACTATACTACAATGTATTCCAACTCGCAAGTGCAAAAATGGAGAAATGGTCTCATTATCCCCACAGAGGTCCTTCAGAAAGTCTATTTCAAAGCAAGCACTTTGGAAAGTGAGCATACAATCAGAGAGGCAGTGCTATAAATATGTACAGTCCTGGGAAAGCAATCGTGAGCTCAACTCCATGGCTATCCTCAAGGAGGAAACCTGGAGCACCTGAAGCCAGTAGGCTGCTGAGTGAGCAGCTGTGAGGAAGGGAAGGTGAAGTTTCTAAGATCTGCAGGATGACAACGGCCAGAAATCCAAGAACAAAAAACCCCATGTTGTCCTGAAAGAGGTAAAGTAAGAAAGTAAGTCAATGTCAGCAAAGAAGGTCAGAAAAAGCCTGCAAGTGTGTGCAGTCTAAGATGAAGGGCAAGCAACAATAAAGTAACATTGTTAGCATGACTGGGGACTTGGCATTTCCCCCCACCCCAAGTGGAGCCTGAGGGAAGGATGTGAGAGACAAATGCTTGGTTAAGGTTGCTGGTGTGAGCAAAGCAGCTAGATTTCCCCTAAGGCTTCCAAGGAGGAGAAAGAGACACAGACAATGACTCCCAGGATGGCCCACCAATGGGGTTTTGTTCACTAGCTCCTCCCCACCAAAAGCTGAAGGTTTCCCTCAGGAGCTTTCACTTCCAGGTTGTAGGAAGTTATCTTCCAACTCTCCTTCTTCCTGGGTTAGCACACCACTATATAAGAGAAGGCCCTGTGAGGAAGGTGAGAAGATGCTTGGTGAACGTAAGAGACACAGCAGAGCTATAGGAGATGAGTCATCTTGCTCAGAACTGGCCTCTGTAGCTTGTTAAAATCATCAGGACTAAAGAGCTGTGGCATGAGGTACCAGCAGTGTCTACTACACACAGACAAATGCAGAATGTAAGCTTTTTCCTTCCCTGCATTGAATTTTAAGAGTCATTCATTCACCAAATATTTCTATGTGTTAGGCACTAGGACACTACAGTGCGTAGACCAGGAGAGTGTTCATAGATCCCATAGCTATGAAAAATTAGTATTTCAGATATTGATTTAAAAATAGGAACTAGGGCTGGAGAGATGGCTTAGTGGTTACGTGCTTACCTGTGAAGCCTAAGGACCACGGTTCGAGGCTTGATTCCCCAGGACCCATGTTAGGCAGATGCGCAAGGGGGCGCACACGTCTGGAGTTCCTTTGCAGCAGCTGGAGGGCCTGGCAAGCCCAACTCACTCTGTCTCTCTCTCCCTTCCTCTCTTTGTCTGTTGCTCTCAAATAAGTAAATAACAATAAACAAAAATTTTTAAAAAATAAAAATAGAAACTAAGGGCTGGAGAGATGGCTTAGGAGTTAAGGTGCTTGCCTGCGAAGCCCAAGGACACAGGTTCGATTACCCAGTACCCATGTAAGCCAGATGCACAAGGTGGCACATGTGTCTAGAATTCAGTTGCAGTAGCTAGAGGCCCTGGCATGCCCATTTCCTTCCTCCCCCCCTCCCCACTCTCCCTTCTTAAATAAATAAATAAATGGAACTTTTTTTTAAAAAGCAGGAATTAAGAGAATGAGTGATGAAGAAAGTTAGTGGGCAGAGAAGATAAGTTGACAATGGAGTCAGAGCCTGTAATATGAGAATGCCCTGGGACATATGGATGAAGAGCACTAAAGTTGAGAGAGCTCCAAAGGCCACAAGGTACAAAGATTGTGAACCAGGGTAATCTTCTATGAGGTGGGGCTAAGAAGACAACTGCTATAACCAGGGGCTCTGATTGCTCAGGAGGAAAAGCTCTGCGGTGATTCCTTTTTAGATGGTGATAAATTCTATACCAAATACAGCATCTTCTCTTCCAATAGGCTTCCAAGCAAACCAATGTTCTCTCTATCTCTTGAATGTGCATCCTCGTGCCAAGTTATAATTCCAGCTTCACTGGTCTAAGCCAGTGAAAACCCCAAACTTCCTGCAGACCCAGAACACTTCAGAACAAATAAGGCAAAGCAGATAAGGTAGAATTTCAAACCAAGGAAGAGAAGGATCATGTGTTAATGTGAGCAAGTGACATCACATAACCTGGGCACACAGCATCCAGATATGAAAGCAGGCAGCTGACAAGATGCTCCTCAAAGGAGCAAGTATCCCTCCTCCAAATTGCAACAACTGGCTCTGCCGCTCTGCTGCTTCCTCACATGCTGTACCATGATACACTAATTGATAGACTAGAAAAGAAAGTGCTGATGTCATAGTTCCTTCGCTGGGCATTTCAACTGAAAGTCTTAGCAACTGAGTGCTCTGTAATTTCAATTATTTGGAGTCTTTTGGCCTTGTGGGATTTGAGATGCAAATAACAGCAGCTATTAGAGAGATTTTATTCAACAACTATCATCAAAACTGTGTTTAAAATGTAACTTGAGTCTTATAGCCTTCTGAGATAGAGACTTCCTTAGAAGACATTCAAACACACAGAGGTTAACAATTTGGGAAAGGACCTAATGGTCTCAAGTTAAACCTGGGAAGGTCTGATACCAGAGTCCTTCTATGAACCCCAAGCTGTAGGGTTCTGATAAATCAGTGTTAACCAGAGCTAACAATGTTCCTTGGTGATGGACCTGAGATGCTTGGAGCCTGACTATTGAGAAACCCTTGCATCTTGGACAGAATTCACTGTCAACTAAAATCCCACATCAGTAGTTCATTATAACCACCATGAAAGAGTTTCACTAAAATGATTATAGCTAATAGAGGGGGCAGTGGAGATGAGAGAAAGTTTAGAGAAATTGATCCTCCTCTAATTCTCAACATAGCCCAAGAAATTAGTGCTCTTTTTCAAAAGAGAAGGTATAGGCAAAGATATGTACTCACTGTCACCCTCAACATAATAGCTTTCTATCTAGCTGGCTCCTTTAAAGTCATCTGCTTGGATAATACCTCGGTCCTCAAATGAAAAAGCGCCTAGCTTCAGAAGTGTCAGGAAGGCAAAAGACTGAAATGAGATAAGCCCGGTAGAAAATGAGGATTACAAAAGGGATATTTTTGTTATGCTCAGAGCAAGAGAACAACAAGAAGGCATGGGTCTCCTAGCTGGAGAACGGTATGAAGCTACCGGGTGACCGCAAGTAGAATTGTTACAACCCCAATCTGTGTCTGTATTCATCAGGCAAGACATTTTCCATGGAAGGCAGCAAGGACACCAGTTAGAGGGAACTGAGGTTCAAAATAGATGCCACAGTAGTCAGAGAGTCTGCCCCCTAAATAAGTCTGGGGCTCCTGGCCCTGATGAATTAAGCCCAGACACCTTGAAGCAGGAAGTCTGAGGCAGCCAGAACTTCAGTGGAAACCCTGTAGAATCCAGAAGAATAGGGGATGTCCCAGCATATAAAAAAGGAAAAAAATTCAAGTTCTGCCAGTCATTGATTAGTAAGTATCACATCAATTCCAGACAAAGTCCTAGAATGCACTATTAGGGAACACCTCAGCAGAGCATTATAGAACTAATGGTGTCTTCTACTCAGCATAGATTCACTGAAAACAACTCATCCCAGGCAATTCTCTTCCCCTTTTTCCATACTCACTGACACTGGTGATCAAAAAACCAGTACATATACAATATCTAGAATCCAGCGAGGCGTTTTGCTGTTTTTCATAAAGCTCTAAGACAAATGCATAAAGAAATATAGACTACACATGAAATAAATAACCTAAGGAACCCACTGAAAATTCCTCTACATAAATGACTTGTTCTGTCTATGGCAATGCAGAATGTTGTCAGTGGCAATGTGGCACAGTACTCTCCTGTTCATCTCCTCAGTGATAACTTGGAAACTGATATCACTATCATTCCACTCAAATGTGTGGATGTCTTGGAGCTAGGATAAAAATCAACCATTCTGAAAAGTCAGAAGTATAATCAGAAAAAAATACAACCAGATAACTATTTTTTGAAAATTATCAAAATAAAATTCTCTATAGGTAAATTAAAAATGCTAAACTTTGGGACTGGAGGAATGGCTTGGCAATTAAAGTCCTTGCCTATAGAGCCTAAGAATCTAAGGTTCAATTCCCCAGGACCCACATAAGCCAGATGCACAAGGTGATGCATGTGTCTGGAGTTCATTTATAATGGCTAGAGGCCCTGGCACATCCATTCTCTCTTTCTCTCTTTCTATCTGCCTCTTTCTTTCTCTCTCTCAAATAAATAAAAATAAAAAGGCTTATTTTAAAACAAAATGTTAAACTTAGACTTGAGAATGTAAGTGGGCAAGAACAGGTTGGAAGAAACCCTGCTCCCCATATGGAAAAAGACGAGGTGGAAACATCTTGACTTTAAAAATGGGACCTTGGGGGCTCGAGAGATATCTCAGCAGTTATAGGCACTTTCTTGCAAAGCCTACTTGCCTGGGTTCAATTCCCAGTGCCTACATAAAGCTAGACACACAAGTGGCACATGTGTTTGGAGTTGAAGAGGCCCTGGCATATCCATTCCCTACTCTTTCCCTCTCTTTCTCTTCTTGCAAAGAAATAATCTTTAAAAATAGTATAGTGTAATCATTATAGGCACACTTGCAAATTCACCTCAGGATAGTACTAGGGTCCTCCAAGATAGCATTTAAACCTTACAATAACAAGTCTAGTAAGACAGGTTCAGGCTAAGGAGGCTTAAGATTCAGAGATGGAGCCAAGAAATACGAACGAATCCTCAAGCCATAGCCTGCTCCATAGAACTTTCATAGTTAGAAGAAGAATTCATTCTGTATCATTTATTAACCCTAACCCTAACTTCCATGTGTATTTGCCTTTTGCTTATTCTTGTAGGCTAACTTGGTAATCACTAAAGTCAAGTGCTAAGAATTCTTCCAGAATTGTAGACAAAAACACATTATTGGATTCTATATATTATTTTTCTTTTACATATTGAATTCAGCACCAAATCGTGTGTGATCAGATTCCATTGTATCACCCCATAGATTTGTCATAGTAAACCATCACTGAAAGTCTGACATAATACTGGGTACTTCATTATTTGATAAATATTAACTACTACCTTCTATTAACCTACTAAGCATGCAAAAATTTTTTGATAACAGATGTAATCTGAAATATAAGCTCAAACTCCATCTTTCTCTTCTGAGTTTCCATTTCAATAACTCTAACCCCCAAACACATTAAGGGCACTGCTCACATTTGAACAGCTTACTGAAGAAAACACAGACCCTGCTGATATCTGATAGCAGAGCAATTATGCCAAGGCTATCAATAAAATGAACTGTAATGATTAATCTCCCATAATCTATTCTCTTTCTCATAGAAAATGCATTTAGAAATTTCTTAACAGCCGGGCATTGTGGCACATGCCTTTAATCCCAGCACTCAGGAGGCAGAGGTAGAAGGATTGCCATGAGTTCAAGGCCACCCTGAGACTACGTAATGAATTCCAGGTCATCCTGGGCTAGAATGAGACCCTACCTTGAAAAGCCAAAAAAAAAAAAAAAAAGAAAGAAAGAAAAGAAATTTATTAGCAGTTTTTTCTTCATGTCTCTCTATCATCTTCATAAAAGACAGAAACACCAAAAATAACATGGTGATGTCAATTTAGAATCAAATGTTCTTTTCTGAGAGATGCAAATTGTGAACCCTTTGTGTATTTCTTGACAAGGAAAAGGGAAAAGGGACACTAACAAAGACAATCTGTGTTCTGCACTATACTAGAAAGGTCCCTGAGCTGGCTCACTGATCTCTCTCTCTCTCTCTCTCTCTCTCTCTCTCTCCTCTCTCTCACACACACAGGAGATGGGATGACCAACTTCATGTCACAGATAGAGAAATAGACCTATAAAAGAGGCCAGACGGTTTAGCCAAGGCAAAACACATACAGCAAGCTAGAAAGAGAAGCTACATTGTATTTGGTGGGGGGGGGGGGGGTTCCTAATAGAGAACATGTCTCTGCATTACAAAATCCTCACCCAATCAACAGATATTTTAGTTTTCTATGTGCTGAGCTCCACTAGCTACTACTTGGCTTTTAAATAAACCAAACACCAATCTACAAGTTGACCTGCATCCAACTAGAGGGAGACTGCTCAATTCTATGAAGGTCTCAGAAAAGATAAAACAGAAACAAGACACTGCAAACTTTCCTGGGGTGAGTGCATGGGGTGAATTGTACATGCTTTGAGGTGCAGCTGCCTAGGTTCAAAGTCCTTATTAGTAGTAACACGTTTTCACAGTGGGCCCTGGTACCCAGATCATCAGCCCAAGCACTGTGAAATCATTTCAATTCTGCACACCGTGCCTCTGGGGCATCATTCCCCTCCCATAGGCCCTCTTGGATCAATGTTTCATCCACTATGTTTGAGAGAATCACTGATCCTTCTCATTCATTCTTTGGGTCCAGCTCACAGAATGTTTCCCGCACCTTTATCCCATTTTTCACTTGAAACTGTCACTGCTTATTGGGAAGAGCCCATTGTATTATATCTTCTGTTGACTGTTTCCCACTTTCTAGAACAAAAATAAATACTCACTCCTAAAGGGTATGAGTCAATTTTGCTTTCCTACATCTCCCAGGGCCCCTTTAATCATGAAACAACAGGGGGAAAAAATGTGAAAAACAAAATCCCCTTTTACGGTAAACAGTCCCATCAAATTGAGGGCTTTTTATTTTCTTGCAGAATCGTACATCAAAGAAAAAAAGTTGGGGGAGAGCAGGAAAAGCCGTGACTGAAAGCCTGCCTGCCCCCCCAACAGCTCAAGGACACAACCAAAATGTGAGATGCTCAACTTAACTACTGCCCACTAATTAAATGCAAAACAGTAAGCGTGAATGTAAAATGGGATGAGCCACACTATATTGGGTTTTTGTCTTGATTTTTTCTACAAAATGCACACCCCTAGTCTCTCCCACTCCCAGCCTGCTGGATTTTCAGTGTTTGAGACCAGATGAGCATGTTAGCAGCAGGCTGTTAATCAACTCTTCCTCATCTGTGAGTGCTGCTGCATTCAAAGAGAATTAATAGCAGCTTCAGCTGCAAACTGCCATGCCTGAGGTGCAGCTGGCTTCTATTCAAGTTCTCCAGGACTCATGCCTGTTCTTTTAAGCCCCAAGAGAACAGCCTCAGTTTTTCTTCTGGGTAGAGCCTGAACCTTGTTTCCAACATCTTAGGAATGTTCTGTCTGGGGCTTCCGGAAACCATTGGAGAATAATGAAATGGAAGGAAGAAACTCTAAGTCCTACTGGGGTACAAGGTGTTTCCCCAGAATGCCAGGAGAGGTATGACTGAAGGTGCTAGGGATAGGAGCTACTTCCAAACTTCTCTAGCCAGCTTATACTTTTAGAGCCCAACCCTAGGGGTTTATTTGGGATCTGTTACTCCCACAGGAATGAGCAAGGGGAGACTTTCAGGAAATCATTCAATTAAACTGTACTAATACCACTTATTTGGAGTAGAAACCACCAAAATAATCTACACAATGGTTGCTCATACTTAATGAAAGCTTTCTGCACCAAACATGGTGCTAAGTGATATACCCACATCCCTGTCTCCTTCTCATCTTCTATACCCTTTGTCTTACAGTTGAGGATGCCTAAGGGTTATTATCACTCACCAGAGGCACACAGTGCTAGGATTGAAGCCAACACAGAAATCCAGGCAAACAGCTCCACAGCCAAGTTTCTAAAGGCCACCTAATTCTGCCCCTTTCACACCTGGTGGTCAAAAAGGGTAGCTAAATAAAACTGATCAGGAATCAGAAAGGGGGATATAAGGGAGGCATCACCAATAGCCTAGGTAGCAAAGGAGCTAAGATTAGGGGAAGATGGGCTGAGAATAGTAGCAAAAGGCTGACAAGAGTTCATTTTACTTAGAACAACAGTTAAGAGCAGAATCTTTGAAGCCAGACCATCTGAGTTCCAATTCCAGTTCAATTGACACTAGTGTGTGTTCCTCATTTCTCTTTTCCCTGGCATGTAACCCTTTGAAAGGAACATTTGGAACATTTATTTGCTCCTAATATGATCAATGTTCAAAAGATGGTCTCAATTAAAGACAGGGTAGAACAGAAAGACAGAGATTGAAAGAAATCCAAGCTCTGTTATGTCAGTTAGTTAGTTAGTTTTTTTTTTGTTTTGTTTTGTTTTGTTTTTTTGAGGTAGGGTCTCACACTAGTCCAGGCTGGCCTGGAATTCACTCTGTCGTCTCAGGGTGGCCTTGAACTCACGGCGATCCTCCTACCTCTGCCTCCCGAGTGCTGGGATTAAAGGCGTGCGCCACCACGCCCGGCCGTTAGTTAGTTTTTTGAGGTTAAGTCTCACTCAAGCCCATACTGACTTGGAATTCACTATGTAGTTTCAGGGTGGCCACAAATTCATAGCAATCCTCCTACCTCTGCCTGCCAAGCACTGGGATTAAAGGCATGCACCATATTACAGAAGACTCCACATATTTGAGCTGCAAGGTCGCTGAGAAATCCTGCTGGAGCTGAGCTGAAAGCCTCCTCCATGCACCAGCTGACAAAAAGCTGGAAAAAGCTATGCTGCCTGCACTTCAATGGGAGAGAGAGAAATCACCAGTGGAGATACTCAATAGTAGACACTGCAAGCTTTAAATTTGGCCAGCCTGGCCGAATGAGCCAATGGGTGCAATAGTGGCGTGTCTGCTATGGGGGAATCTAACTGTTCTCTAATTGAAATGGAGGCCTGTTCCATAGGAGGGAATACAAGCCTGATACTGAAAACCTATGACAGGGGTAGTCATGAGTCTTAGGGACATTATGTCTGCTGGTGTCTGGCTAAATGTATATACTATGCTCACCAAACTTCCCAATAGGCACTTCTCTTAATGTTCATACCTATGTATTAATGCTACACTCAATTTTGGTTATAGGAGCTTCTCTTTTCAGATGGTGGTGACCTTGAGATGACTCAGAAGGCACCATGGTGCTAAGAAAAAGTGACAGAGGAGTGCTCAGCACTGAAACATCTCTATCACACCTTCCAAGGCTCAGGGCCCATTGTGAAAGTGGTGGCAGAAAGAATATAAGAGCCAAAGGAAGGGTAGGACTCCTTACAATGTGCTCCTCCAGACACAAAATGGCCTGGATATCAATGACCTCACAGTGCCTGACACTACTTACACAAAACCCTCATAATAGGAGGAAAAGATCATGACATCAAAATAAAAGAGAGACTGATTGAGAGGGGGAGGGGATATGATGGAGTGTGGAGTTGCAAAGGGGAAAATGGAGTGAGGAAGGGAATTACCAAGGGTAATTCTATAATTATGTAAGTTGTCTATATGTCTATAATTATGTAAGTTGTCAATAAAAAAATAAAAGACAGTCATGGTAGCACATGCCTTTACTCCCAGTACTTGGAAGGCAAAGGTAGGAGGATCATCATGAATTCAAGGCCACCCTGAAATTACATAGTGAATTCCAGGTCAGCCTGGACTAGAGTGAGACCCTAACTCAAAAAAATTTTTAATATTTTTTTAAAAAGGAGTGCACCACTGGGAATAGAAGGAACATATCTCAATATAATAAAGGCTACTTATGAAAAGCCTACAGCCAACATATTACTAAATGGGGAAAAACTGGAAGCTTTTCCACTAAAATTAGGAACAAGACAAGGGTGTCCACTGTCCCCACTTTTATTTAATATACTACTGGAAGTCTTAGCCATAGCAATAAAGCAAGAGACACACATAAAAGGGATACAAATTGGAAAGGAAGAGATCAAGTTATCAGTATTTGCAGATGACATAATTCTATACATAAAGGACCCTAAAGGCTCTACCAGCAAACTGTTAGAGCTGATAAACACCTACAGCCATGTAGTAGGATACAAAATAAATACACAGAAATTAGTAGCCTTCATATATGCTAACAACAAACACACAGAGGATGAAATCAGAGAATCACTCCCATTCACAATTGCATCAAAGAAAATGAAGTACCTTGGAATAAACCTAACCAAGGAAGTAAAGGATCTCTACAATGAAAACTATAAAACACTCAAGCGAGAAATTGCAGAAGACACTAGGAAATGGAAAAACATCCTTTGTTTCTGGATCAGAAGAATCAGTATTGTGAAAATGGCAATCTTACCAAAAGCAATCTATACATTTAATGCAATCCCCATCAAAATTCCAATGGCATCCTTCATGGAAATAGAAAAAGCAATCCAAAAATTCATTTGGAATCACAAAAAACCTCGAATATCTAAAATAATGCCGAGCAACAAAAGTAAGGCTGGTGGTATCACAATACCTGATTTTAATCTATACTACAGAGCCATACTAACAAAAGCAGCATGGTACTGGCACAAAAGCAGACATGTAGATCAGTGGAACAGAATAGAGGACCCAGATATAAGTTCAGGTAGTTATAGCCACCTGATATTTGGTAAAAGTGCCAAAAATATTCATTGGAGAAAAGACAGCCTCTTTAGCAAATGGTGTTGGGAAAACTGGATATGTATCTGTAGAAGAATGAAAATAGATTATTTTCTCTGTCCATGCACAAGAATTAAGTACAAATGGATTAAACACCTTAACATCAGACCTGAAACTCTGAAACTGCTAGAGGAAAAAGCAGGGGAAACCCTTCAACATATTGGTCTTAGCAAAGACTTTCTGGATATAACCCCAATTGCCTAGGCAATAAAACCACAGATTAACCACTGGGACCTCATGAAATTACAAAAATTTTGCACTGCAAAGGACACTGTGAATAAAGCAAAGAGGCAACCTACAGAATGGGAAAAAAGCTTCACCAGCTATATATCTGATAGAGGATTAATATCTAGAATATACAATGAACTCAAAAAGTTATATAATAAGAAATCAAACAAGCCAGTTAAAAAATGGGCTATGGAGCTAAATAGAGAGTTCTCAAAAGAAGAAATACGGATGGCATATAAGCATCTAAAAAAATGTTCCTCATCCCTAGTCATCAGGGAAATGCAGGTTAAAACTACATTGAGACTCCATCTCACTCCTGTCAGATTGGCTACCATCATGAAAACAAATTATCATAAATGCTGGCGGGAATGTGGAATAAGAGGAACCCTTCTACACTGTTGGTGGGAATGCAATCTGGTCCAGCCATTGTGGGAATAGCAGAGGTCACTGTGGAGGTCCCTAAAACAGCTAAAGATTGATCTACCATATGACCCAGCTATAGCACTCCTAGGCATATTTCCTAAGGTCTCATCTTATTTCCTTAGAAGTACATGCTCAACCATGTTTATTGCCGCTCAATTTATAATAGCTGGGGAATGGAACCAGCCTAGATGTCCCTCAACTGATGAATGGATAATGAACATATGGCACATTTATACAATGGAGTTCTACCCAGCGGTAAAGAAAAATGAAGTTATGAAATTTGCAGGAAAATGGATGGATCTGGAAAGGATTATACTAAGTGAGGTAATGCAGGCCCAGAAAGCCAAGCACCACATGTTCTCTCTCATATGTTGATCCTAGCTAAAGATGATTGGGCTTCTGTGTGAGAAGGAAAAAACTCAGTAGCAGAGGTCAGTAAGATAAAACAGAGATACAAAGGGAAGAGAAAGGAAGGGAGGAGGGCACTTAATAGTTTGTTATTGTATATATGTAAGTAGAAGAATAGATTAATGGGGGTGAAAAGGCCCAAAGTGAGGTCAGGGGAAGAGATTGAGTAAAGGAAAGGTAGAGGGAGGGCTAATCAAACTCTAAGAGGATATAAATAAATCATATGGAATCCTCCAGTTTGGACAATGGAACACTCAGGAGCTGTAGATCATTGCTAGAAAATTTTCAGTGCCAGGGATGGGATACCTTCCAGTGAGTTGTTGGCCAGGGAGGTCCCTGATGCCCCCAAAACATTATAGGCCATTGCCGAGGCCTTTGGTTTCCCACCAGGAAGAGATGGTAAGACCCTATTGCTGAAGACTCTACATACTTGGGCTGCAAGGCCACTGAGAATCCCGGCTGGAACTGTGCTGATAACCTCCTCCATGTAGACCAGCTGAGAGAAAGCTGGAAGAAGCCATTCTACATGCAGTTCAATGGGAGAAAGAGATACCACCAGTGAAGATACTCAACAGTGGACACTGCAAGCCTTATAATTGGTCAGCCAGGCCAAATGAGCCAACGGGTGCGATAGTGGCACGTCTATCATGGTGGAACCAACTTCCCTCCAATTGGACTAGAGGCCCACTCCATGGGAGGGAATACATCCCTGATACTGAAAACTTAAAACAGGGGTAGTCATGAGCCCTAGGGGTGTAACATCTGCTGATGTCTGGACAAATGTATATAGTATGCTTATCAAACTGCCCAGTAAGCCCTTCTCTTAATATTCATACCCTTATATTAATGCTACTCTCACTTTGGGTAGAGAATCTTCTCTTTTCTGATGGCAGTGACCTTGGGACTACTGAGAAGGTATCATAGTGCTGGAAAGAAGTGACTAGAGTACTGAGTAACATCTTGATCACACCTTCCAAGGCTCAGGGTCTAATGCAGAAGAGGTGGCGGAAAGAATGTAAGAGCCAAAGGAAGGGTAGGACTCCTTACAATGTGCTCCCTCCAGACATGGCCTGGATATCCATGACCTCATAGTGCCTGACACTACCTGCACAAGACCATCATAAGAGGAGGAAAAGATCATGACACCAAAATAAAAGAGAGACTGATTGAGATGGGGAGGGATATGATGGAGAATGGAATTTCAAAGGGGAAAGGGGGGAGGGTATTACCATGGGATATTTTTTATAATCATGGAAAACATTAATGAAGATTGAGAAAAAAATAAAAAATATATAAATAAAAAGGAGTGCACCACCATGCCTGGCAAAAGCCATGCATGAGAGAAGCCCCGCTTGCTGTTACTTGTGTGAGCTTGACAAGGATACTTCATCTCTCTATTCTTATAACCCCCTCTGAAATGAACATAATAACCCTACTCATCCCAATTAAATGGGATAATAGGGTTAGAGATCTGGAAGAGTGCTTAGCACATGATAAGCACTATATAAGTGGTGACTATGTTTTCTCTGTACTATCAGTGCTGGTGAAATGCAGCCCTGACTCACACAACATCTGAAAAGAAAGAGATATGCACAGAAACACATGCTTATGTCTGCCAAAAAATATGCATAAGAATGTCACAGCAGCTTTCTTTGTGCATAGTAGCCAAAATTATATTCAATGCAGGAATGGATACAAGTAGCCTACTTATACACAGAATACTATAGAGTGACCAAACCACCACAGAAAACAGTAGTCATCAATCTTGGAGAGGCCACCGGAGAGGAGTTGGTATGAGTAAGAGAAGGGATAAGGGACCATCTAGATGCTGTAAATTCTGCCTCCTATCTGACTCCTGGATTTAAGGTGTGTGCATATATAAAAATTCACTCAGTTCCAATACTTAAGAAATAAATGCCACCTATTTGCACAGTACACCTGAATCTCTTTGAATTCCAAGAAAGTGCTGTGTCTGTAACATAGTCTTAGGCAAAAAAAAAAGTTTAATTATTTTCCATGTTAGTAATCCATAGTTTCAAAGGCTAAAGACTGATGCATTTCACCTGTCTTTCATAAATCCAGAAAATCAAACTCACTGTTGCATACATAGGATGGTTTAAGATTTAAGACCAAATAAAAAAATATGTTTCAGTAAAAATATATTTAAGGGGCTAGAAAGATGGCTCAGCTGCTAAAGGCATGTGCTTGCAAAGCCTGACAACCCAAGTTTGATTCCCCAGTAGCCACATAAAGCCAGATGCATAAAGTGATGCAGGCATCTGGAGTTTATTTGCAGTGACAGGAGGTTCTGGCATATCCATTCATATTCTCTCTCTCTCTCTCTCTCTCTCTCTCTCTCTCTCTCCCTCTTTCTGTCTCTTTCTCTTTTCAAATAAATATTTTAAATATATATTTAATAATAATGTGGTTAAAACCACAGAGCCAGAGTGAAAATGTATAAAGTCTGGGGTCAGGAGACCCTGGATCAGTGCAGTAGCTAGTGGAACAAGACAAGTGGCCATTATTCTTGTTCTAGTCCAGGAGAGGATTTACATGCACAGACAACAAACTAGCCCCTTTGCCTGCTTTAAAATAACTTGCACACTAAGAGTAATTTTTACATTTTCCCATGGTTGGGGAAACATGCAAAAGAATATTTACTGCCATGTGGAAAGTATAGGAAATCCAAATTTGATTGAAATGTGGCCAGATTCATTTATTTACATATTGTCCTTTGTGCTTTCTCCACCACACTGGCAGGATTGAATGGCTGCAGTAGAGACCCCACAGCTGCAGAACCTAAAATATTTACTATAGCCATTTTCTGAAGAACTTGGACAACCCCTGCTCCATGAGGTTTCCATCATCAGGTTGCCAGTGGTGCTATTCAGTCACTGTTCCATCCTCTCTCAGACCGCGAGCTCTCAGACACCACCATGACTAACACTGGGTCCAAATTACAGCTTTCCAAAGCTCAAAATCTGTGTCTAGGCTCTGAGAATTTAGAACATTTTCTGATTGAATGGCAATCAAGACATGATAACAAGATCCTTGCTACAAAAGACAAAATGGACCAAGGAATTAGCTCAGCAGGTAAGAGCATTTGCTACACAATTATGAAGACTTGAGTTTGATTCTTAACACCCATAGAAAAAGCCTGGTGTAACCATGCATATCTGTAACCCCAATGCTGAGGCAGGGGCATGCAGAACAGAAGAATCACTGGAGCTCTCTGGTCAGCCAGCCTGACTAAAAATTGACAACTCCAGGTTCAGTGACAGATTCTATCGCAAAAAAGTAAAGTGGAAGAGCCAGGGGCTGGAGAGATTTCTCAGTGTTTAAAGGTACTTTCTGGGCTAGAGAGATGGCTTAGCATTTAAGGCACTTGCCTGCAAAGCCAAATAACCCAGGTTCAACTCCCCAGGACCCACATAAGCCAGATGCACAAGGTGTCACATGTGACTAGAGTTCATTTGCAGTGGCTGGATGCCCTGGCATACTCATTCTCATTCATTCATTCATTCATTCTCTCTCTCAAATAAATAAAAATAAAAATACTTTAAAATTAAATAGTAAACTGGGAGAGATTGCTCAGTGGTTAAAAGCACTTGCTACCAAATCCTACAGCCCCAGTTCAGTCCCCCAGTATCCATGTAAAGCCAGATGCACAAAGTGGTGCATGCATCTGGAGTTCACATGCAGTGGCAAGAGGCTCTGGTGTGCCATTTCCTTGTTCTCATTCTCTCTCTCTCTCTCTCTCTCTCTCTCTCTCTCTCTTTCGCTCTCCTTGAAAATAAATTAGAATTAAATTTAAAAACAAATTGTAGAGTCATCTTCTAGGTTTTTGAGCCATTACTATATCATTAAAACATAAACAATTAGAGCCACTATTGGGAATGTACTGATATAAAATAATTGAGGTAGTAATTAGCTGGAAAGAAAGTTTAACACTCAAAATGGTGATGGAGGATGAATGGTCACAACACTGCCCACTCTATGAGCTTTCTTCTGTATGGAATAGGCTTCATTCTAACTCCATTGGAGCT